>OX637589.1:14584674-15261667 GCA_951800085.1 Comarum palustre
AATATAAAATTTCATCGATACACTATAGTAATTTATAAAAATTATAATTAATTAATTGTATTTATATATATATATATATATATATTATATTTTATGTCCCATTAGACCTAATTTTCTGACTAAGATAAAAACATACATCATATCATCTCTAACCATCATATCTGGTCGAGTTAATAAAAGCATAGATATAGTAAGAATCTAACGGAGAAGAAGCGTTTGGACAATATCTCGATTAGCAGAAGAGAAAAAACACTCACATCACTCGCTGAACAATAGATGAAAAGAACATATAATAATAATAATAATAATAATAATAATATAAAACTTGAAAACCCAAGTTTATGAGCCCAGAAAGCAGCTCGTTGTTTGTTGTAAACTCAGCCCAAACTCGACAGGTAAAACAGAACCGACGGCGACGGTGAAAGTCATCGGAGCCCAGTTTGACACCTCTTTCAACGCACAACACCAAATCGTCGTCTAATCCAGCATCTCTGTTATTGCAGTGAAGCTGAACCAGTTGTAAGAAGATCAACAATGCTACAAGACAACCTGAATGAATTGGTCAGTAAACTACTCTAACTCTATGCATCACAATTTGTAGCAAAAAGTTGTTTTCTTCATGGCAAAGTTAAAGTCTTTTGATACTAATCATGTGGGTTGTATGCTAGAATGAGAGAAAGGTCATTGTTATGAATGAGTTGCAAAGCTTAAGGGAGAGAATCGATAATGAAGGTGCTAAAGCTGTTGTGGACAAGTTGGTATTGCTTAAGAAGTCATTGAAGGTTTGGTTTTTCTCTTATGTCTGTGTTTATACTTGGACTTCGGTCTTTTTTGGGTACTGGGTTTTGATTTTCTGGTTTTGTTTACAGGAGCTGGAGAGGGAAGAAAATGAAGTCGAGTCTGTAAGTAATTCTGAATTGGAAAATGAGATTCGTGAATTGGAGGAGCAAATAGATAATGGGTGTGATAGCCAATCACTATCTGATAGTTTGAATCGGTTGTTGAGTGAATCAGAGGAGAAAATTGATTCAGCTAAAAAGGTAGTTTGTTTCTCTTCACAATGACTGGTTGGTTGCTAGAACATGGTTTAAATTTTATTGATGTGAATGGTAATATGTGTAGGTATTTGCATCTAGATTAAGGGCAGTGCTTGCAGTACAGCGCAAGATTGATGATGTTCCGTGCCAATCAGAACTAGTCCAGTATGTATTCCTTTTCTCCTGTTAGAAGTTGATCTAGCATTCAGGTTCTTGGTGTTTTTAGACTATTAAGAAGCTCAAAGAATGTAGATGAATTAAGTGGATTTGGGAAACATCGATTAAAAGTATATACTGACTTGACCTTTGTTCTGAAGGTACGATCACCGACTGTCAGAACTGAATGCTCAAATTCAAGGGAAACTTCGACAAACTCGTAAATACTATGCCACGTACAATGCACTTTTGGAGATAAAGGAAATGATGCTAAAGGAAGCATCCTTGCTGAATTCAATAAGTTCACAGGTATGGATAAAAAGGACTTCGCTACACATTTATGCATTAGCATCCTGTGTTACCTGCTCTGTTTTTTAATGTATTCCTTAGTGCTTTCCCCCCCTAAGTTTCCTTTTGTATGTCTTGTTCTTATGCAGGTTGGTTTTAAGTTCTGAGTGTTATGATTCTATTCTGATTGTTACTCACTGATTTTGTTTGAAACTTTGGTATAGTTTCAAGATGCTATCACTAGCACGGATGGCCGCATGAAACTCATTAATTTGATGGAGGGAATTTTCAAGGGCAGTCAACAGGTAATGTTTTCTTTTGGCAAGCACCCAAACTGTGTCTTGAAATCATTTTTGCAATTCTAGTAGAGATGGTTAGTTCCTGAGATGTCTGTCATCCCTAGCTTACAATAAGCATAGAACCCAACAGTCTAACACGTTAAGAGTAAACAAGATAAAACTACAGTGCTAAAAGTTTCCACCTACAACAGGACGAACCCCACATGAGATACAAACAAGGTAAAGCAAACATAATTCAGTATGTGTGCAGCGATATAGGATTAAATGGATCTTAAATGTGCTTATACAGTCATTTTTAGGTGTACTTCACATATATGCTTTTATTTTCTCAAATTCATAAAAGATAAGGTCTCGAAAGGAAGGATTCTCTTTCCCTCTAACTCAACTCAGCCAAGCCTCACGAATTCTATTAACGTTTACTGCTTTATGTGATTATGTTTGAGGAGTAACTATCAACATACTTGTTATTACATGCTTCAACATGCTTGCGTTGATGGGTGTTTGCATTGCTGAATCTATTTACAGAAGCTAAAAAAGGTAGAACAAGGGCTTCAAGAAGAGCAAAAAGTTTGTGATGCTCTCAAGGCGAGGCATGTTGCAGCTACTGCAGAGCAAAGACGCTGTTATTCCCTCTTAAAGGCTTTTCAGGTAAACACTTTAATCATGACATCACAAATAGTAGATAAGCTTTTGACACCAAAGTGACCAAACAGTACTCAGTAAATAGTAAATACACCATTTTCTATCGCATATAAATTATTTTTGGAATTGATTACAATGTACGAAGTGCTTCTAGTTGAGAAATTCCTTGTAGGCAAACTCTTGACATCGTAGATGATAAAATCAACTGTTTTTCCATCTCTTACTGGGTCTAAATATTGCAGTATCCTGGTATTTGTAGATGTGTGGCTTGGTCACTTTCATTACTCTCTACCTTGAAATATTGTTGAGTGTTGGTTTGTGGTTTGACAGAAATTGGTTGTGATATTATCCTGGCTTGACCAAATCATCTATAAGCAACTCTAGTTTGACTATGGATTTCTGAAAATAGTTATTTATATTTCCAGGAGGAATGTGCAAAGAATGAGCTACTCCGAAAACGTTCCATTTAGAACATCTCTGGACTCTGGAGCATGTGAAGTGGAGGTGTCCAACCCACTCTTGCCTTCGCTCATCAGCGGAATGCTTACTCATCAAACTGATATGTCACGCTAGAAATTGTTGAAGATCAAAAACAATTCTCAGTGTCAAATACTTTCCCTGTTAGGATTCTGGCATTCTGTTATGAAGTTGTATGCGTTATTTGATAGATAGTAAAATGATGTGCATTTTCCAAGAGATGATGAACATAACCCGACTGTAAAACATACTGTCATGTTCTAATCTCACTATTGGTAAAAAATTAAAAATGAGATTATGACAGTTCATTAGTACAAAAAGTAGAATTGTTATGTTTTCAAAAAAAAATGTTCTTTGATTCGGTATTTTTGAGTAGCGACTAGCAATGGTCAATCGAACACTACAGATTCAATGAATAACTTCATTAGTGTTGTCTTTTCCTTTAGATCACAACGATAGCAAATTGAAAACCAAGCTTTCTTCATATCGTTGTTGTTTATGAAATTGTCGATCTTCAACTTCATTAGTGTTGTCTTTTCCTTTAGATCACAACGATAGCAAATTGAAAACCAAGCTTTCTTCATATCGTTGTTTATGAAATTGTCGATCTTCACTTCTGTCAATTCTCACAGTAAACGATTACTTGATACTCATTGAAGTAGCGAAACAAGCATTGATCTCCCACTTTAACTTTGTTCGATCTTATTCTATACTGACGTGACAATTGTGTCTCATCCCGTGGAAGATCTTCCACAAAATGTCAGGGTGAAATCATGTTCTTGACTTCAAATAGCTAGGGTTGATTATAGCTTATACTAAATCTATCTTTTAAACACCAAGACGACGTAGCAACAATGACATTTTTGTTTTCACCGATGATCGGTCATGTTTCTACAAGACATATTATGCCTACGAGTCTATGACTGATCGACAAAACAAAATCCCTCAATGTTTATATATCATTCTCACACAAAACAAGTATTGGTTCGAAGTTCCTAATTATCGATTTATAAATCTTATTAATCAATTCGTGTACCCTCTTTTGGATCACCACTGTGTTCGGCCATGGGATTTTTGAAGAAGACAAGTTCTGGTGGTCATTGAATAAGCATAGTGACTGACAGGCCTGGACATAATCTATTCTATATTAATCCGTCACCTTTGATAACCAGTTAACTACAACCAACAAGTCTACAACTTATTTGTCAGACGAGATCGATATTTCTTATTCAAAGAAGGGATGGACAAAATTAAGTGAACTCGTAGCCATATGCCAATCTAGGTAGTTTATATTTTACAGTTACTCAACATGCATGCGCATGCTATTTTATACCAATATAAGTTATAAATCACCACGCAACTACTAAACTAAACTAACCTACACAAATCAGCTGGTTCAAACAATCCAACCCAGCTAAATAAAATCGATGAACGAAGCTTTTAGGATAGCAACAAAGTGCTCTATGTATAAATAGAAAAGAAGCAAGCAACAGAAAAGCTGATTAACGAGGAAAAATTTAGTCGCTGAAATATGATATTTCCTTGTCGTAGTGTTTCAGCAAGGAAAATTATTTGGTCACAGGTTCCTCGCGGTACGATGATCAAGAAAAGTTTCAACGAGGAAACTACTATTTCCTCGTGAAATCCTTTTGGCGAGGAATATATTCTTTTCTCGCTATTATTCTTCAGCCACAATTTTTTTATCGCCTAATCTTATGCCTTTTTCATCGCTAAATTAATATTTCCTCAGCAATGATATGTGAATAATATTTAAATTATATTTAATAAAAGATCTGAAAAACCATTTTCGTCGTTGTATGTATCTTTCAGCAAGGAAGCTTTTCCTTGCTAAAATAAATCTTTAACGAGGAAATATATTTTCTTCCTTATATATATCTTTTCTATGTGAAATTTGTTCATCTTTAAAGGAACTGAATGACGAGAAAATTTAAATTTGTCGTTGTAGGTTAAATGACGTATTTCCTCGCCAAAGATACTCAATAACGAGGAATTTTACATAAGTCGCTATAAGTTATATTGTTTTTAGCGAGAAAATTTAGTTTTGTCGATATATGTTTGATTCGCTATAGCGAGAAAATATATTTTGAAGAGAAAAGTAGTGTAGTATATAGCGATGAAATAATCTCTTGACGAGGTAAATAGTATAATTTATAGCGTGGAAATATGCATTTGTCGTAATATGTTGTATCTTATAACGAGGAAATTTACTTTCATCGTTTTACATGCTATATAACAAGGAATGTAGTTTTTGTTGTTGTAAGATATATAGCCTATAGCGATGAAATTAACTTTTATCGTTATACATATATAACAAAGAATGTAGTTTTTGTTGTTGTAAGATATATAGCCTATAGCGATGAAATTAACTTTTATCGTTATACATATTATAACCTAAATATAATATGTATATACCAATACATCAATACTTTTGAAAACATGATGATTGGAGAAACCAAAATTGAATAAAAGGACAGCGCAAATTGATACTTCATAAAATAAAATATGAGAAATAAATATATTCATAGCATATTGTTGATCGGTTCAGTAGCAAACAAAATACAAACACAGCAACACATAGTTGCATGTCATTATGTCATGATCACTCAAACTAAGAAAAAAAACAATAAAGATTATTGGAAAGAGTTTGTAAATTGCTTTGAAGAATTACCCATGAGTTAAATTCAATAGTTAAATCAAATTGCTCTTTCAATCTTGTCCAATTCTCAAATACGTCAGAGAAGAAGAAATTGATGTTCGCCAATAATCTAATTGAGGAAAAGACATAGATGAAGTCATGAAGACAAAACATTGAAGAAGATAACAATAATAATAATCAAACAAAAAACAGAGTTATTATAGATTTGTAGAAGAAGATGATGACTACTTTTCAATTAACCAGTTACACATCCAGTTCTTTATCATGTTGACGTTATAGAAGAAGGAACATATGACTTGTCATTGTCTAACTTCTCTTCTATATATATATATATATATATAATTCTATTACTTTTTTTAAATCAATTGATGGATGTTGGGCTTTTTTCTTGACCCTTGAGAATTGGGGGCACTAGGCGACTCTACTAGGCCTATACTAAGGGCCGGCGCTGCCTACATGTATGTATCATGATGCACGCAAAAGACCCTATCAGAATTCGACCTAGCTAGCTAGTTTAATTAGAATTATCTAAGTAATTTCCCATTTAAATTTTAAGTAAGGAAAGAGTTCGGTCGAGATATTTGGCCTTCATATCAATAAACTCCTTGGCAGTAACAGAGCGATACCGCGCAACGGCTTCTTCCGAGTCACCCAAATCCTCGGTGAGAAGAGGCGAGACGAGAAAAGTCGAAGGCAGACCATAGAAGTAGGCCACCGAGAAGCGTTGGATCGAGTTCGCCACCACACGATGAAGAACGCTCACAAATCGGCCGTTAGATAGAATGTGGAGGAAGTCACCAATATTAACAGTAAGTGCACCACGTACGGGTTGCACCGGAATCCATCCCACATCGTCTCGGAAGATTTGGAGGCCGCTGGTCTGAGCTTGGAGTATGGTGACGAGGGAAGTGTCCGTATGTTGTGCTAGCCCCATGGCTCGGTTAGGGTTTGGGCAGGGAGGGTAAGAATTTAGCTGCAAAGCAGTGCCTGGAGTAGTACTAGTACAGTGACCAGAGCACCGACTCTTAAGCCAATTCAATTTTTGTGAACTAATGTTCAACGATTCCAATATAATGTGGATTAGTTGCTCGATTAGTGCCTTCATTTGCTTCTGATACTCATCCATTGTCACACTGCAAATAAGTATCGAGTTAGTTAATTAATTGAAGATAATGACTGTGGAATGTGGATCGGATGTAGGTACGTAATTGAATAAGGTATGTAATGTCATGATTTTACATGATCCATATCGTATTTTCTAGAGCACTGTCGGTAGATGTTTCATGTTTGGTCATTTTTAGGTTTCCTAAGAATGATTTACGTTTGGGGCTTTGTTAATTTCACATCAAATGCATGTCTTTGAATGACAATGCATTGTAAATGAAAAAAGCATTACGTGTGTGTATATAATTTTACACGTAAAAATCGCGTAAGACTAACTTTTAGAGGGAAACTTATAGAACTTGAAAGAAAGTATACATTTGTAAAGACGATTTTCAACCAGAAGAAAGATAGTTCATCAAGTAAATGACATTTATCCAATACTTCAGTATGATCAGAGAGAGAGAGAGAGCCAAAGTTGATTCCCAAAGAATGAAAGAAATATCCCGGATAAAAAGCAAGATGTAAATATTGCAGAGTTCGTCATTTTTCCTACGTGCATGGAAGTACAGATACTTACCAAAACTCTTCATAGTCATAAGGCCAAAGTTGCTTAGCATGATCTGTTGCAGAACCCATGATAGTAAACCCCTCGTGCCACATATGCTTTGGGAAGAAGAGCGAGATCATAGCCCGGCCGTATCCGGTGCCACCGCCCGGAGATCTTAGGACCTTCAGTTTCTGGTTAACGGGGAGAGAAAACAACCTCTGAGTCTTATCCTCCACCTCTTCCATAAGTTTTCCCGGAATGCCATGACCTGTCAACTGAAAAACTCCCCATTTCTCACATGCTTCGAAAATGAGTTTTGTGGCATTCGGATCCCAGAGATCGATGACAGGTACAGATAAACATGGGTAAGCTGTATCGCCGGAACACCGGTATTCATCGTCGGATTCGGACCATACATGGGACTCAGGCACAGTCTGGACTGAAGCAAAGTCAAGGGGGATGATATGGTTTCTGGAGGAGTCTGATAGAGCACCCATATTCAAGTACTCTCTGGGAGAAAAGGAGAAACGTACCAAATGAGCGAAGGAAGAGATCAAGGTTCAATGAGAGTGTCTTTGCATGTGTTATGATTTGAGATATAAAAACACCTACATATATATTTGAAAAGGTGACGACGTACATATATTTATAATGGGATTTGACAGCTATATGGAGCAAGCTAGCGTAGTCTCAAGTTAGATTCCGTATACAAGAGAGGTCAGTAATATGTAGAGAGTTGAGAAATTTGATCCCATCGTCGCTGTTGCAATAATCATCAAATGGTTCACAGTCAGACTTGGTTCAAAACAAAAACAAAAAAACTTGGTTCAAATCACGCATTGGGAACTTGAATATGTATTGTTTGATCCAATCGAAAATGATCGAACATAAAATTTGTTCATGGTGACCAAGAGATGATAATATATATTGTATTTCCGAGCGTAGTCAGATATACGAGGATCACTTTCTACATCTGTGCGACTAGACCAGGGTAAAACTGGTTATGTAATTTCTGGAAAGTTTCAGATGGCTCTAACATTAGTGTGTTACTTTATATACTTAATAGTATTAGTGTGGTCAGATCTCAGGGTGGGTTGTATAGAACTAAAATAATTGATTGTAGCGGTGATTTTATTGTTAAGGTACAAAAGAAAAGATGTAAAGGACGGCAGTTTTGGATGATTCGTGTCGTTTGTGGTTTTGGAGGGATTCGGTGATGGAAATATTATTGTGTTGGTGAAAGAGACAAAAGAAAGAACAAGAAATTGTTACGATTCTTTTATATTTCTCATTGGATCCAAAGACTTGAATATGTATGAACTGAACGCCTAGACAAAAACTAATTTCTCTCATCTTATGAATGCAATGTGGACAACATAGATCATATACAGGCATTGCCTTATCGTTCTTGTCGACGACTGGGAAATATACATGATGATGAACAAGTACGTAACGATGATCTTTAGCTTTAGGAACCGGTTTCTGCGTCTATGCGGTGGTTAATTAGTCTGACTTTGCTGGAATACTCTTGTGAACTTCGATCTGAATACTCATTGCGTGTGTACATGTGACATACTTAACTTAATTGCTAACGTAACCAAGTTGTTCTGCTATATCTCTCACTCCCAATCAGAAAATAAACGAAAGCGAATTGACAAGTTGAGTTGTTCACAATCTTATATTAAATCATTGAACAACTAGCTAGCTAGCTTGTTTTCCTCAATCCATATGTCCAACTAGCTAGATCACTACTCAGTTCCTGAACTTTCCACAAAACAAAACGAGGGCTTTGCCGCCGAACAACTAAATGAAGTTATTATTCTGCAAAATATGCATATATAGCACGTTATTGAATTTCTGGTGTGAGATAAACATTTCTCTGGCCGAAAAACGTAGAAGCATGGAACTTCTGTACGTCTGACGTACATATCAGCAGGACTCTCTAGTTTCCGACAAGAACTCTCTACATGATTTGAGAAGATCATTGACATCTATGCTATTGGATATTTGGATGAGGCAAAATCTTCAACTTCACGTAGCAGCAGATATATAGTTAGTGGCCATTTGCTCCTTTGTGTTTTGATAAAGGTGTGGAGGTCTTATGTCAAGGTTGACCAAATTTGCAAACACTCACATAAGTCACATTATGTTTAGCACGTACCAATGATCTAATGGAAATGTGAGGCTCAAGTAGTGGTTGACAAATTATGAGTGGAAGATAACTTTGTTTAACCTTTCGAGGGAGATCGAGAATCATTGATCGGATTTCCATGTATGTATTCAAAGTTCTAATTCTACGACTGGCCATTTAATTCATATCTGATTTACAAGCCTAACTGATCCATATTGGAGCCGGCCGGTTCTTTTGAATTTGTTAAGCACACATGAAGAGCCGAAACTCCAATTCCCATGTACTCGATCATTACATATGAATTATGACGTCATAAGATAATATGATTGTTAGAAAAGATAATGATTATATTGTTTATAAACTAATTAATCAAATTGCAAGAATATGAACAAAACCATAAAATGACAAAAAATGAGCATTTGAGAAGAATAATTCAACCAATGGAAGTTTGTCGAGTCCTGTGTATCACACGGTGTCCTTAAGACGAATTACAGCGTCCCAATCGGTACAAGGACCTCAATGCCGCTTGGTCTCCCAGGACAAAACGAAAATCAAGCTCAAATTGTTGCACTACGAACAAGAGTTTCAACGAACTAGGAAGTGTCTTCAAACTATCACCGAATTTTAAGAGAACTGAGTAGGAGCAGAGAAGCTTTTTGAAGAGGAAGAGAAATGTTTTTTGTTAGTGTGTTCAAAATGAATGATTGGTGGACTTTATATAGTGTTGGGAATCATCTATAAATTGATGGTTTTGTGTCTGTTACATACAAATCATAAACAACCTTAATAAGTCTGTTACAAAATCATAACCAGAGTTAATAGGTCTGTTATAAAATCATAACCAGACTTAATAGGTATGTTACAGCTTACAGCCATGAAAAATGTCAAAAAATAAAATCCGTCAGTTCAAAAACAACTTGGGCTCTCGGGCAACAAATTTAAGCTGCATTCGTGTCTGCAGGATCAAGTGAAAAAATTAGGTTTCTGACCTGGGATTTGCACCCCCCTGCGCGCGCGAGAGAGAGCATGGGTGCTTGTCATGGGTACACCTTCAAGGTGTGTGATTCTATTTAAAGCCTTATTCTTCTCCCACTTTTCCAATGTGGGACAAAGTTTATTTTCTCATTTGAACTAGCCATCTTTGGGTGTCAATTTCTCATTCACCCTACAACCAAATTATGCATATGAATACATGATTTTATAGCCCTCATTACAAGAATTAAAAATTCATGTATGCAATCATCTAATTAAAAGTGAAACTCACTTTAATTATTTGGTTTAATCAATAGTCCTTTAGACCATTTTTTTTCAACAATTCCCCACATGAATGAAAATTGGCCACCAAAAGACTCGATAAACTTGGTGATAGTTTTCTACGGTTGAGACGTGCACAGGATAGGTAGGTTATGAGCCTTTGAACTCTCCCTTATGGAAACATGCTTACTTTACTAACTAAATAGTAGACTCGATGTCTTTAAATTATCCGTCATTTGTGTAAATGATAGCATGTCCCACATAGGAATCTCCCTGGCACATTCTAGTTCTCATTATTGTATCCATTTTGGCCTTGGACACACGTTTGGTTCTGCAAGAGTTTGACAAGAATTGTGCCCTCAACAACTCCCTTTAGAAGCGGCTCCACTTCTCTCTCACATAAGTGATTTCTTAATTAAGAGTAACTTGTATTACTCTGCTCGGTTTTACCGACACATAAGAATCGTTAAAAGTTTTTAGCTTAACCTCATTCCATCCGGGCATCACTGTTTTCATTATAGGAATGGACATGGGGCGAATCCCCACAGTGATCCATCACAATCTCTACAATTAGTAGTCCATTTTGAACCTAGTTCTTAGGATCTCCAGTGAGCTAGGTTGGGTATCCACTATAAAGATTTTATTCTTTCATAGGCTTTAGTCTCATTTTTCTCGATGATTTATCAACTAGCTCTCTGTTCAACTCTTTGGTCAGCGGATCCGCAATGTTTTCCTTAGACTTCACATAGTCTATAGAAATAATTTCAGTTAAGATTAGTTGTCGAATGTTGTTATGTCGTCGTCGGATGTGACGAGACTTACCATTATACATCTTGTTTTGTGTCCTGCCAATAGTTGATTGACTATCACAATGTATGCATATTGCAGGCACAGGTTTCGTCCACCTTGGAATATCCTCAATAAATTGGCGTAGCCATTTGGCCTCTTCCCCACATTTGTCCAGGGTGACAAACTCAGATTCCATTATGGATCTGGTTATGATCGTTTGTTTTGAGAATTTTCATGACACTGTTGCACCACCTAGTGTGAACACATATCCACTAGTAGACTTTAAGTCTTTCATGTCATATATCCAGTTTGCATCAGTAAACCCCTCTA
Source organism: Comarum palustre (assembly GCA_951800085.1). NCBI lineage: Eukaryota > Viridiplantae > Streptophyta > Magnoliopsida > Rosales > Rosaceae > Comarum > Comarum palustre. The sequence continues at coordinate 14,596,406 of OX637589.1, forward strand.
TGACAGCTGGGTACGCTGTATAGTGCAGCCCATAGGTACAAGTATATCTTAAGTATTTTAATACTCTTCCAATCGCTTGCCAGTGCATAGCCCCTGGATTACTCGTGTACCTACTTAGCTTACTCACCGCATAAGCTATCTGGTCTTATACAACTTGTTAAATACATCAGACTCTCAATCACTCTCGAGTATTCTAACTGGGAGAGACTTTTTCCTTTATTTTTGGACAAGTGTAAATTCACATTTACCGGTGTCCTGGTAATTCCATAGTCTTCCTTGTCAAATTTCCCAAGGATATTATCCACATAATGTGTTTGGCTCAAGACAAGACAATCCGACGTTCTTGTAATTTTTATCTCTAAAATCACATCAACAAGTTCCATATCTTTTATCTCAAACCGAGAACGCAACATATCTGTAGCAGATTTTATCACCTTCTCATTGCTTCCCACAATGAGCATATCATCTACATATAGACATAAGATGACATATCTATCTTGTGTATCTTTCACATACACACATTTGTCACATTCGTTGATTTTATAACCATTGGTGATCATGACATGGTCAAATTTCTCATGCCATTTTTTGAGCTTGTTTCAAGCCATACAAGGACTTTACCAATTTGCACACTTTCTTTCCTTGACCTGAGGCCGAAAAACTCTCAGGTTGTTCCATATAGATTTCCTCCTCTACATCCCTATACAGGAAAGCAATTTTTACATCCATTTGATGTACTTTTAGCTTACGCAAACCCGCGATGGCAAACACCATTCTAATGGAGATTATTCTCGTCACATGAGAATCTGTGTCGAAATAGTTCAGACCTTCCTTTTGTTTGTATCCTTTTATGACAAGTCTTGTCTTGTATTTGTCTATGCTCCTATCTGTTTTTATCTTTCTTTTAAAAATCCATTTGGAACCTAAGGGCTTACACCCCGGTGAAAGATCCATCAGTTCTCAAGTATGATTTTACAGAATTGAGTCTATTTCACTCTTAATCGTCTCTTTTCATAACGGCACATCAGTGGACCTTATTGCCTCTGTATATGTCTGAGGTTCATCCTCAAGCATATATGTCAAAAAATCAGAGCCAAATGATTTTTCTATCTCAGGATTTATTTGTGCCTGATTTCCTTAAGTATTTGACTCAATTCTAAAAGAACTTGATTCTTCCTCAGATTTCCATGGAAATATATTTTCAAAAAAAATGAAGCATTTCTCAATTCTATGATCGTGTTCTTGTGTATATCCTCAATTTCGGATTTTTGCACAATGAACCTATACGCGTTGCTATTTTCTGCATATCTAATGAACGCACAGTCAACCATCTTTGGCTTATTTTTTACTACCTTAGGTGGAGGGATAGCTACCTTAGCCAAACATCCTCATACTCTCAAGTTATTTTTTTCCATAATTCATAAGAAGTTTTTTCTGCCTTCTTTTTTAGAACCTTATTTAAAAGGTAATTAGCCATGAGAATGACATCTCCTCACATGTTAGGTAGCAGCCTAGAACATAAGCATATTGCATTCATCATTTCTTTTAAGGTACGATTTTTCCTTTTAGCCACCCCATTTGATTGTGGTGAATAATGCGTAGTTATTTGATGTATAATACCATTCTGAGCACATAAGTCAGCAAATGGTAATTCATACTCACATCCAAAGTCACTTCTTAGTACTTTGATTTTCTTATTGAATTGATTTTCAACCTTATTCTTATAGAGAACAAATTTCTTTATAGCCTCGCCTTTATTTTTCATCAAGTACACATAGCAGTATTTTGTGCTATCATCTATGAACGTGACAAAATACTTATTACCACCTCTTAATTCTGTTAATTTTAAGTTACACATATCTGTGTGAATTAAATCTAGGGGTTCGGTGTTTCTCACCACTGTTTGAAATGAGGTTCAGTGAGTTTAGCTTCAACACAAGTTTCAAACTTATCATTAGAGTCGATTTTAAACGTTAGTAAGTGTTCCATGTTAATTAACATTCTCAAGGTATCATAGTTAACATGTCATAGTCTACAATGCCACAAATTAGAAGACACAAGCATGTAAGCAGAAGATGAAGCTCTAGCTCTATTATTCTTGTTGACAATAGTCATTATATTCATTTTGATCATTCCATTAGAAAGTCTCTTACCAACAAACATGTCACTCTTTGACAGAACAACCTTGTCAGACTCTATGAATGTGAAACCTATTAGTGTTTAGCAGCGCACCAGACACCAGGTTTTTGCGGATCTCCTAAACATACAGGACATTGTTTAAGGTTAGGTCCTTTCTAGAGGTTAGCTTCAGGATTACCTTTTCTTTCCCTTTTATTACAGAGGTAGCAGAATTCCCCATATATAGAATCTCACCTTTCCTCAGCAGACTCAAAGGTGGAGAACATATTCTTGTCAGTACAGTTATGCTTAGTGGCCCCAGTGTCTAGCCACTAGGTCTTGGGTTGGAGTCCATCATGTTCACCTCAATCATCATAGCACACAAATTAATGTCGCCCACATCTTTGGTGACAACTTCCAACAGATTAGCCTCACCCTTCTTGTTCCTTTTCTTGTTGCAATCCACAGACTTGTGACCAACTTTGTCACAATTGAAGCACTTACCTTCAAACCTTGGCTTCTTGGAAACACCTCTTCTTGGGCCAAGTTTGGACCCCTGGCCCTTGAACCTTTTGGTCCTCGAGTTTTGGACATTTTCAACAACATTGACTGTGACATTGTTCATCCAACTGCTCTTTTCATTTCCACGGTTGTCTTCCTCAATCCGAAGACGGACCTTTAGGTCTTGCATGCTCATTTGCTTTCGCTTGTGCTTAATGTAGTTTTTGAAGTCCTTCCATGCAGGGGGCAACTTCTTAATGCAACATGATACTTGAATGGATCCAGATAGACTCATTCCTTCACTTTGCATCTCATGCATGATCAATTGAAACTCAGAGAATTGACTCATCACAGTTTTAGAGTCCACCTTTTTTCAATCAAGGAATCGGTCAACAATGAACTTTTTGGCCCCAACATCCTCAGTCTTATATTTTTTCTCTAATGACTTCCACAAGCTAGCCTTTAGCGGTCTCTGAATGAATGTACACATTGTACAAATTATCAGACAAATCATTGAGGATATAGTTCATGCACAGATTTCACGCATTCACATTAGCAACCTTGTGCAAGGTGGTCAAGTAGAACTTCATTTTTGCTTGTCACTTCTTAAAATTCACTCTAGTGAACTTCTCAGATTTCTCAGCATGAGAGACGGGTAGTGCGGGAGCAAGTGCAATTAGAGGTACCACAGTTTGCATGGTGTTCTCACCATCATTGTCACCACTCGAGCCATTTTCTTTTCCGTTAGTCATTTTGTTTTTTGTTTTTCTGAAAAATACACATACAAGTTACACTAATTCATCTTAAGATTGTTAGAAAAAATGGTGATTATATTGTTTATAAACTAACAAAATGAAATAAGGAACATGAACAAAACCATAAAATAAGGATTTGAGAGAGTGTCCTTAAGACGAATTACGGCGTCTCGAGTAATTTTGTTGGTGTGTTTAGAATGAAGGATTGGTGACCTTTATATATTCTGTCAGTTCAAAAACAACATGGGCTCTCGAGTTGAGCTGCATTCGTGTTCGGAGGTCACGTGGACCCAAGTGTAGAAATTGGGCTCTGACCTAGGATTTGCACCACATGCGCGCGCGCGAGAGCATGGGTGCTTGTAATGGTTACACCTTCAAGGTGTAAGATTCTATTTAACGCCTTATTCCTCTCCCACTTTTTCAATGTAGGACAAAATTTATTTCTTATTTGAACTAGTCATCTTTGGGTGACATTTTCTCATTCACCCCACAGCTAAATTATGCATATGAATACATGATTTTATAGCCCTCATTACAAGGATTGCAAATTCATGCATGCAATCATCTAATTAAAACTGCAACTCATTTTAATTATTTGATTTAATCAGTGATTATTTACACCATTTTTTCCAACAATCATTACCAAAGGAGAAACCTTAGATTTTGCTTGTCAATCAATGAATATTCTTTTCGTTAGGTTCTTTTAAATTTTTTTCTCGAAAAGATTAGATGATTAGGTACGAGTCAAAATAAGAGGTATAATCTCACGCCGGTATAATTTGTATTATTATCATCAGCAGCAAACATGTGTATACAATTTCTTAGATTTGTAATCATCATTAGAAGAAATTTTACTTGAGACAAAATTTCATGATGGTATGTGGAAACTTTCTTTTGTGACTTGAACATCCCTGGAAGCTTAACAAACCGAGTATGCTTGCAATAGAAGTAATATAGGTGTGAGGGAAAATAGAAAAGTCCACATATATTGGTCAATGTCTGTACCATAGTCATCTTTTGTGATCATTAACCTTTGATTAATTTTGAGATGAATTAATTAGTACGGATTAGTGATGGATGGTTCTCCTTAATTCTAGTCTTAGCTAGGCGGCATATTGTTAACAAAGTCAACTGCTACTTCTGAAACGGAATGGCACTAGGTTAATTACCGGCGTACAGCCGCGGGGAGTTTCACCTGGAACAAAATGTTACTTTACCGTTTTGTTTTCCTCCGGACGACGCAGTTTGGTTTGATTCCAATTTTGAACATCTTTATCATCTTATCTGGGAATTTGGGTTTGAATACTGTATGTGGGTTTTTTCACACTCGAGTTGGTTTTTACCTCCAAATTATATCAACCAACCATTCTCAAAAAACTAGATGATATCTCTATAACATAACAGTGGCGGATTCAGGATTGAATTGCTAACTGGGCTAATTGTAACACTCAAAAAATATTTCGACGGAACTCTATGGTACGAACAATTTTGTTAATTAAAAAATAAAAAATCACACCCAGATAAAATGTTTCTTGTATCCATAAAGAAAAACAGAAGAAAAAAATGAAGAAAATAGGTAATGGGTGTGAAAAACACAAGCAAAACAGAAAGAAAAAAAAGAGAGTAGAAAACAGAAGAAAAAATAAAGAAAAATAGGTAATGGGTGCCGAAAGCACAAACAAAATAGAAAAATGAGAAAAAACAATTAGAGAAATGAAAACAAATAAAAAGTTTGACCGCCTATGACTCAAAGTCATAACATAAAAGAAGACTAGAAGTAAATAAAAACACCAAACCAACTAAACTTAACTTTGATTATAAATGTCATGTAGTTAATTTTTGCATTTTTAAAATCTCAGCTGGGCTGTTCAAATCACTCAACCAATACACATTAGCAATTCGAAGAAAACAAATCAAAACTATCAACCCTATCAAAATCCAAAAGCTGTTACCAAACACCAAACAATCAAGCAACAAAATCAGAAGTGTAGTAGAAGAAATTTTACCTAGGGGTCAGATGATGATTATCTTTCTGCAACAAAAATAAAGATAGAATTGTTCAGCTTATTGTTCAAGTTTGGCTGATTGAAGCATCGAAGAGATGAGTGAGGGAGTGAGAGAGAGAGGGGGGGTAGCTGACCCAAGGCTAGCGCCGTCGCCGGAGTGAGGGTTGAGTCTCCTTTCATGAAAGCCATGCCGGTCTTGGTAGACTGGTACTGGAGCATATGAGAGAATGAAGAACAAAATGGGTATTTAATTTCCAGTTGCTTTATGCATTATGGCTCGGCTGAAGCCGCGCTATCCTTCGGCTTCTTATGAATAGGCATGGCTTGTTACCTTGTTCCATGATTGTTATGTAGGAAATATCCCAAAATCATGGAAATGCGACGCTAGCTAAGATATTATCTAAATCACTATAACTCTAAGCAAAAGTTAGAACAAGCAAAATGGATGGTACCCCCGGTTGGGAGTGTTAGATCTTTACGTTGGAGTCTGTGGATCGGAGGAGCATCGGTTTCTGAATGAAGTGCCTTCTTGGGATCTAGTCGCGGAACTTTTAACTCGATCCACTTTGTAATTTTTAGTTCTCATGTTTGTGCTTTTTGTAACTCGTAGTTTTGTCCTTGTTTTGATACAACTTTCCTTGGACGGGAGATTACACAGTGAAGCTTGACTGCTTGACCATGGATTTCTAACTTTTCCTGCCTTTCTGGAATGAGGATCACATTGTAGTCAAAATTTGAGTTACCTTTCACTGATCCATAGCTTGGCAAAACTTACCTCGACTCACCGAGGCAATAAAACCTGTAATAGCTGGCTAACACAGCTATGTGCCTGGGTCCTTCATGTGCTGGTAGTCTAATACAGCAATAGTCTCAGTTAAGTTTTCAAGCCTACAGCTGCAAAAACAACCCAACTAGTCTGAGTCGAAAACCTAGCTATCTTTGCAGTCGTGCCCTAATGCATTCAGTTCAAACATACATTAGAATTAAGAATCTGCCACCATTTCTCCACCGCACTCTCTACATTACACACCACAATGCCCTAGGTTAAGTCCATCTCTCTGCCGAATATAATGAATCACAAATCGGTTGAGAGTTGAGACCGTTCCTGTTAAGGTTATATTGATTCTCAGCTTCAAAAACAGAAGTCATATGTGTATGTGTAGACACATAAAATTCAATGAAAATGAAATCGTTGAATATTCAAACCTCATGAAGGCCCGATAAAATCATGTACGTGGTACGTGAGTCAGCAAAGTCAAAGATACTCTTAAAGTACACATGGCGACGTGCGATTGGTCAGTCAACAACTGGTCCGTCAAATCCCGACCGAAAGTAAATATTAAATGTCAATCGATAATCATACGTCAATCAAGTTAAATTGATTATCTGACATTTAATAAAGTTGACGTAATACCTTATCGGTCATAATCGAGTCAATCAATAAATACCGATTGATTTAATTATATAAATAATTGTAATTAGACCAATCATTCAAAATTGATTGATTTAATTACACCGTTAAGGAAATACGATTAAATGGTGTCTACAAAGTTTTGATACTATAAATACCCCCTCTCATATCAAGATAAAGACTTCGGACCAGAGAAAAAAAAATTACTCCCGAGAGCTCAGAAGTCTCAAAACCTTTCCAAAAACAACCAAGCTCCTAAATAGCCTGTTCTTCACCAAATCCAAACACAAATCCAAACACTCGTCACGTGATCAATTCTCGTGACTACTTTTCCACCTCAAAAACAAGTGTTTTGTCACTCTTGAGTCAAATCCAAATTCGGAGATAGAATCAGAGTTCACAAAGATTTGTAACCCGCAAACCGCAAATTCATCAATAAAATTCTATTATTTTATACACGTGTTGTTTTGTCATTTATGCAGATAAATTCGTGTTTACAATATGTAACGAGTCGTTGCATTAATTTCCCACTGCCAGAAGAAACGTATCAGTACCTGGGTTTATATTCTTCTCAAAACTGCACTACTGCACTACAAAAGCGAGCTTTTAACCCAAGGACTCGAAGTCTAGAAGGATTCTGATTTGTAGTTCTTTTTCTTTAGGGAGTGTCGAGCACCTCATCAACATTACCACAGAAATCGTTTCATAATCAAACCCACTTCTAAAGAGAGGAATACACAGCATAAGACAGATCGCCAGTTGATACAAATTCTCAGAACCGCTAGTTTTAGTCCTAAATACTCTCAAAGATGTCCTTGGTTTGTTACTCTCGACCAGTATCCATCAATCTATAATCTGAAAATGGTTTTGGTAACGTTGTTTTCCTAGACCATAACAATCTAAAATAGATTCAAAATTATCGGATCTAGTGTACAAATTAGAAACACCGAGGCCAAACTGGAATACTAGACAACTAAAGTTAAAATTTTACTTTATCCTAGAATTTGAAAAACGAAAACTCTTTAATATCACAGTTCATTTTTCTCCTTAGAACAGGGCTCTGTAGCTTGAACTGGGTTTCTTGTGCCTTCGGCTAAATTGCTACCTTGGTGTCCACCTACAACCAGTAACAGGTATTCAATGACATAATATAGAAAACAAAAATATGCAAGGCACTGATCTATCACAGATTCACAGTAAAAGTTGAAATACATGAAGTCATCACAAAAACTTGAAATTATTTACGAAACCACAGATTAAGTTAAACTATCAAAAATCAAATTTGACCCCAACTTCAGTTGCCAGATCATGAATAAACACAATGGACAATATTGTGGGTGAAGCCATCATTGACCACCCACCAAACTCAAACATCCAACTAGAGATAGTAGAAGAGTTTTGAAAGATCACCTGCGGTTGCCAATACCCGCTCAGCAACCCCTGCTCCAGGACTTGAATTTCCAGGAATAGATAGCCTCCCACGGTACTCTCGTACAAATCCTACATTAGTCGTCGTGCCAGTTTCAACCTCTCCACTAGGCATGTGACTTTCACTACTCGGCTTCACAGTAGGTTTTTGTGAGTAGGTTGTTGACCAGGATCCTCCATTTGATCCAGCTAAGGCCATTATGACATCCGCCTGATAAGTACAGTGACCACAAAGATGCCAACTAATTAGAAACAGGGAAATGGAAAAATGAGTTCGAACAATGTTGGCAATATACAAAAATGAATGAAATGATTGTTGATGAAAGTGGAAGATTGAATTCTCTGTTTGTGCGATATCACAATTTCTCTATGTGACAAAATCAAATTAGCATAAATCAAGACATCAGAGACTTTATAGCATGAGTTGAACCACTCAAACTTTAAAAAGGTTTACGCCTTTGAATCTTCTCAACCCATCTAAAGCAATTCCTCTCTGACTACCTTTTCCCAGTCTTCTCAATTCAGAGTTGATCTCAAGAAACAAATAAGGTAAAACACCAACTCATCACAATATAACAGTGGAAGCCACTAGAACTAGATGATGAATGATATATAATCTTGCAGGAAAACCTCCACCACCAGAATGAGTAAAAAAAAAAACTTCACCACAGAATAGAATTAGGTAGAAATGAATTTCCTCTCTCACCAATTATGCATTGTTCGACTCACCATGATATATTACCGACACATGACTATAAGAGAGTCATGCTTTTATATATATTTTCCTTTGTTACGCTTGCCTACCACATAACCAACTAAAACACTTCATCACTGGCAGTGAATTGCATTAGCTCATTTTTGGTAATGAATTATGTAGAAGTGTGTACATATCTGACACAATAACAGGGAATCTAATACTTATGACATCCAAAAATGATTTAATTAATGATAGTTTGTCTTCCCACATCACTAAATATAACCAGGACAAATGAAACTGTAAGTAGCAAACCTGACCAAAATAACAAGCAAAACCAAGCAACACCAAGAATAATGCAAGTACCAAACCTAAAATAATTGCAGAAATCTGCTAAACCGAGTAGCATCCATTACATGTCCTATATTCATTCATGAAGACAGTACTAATGGGTTGAAGACCCTATCAGCAAGGCTTGTGGCCAAAGAGCAGATAAATAATACAGACACTATTCAGGCAGTTGAAATCCTTTATGGACTTCTACTGATAAACTGAAGACCTCAATTACTGAGAACTTGATAGAGAACACTACTTGCCTCATTTTTTTCAATTTCCAACCAGATACTTCTCAACAGAGAGCCAATAAGAGTCCCACAATATCTTCAAAAAGTAACTGGTTTTTATGCTAGTTAGCAATTCTATATGAGCCCAATCCACTGTTTTTTACTTTCTAACAACTAAACACAACCATCCAAAATAAATAAATTAAAAATAAGCTGAAGAAAATGGTAAGAAGTTAAGATGTTTGATATTATATGCATTGCTTTATACCTTGATTAAAGTAGGGTAAAGACAACTCAGACTGTATAATCAGTAGGGTAAGACAGAAAATCACAAGGCAAAAATACATTATGCAAAATTACAGACTAGACCATTTGATTTTATTGAAATGTGATCATCACATGAATCGGCCAATATTGATATCACTCATACATTCACTACAAAGCTTCTTTATTTATACTTGCTTGAAATGCATATAAAATCATGACAACAAGATTTCAAGCAAACATATGTATAAATATCAATGTTTTCAAAGGCGAAAATGAAGGCGAAGGCGACATGGTAAAGCCCCATGAGGTGAGAGCCTCAAGGCGACGAGGTGATCGCCTTTCCAGCAATCATTATTTTAATTAATATATATAAATATCTTTTTTTCCTTATAACACTTGATGTACTGGTATTAAAAACCAATCTTCAGTTAAAAAATGGTGAAAACCAGCCCAAACTTAAAGCCCGTGAATGATTAGAGAAAAGAAGAGGAAAGAGAGTGGTGCACGTGGTATTTATCGTGCAATTGTACAAAACGGTGTCGTTTTCAAAATGAACAGAAGGAAGTTCATCTATTCATCCTTCGCTCCAGCCGCCCAAAGCTTCGCCTTCTGCAAAAAGTGCTGCATCGGCGCCTCGACGGACGCTTTTCCAGCAGCACGCCTCAGTTTGATGTGGCGAGGCTTTTTTTGGTCACCTCGCACCAAAGCACGCCTGGGCTCGCGTCAATTTTGCCTTTGAAAACATTGATAAATATACAACATTTCTATTCATATTGGAAATAAAAAAGAGGCATTCTCCTTGCAAGAATTAAAGAATAAGAAAGAAAACCTTGTTTGGATGGACGGCATCAAAAACATGAGCTTGACCACCATAAAATATGGTCATCTGCCGGTTAGCAGATGCAAATCCATGCCGACTGCCATAACAGCATACAAGAAAAATACAGCATCAAGTTCCTTACTTAAAGAGAAGAAACAAAAGCAAGTAAATTATTTAGTATTTACTATGCAAAGTGATTGACCTTGGAGTCAAAGGTTCTGGCTCTAAAGTATTAATCCCAGATTTTTGCCTTCTGCTGCCAGGCAGCACCACAGATGAGTTTCTATCAGAAGCACCGCTGCTAGCATTGATGGCACTCAAAATACCTGGCCCTTTAATTCCAGTTCTAGATCCCTCATCAGCAGCTAACTGAGAGATAATATTTGGGCCAGCATTTGCATCCCTAGACCTGTTTGAAGGTAGTTGATGAATGAAGGGTACAAAATGACCTCCTCGTGGAGGGTATTGCACCGCACCACCCAAATTCATGGGAGTAGACCGTTCCCACTTGGAAACATTGGTGTCAACTCTACTGCCATGTGGATTCTGAAATAATAGATTAGCAGAAGTTGGCCTCATTGGCTGGCTGGCAAAGACTGCTTCATCGTCAATGGACCTTCTAGGCTGCTCTCCCCCAGTTCCATTTCTAAACATCTGAATGTCACGATTAATAGCAAGCATTAGATCAGGTAATCGTGGACGGGTTGACCACCTTATGCAAACCATGGAATAATATCATTGTAACATGGGAACTCCTACCTTCATCAAATGTGAGCTCTCAAGGGAGTCAGAGCCCATACGAGGGATCCCATCTCTAGAGGAACCCATAAAAGTCGAGTCTGAATTACTTCTCTTACTGCCTAGTATCCTGTTACTTATCTCAGGCCCAGAAATATCGCTCCTTGCACCATAATATGGAATCCCCTCAAGATGATTTCCAGCTTGTCTTTCTATTTCAATATAATGAGACAACAAATCAAATCAGAAGTTTTAGTGTACATAATAACCGTTTCAGAAATGATACGCACATCAGATATGTTGATAATCAGCAATGAAATACAGCAGCAGGTTTTGAAAGTGCTAGTTAGTGTTCACTTGTTGAACTCACAGATGAAAAACACATCATAAACAAGTGCTCGTCATAACAAGGTCCTTACTAAATATCAGTCACATCTTCGATAACTGCTCTCAACTTTCCCCATGCCTCAAATGTACACAATAATCAAAATCAAAACCAGTGTAAACAAAGCAACCTAGTTTATATGTTCTGCAGACCTAATCCCAAATGCTCCAAACAACAGCTCACAAGTCACAACCATAAAGACAGTCCAAAATGGCAAAGCCGCAAAGGGGAAAGCAAGTAAAAAGTTTGTCAATCATTCAACATAGTCATAGAAACAAAATTAGCTTCCAAACTCCTTACTGACCTCGCTAACTAATCCATACCACAATCATAAAACCAACAATCCCATCTTTCTTATTTGCATGTCCACACTGATTACTCACTCCCACATCATAAAGTTCCAAACTTCTCTACATCCCATCAACACCAAACACACAGCCATTTTAAAACTTCATTTAACAAAACATAAAAACAAAACGATGAGTCATTATTTTACTTGAACAAAAAGGAAGAGTCTTTCTGAGAAATTAGGAGTAGCTCACCGGAACCCAGATCAGAAGTGGTGGAGATAGGCCCACGGTCACCGCCAGAGGATCCCCCAAGTGAAGCAGAAGCGGAGTCAGTGAGCCTGGAATCAGATCCTCCTTTTGAGCCCAAAACAACAGGGGAATCAGTAGTAGGCTTCATACCCAGAAAGTCATGAAACATTGGCTTCACTGATTGGTCTTCTTCTGCTTCAAGCTTGAGCTTCTGCTGCTGCTTTTGGGTACTTGCATTGTTGCTGAGCTGAGCCATTTTCAGTACGGCCATCTCAGAGCCATAGTACCACTCAGAGTGCAGTGTGGGGTGTAAAGAGAATAAAAGCAAAAGGTGGGTTCTTTGGTGAAGTGATGCGCGAAAGAATGAGGAGTACTAAGTTGGGGTTGAGATTTTTCTCTCACTTTGAGTAAATGCTCTGGAGGGTTGTTTGGTTCTTCTGTGAGAGAATATATGTTGGGTGTTGGAAGGTGTGTGCGCTTTGTTTTGTGTGTTTTCTTCTGGCAATTATTTGCATTCAGAGAGAGAGAGTACAGAATACAAAGCAATGGGTGGTGTCTGTGTGTGCAAGCACTCACGTGGCACACTGACACTGCCTGCTTCTCTTCATTTCATGCCTATTTGATGAAAGAATCCCCCATTTTTTAATTGAATTTTGCCATGAAGCATCTTTAACCGATCAAGCGTTTCAGAATGTGCCAATCTCCGGTTGGTTTGGTGAGTACGTGATAATATAGGTTGGGGTTTACATCCCAAATTAATTCGGAGTGACTCAAATTTTTATTAACTCAACTAATGTCTCATATTTTCGTTTTAGAATGTGTCAATCTGTGTGTTTGTAATAAAATAGTTTAAGATTCACATCTAAAATCAATTGGTAATAGATAGAGTGACTCAAACTCTTATTAACCCACATGCAATGTCGCATATTCATGATGTAAGATTTATATCTTAACATGTCCTCGCACTTGTGATAAATCTTTAAACCTAACACGTGGACATCATTTAGGGTGACGTGGAGTTTGTGTGATCGTTAACGCTATCACATATGGACGTGAGTAACGGGTTTTGATATTATGATAAAGTAGTATAGAATTCACATCTAAAACCAATTTATGGTGGGTAGAGTGGTTTGTCAAACATGTTCATCATTCACACTCATGTTGTGCATAAAGGGAAATCAAATGATATAACTACACTACACGATAACAACTTGGTCATGCTATGGATCTTGGACAAGAGACACTCCGAGATTCTCACTCTTGAGCCAATCAACTCCTCAACTATAATAGGTTACAATGACAAATGAAATCTATAGATCAGATACATTATATGCACTTCCATTACAAAGATGATTAGAATTCACCGCATTCATCACCTCAAGTTTAAATATAAAAATCGAGATCATAAGCTACTTCAAAGTTATTATAAAGGAGAAAATACTGGTGACTTCATTAATTTTTATGTGTTCGACAGTTTACTCCAATATCTTTTAATTTTAATTGGTTACACCATTAACTTTTCAATGTCACACAATTAAGTCCATTTGTTAAGTGACCGTTAAATATTACTGTTAACTTCATTTTTAATTAATTTTAGGATAATTTGGAATTTTAAAAAATTGCTAAATAGCTACAATATCCAAACGATGCTCCAAAAAATTTTACGAACTCATAACGACGTCGAAATATAGGTCAAAATATATTTTTGTTCAAAAAATAGAAAATGTTCGAAAGTAATAGAAATTGAAATAAAATAGGTCTAAATATATTTTTGTTCGAAAAATAGAAAATGTAATAATTTAACATTCCTTGTTATAATTACTAACTTATTCATTAGGACGTGTTAAATTGTAACATTACCTATTTTTTAACTATTTTTATTTCAATTTCTATTTTCAAAAATTATTTTCAAACTTTTAGTTTGTCTAGTTTTGCCTTTTGAACCATAGGATTAATATAGACATTGATACGAATTCGTAGAATTTTTCAAAGCATCGTTTGGACATCGGAGCTATTTTTAATGATTTTTAAAAGTTTCATATTATCTAAAAATTAATTAAAAATTAAAGTTAACTGCAAGATTTAACAACCACTAAACGGATAAACCTAATTGTGTGACATTGGAAAATTAATAGAGTGACCGATTGAAATTGAAAGATATTGGAGTAAATTGTCGAGCACATGAAAGCTAATGGAGTGACCAGTATTTTCTCCTTATTATAAAATCTAAAATCTCAATTCAATTTATCTAAAATAATGTCTCGAGTGGGTTTGATCTAGTAGAAGAAGTTAGATCCACCATGTTAGGCGAATGTTACAGTGATACTTTTGGTAATAAAGATGTTACTGGTTCAATCATCCGTATGTGTAAATAATCTGCATGAAGAGAACCAAAATTTAACTTCTTTACAGCTTGAAAGGATAGCTCACTCGGTTACCATTTTTCTTACCATAAAAAATAATAATGTCCCGAGGGGAGGTGCTATGCTACTATTTTTCAGCAAGAAGCCAAGAAATGTAGATGTAGGGGGAGGGTTAAAGGGGCGAGTGGGAGAAGCACAGATTCTCAAGTATCTTTGAAAACCAGATGCAGTTGCTCTTCTCTTACTTGTACCCAAGAAAAACCGATGCCGTCGTTTTCGACTGAGGCATACTGGCACACCCCAAAGCCTAAGCCAATGCATCCTCGTTTCTCTTGCCCAAACATCATGCATCATTTGAAAACCGTGTAATTAACTAACTATTAATCACATGACTATCATAACCTAACCCTCCAAGTGGCTACTGGTAACCAAGTCATTGTGCTTAAGGTAATCATTCCTCCTTTTCTTTTGTCTTGGAAGTTCTGGTGAAGCGACTCAAAGATTCCTACAATCATCTCGGGAAAAACTGGGGTGAACTGAAAGAGGAATACTATTAGACAGCAAAAGATAAAGGCATATCTTATGATCTGGTGAAAGCAAATCTGATGACAATACTATGAAATCTATCTCCTCAGGCTTTTTTCCCAATTGCCCTTTTCATCATGGATGATTTGACTAGGGCAATCGAAATAAGTGCCTACATCCAACATTCCAACATGTACAAACTTCTAAGAGCAATTGCACCCGTAGGCATAAAGTAATTGCTGATTTGCCTATTAAATTGCCCATGCTGATTTGCTATTTATCATAAATTGGCAATTGCCTCTCCTTTATTAATGTATCCGTGAAGGTAATTTGCTTGCTAATTTATTATTCATATTTTTATTTTGAATAATTTATTAGTTAACAAAACTTAACTTATAATTTGATTAATTCATAATGAGATTAACTGTACACCAACCATTACGGTTAAAAAAGATTATTATTTAAATTATTAATTTATTGTAAAATATCTTATAATTTCTGATAAGATTTTCATCCAATCTTTACTTGACACGTGTCAACTTCAGATACTGTTATCATCTAGAAATATATATCAGATTTTTGATAAGATTTTCAACCTATCTTTATGTGACACATGTACTTATCAGAAACTTTTTTATCTCGAAGATTGTTGATAAATAACCTTCAGACTTCATTCTCTACTCACACATTTCCTCTCATTCTACCTTCATCTCTTTCTAATTATCAACACTCATCCCATTCTCCTTTTTTTCAATGGATGAATTAAACATGTGGTTGCTAGAAAGGGATCGTGAAAATATGGAGGAGTTGGAGCGAATTCAAGCTACAAATTCTCAAGCGGTTGCATTGGTGGCACAATATCAACTGGAACAGACACCTAGAGGGCGTGGTTCACGGCCTGGTCGTGCACCAAATGTGGAGAGACACCGAGAAGTCCGAGGTCAATTCCTCCTGCAGGATTATTTTGTTGAACGTCCAGTGTATGATGAAGCATGTTTTCGAACTCGGTACCGAATGCATAAACATGTCTTCCAACGTATAATGGAGGATCTTTACAACCACGACAGTTTTTGGAGGCAAAAAGCAGATGCCACTGGAAAAATGAGATTGCTTCCGGAACAAAAGATGGCAGGTGACTTGAGAATGCTCGCATACGGTGCAGCTGTTGACCAATGTGATGAAATCACTAGGATGGGAACTTCTACAGCGCTGCAGTGTCTGAAGAAATTTTGCAGACAGATCGAGATTTTGTACGGTGAGTGGTTCCTTCGTCCTCCTAATCCTGCTGACTTATATAGGCTTCTCAATAGAGGACATCACCGTGGGTTTCCAGGCATGATTCGTAGCATCGATTGCATGCATTGGGAGTGAAAAAACTGTCCAACAGGTTGGGTTGGAGCTTACTCGGGCCGGAAGGAAAGACCAACTATAATTCTGGAAGCGGTGGCGTCGTACGACACACATATATGGCGCGCTTTCTTTGGAACCCCTGGAGCACAAAATGATCTTAACGTTCTTGGTGCATCTAATGTGTTCGAACGTGTCATAGGTGGAATTGCTCCTCGGGTTCAATTTGAGGTCAACAACAAAATGTACACTAATGGATACTACCTTGCTGATGGAATTTACCCTAGGTGGTCTACTTTTGTGAAAACAATATCGAACCCTAGAACAGAGAGAGGAGAAACACTTTTGCAAAAAACAAGAGGCTTACCGCAAAGATGTGGAACGGTGCTTTGGTATCATCCAATCTCGATGGGCAATACTACGTCACGGTGCCAAGTTTTTTAAACTAGAAGATCTTCGATCCATCATGATAAGTTGTATCATTCTTCATAACATGATTGTGCAGGATGAATTTGTCGAGGAAGAATTTGTGGAGCCTGAAGAAGATGATTTGATGAATCCATCCATGGCAACAGTCTACGATCGACCTGTGCATCCCGAAACTGGTGAACCTATTCGATTTGAACCGGTGGGGAGAGATGGACGAAATCTTCCTGCATTCAAGGATCGCGAATTTCAGGAAGAGTCTGCCTACCTCCACAAGTGTTTACAAAATGATTTGGTGATGCATAATTGGAACATGGATGGCAACTGAGTATGAACTCTAGCGATCGAGGAATAAATTGTTTTTATGATTTCCATAAATGTACTCATAGTTTGTGTGCTTTATTTAAAATCTTCTTTGAAGTTTGTTTATGTTTACGAATAAACTTTTGTGTGGTTTAACATAGTTGTAATTACTATCAATGTTGTTAAGCTCATTTATTATATTATTCAACCGGGTAGATTTTTATTTTATAAAATTAAAGTTACATAGGCGAAATTTAAATTACAGGATTTCCTAAACAACATTTTATTATCGGAAAATATAACTAATTAAAACCAGGTGTGTAGCAGTCACTGCTACCATCATCAAACAAAGTTTTTGCCATAACACTTCTCTTCCTTGATTTCCACCAACGTTTTTCATCTGGAGACATGTTACTAGTATCTTTACCCATAATCATTGCATCTTCTTTCGCCTCTTCAAATTCCAATACCCTCTTTGAGTGAGCGGCAATTTTTTCATTTCTTTGTCTCACTAGCTCAACAGAGGCTTGCGTTGATTCGGCCATGGATTGAATAGAAAGAGCCAAACTTTCAGCAGGATCTTGCACTTTCTTTCCTTTCCTATTTGCTTCTTTGGCTCTCTTTTGTCCCATTGGTCTTGGCACAGGGATTTGTGTCTCCATAACGATATCATCTTCCAATTCAATAGGGGACTCGTCCTCAGAGGCAATAGGTGTGCCATATGGTGCTGGTGCTCGATGCGGTGGATCAAGAAAAGTAGGGTGATGCTTAACTTTCTCCCAACATTCCCATTTATCAAATTTCTTGGGATGATTTTTCATGAAGATAGATTGAGCTTGATTCTCCTAAAGAATGAGAATAAGACAATTATAATCTACCATATAGTTCATATATTTTATCTTAAAATAATTCATATATAAGGATAAATTTGACTATAAAACATAAATAACAATAATGTTACAATTATGAATATAAGAGGAAAAAAATACCAGATCCATCATGTTGGTGCCACTTGCTATTTTATTACGGGCTTGAATTTGTGCATTGTGCCAATCTTTGAGCAGTTTTTTCAACCGTCGAAATTGAGATTGAAGAGCACTAGCGCTTCGGTTTGTTGGAGGACCACGCCAATTTTCTACATAATCGTCAAACACTTTATCCCACAACTTTGAAAGACTTTGAGATTTTCCGGTGATCAGACACACGGTTACACGAGCCCAAGAATCGCACAATTGAATTTTTTCATCTTCTTACCAATTGCAATTAGATTCTCCCATAGTTGAATAGAAAGGAATAAATGGAAGCTAAAATTGTTGAAGAAAGAAGAAGAAGAAGAGATGGAAAACTTTCAAAAGTTTTGGTGTAAAAATTAGAGAAAGATGATGAGTATTTATAGAAGTAGGTTTCTGATTTTTACTTTAGAATTAAATTTTGAAGTGAAAACGGAATGGAAAAAAAATCTTACCGTTGGTTTAATTATAGCCATAGGATTAAATCTGATGGTTCTAGTCAAAGAGCCGTTGTAGCTTTTTACTGTTTAAATTGATCTGTTGGCAGGAGAGCAAGTGGAATGTCAGTGGACCCCAACGAAATCGGTCGAGCGAAACAATGGCCGAAAATTGACAATTGATTTGCCTTGTTGATTGCTGTTCATGCGGGCCCCATAAATTGCCTATGAAAATATCAACCGCTGCATTACAAATTCTACTGAAAGTATCTAAGTCCCACTAATTAAATCGGTCCATCGCTGCAACTGCTCTAATAACTAGGTTTAGCAGTGAAAAGAGCTAATGCTGAAAGTATATAAGCAAACATTTCACTACACTACAACAAACTACAAAACTGTTACTTCTGCCGTTAATTGGTGTTTACCTTCCTTCTGACGATTGCCAACGCATCCAAACCTTGAGGCAGGGGCAGAACTACATAAGAGGCTGGTACGGCTATAGCCCTACCGAAAAATCCGAATATATATAACCAATATACGAGTTTTGCACAAGGTTGGTGTTTGTTCAGTTGGTAAAGCAGCTGATTCATTTCCCCCGACAACACAGGTTCGAGTCACCTTGCAAACACCTATTTTTATATTTTTTTTCTTTGTTGTTTAGCCATTTTTCTTCCTTTCTCTCTGTTTTTCTTTGATGTTTACTCATTTCTTCTTTCTTCCTCTATTTTTCTTTGTGTTTCTTCCTCTTCTCATGTTAATTTTTTTCTTCAAATGATTTCGCAGGACGGAACATTAGAAGACTGATGAACTTGGTTTAAGTTGGAAATGTTTATGCTGGGATAAATTTGGCTGAAGCATTGCCCTCCTGATCTCCCTGGCATCAATTGAGTAAAATTCTAAACATGGTTGTTATTTGAGCAGTAGAATTGATGATGATGATGATCTCCAGCTAATGAACTTTAATGATTAATTCCAAAAGAAGACAAGGTCTTGAGCAATAGTTTCTCACTGAGATCATTCATCATCATTTCTTTCTGCTCATTCTTTATAAGGCGGCCGAGGCTTATAGGAGTAGGAAAGTGGCAGTCATGAAGTGATGAGGGGAAGAAGTCCAATCCCTCCAGGACCTCCTCTTTCAGTGAGGTTCTGGGTTTGCACGAGTTATTTTGTCTCGAGGTTATTGATTCAATCTAAGCCAAAATGAACAACTCGAACATCAGGTGTGGAAAACGTTTCTAGCTGAGCTTGTCGGCACAACAGTGCTTGTGTTTTCTATAGACAATTGTGATCTCCTCCATTGAGACCAATACCTCATCACCAAACCTTATCATGTCAATCCTTGTAGCCATCATCATGTGATTCTCCTAATCATTAGGGAGTCTTAACCAACAAAAAAAGCAAGCATCAAATCAGCCCTACCCATCTTTAAATCCTGGTTCCGCCCCTGCCTTGAGGGCTATTACCAGAGAACAGAGAAGGGATATCATTTTATGTTAGCTTTTGTCTTGATGTCCTCTATTAACCGATTTACTCTTGATTCAACAGTCTCCGGCGAATTTCTATGCATAACAAGCTTTCTTGGATCTGAACAAGTTTTCAACACCAAAGACATTGCTTCAGCCTACAGAATTATAGACTTTCTCCTTTCATGAGATTCATCTCTATCTTTGACATATGCATTAGGCAACTTTGTTGAATGCGGAACAGAAGCCATTTCAGTCATCCCTTGTTTCCTTAGTTCATCATTCATGTTCTGGAAAGTTAGATACTGCAGAACTAAACCCCTGACTCTGACAAAGCTTCTTTGAATTTGTTCATCTTGCAGAGCAAATGGTACTCGTAGCTAGATCCATATCGCATCCCCTAGTTCTCATTTCCTTGCTAACTTGAAGAGCCAAATCCAATCGTCCCTCTTCACATAACATCTTCAACAAAAGATGGAAAGTAAAACGATCTCGGGTTCATTCCTTCCTCAATTTTGCAAAGGAAGCTATCACAAACGAAATTATCTCAATTTTGAAAAGTGCCTAAAGAAATTATTGAAACATCAAAGAAAGCTATCCCAAACGATTAGAGATTAGTATCAATATATTTCTGTAATCTTTCTGTAATCCTTGTGTAATCTGAGGTTTTCCTTTCCTAGTCCTAAAAGTTTTATAAAGGACCTTGTACTCAACGTGAAAACACAATTCAATTCATCACAATATCTCGTTCTTACATATTCTTATAGAAATAGTTATAGGTTGTTGGAGTTGGAGTTGTAATGCAAAGCTTTAAAGACGTGCTCCTTTACATTTACATGATTATACATATAACGGACGAATCCGACTACTCAAAGTGAGAAGATTGTGAAGTTAATTAAAGTTTATAAAATTAGAGTTCTCAATTTAATTTAATGGTTCCAACAATTGACACATTATTTTTTACTATTTTTTTTGTTTTTCATCTGAATCATGGTTAACTTGCTTTAACTATAAAAAAAGAAGGTTATATTGTCTTCTTCAAGATCATTCTGTATCCTTTACGCTCTACTTCTCTTTGCGCTTCCATGACTGAATTAATGACTTCTTGCAATAGTTTCTATCTAGTTATTCAATAAAAAGCGATTCATTCACTTGTCTCAAGTACAAAATGGATGTATTCTATGCAACAAAATATTAGGGCTTTGAAAATGTTGATATGATCTAGAATTCCAATTTTTCCAAGACGGAAGATCTACATCTGAAGATACCTAAAATATAGGAATCAATATAATTAACAAGGAAAACACGATTTTTCTTTTTCCAGTAGAGGATTACTACCCTAATTTAGCATAACATCTTAATAAATTTTAAGAACTTCGCTCCTTGATTCGAGTTTTGGACTCTGGGTACATAGCAGATCCTCAATTGTATGCTTAAGATAGGTTTGGCATTGATCATATCCGATAAACAATTAACTAATATAATCATGTTCTCGGTGCATAATTTCCATGATTAAGCAAAGAGAAGTGTAAAAGGAGACAAAAAGAATAGGCTTGATGCAGAGGGGACATGGCAACGAGTTTTGGAGTTAACAGTTGTTTTATTTCTTATTCATTTATTTATTTTTTGTTGAAGATTTAAAGCAAGTTAACCATGGTTTAGATGAAAAACAAAAAAATAGTAAAAAATGATGTGTCAATTGTTGAAACCATTAGATTAAATTGAGAGCCCAGATTTTATGAACTTTAACTAATTTCGCAATCTTCTCACTTTAGAGGAGCCGGATCCCGGCACCTTGTATTTCTGATTTTGAACAGGGAAAACTGATGAACTGTGGAGGTGGTGGAAGCTGTGGGAGTTGTATTGTAGAGGTATGCATATTCTAACAATTATGATCTTGACGTTTCTTCTGGTTTTCTTTAGTTGAAACTTGTGGTAGGTGTGAGGTTGTGATTTATGAGGTTTGCTTCTAGTTAGCCTAGTGATAATGTAAAATGAAATGCATAAGCAACTTTAATTTGTAATTGAGAATGATAAAGGTTAAGAGGAATTTACCGAGTTGTTAACTGTTTTCTAAGAGATAAAGTTACAAGTGTTTGGGAAAAGGTACGGCTTGGTTCTTTCAGGACCGGTTTTGAGGGGTGCTAATTGAGGCAACCGTCTTAGATCACCGGCTTTCGGTAGGCCTAAGTATTAAGATATTATAGTAATTATATAATTTTTATGCATAGTTTACACATTGGTCGTAGTAGTGCAGCGGTGAAGCGGACCTTTTTTGTCCACCTTCTAGGTTCGAATTTCATGATGGTTTATAAATGTTTTTATTTTCTTCATTTTGTATGTTTTTGTTTTAATCGTTTTAAATATATAAATAAAATTATTTATTTTCTCTTTTATTCTCTTTATTACTTGATTTATTTAATAATCAGCAATATATATATATATATATATATTTTTCTTGATTTAACAAAAATAATAATTTTAAACTCTATATGAGACCACATTTTGACTATTCTCGTCTCAATCCTTCCTAATCTCAAGTCTGCCCTGGATTCTTTTCTTGGTATATAAATTTCTGTAAGCTTCATGTTACCCTCACATGATATTGACAATCCAATTGGCTTATGGATCGTAATCCATATTCATTTTGAACCGCAATGCTTGTCTATGTTACCGACCAAGTACCAGTGTCTATGGCTAAGCTTCCATACTTGTGAATAAGTTATGAGATTCATATAAAAAGAGTCCTGAGTTCAAACATGATGTGGAGTGGGGAAGATGATAAGGGAGGAGCGCAACATGGGTGTCTTTGGCTCTTGTAAAGTTGAGGAATTGTGACAACAGCCCCATATCCACTGTGTCTTCTCTATAATTTCTACCTTTTTATAGGTCAATATCTGTATTAATATCTTCATCTGGTTTGAAATGTTTTGTATTTCATTCATCATTCAAATAAATTAGTCCTTGATTTGAACTTTTGAAGCACCCTTTTCTTTTCTCCCGTATCTACCTTTTGGGACCCCAATTCATAAATTTTCTGTCTATTTTGTACAGTGGGCTTCTTCCATTTCAATTGTGAGATGTTGTTGGGCCACAACATATGTAGATAGAATGGACCACTTTTGATCTGCAAAATACAAAATTTAAATGGCTGGTAGGTTAGTGAATAAGAAAGGTTCCAATATTTTATAAAGTTAATAGTAACAATAAATTTGGAACAATTTTGGTCTTTGATGTATAATGAATGGTATGTGTCAAGTAACCATGTAATCTCATCAAAGGGCAAAAGTGTGTGCGTTTCAAGAACAATGACTCATTAAGAGATAGAAAAGCACCCAATAGTAACACTAGACCTAAAATTAAGCGCCACATATTACAAACGAGATTAACACAACCATAGCATCTTAGGTATACTTAAATTAACTTAAATAGACGGTTATATTACATTTATAATATTATTTATTTTTTAAAATAAAAACTAAGTATAATTATTATCGGTTGAGATTTTCTAATAAATGTTTGGTTCACTTGTACCTTGATGCATACACGAATTTTTGTTAAAACAACAAACACAAACAAAGTATTTGAACTTGTAATGGGAGAAAATAAAGTATCTAAACAACAAAGAAACTAACCATATAAGAAAGGAGGCATATCATAGTTGTGAACACCATTACACCAACAAACACATTAGTGATTTGACTAGATTTATCATTCATTGAGCTCGAGCGACAAGAAAGTGAAGAAACTCATAACAACGTAATCTCTAAATTAAAGAATCTAAATCGCTCGATTACGGAAATTTCTTACATATATATATAAGTTATTTTATGTACTTTCGTATCGTAAAGGTATCACCAATGTTGTATCACAATTATGTATTTAAGCAAATCAAATCATGTTCCCCGGAACTAAATTGCAGTTTTTTCACTCGATTTTGAAGCTATAATTATAAGATCAACATAGTATTTATTCACAAAGATAACAACATACAAAATATGTAATAAGATTTCCCCTTTTTTCTATCATGTTAGAAATGCTAAGTTTCGCATTAGATTGTCTTCCATAGATTCACAATAATACTGAGGGTGAGGATCATTTAACCTTTGTGGTTGTGGATCATCCGTAACCTAAGGTTACCATTTCCTGGCACAAAACGCATCTTATTTAAGCCATGAACATTTTACAATGTGCCATTTCCTCAGCTATTAAAACCAATTAATCAGAGGCTGTAACAACCACAGGAAAAATCCAGTAATTAATTAGGTAATTTCACCTGAAATTACCTAATAATTAGCTGTATAACATCTCAAACCCTTTTCCATTTATGCTCAAATTAAAAGCAATGAATACATATGTCCAACAAAACAAAAACAACGAATACAATTTGGAATAGAACCCTAATTTAGCTGAGCTAGATTTTCAAAATCTAATTGAGTTGAATTGATTTTCATGAAATTTTTGATCGACCTTTTTGTTTTCATTTCCCTCCCTAATGAGGAGAAAACTTTTGAACCCAATCATAATTTTACATCATAAGTTGTCGATATTACTGTTGGCGCACTCGAATCGTTATAATCAATTTGTCCTGAAATAAGAAAGAAAGTATCAATTTGTCTGATTAACCAGTTACATGTCTTGATCAAATATCATCAAAATGGACTAGTGGTTAACAAAAATGTCAATCGAAATTGCATCATAAATCAAAGCATAATCAAAAATTTTCACATACATTTGTCATAGAATATTACATATCGCTTTCTTCGATTTTATAGATTCAATTATCTTTCTTTTCGTCCATGAAACTTAAAACGACAAACGATCTTTATTTATATATAAACTAGATATAAATCAATCTTGAGTTTAAAACACACTTATTTTCAGGAAGAAAAAGAGAAAAAAATACTGCATTATACAAAAAGATCATAACAAATTTGCGTTTCTCCGTCTTAGATTAGATTCTCCTATTGGCTTGTCGACCTAATGATGCTCAACGGTGTCAATTTAAGGTAACTATTTACTCAAAAGGTAAAAAAGAATGACAGAATTTAACCATGTGATGAAGACTAGACATGGTTTTTTTGAAGAAGTCTAGACATGGGTGTGGTGAGGGTTGAGCCTTGAATCCTGCTTTGGGAGTTGGGACACTGTTTGCCCTTTTATATTGGCATCCAGGTATACTCTAGAGTAAGTGATAGACAGAAGATCCAGAGGAGAGCCCTTTTCAAATTTCAAAAAAACCCCCAAATTTGGGGTCAGCGTGCCCTTGCTTGTGGCAGAGTCAATGTTATATATAAAATGAAAAGGAAACTTCAAATGTTAACAAGGTAATATAATCAAGTTGGTTGTTAGATTTGTAGGCTACTAGACTACCCATTTCACATTATAATTGCTAAAATTGAGAGACATTTTTTTTAAAACTTCAAATGTTAACAAGGTAATATAATCAAGTTGGTTGTTAGATTTGTAGGCTACTAGACTACCCATTTCACATTATAATTGTTAAAATTGAGAGACATTTTTTTTAAACTTCAAATGTTAACAAGGTAATATAATCAAGTTGGTTGTTAGATTTGTAGGCTACTAGACTACCAATTTCACATTATAATTGCTAAAATTGAGAGACATTTTTTTTACTACCAATTTCACATTATAATTGCTAAAATTGAGAGACATTTTTTTAAAAAAAATATAACCATAGGTTTTCTCTTAAACAAAAGGACAATCAAACACTATTATATTGAATGCATACGTTTATTCTAAATTTAGGGATCACAAGATCCCGCCGTCACCTAACACGATCTGGACAGCCCACTCCTGTCTAAAGTGAACCCCCACCGCCAACTGCTCGATCACCCTTTCTCCTAGAAACACCCTAGCAGAGAGGGACCAACAATTTATTGTACAAAGCAATAAACAAAACTAATAATGATTCTGAAAAAACAACAAGAGGCATTAAAGAAACACCTGCCGCTGCTCCACCACGATCAAGGATTTGACTCTGATTGCCTTAAACCAGCACCGTTGCCAAAGAGACCACCGCACTGACAAGCAGTCCTTAACCACTCCAAGCCGCCAACCGCGATCAGACGCAGGCCACAAGCCCTCGTCGTCGCCCTTGAAACCACGATCAAGCAACCCTTCATAGGAGAAAAACGGTCATCGCCAAAGAAAAACATCGGTGGGCCTTCCACAACAGGACCAATGATCCAGCCCAAAAAAGACAGCCTGCCTTGGAGCAGGTACGCGCCGCCAGACTCCGCCACCATCGTAACAACAATCTGAAAACCCACCATAGTGAAGCACGTCGATACCACCCCATCTTCTTACCAGAAACGAAAACCATGGCCTCTAAATACAGCCTGGTAGACTATCTCTATCGACTTCCCCCCATCATCCCTGTTGTTCCATCTCACCACTCAACCATGGACACCGGCGAACCACGACTTGCACCACAACAAAACCATCTAACTCAGACAAAACCATGAAAGCCTCCTCCTTTCAACCCACAGGCTCCGCAAGACCCATCCGGCAGCAACTGATCCATCATGACAAGGCTAGGGCCACCGCCAGTGTGGAAGCGTCGCCGGATAGGCAACAATCCAAACCCGAAGAGAGCTCTCCTCTCGGTTTTTGTGGAGCTCAGAGTGAAAAAATTGGGTCGATCTTAATAAATTGAGAAACACTTGGTCTTGTTTGGTCGGTGAAAAAATATGATATGAAATAAGAATTAGTTTTATTTTTAGTAGATTGTTATGCTTGATTATGTCATCAGTCTGGAATGAAAAATAAACTAAATAAGTCGATCGAAGACAAATTCCATAAAAGAGGTGGAACTGAAATACCATCTAGGATGGTGATATTTCATTTCCTTTAGTAGATAGAATTTAAAGTTTACTTATATTGTCACTTATCAATCAATTAATTCTTTACATAAACATATTATTTAAAATTTTCATATTTAATTTGATTGAGTATTATTAGAAAATCATTAATAAATTCAATTAATATTATATTTTATATTGTTGATTTATGAAAAACTAAACTAATAAACGTTTTAATGCAGGTGTGGTTTGACGTTCCCCAGCACAACACCTGGGCAGACGTTGTGCATGGGGGAAGATACGTTGGAAAGTTAATGAAAAAACAAAATTATATGTGTAATTAATAATATTTATATTTTTTTGTGGTATCTGTAGGTACAAAGAGTGGAAGAACGAGTTACGGACCCACTGGACTACGTATGGGAACGAACGTTCTGGTACCCCCCCTGAGTTCCAGTTCAGGGAGTACGAGTGGCGTTGGCTTCTGATATCAGAATTCAACAACCCTCATAAATATGTAATTAAAAATAATAATTTCTTATATTGTTATTAATTAGTACGTTTTAAAATATTTTACTAATTTTTTTCCTATGTAGGCCGTTTCCTGGGCGAATGCTCAGAACCGGAAACGCAACACAAGGAACCATCTTGCCGGTTCTAGACCGTTCGCATCGTTGATGGATGAGGCGGTCAGGGAACATCCAGAAGTCAACTGGTACGTCTATATGTACTAGAAGACATATCCTGACGCCCAGGAGGATATTGTAAGTCGTTTTACGTTTTCAAATTTTTTAAATTATATATATATATATATATTTCAAAATGTTAATTAATTATTTTTTCCTATCCAATTAGGCGATGGTGAGGCTGGCTAGTGACGAGGTGATGACTGCTATAGTGAGGGAGACATGGCCAGACACGCAAGAGGAAGACATGTCCGAAGCCATGTCTCGGATCGACACTTCGGATCTCAGGGTTGGGGCGAGGATAATGGGCACAGCATTCCCACCGCGAGGAAATAACTTCTACTGCCGGGGTCTAGGAAAGAAAGGTGAGGGGTACTGAAGACCACTCCCAGATTTCAAAAAAGGCAGCCTCGACCAGCAGCAGAACGACTCAGCTAGAGGCGGAAGTTCAGATGCTACGGGAACACCAAGCCGCTTTATAAGAGTATAATGCGGCAGTATATACAACCCAGCAGGCACATCAACAGCAGATGTTCCAGTATTTGCAAGAGTTTTCAGCTGTCCAGCTTCAGGGACTTCCGGCTCCTCCCATGCCTACGCCTAATCCCCTACCTCAGCCGCCGCAACCTCATCAACAGCAACCTCCTCCTGACGCGAATATAGATTTAGATGATATAGATTTTATGGTTTATAAACAATTTATAAATTAATAATTTAATGCAAAACGTTTAAACTACTTTTGATGGTGTACGTTGTTGGTTATATGAAATTGTTTGTGTAATTTGCAGCTTGCTTGGATGGTAATTTAGAATTTTTTTTTGGTATAAAAAATACTATAGACGACGAAATTTACCATAATTCGTCGGCTATAGCATTTTATTTTTTTCTTCAACGTTTAGCCGACGAAATATGGCTTAATTCATCGGCTATAGTAGTATTTAGCCGACAAAATGTACTATATTTCGTCGGCTATATTATTTTAATTTTTTTTAAAAATATTTAGCCCACAATTTATAGTAAATTTCGTCGGCTAGTGTTTTAAATTGGCCGACGAAATATTTATAGTTCGTCTGCCAAAGTCTTAGGTTGAGGCCGACGACAATTTATTTCGTCGGCTTTAGTCTTACTTTAGCCGACGAAAAATATAAAAATAAGTCGTCGGCTAAGTGTTAAACTATAGCCGACAACCACTTTTATTTCGTTGGCTAAAGTCAGAGCCGACGAGGCTTTGCCGGCGACATCTTAGCTGATGAGTTCTCGTCGGCTAAGATCTTAGCCGACGAATTTGGCTAACAGGTCGACAAAAAAATTTTTAGTCGGCCAAACTACTGATTCCGATAATGAGAGTTTAGTGGCAAATCTTGCAATTTATTCTTGAACACGTTCTATTTTTAAGATTAAATATAAATATAT
This sequence comes from Comarum palustre, assembly GCA_951800085.1. Lineage (NCBI taxonomy): Eukaryota > Viridiplantae > Streptophyta > Magnoliopsida > Rosales > Rosaceae > Comarum > Comarum palustre. Next base: position 14,625,428 of record OX637589.1, read on the forward strand.
TTTTCAATAAATCAACCTAATTAGTAGATGAATATATTTTAAAAGAATGTAAAGATATAGATTTAATCTAAAATAAACCTAATAAATTAGATATATTATCAAATACCCAATTTTTCCATACCATACCTGGCTTCCATTTTGGAATTTTACAAGTTTCTAACTATAAACCTTGTCCCGCTCACGCTCCTCTCTCTCTCTCTCTCTCTCTCTTCCTTGTAACAAACACACTCCTTCTCACTCTCTCATTTCCACACAAATTCCTCGGTCCGCTCGCAGCTCCGACTGACCCATCCGGACCGTCTCAGACATTGTCGGAGCTCCGACCCGACTTTAACCTCAGCTCCGATATTTCTACAATTCACGGCCGAACGCAGAGAGACCGCATGTATCGGTCCTCCCATATATGCAGTCCACGTGTTCGAGCCTTGTCCTCGCCGGATTCTGACCCAAAACGGCGGCGTTTTTCTGGGTGCGTACATAGATCTGGACGCTGCCTGTTTTTCCCTTCCGGTCTTTTTTTCTTTTCCTTTTTTGCTACATTTTTGTGGTTTTGAAAAATTGGATTGGTTTCTTTCAAAAAAAGGGTTGGTTTTGGGGTTGAATTTTGGAGAAAAATTAGGGTTTTGTTGGGGTGTTTTGTGGTTTGGTAAAGTGGGATTTCGGTGGTTTGGTTTAGTGTGAAAATGTGTCGGGGGAAAACGAGGCATTGATATTAACAGTTGTCTCTCATGCGCTTCCTGCTCTCAGAAAACCCGGCCGGATATTAATAATGCCGGTCAAATCCGGGTTTTGATTTGAGTTGAATTCTCAGCTAAAAATTAAGACCGGAGCGATCCGGGTGATTAAAGTCGTTATAGTGCAGTTGTGAGCTAAAAACAGCTCTTGTTTGACTGTGGTATGAGATCGTTTCGTGTCGAATCCTTGTCATGTTGTTACATTAAAACAGAGTAGATACTAAGTAGTTGCTTCTTTTCTTTTTGGAGAGAGATTTGGATTGGTTAATGATCAGTGGTTTGATGGGATTAGGCGAATATCGGAATTGTGACTGCAATAGTTGACCTGTTATGCTTGTTTGTATTGAATTACATTGTGTTTTTTGATCTAGTGATTTGATATCAACTTAATGGAAAACGTGCAGGGTGGTTTCGATGAGCAGGAGTTCAGTCTGAGTTGATTTCCTGCTCTTCTACAAGGCCTGCAAAGATGAATAAGGAGAATAAAAATGCTGGTAGATTTGATGAGCCTAATGTTCGAATCACACGAGCACGGGCTAAAGCTTTTGGCATATCAGGGGAGGTGGTTGGCCCTTCAAAACCTGTTGTTAAACAAGGCCAGAAGCGAGCTCTTCGAGGAAACTCCAAATCTGGGGTGTCAGATGAGAACAAAGCTTCTGTAGTTTCCACCATTGGCTTGCAGCATAAAAGAAGGGCGGTGCTTAAAGATGTGACGAATTCAAATGTGGACTGGATTGATGCATCTCAAGTTCAGGTATAAATTTCAGTTTCTATAGCTATATGGCAAATTGGAAATGTCAGTGAATTCAACTGTAAACATTATATAAGTGTACACAGGATCAATTGTGCTTCTGTATGTTCAGTGCAGTTGATACTACAATTTTCCTATCAAACTTGTTATGGCATACTAACTCATCATTTGTTGGCATTGCCTGATAGGCTGCAAAGCAGGCTAGGAGAGGGCCTGGAAAAAATGTGAAGGTAGCCTCAAATTCAAGGGTTGCTGAAGATTTTCCAATGGCTCAAGATGACATAAAAACTATGTTAGCCGAGGAATTATCCAAAATAAGGGTGGCAGAGCCACAAGAGAAGTTAGAAGTGAAAGAAGAGCCATTAACCCGGGGCATGCGTCATGCCTTGAGACAACATGGAGGAGCAGATGTAATGCTTCCAGTACAGCCTTCCATTAAATCTGCTGAACTTCAGATGCCTAAAAAGAAAGGTGAATTCGGTGCTTCAGATTGTTTATAAGAGTGCAACAGTATATGTTGTTGCTGTAACAATTTCTATTATTACTGAGTTCTGTTTTTACATTCATATTTAGCAAAGTATGATGATTTTTTGTTTGGACCATGCAGAAGAAAATGTGGTTGGCAATAGATTGGGATCATCAAACGACTTGCAAATTGTAGACATTGACGCGAACTTAAAAGATCCTCTTGCGTGCAGCTTGTATGCTCCTGATATATACAGTAATATACAGCTTAAAGAGGTAGCCATCTACCACAGATTGATGTTATGTAATTGTAATAAGATACTTGCAAGGTTTAATGTTAATTGTATTGATGGATGAGACACACAAGGTACTTTCATACATGCAATATCTCCTTGCATTATGAAATAATATCCAACTTTTAATGTGATGGACCTCTATGCTACTAATGTTTGTCCTCAGGAACATACCTGATTCTGACTTGTAGTGAAATTCTATTTCCTCAGATAGAGCAAAGACCATCAACTAAATATATGGAAAACTTGCAGCAAGATATCACTCCAAGCATGCGAGGAGTATTGATTGATTGGCTTGTGGAGGTCAGTATCCTTAAATGCTCTTATTACAATCGGTAGTAAATTACTATAATATGGCTTCTAGTTGGTTGAAGGTATCCCTACTAAACTTTTCTTAACCAACTTATTTTAAAAACTTGTGCATCAGTTGGAAATTTTGAGTCTAACTTTTCCTTTCTAACTGATAGAAGCCAATTTCCCATCTCTTCCCCTGGTCTTGTTGCTTACTTGATTCAAAGGGGATTTTATTTTGGTGTAGAAACTTCAATTTACTATTTTTCAATGATACATATTTCATATTTGAGTTCAGATTTGCTAACTTGCATCTGTTTCAGGTTTCTGAAGAATATAAGCTGGTTCCTGATACACTATACCTGACAGTGAATCTCATTGATCGGTTCCTCTCACATAACTTGGTTCAAAAACAAAGGCTCCAGCTGCTTGGAGTCACTTGCATGTTAGTTGCCTCGTAAGTACTATATTTTCAGTTCAAACAGTTGTTGTATTAATGTTTACTTGTGCTATTCAACAGTCATGCATGTGGTTTGTGCACAAGCACACGTGTAAAATAAGAAGCAATAAGAATAGTATTTTGTCTGTATAGTTTAGACTTATATTGCTTCAGGGTTTATGTTTTCAGTAGTTTCAATGCATTTGATCCTAGTTTTGATGGTATAACTCATGTTTATATAGGCTGATTCTAACACCCAAGTTGTATGTTTTTTTGTTACGACTTGAAGGAAGTATGAAGAAATTGTTGCACCACGAGTAGAAGAATTTTGTCTCATCACAGACAATACTTACTCAAGACAAGAGGTATGCTCTACACTACATGACATTCAATTAAGCAGCTTTAGGTTTTGACAGACATGCTTCAAACTAAACCTGAGGTCGATATGCACATAAGCTTCCTCAAAATCATGCTCAACTTCTGTTTTTAATGATATCAGTACTAAAATATACTGATAATGTATAATTCCTATTTAAATCTTGCAGGTCTTAGATATGGAGAGTGAAGTACTAAATTTCTTGCATTTCCAGTTATCTGTTCCAACCACAAAAACGTTTCTTAGGTAATGCATCACCACACTTTATCTATGCTGTTCACAAAGTAACATTCAATTGATTTCGTAAACAAAACTTTGGGTTTCAGGAGGTTTATTCAAGCAGCACAGGCTTCTTATAAGGTATTCTAAATTATATTTGTTGTCCCCATTTCACATTATAAGCTTCTAATAAAAAATTACCATACAGGAAACTGTTGGAATTTTAATTAATCTTATATGCAGGTTCCTTGTGTGGAACTGGAGTTCTTGGCAAATTATTTAGCAGAGTTAACTATTGTGGAATATGGCTTCCTGAAGTTCCTACCTTCCGTCATAGCTGCCTCTGCTGTGTTCCTTGCCAGATGGACGCTTAATCAATCAGACTATCCATGGGTCTGTATTTTTGTGATTCTCCTTGTACTATAGGTTTTCCCTTTTTGTTTCAATTAAAAATCTGTCTGAGGAAAATGTTCATGTTTATTTCTTGCAGAACCCGACTTTAGAACACTATACCTCTTACAAAACATCACAGCTCCAAGTTTCAGTTATTGCACTTGAAGATTTGCAATTGAACACCAAAGGCTGTTGCCTGAATGCTATACGCGAGAAGTATAGACACCAGAAGGTATGACTACTTGTATCATAGTTTGTTTCCAAGTGATCAATGTGGGGTAGAATACACTACATTTCTGAGAATTCTGTGCTTCACAAAAATGCACAAAAACTACCAATAAGATTGCAGGATCAATAGTTTTGCATAATTGAGACTTAGTGTTCTTCACTTGGCAGTTCAAATCCGTAGCTACTTTGACCTCTACACAAAAGGTTGGTTCACTCTTTTGAAGAACAACAATTTGCTGACTCTTCTTTAAGGCCTGAGGATTAGAAGCAGTATATTTTGCAGTCCAGTACTTTGAGGGCGATCCAGATCTCTAAACTGAAAGTTACATTGACTTTCCATCTAACTTTCTGTCCGCCCTCTGTTGTTAGATTATCTGGTGTTTCCAGATCTCTGTTTGTAACATCATTGCTTAGACATAGTTTAGGGCAGACCAAATTATGTATATGCCTTTCGGCAGAATAATTGAATAATCTACTAAAATTTCTCATCTCAGCACATGGGAAGTTCTAAGAGCAATCTGTGCTGGGTTGCAAGATTGCGACCAGAAATGTAGCTCCATTGTTATTGTATCCAAAACCTACATATATGAAAAAGGTTCTCTATCATTTCCAGTCTGGCTCTACTTGACTTGGTTTTCCTTTAATGTAGCCATTAGAGCCTTTTAGTGGCATACAATCTTGCATGACATTCACACGTCTCTTATAGGGATCTCTGTCCTTGCTCCTTGGCCATTGTTTCAATCGAACTTTTTTTTGGTATAAAAAAGTTTAGGTAAGAGGGAGGCTTCCTTACTTACCAGGGTCAGGGCAAACCCTGCGATCTAGTCCCGAAGGCTTTCGGATTTGTGACTGGAGGGAGTTTCACCCACTTTTGCGAGAGGTGACACCCTCCTCAAAGTCCTGGAGACATGCTCTAAAGAGATCACACCCTCATCCAGCGGCTCAAGGATTTTTTACAGCTCAAGAATCCAAGAACATTTTACAGATTACCCACTAATGAGGGATTGTTGGTAGCGGGAATCGAACTTGTGTGGGTTTACACCTCAAGTCCGCCCTTTGCCAACTGAACCAACCCCCGTTGGCTTTCAATGGAACTTTTTTTAGGGGTGGGCACTTTGAGCCCGAAATGCAGTCACCCCCCGCATCACACCGAATTAATAACCGAATTTAACCGAAGTTAGGCAAACCGACATCGTTTTGCTCATACACCGCACCGCACCGTTTTCAAATGGTGCAGTTGCGGTTCCGGGTATAAAACCCACCGATATAAACCCACCGAACCGATTAGAAGATACATATATACAGTCATGTTATAATCTCAGACATGTTATCCAATTCTATATGCAGTCATATAAAGAAGTTTAACTTATCATGCAAGAGACTGGTTGTCATTGTTAATTTTATTTTGAAGGTTTATCTTATCATGCAAAAGTTTCACACAAATGGGAATCCTCATGAGATTATGATACTCATTTGTGCTTATAAGGGAGTTGCCCTTTGTTTTGTTGAAGTATCTTTGTAATGCAAGGACAGTATATCATGAATAGAAATCTTGTTCAATAGACTAGTTTCTTTATTAAACCATTACTGGGATGTTTACTGGTTTTCTTATTTGGGCAAATGATTGTCATAACAGGACACACATAACCAAGCTGGCATTGCTCATAGTGGTGGTATAAAGCCTCTACTCAAGTTACTTGATTTGAAAAATGAATCTCTGCAACACAATGCTGCATTTGCTCTATATGGTCTTGCAGATAATGAGGTAAAGTTTGTTTCATGATGACAATTTTTTGTGCAGTTGTCTGTATCGTCATTATCCCGTATTAATAGTGGTGCTAAGCTTGAAACTTTTGCAGGACAATATTTCATGTTGAATGTTCCGTTTAACTATTTAATGCGGTTTAAAGCAAACCGCACCGAACCGCACCGAAAATGCAGTTTAACCGAAAATGCAGTTTGCATTATTTAAATGCAGTTGCAGTTTGTAAAATTAGAAAACCGAAAATGCAGTCTGCACTGCGGTTTTGGCCTTAAACCGCATTGCACCGCACCGCGCCCACCCCTAACTTTTTTAATGGCCATAGTAATTTTTAGGGTGATGCTATTAACACATTTTTTTGTTATTAACACACCTTATTTCTTTTTCAACCAATCATAAATAAAATTTTAGTGGTAAACTTGTAAATAAAAATAAAATGTGGATGAGAAAAGTTATGGGTGTGTAAATAGCAAAAAAAACGTGTGTGAATAGCAACACCCAATTTTTATTATGTTGAGTGGTTATTCTTTTCAAAACAAAAAAAAAACAAAAAAAGTGTTATTCTTTTCTTGCTAGGTTTGTGTTACAGAACTACAATCAAGTGGGTTGTTATTTTTCAATTTTTTTTTAATTTAATTTCTTATCCATTTCATTTCATATCCATTTCATTTCAGTTGAAGTTACCAAACACCAAAAAAAGTCTTAAGTTCAATTCCCTCAGGGATGCACTCATGAAACAAATTTAATGAGACCTTGTCTATAATGGATGTATAATTTGATCCGAGGAAGAAATAGCTGATCATATGTGAGCATCAGAAAAAGATACAAGTTACAGAGGGCAAAATCGGATCAGCCAATTAAGCTAGTAGAGAAAACCGTGGAATGTCACTGCATGACCCTACCCAGAACCTTTCTGGGGATTACAATGAAAACAAGGTTACAAATGGCTGTCAAAGGACCATCACAAAAACAAAATCCCACCCCAAACTACAGCCATTTCCATACATTTCTTCTAATTCTCCCATCGCCATGAAAAAACGAGAGGGCATTGAGGGTAAAAGAACACTTGGGGATATCGTATCAGTTCATAAGTTAATTTCAGCAGGCAATTTTGGTTGCCCGAGTTACCAAAACAGCAGTATTTCCAGTTACCGGCTGGAGACTGGCTGCATTCTCTAACCGTTCCCATGCTTCCTTCCGCTTCTTAGCTTCCGAGCTTTGCCTTGCTTCTTCTTCCATATATTGGGCATGAATGGAGAGGAATAGCTGATCATCCATCTCCACAAACATCTTTCTAACATTAAGAGTTAAGTTGAGTACTGCTTGATTCCAGTGGTTCTGGGCATTCTTCTCCAATGCTGGTAAAATGATGGGCAGAATGGCTTGACGATTATGTGCAATTAAGTTGACAATGTGATCATTGTTCCAAAAGAAAAGGGCTCTTTCAGACACCTGTAACAAGTAAGAAAACATAAATTGCAAATTCTTTTTGAGGGAATAAGTTTAGACCAAGTTTGAAGCATTCCAAACTGCTGATTTTTTGGCATCTGTCCGGCTCTACTTATAACCCGACTTTAGAATTCAACTTGTTGTGAACACAATCCTCATGAATGTATCAGATTCCAAAAGCTCATATAACTTGTAAGTGGAAACTCTACTTGAGCATATTCCATAAATGGAGGAACAAACATAACATTATACTATTGTAGACATGCAGAAGGGATATATTACCTGGAAGTGGAAACTGTTAATGGAGGATGCGATCCGGCAGAACAAAGGGACCATAACCTTTTGAAATTCCACCATGTTAACTGCCTCCAAAATCTCTTCCAACTCACCCAAGAACATCACCTCTTTCTGACTACTTGTTATCGGCCAATACTTCAACAGACCCTTTATAACAACACTCGCCAACTTAGGTTCCTTCTCTATAAATTGCGTAGCACAATACGACAACTGCTGAAAGTAAGACCCCAGATTCTTTGGCTTATGCAAGGGAATCAAAACCCTCCACAAGAATATCCTGTGCTCTTCTTTCAACGGCAATGCAAACCCACTGATGATACTCCCAAATATCTCAAGAAGCTCAGCAATCCCATTATGTCTCTCAGTCTCAAACAAAAACTTGTAAAATATATTGTTTATGGACTTGCGAATAAATGGCCTATGCACCATGAACTTCCCATAAATCCTATGCAGAATGGTCTTCAAGCAGTCCCTCTCCCTAGGGTCATCGGAATGAAACAACTCAAGCAACCTCAAAATAAATGCATGGTCTATATACTTCTTTGCCACTTTGGCATCCAAACACGAAGAAGTAACAAACTTCAGCAGCAACTCATACACAAACTGCAAATGTGGCCAGGCAGGATCAAATGTAGGCTCATCATCCTCATTTTCTCTCCCACCACCCGAATTGGACCGATAATTAGGGGGGAAAACTCTAAACAAGTTAATAGCACACATTCTACATGTAGCCAAGATAGCCGGCTCGCTAAATTTCACTGAGCCAGAAGACACAAACTCCACAAGCTCAAGCAATGTCTGCCTCTTCACATCTTTCTCAATAGAGTTCTTAGTAGGGTCTGTGAAATCAAATGTGACACAGCAAAGACTCACCTTGCTAACAAAGAGGTTCATCTTTTCGGAACAGGGCACATCCTTGAAGGGAACCAAGGGCTCGATTCCAGCCACCACGCACGCCGGGAACACCGCCGACGACATCCGTTTTGGGCCGCTGGGCCGCTGCTGGGCCTGGCCCGGATTATTATTATTGTTAGCATTGGACCTAGGCGTACCGGTTGTTCCGCCGCCGGAGTCGCCTTTGAGGGCTTTCCGGGGGAGTCTGCTCAGGAATTGCTTCAGCATTGCGGCGGCGGAAATATTCGAAATCCAAGCCAAGCGAGATAAATATAAATGCTTTTTCAGATCAAAACCATAGTGGAAAACATGGAGAAACGCCCTAGGTCATAGATCTGGGCCGAAGTGTGGGGGATTTTGAGGTCAGGGAGGCAGTGATGGTGAGGTAAAGATTTGAAATTGAAAAGTGTATTGATGAAATTTTCAGATCTTGAATAAAAGTGGGTTAGCTAGATTCTAGAAAGATGAAAGATTACAAATCGAAAGCAAAGATCACCAAGCAAACATGAAGCTTTCTCAATAAGGCTCACCAAGAAATTTTACCCATGTTTGGTGTTTTCTCTTTTACTGTTTCTTCTCTCTGGTTTTTTCACTGTAATTTTTTTTGGTTGTCCAAGCTCCAAGGTGGAAGAGAAAATGGTGGCGTTTTATCGGAGAATGATATAAAAATAGTTAGGGATGTAGACACATTGACATGCTTAATTTTATTAGAGTTTCTTATCCGTATCGGTTAATGACTAAAATTTTAATTATGATGAAAATTTCGGCCACTCAAAACAAGAAATTTTGATGAATATATTAAGAAAATATCGAATATCGATAGAAATTTTACTAAAAATTATATAAAAGGTCTAAAACCAATTTCCATCATGATGTCGTCAATTTATTAATGTGGCCCTGATGGGTCACCTCTATCTATTTTTCTCGATCTTCATCTCTCTCTCCTCCTCATCCTCTCCTCCTCCATCAGCGTGCTAAGCTTACTTTTGGTACCAACAAGCTGCTTTTCCTCTTCAGTGAGTGCATGGCGAAAATGGCAGAGATGGCCATATGGACAAACATCATCAGCTAGCACCATTCTGCAAACTTCAGTCATGTAGCCTGGTTGGCCAATCACTGGGCGCAGCTCCTCAACGTTGTCAGCATATTGGCAATGGTCTTTGTAGGGACAGTCTCCTGTCATTTGTTGCAGAGTTCAGTCTTGAACATTTCCCAGTTGAACACCTCCGGTTCAAGTGGCACCTCCTCTTTCTTCCCTCCTTGAACATACACCTTTGCTGCACCACAAACACTCACCGGATGGGTTCGTAAATGCAATAGAGGTAGAGAAGCGTGTTATAGAGTTAATGGACTCAGAGGAAGGAGAGTCAATCAAGAAGGGGGCCAAGACCCTTGGTGTGAAGCAAAGGCTGCTCTGAGTGAAGGCGGGACATCTCGGGTTACATTAACTAAACTTGTCGAATCATGGTACCAAGGCTGAGTAAAGCCCGTCCAACAGGTCTGTGAGGGTAAAAGTGTTATTGACATGAGTGATGAATAAACTGGGGTTTAATGTTTAGAAAATGTACCGCTTACTGAGGCTGTGGTGACCATAGTGTTTCAATGTCTATAGGACTGCACATCTATTTTTATGTGGGTCTTTCTAATTAGTTTTCTGGTGGTTTAGGAACCTCAATAGTTGTTGCTCCCTGAGTATGTTTTCATATTACTGGAGCTAACCTCAATAGTTGTTGCTCCCATAAAAAGGCAGATATGAGTCGTGAAAGGTCCGTAGGTTATATATCCATATGGCCATTGCTGCCATTTTCGCTATGCACTCACTGAGGACGAGAAGCAGCTTGCTGGTGGCAAAAGTAGGCTTAGCAGGCTGATGGAGGAGGAGGAGGAGGAGAAGAAGAAGGAGAGGAGAAGAAAGATGGAGAACGAGACAGAGAGATAGAGGCTGAGATTATTTTTGTTATTTTACCTTTTTTAGTTGATACTCATGACGGTCACGTCAGCAAATAGACGACGCAGTGACAGAAATTGGTCTCGGACCTTTTGTTGATAGCGAAAATGGTGTTCAGGTACCACATTGATAGTTTTTAAAGTATGAGTACTACTATGACCAGACATATAAGTTCGGGTACCGGTGTTGATAAAAACTCATTTTATTATAGAGGGATTGGTGATATGTGTATATAAGATCAATGAACTACTTCAAAACTTAGGTTGTTTGCTTTTAATTGGCAATATTTGATAGAATTTGATTGGGAACTTAGGTTGTCGATTGCTTTCTGTTCTATTAGATGTTAATTGATGTGAACTTGTGACACTAATAAAACTTTAAAGTTGTGAATAGTATATGTACTAATTTTCATAGGATTGCTCAGGTGCGCGGGATGGAACGGGACGAAATAACTACAGCCGTCCGATGTTTAATGAATTAATCTTGTCTGTTTTGTCTCACATAACGCTCCCACGCCTGAGCAATCCCGCTAATTTTCATTGTAAAAAAACTGACACCGTTTAGCAGAGAAGGTCTTGACTCTTGACCTTTGTTGTATTTGGAGTTGGTGCGTATATGGCTCCATATGTGTGGCAGTATAACTTTGAGTCTGATGCCTATGTATGAAGCTATGTATTATTGTCTTTATGTCAAAGACGATTTGTCATCGTTTTCTCTATAACTCATAATCATTCGATTCAGGCTCAAATTTAAAACCAATGCATTTCACTGGTTGTTGCAGAGTTGACAAGTTCTAACACCAATCAATTATATTATGACTAAAACATATTAAAGACGTGATCTCTTCCCTTCCCTTATGTTCTCTTAAATAAGAGCATCCATCATGTTTCATATGTAAGTATACATCATACATAGTTTTTAGAGAATGTTCTGATGTACATTCGTCAAGCTATAAACAGTGACAGAACTTAAACCCTAAACTAATCCACACCTTGAAGGGGCTGAAATATAATGATTTAATGGAATGGAGGGTCATGTGTATGTAGTTTGTTGACTTTACCTATAAAATAGATTGGTTTAAAAAAATTCAAAATCTTTATAGGGGCTACAACCTTCTCTGGCCCTTAAAGAGTTCCGTCACTAGCTATAAGTGCCTAAAAGGTTCGTTCATCATAATCAGAAATGTTCCAGTGTACATTCGCCAAGCTATAAGTGCCTAAAAGGTTTGTTCGCCATATTCCGGAATGTTCTACTATACATTCACCAAGCTACAAGTACCTGCAATGTCCGTTCGCGATAGTCGCAAACAAGTTGTGAAGAATGAAGGTTTCCTAGTTTACCTAGGGAAGCTAAGTCCAAACTTGTAGTAAAACAAGGTATGGTTTGCAATGATAAAATGTATGCTTTATCTTAGTTAATCTAATAGATTGATAGAGATATTGACTGAGATTTATAAGGAAAGATAAGATATTGAAATCATATCTCTTAGTGTGATTAAACCGAATCTATTGCAAATCATATATGTTGGTAATCTAAAGGATTTTGCAGTACTAATCTTCTATGCAGATCTTCAGTTGAAAATAAAGCAGATTCGACTAAGGGGGAGATATCATCTTCCTTTATAATATGTTCCCAACTCATTTGAAGAAGTTGGAGTTCCCTGGTCATAGTTTGATATTCATATGCGTTGTAGTCTTATGCAGATTCAATACCAGAACTCATAGTTGTCATTTGTTTATTCACACTGTGTTCATCATCAATAGTGAACCAGATCAGTGTTGCAGAAGTTGAAGACTAGTTTAGATTGTTCCGTCTTTCAATTCCTAGTGAGTCGATTAAGTGATTTAGGCTGAGTTTGGTGCAGCTGGGCTTATAAGATATAAGCTGACTTTTACTTTTTTGTAACTTATAAGCAGAAGGTGAGTGTTTGCAGCTTCTCCTTTTCCCCTCAAAACACTTTATACTTTTTTAAGAAGTAGTTTATTTTTAGACTTACCAAACACCAAAACCTTTGGTGCTTAAAAGCAAAGGAGCTTATAAGCTTTCTCAAACCCAGCCTTAGTTGTAATAGATCAAGCTAGTTTGTGCTAGTAAGCTTGATAGTGATAACTGCTTGATAAACTGTACTGATTATTCATAGTGAATTGAATTTAAGTGTTGACTACTATAAAGTCTCGCAGTGATTTTTTCTCGAGAGAGGTTTACAATGCAGTGAACAATTCTTGCAATTTGTATTGTTTTAAGAACTTGAAACAAGAACATGTCCATTTTTATACATTCATCATGTATTGAGGATAGAAATGAAATATTTTCGTCATTTTTGTAGAGAAAAAGAAAAAAATAGAAAAAAACTTTCATCATGTATTGAGGGTAGAAATGAAATATTTTCGTCATTTTTGTAGAGAAAAAAAAATTGAAAAAAAACTTTCATCATGTATTAACCCACACCTAATCAATCTCACCAAACCAAAAGATCAAAGAAATCCCCGTATGAGCCGTATGTCATCATTTCCATATCCCATACTCCCTTGACCTTTTACTTCAAATACCAATACATAATTAACTATAGCCCCAAGTAGAAGAGAGCCTTGTTTGGACTACAGAGGCAATATTGTAATTGCACAACAACCGCGTAGGTGTGGCATCCAGAGGGGCCAATTTGATATTTCCCAACAGAAAGTTCTCACGGAAACCCAAGCTTATATTTGCAAAAGAAGCCCAAAAAGCCAAATGGCCAAAAAATTCCCCAAGAGATAATTATAAATATTAAATAAAAATATAAGTAAATAAAAAAGGAAAATGCTTTTCCTCAAGAAGGGTCCAAGCTGACTCCAATTCCTCTCCCTCCAACAAAACCCCATCTTCAGAAAAAATAATAACCCCCAAATCACTCACCAAATCTCAGTCTGCTACTTCAGCTTCAATCTGGTACTGTCTCTCTTTCCCTCTTTCTCTCTCTATATGTATATATATATATGCCGATTGGGGACGATTTATTTATGGCTTAAAATGTGGTCTTTGGGTTTAGGAGATGAAATCTGAAACTGGGTTTGGCTTGCTTTGGATTCTTTGAGTGTGGGATTGTTTAATTTGGGGGTTTTATAAATTTTTTATAAATTTTTTTTATTCTTTGAGTGTGGGATTGTTTAATTTGGGGTTTTTAAATATTGGGAATTTCTGGGTTTTTGATTGTTGGGGGAAAGGGGTGAACTGATTTGGCTGCCCACAAGTTCTAGAGTAAGTGTTAAATGTACTGTTGAAATTAGCAGATGGGCAAATTGGTTTAAGAAGCTAGTGTTTTGGAATTTGGGGATTTGATATGATGAGCTATAGGATTTTTTGTTTACCTGTGCTTGATATGAAAATTTTGTGATTTTGACAATGGCCTTGATCGGTGGTTTGTGTTCTCACCGCTTCAGTAATAGATGTTGGGACATTGTTCTGTACCTTTTACGTATCTGTTTTATACTGTTTTTCTATCTGGAGTAAAATGCTGTTGTGAGGATATGATTGATAGTTTGATATGATCATTTTTCTTTCAAGCAGGATTGTTGTTGGTTGATTCAACTCAGATAGATTTGTAGGACAAGAGTGATATATAGTTGGCACGTTTAGAGGAGGAGTGTAAAAGCTGGATTTTTTTTATCGGAGGTTCTATGGATTCTTTACTGCCCCTTTAAGTTGGCGGACTTAGATGGACGTTGGCTCATTGAAGCTACAACTAGAAAATCAGACATACACAACCCTTTTATTAATGGAGCAATCTAGACCAGAAAATACGCAAAATAGTAACAGCACTGAGCATATTATTGACATAGCTGGGAGTGTTGATGCTTCCTCATCTAGCTTGCCTCATGGAAGATCTTTAAATAGCTTAAATGCCACACAGCAAGACAGACCTTCAAGTATTCCACCCCCACCTGTATTACCACCTTTAATCTTTTCTTCTAATGGATCAAACTCCAGAAACACTTCAGTGGCAAGGAGAGGAGAGACTCGTCGACGCAGAAGTCCGTTGAACTCTGGTATATGGATATCTATTGAACTGGTTCTTACGGTGAGCCAAATTGTTGCATCTATAGTCGTTTTGTCTTTGTCAAGGGATGAGCATCCACGCACTCCATTGTTTGCATGGATTGTTGGTTATGCATCTGGATGTGTTGCTACTCTTCCTCTTCTTTATTGGCGCTATCGTCATCGCAACCAAGCCTCAGGACAAGATTCTACTCAAGCTCGTCAGAATTCTCAGCTATCGGCAAGACCATTTTCACTATCTCTATCTAGGGCTTCAGAAGGAGAAGATCTTCAGACTGCCACTGCAACCCATAGAAGCAATCAAAGTTCGGCAGTACTACGCAGAAGGTGAGTTACTTGTTCTTTTAGGTGTATTATGCTTTTATGAAATGCTGCATATATTATCCATCTTTGGGTTCTCTTCATAAGTTGCATGATCACTAAGGGCTGGCTCCTTTTTAATTTTAATTTTAATTTTAATTTCCTTTTCTTTCCCTTAATTTCCAAACACAGAACGAAGCTCCATGTGTATGCACTCAGCATATTTGGTATTCTTATAGGCTAGAATCTTAGGCTGTATGTTTTGGTGTGCACAAAAGTATACTACATCTACTATGGTTTAGTGTAACAATGTTCTTGATTTAATGATTATGTTAGATTGTTTATGTGCATACTAGCTCTCTGTACTTAAGATCAAGAAACTTAATTATTATAATCCCTCTTCTAGGACAAAATGAAATGTTAGCTCTGTGGTCATATTTGAAGTTGTGTGCAGTTCATTGCAAAGCCTTGCATGTGTTTTCATTGTCCATTCTCTGCATTCTTAGTCCTGATATAGACCAATGGTTGGTGCATATTTCTTTTAAATGATTAATTAGACGATGGCTTATTTTGAGCTCATCTGTTTCTGGAGTTGAGGTGCCTGCAGTATTTTGGTTCAAAAGAGTCTTGGTAGAGTAAATCTTTTTGGCTTGGTATAATCCTCTACGATTTGTAATTAGGATTTTCTTTGTATTTTTAACCATTTTTTTAATCAGGTTTCGTGTGTTGGCTTCATGGGCATTTTGAAATTGTTTATTCATGAGTTGTGTATACATAACATTCTAGATTTTCCATATCTCAAGGTCACTGGTGTTGCGACTTGCGAATTCGATAAGGAAGCTAGTATTGGTAAAAAGTATATAATACATTAGAGCTTTTTTTGCTTAACAGATTCAAAGTACTTGTGGAATACTTAAAGATGGCACTGGATTGTTTCTTTGCGGTTTGGTTCGTGGTTGGCAATGTATGGATATTTGGAGGACACTCATCTGCGAACGATGCTCCTAACCTGTACAGGTATTTTTGTCAATCTGATTATTAGATGTGAACTCCATTTTTGATGCTCCCAAAGTGTGGTAATGATGTGACCTTTTCTCTTAGCAGGTTATGCATAGTATTTCTGACATTTAGCTGTATCGGGTATGCCATGCCTTTCATTTTATGTGCAACGATTTGCTGCTGTCTTCCCTGTATAATATCAGTTCTTGGGTTTCGAGAAGATCTGGCACAGGCTCGAGGAGCAACAACTGAATCAATCAATGCTCTCCCAACATACAAATTCAAGATGAAGAAAAACAGAAATGGTGATAGCAATGAAGGTGTTGTGGCTGCAGGAACCGAGAAAGAGCGGGTGATTTCTGGAGAGGATGCGGTATGTATGATCTTACAAACTTTGAATGATACAGTTAGGACAGATGTCTGACTAGTGACGAATGACCAAATAAGGAATGCATGATATGTTTCAACTAGACAAAAATAAACTAAATCCTTCACATGAATTTTTAGTAGAGAGAAAATTTGAGACCTGCTTCATTCACGACGAGTTAAGTGCTTCTGCATGCAATCCTTCAGGACTCTGCTCACATTAGAAACTATATGTTAGTAGCTTTTAGATCACAGAACTATCAAATCGTGCAGTTGATCATGTTGAATTGGTTGGTGTGACAATCACTTAGAATTTAAAACTTAGGTAGATTTTCCCCGAGATCTGTTCCAGTGGTAGGTATGATCAATGGAAAATTTCAGCAGTTCATTTATATTATTGCATGATAGAGTGACTGTTTCTTTCTTTTCCGTTTTATTGGTTCTCAGTCTAGTTGTTATGTACTTGACAGTACTGTTAGTGATGATGTATATTGAACAGGTATGTTGCATCTGCTTGGCAAAATATGCAAACAATGACGAGCTGAGAGAGTTGCCATGTTCTCATTTCTTCCACAAGGAATGTGTGGATAAATGGTTGAAGATCAATGCGTCTTGTCCTCTTTGCAAGAGCGAGGTTGGTGAGAGCCTTTTAGGTTCTCTCTCCTCGCTTAATGGCAGTCAACAACGGAGTGATAGTAGGGTTGGCAATGAAGTGGCTGAGGTCAACACCGTGTTTTAGGTACAGAAAACATGTATTCACTTATATGACATGGGGAGTATATCTATGCAAGAACTCTCCCTTGAGATGGATGACTGATTATCCGAGTTTCCAACCATTCCATTCGTTCATCTTTTATCTTGGTTCGGAGGCAACTTGGTAGAGACATCCAGCACAGGCAATCACCTTTTGACAGTGTTAAAGTTGGGATGATGTTCTCTAGTTTGTTGATGGTGTAAGTAAAAGTTAATATATTTCAACAACACGAATGTAAAGATGCAGATCCAGGGTTTGTTTCAGGATTGTTAGAGATGATAATGTATGGATTCTTGTTTATATTTACCTTTATTATCATCTCATTAAAACAATAATATCAAAGCTGATTACATACAATACGGAGCGGATTCTACCTACTAAGGTGCACTTGCACCATTAATGTGAAAATCCTGAAATCTCCAGATAGAATAAAGACTATAGACCCTTAATTCATTCCTTTCATATTCATTTTTGATCTGATTAAATTAAGCGCCAATAATAAGAGTACATTTTCTTCGACCTTAGATCTACACCTCATGTGTTGATAATATTTAGGGCAAGTTTATTAACTTGGAATATAACTTATCATGAATCGGTATTAACAAGTATCGGTATCAACAAGAATCAGTATCGGAAAATTTCATACCATTTTACTGTTTACTTACCATAAGGAATCAAAACAGTATTGACACTAATTACGATTGATGTTGTTTACTTATCATATAGAATCATAATCAAAACTAATTTAATTACTAAAATACCACTGCAATAAATAAATTTAAAATACCTTTAAAATACAATATATATCCATATACACATACATATTTAGGGTTGAGTAATTTAGAAATATTATAAATATGATAAAATTTAGAAATATCCCCCAATTTAAAATATTAAAATATATTGTGTAGGTTGGGCAATTTAGAAATATTATTAATTATGTGAGGATATTTTAGAGATAAAAAGTTGATTTCATTACTTAGATTTTGATACCCATCCCCCCTTGTGTATCGAATAAGGGGTTTCATCAGGAATCGATTCCTGATAAGCAAGTGAGACCCATATCCATTCAAATACCTTGACATGTTAGTAAACTCAGGATTTCATTCATTTTAGAATCAATTACACCACTCTCAATTTCATTCCGTGTTAGTAACACATGCTCTTAGAACTAGTTTTTTAGGTTTAAATTTTGTTAACAGTATTAGTGTATATGTATGATAGTGTGACGTGGATGGCCGGATCAAAATATTGCATATTAGTTACTCGATTCAATAGCACCATGGTGAGTAGAAGAAATTTTGCATACAACAACCTCGATCACTATTTCATGATACAATCGAAAAAGGCTGCTTAGGCGAGGGATACGCGTGTGGGACGAAACAGGATGAAACGACGACAACAGTTTGATCTTTAATGAATTGATCAAATGAACAAGATTAAACGGACTCAAATGGACATGATCAATTCATTAAAGATCGGACGGCTGTCACCGTTTCGTCCTGTTTTGTCCTGCGCCGCGTCTGAGCTGCTTCGTACAATCAAATACCTCATATGTACTCGATCTTTTTAATTGTGGTCATCCAAAACGATACTTAGCCATTTTAATCACGATTGGCCAAAATAATGAAGGTGGATAACTAGGTTAAGAGATCCAGTCCCTTGATGAAGCCACAAGTCCGAAATTTATCAACATCTTTAAAATTAGGCATAACTGTCAATTTGCTACCGTATTCATCTAATATTAATTGTGGTGTCTCCTCAAACCAAACTCGAATTGCGAAAGCTAAAACGTATTTGTCACACAGACACACATTATGTTCCACTAGCACAACTAGTGTCAAGCTCCCCCATTGTCACTACTGACTCGACATTTTTCAAACACCGATCTTTACTCAATAGGGCAATGAAAAGAGGATAATGATTGCCATCAGTAGGTGAAAAAGTCCCACAAGATACAGTTTCATGCACTTTATTCATGTGCGTCAGGGACGAAGCTACAAACTTATAGCAACGGCGCCAAGATATAAAGGAACAAATAATTATAGTGATTTGGTTATAACAAATTAGTAAACTTATTTACTATTTATTGATGAAATTATAAATTCGAGTCGTTATAAAAATAAAAATGAAATATTTTGAACCATGATTAAACAAAAATTTAACCTCTGAAACTCAAGATTTACAAAGCCGATGCCTAAAAAGTGCATGGTAAAATTAAAGTTTCTGTAAAATTTGTTATTTCTTTTACTTTATGAGTTTATGATCAAAGTTTACTTAAATAGGAACTTGGAGTGGAGAAAATGAAGGCGAGGGGTGCCAACATATGAGCGACTTCTTTCCCTATCCCATTAATCAAAGAGATCACATGTAGCTAACTACATAGGACAAAATCATGAGGGGTCCAAGGGCACCTTCAGGCCTTAATGTACCGCCGCCCCTGCTCAGAAGTTACTTCACAATCTTATGTTGGCAGAGGCCAACAATTACCTGAGTTGCTTGAACAATCTCAATCCCTCCTTGTGGTGGAAGAACAGATATTGACTATGTATACCGGAACAAACGGTTATCTTGATTCATAAGAAATTGGATAGGTAAGAATTTTTTTTGTTGAGTTCTATACTTAAAAATGAATAAATTGCAGTTTTAAAAAATCATATCTTCTATCAAAACATTTACTGAGAAAACAGAAAATCTTTTAAAAGAAGCTATTCAGGATTAAGCCTGTCAAAACACTGTGTCGTGTCGTGTTCATGTCAGATTCGTTTGGTTTCGTCTATTTATCGTGTCACACGATAATAAACCATTAAGTTATCGTATGCAAAATGCTAAAACCAAAACCAAACCATAAATTATCGTGTTAATCGTTAAAAAACGTTAAATTAAAAATTATAATAATTTTTTTTTTCTTCAATTTTTCTATAAATGATAGAAATACTAAAATATATTAGATCTTTATGAATAAAAAACAGACTCAAAATTATAATCTATAAGCTGCAGAAAGTCATAAATCTTGAACAATAACTCAGTTTAAAAGTCAAGTTACACCTCTAAAAATGCAATAATAAGATAGATGCTAGATAGCAATATCGCAAAAGCTTAATTTAGGAAAATAACAAACGGCAAAGTTCCATGCATCTACGCAAAACTTGAAAGATTTCTCCTTATAATTTCGACCGAATCATCAATCAACAATTCACCATCATTTCCCTAGGGTTTCTCATATATAGTAGGCAAGGAAATGAAAATTACAAAAATACCTCAATGTTAATGAGTTTTTTCGTGTTACCGGTTTAACCCTAAACCAAACCATTATAAATCGTGTTTTTATCGTGTCAACCCTATATAAAACCAAACCTATAAACCTCAAACCAAATTCTTATAATTTCGTTCATTTCCATGCCGTGTTATCGTGTCGTGTGTAAATTTGTCAAGCATATTCAGGATCAAACAGAATGTTTTTTACTTCAAATAAACTTTAAAATAATTTCGTTCATTTTCATGCCGTGTTATCGTGTCGTGTGTAAAGTAATTACTATGAACGTTGATTAATCTTTCTATTAAAATCTTTCTATAAGCTTTAAAATATCAATCGGTCACAGTGTCATATAGAGGCACAACTATCCCACGAGGTATCCAAAAAGTGGGGCGAGATCCAGAATAGAGAGGGGGCTGTTGTAAGCCACACGTGTCAAGTCTATATAACCGCAAATCCCCAATCTCATCCCCCTATAAAAAGCCTTTTGCATTTCTAGGGTTTTCTTTTTACCCTTTTTATTTTTCTCCGTCCTCGAATCTTCGCTACCCGCAAACCCTAGTTCCGTACTAGCCGCCGTGTCCTCACCGCCTCATCTCAGATTTTCCGGCCGCTCTCCGATCACCTGCTTCGAATCTTTTTTGTGTCTGTGTAAGTATCGGTTGGATTGGTTTTGCTTCTAGCTTGCTTCCTCTGTTGTGTTGCTGATTCGCAGTTCGGTTTTGTTTATTTTGAATGTGATTGCTGCTGATTTGTTTTGTTCGGTAGCTGATTTAGTTGCTAGGGTTTTGAGATTTGGATTGATGAGAGCTCGTGAGGAAATTTGTTGTCTAGGGATTTGATATGCGATGTATTGATGCAAACAAAGCTGGTTGAATTGTCTTTGAAGCTTTAGAATCTGTGCAGTTGTGGTTTTGATAGAGCAGATGGATATTCTGATGCTCGTTTTAATTTACTAAAGAAAACAATAATCCTTTAGTTAATTTCTGAGGTCCGGCTAGAAAAATTGATTCTGTTTATGCTTGTGATCAAGTTTATTTCGTTTTTCGTGGTACACTTGTGTTGGTGTGTTTAATCTATATTTTCATTATAAGGATGACTGGTTTCCTGGTAATGTTTGGCTTTTCAACGCTAGAAATTTGGTAAATGGAACACCACAAGCTGGTGGACTTCACTGGTTGGGCAGGATTGTGCAGAATGGACAGGCTCTCAGTCACGGTCTTTCTTGAGCAAGAATGAAGTTTTTGCCTTTTGAATTTGCTAAGACTACATTATTTTCAATATCACCATTTGAATGAATAGTTGATTCAGCTTACAAGTTGATAAACTCGGTCGACTGGATTATAGGGGTGTAGGGTTGGGCTTGTCACCTCAAGCCGTGCTTCTTCTGGCTTTGCAGTATTCACCTCTCCTGTGGATTTGAGTGTTTTTGTATCTTGGTCTGTAAAAGGGTTTTAGCCCTTGTTTGTTGTTGCCTGCCTGACTCTGCAATAGCAATCTTATGAAATTGAATGCTTTATTCGAGTAAACTGAGTTTTCAATTGCTACTATGCTCCCTCGGCTAGTTTGCTCAAAACAAATCCTATAGCTTCTTCCTTCTTTGCAGTTGAGAAATCAAGTAAATCAACAAATAAAAATAATCTAATCTGCGCATAAAATCTGTAAAGAGATATGTACACAAAGATAACAGACTAGGTTTATTTAACCAATGAATGGATCTTGCCCCAGTATTTTTCGCACTGTGAAATTATACACTTTTCTGCATGTGCTGATATGGATGCCAACTATCTGTAGTAGGCAAGCCGGGCACAATTTTGATCATGTCTTGTTAGTAGTGACCTGAGAGGTAAAGGAAGAGAGGTCCTGGGATAATTTGATATGAAAAGTGGCAATTAATTTAGCTTAAGTGATTTTCTGCTGCCTTGTGTTTGTATTATGTGTTATTAGATCATAGCCTTTGAATCTTTCTACTTTGAGTTACCATGCATCAGTTTCTAATTTTGTTCCGTTTTTGTTTGACTGAACTATACTTTTTGTCTTTTGTGAGATGAATTCTATTGCTCGATTTTTTATATTTTCTCTCTAAGGAAAGAGCATAATTTGATAAACTTGTTTTTTTGCAGTAATCTCTGTTTTGAGTGTCACCCCTTGAAGCTAATGCGCAAGTCAGGACAGTACCATGTCAAGCAATTTTGTGCCACAACAGTTGCCAATATCAAGCATGGAGATGAGTCAGTTGGAACCCAGTTTGAAAAATGTGGGCTCACCAATACCGGAAATGCAAATGGGAGTCGGCTCACAGCAGTTTTTGATATCAAACAGCCAGATGGAAATGATGCCCAACTATACTGATTCACAGGGGTTATCTGCAGCTTACATGCAAATGGGACACGCCAATGCTAATGGTAATCTCGGCGCACATAAGCTTTTTTCACCCAACAATCAATTTGGAGAGATGGGCGTGCTGCCTACAAATGTGGGATCATATCAGTTGGCCTCTATGAAGAGAAAGGCACCATTGGAACCCATGTTTCTTGACCCTGGAACTCATCAGTTATTGATGCCAAACAAGCGGGTCGCACAAGTGGAACTCAGACCATGGTTGCAACAGGCGTCTGCAGCAAACAAAAGAGCTTTGCAATTAGAATCCATGGCCAGTGCTCCAGGGTCTCAGAATATGCTGGCCCCGAATAAGATGGTAAAGATGGGTTCCTTTTCTGGTAAATCTGAGTCTCAGCGATCTTCAAGTCAAAGGAATCAAACTTCGCAAATACAACCATCTCCAAAGGGTCAGAATGAGTCATTTGAATCTGTAAGGTCCAAGATGAGGGAATCATTAGCTGCTGCTTTGGCTTTGGTCATTCAGCAGCAAGATAAATCTGTGGAATCAGAAGATAAGTCTCAGGGGAAACCACAGGAAACTTGCGGTCCTGTTAAACATGAATTTAAGGAAGAGCCCAAGGAGAATTTACCCTTGGGTGAATCTTGTTCCACTCCAAAAGGCAACAATGTGGAGAGTGCTGGCAAAAACATAATGTCCGATGCAAAAACTAGTGATTTTGGATTGACTTCAATATGTGAGGAGTTCCATTTGAGTAATATAATTCCGTATGATGTTTCATTTGGGGAAGGTTTGTTTGTCAAAGATGAACTCTTGCAAGGAAATGGGCTTTCCTGGGTACTGGAATCTGATATTCAGATGTCTGGTAGAAATGAAATTTTTCCTGTTGTAAAACAAGATTCAGATCAAGAGATGAGATATCCTGAAGAACAAGCAGTTCAGCCTCAACTGGTGGCGGTTCAATCTCCTGAACAGTTGGCCTCTGAAATTGAAGCAGAACTATTCAAATTATTTGGAGGTGTCAATAAGAAGTACAAAGAGAAGGGAAGGTCCCTTTTGTTCAATCTAAAAGATCGAAATAATCCAGAACTGAGGGAGAGAGTTATGTCTGGAGAAATAACGCCACGGCGTTTGTGTTCTATGACTGCTGAAGAACTTGCTTCAAAGGAGCTTTCTGAGTGGCGGATGGCTAAGGCAGAAGAGCTTGCACAAATGGTAGTTTTACCTGATTCAGAACTTGATATGAGACGCTTAGTGAAGAAAACACATAAGGGTGAAGTTGAAGTCGAACAATTTGATAATACTCCAATGGAGGCCCCAATTTCACATGATGAGGGCCAACTGAGAAGCAAGGAGCCAGAAGTATCGACCCCTCTGAAATCTGTTAGGCCCAGGAATGAGGGCAAAGCTCGACGCCAAAATAGTAGTGCAGAGGGGTCCTTTACTTTTCCTTCAAGTGATGGGAGTGATTTATTGCAAGGGCTTATGGTGGATGATGAGTTGAAAGATCTTCCTCCAATTGTCTCGTTAGACGAGTTCATGGAGTCCTTGGATAATGAGCCACCTTTTGAGATTCCACCCGAGAAAGGGACACCGGCCTCAGAAAAGGAGGACTCAGAGGTTGGCTCACATTTGAAGGCTTCTGGTTTAAGCCCCAAAGATTCTGTTCATTCTTCCCCACCGAAAGGTGTTGAAATGGATGGAACAGATTCAAAGCCAGAAGCAGTTGTCAAAAGTGAAGACAGTCTTGTTACCAAATGTGAAGACAAACCTGCTGTGATCAAATGTGAAGACTCTGCTGTTAGAATAACCAGTGACAGTGCTGCCGTGAAATCCGGTGACTCTAGTGCTGATCTGAACTCTGGGGACCGTCTTGAAAAAGCAGAACCTACACCGGTTCAGAAACCCAAGGGCGAACATTTGTGGAGAGGTGCCCTCCAGCTGAGTATCTCGACCAAGGCCTCTGTTATTGGTATTTTTAAGAGGTTTGTCCTTTCTGTTAAACTTTATATTTTTTCAATATTTCCTGGTCCTGCATTTCTGGTTATAGGTCTTCTGGCTGAAGTCAGATCTGTTTATACAACTGTTCTCTACTGCTTTATTTATCATTTGGTCACTCCGTGTGAGGATTACCAAGTCATGAATGTATGTTCTTTGCAGGTCTGTAGTTACCACTGTTAGCTGGTCTTTAGTATTATAATTTTTATTCTTGTTTCTTTCCTCGTCTTTATGTGATTGTAAGTATGTACAGAAATGCATGCTACCTCGTGCATGTTGCCAAATAAAGTGTCTTCATTTGTCTAACTGATTCTCGTTCCTTATTTTGCAGCGGTGAAAAAGCTTCTGTAAAGGATTGGCCTGGGTCTCTTGAGATCAAGGGCAGAGTCAGGCTTGATGCTTTTGAGAAGTTCCTACAAGAGCTTCCACAATCCCGAAGTCGTGCTGTTATGGTATCTAAAAGTTCCTTTTTTTCATTTGACAGTTCGTGTATACTACTATGCCTGCATTATGGTGTTCCATTAAATTTATCTCATGCAGTGTGGGCTCTCCCCTTGGGGAATATGTACATGTTTGACTGGGTGAATACCCAGTTAAAGGAAAAAAAGTTGATTGCAAGAAATTGATTTCGATAGATTTTGAATTTGGTGTCAATTGCAATCTGTCTAGTCAGAGATTGAACGACTGGTTAAGCTTGATCAGTTCCAAGGGAATCCACATGACTGCTTTATATCATAAAATTTGAATCTTGATTTAGACTTGTATATTGGTTGAGCAAACGATAAAGGTTTACACTTGTAATTTTGATGCAATTTTTTTCAAGGAATATATAAAGTACATGGGAGAACCTTAGGTGAAACGTCAACTTTTAGTTTAGGAGGCAGGCGGGCAAATATAAAATATTGGTACAACAGCGTTATAGACCGGAAGTACTACTTTCTCTTAAATTAGAGGCAGATTCTTGTTTTAATTACTTGATTCATCTTGTAATTGACTGGTGTTCTTTTGCTACAGGTGGTTCATTTTGTTCCCAAAGAGGGGTCGTCAGAGACTGAAAATGCAAGCCTTCGTGAGGTAACATTCATACTGATACATCTGTTCATAGGCGCTGGTCCCTGTTTTTGGTGATTGTTTGTTTATGTATAGAAGTTTTTTTCCTTACAGGTCCGAGATTCTTATATATCAGATGAGAGAGTGGGTTTTTCTGAGCCTTGTTCTGGAATCGAACTATATTTTTGCCCTCCCCATAATAAAACTTGCGAGATGCTCAGCAAGATCATTCAGAAGGAACACTTTGAGGCACTCAACACTATTGATAATGGCCTTATTGGTGTTATTGTTTGGAGAAAATTAAAAACCCCTAAACCGTCTTCTCACCAGAAACACGCTTTGAAAAAGCAACATTTTAGTAGGAGGCATCATGATACTAATTCAAATGCCAATTACAACTCCAAATCTTCTCAACCTAGGGTTTTGCCTCCTAAAGTAACCCATGATGAGGACGAAGTTCCTCCTGGATTTGGCCCACCGGCTTCCCGGGATGACGATGAACTTCCTGAATTCAATTATAGTGGTGCATCAAATCCGCTTGTGCCACAGTTTTCTAGGCCCTCTAGGGGGCCTGGGATGTACCCTGAGTCTCAGACTTCTCGCCCTGTAGATAAAATGAGAGAGCTGATTCTTAAATATGGACAAAATGATAGTCGTGCATCATTGAACAATGATGACGACGATGATGACATCCCAGAGTGGCAGCCACCTGCACCCCCAACCCAGTACCAGTGTCCACAGGTACAAGCAGTGAGTAGCTACCAGCAACCAATTCTGCGACCTCATATAGGTTCACTTCAGCAGCAGCAGCCATTGCATTCCCTGCAAACCCAAGTTCATGCATCAGGTTTACCAACTTCTAATCCTTATTGGCAGCAGCAAGGGAACCAATGGGATCAACCTCCACCGCAGAATGGTGGTGTGTGGGCGGCTAATGCAGCTTGTCAGCCGGAATCTGGACAGTTTTATGGAGAACCTGATAGAGGAACTGCAGGTCAGCCGGGAATAGCATGGCAACAGAATGCTCCTAGAAGTAGAGGGTTCTAATTGTTTCATTCTTTCTTTCCTTGGCTCATGTAAAGTTCAGTTTCTTTTTGTATTTTCAAGAGATGTGGTAGTTCTTGTAAGCACAAGTGCTCTTTAGGTGTTTGTTGGTGTAGTTCAACCGAAATTGGGAGCTTTGTGCCAGTCCATGTAGGCATTAGCTGCAAAACGTCTTTTTAGCTAATAACGTTTTGGAACTATAACGTAAAACAAAACCAAGTTTGTGGTTGATATTTCTGAGAACAAATCGAAGTTTGCCGTTGTCTCATTGTCTTTGCTTTCAAGAGTTGCGTACTATTTGGTTTTGTCATATGCTTCTAGTGGCAAAGTAATCATAAACTTTCATATAATTTCTGATTGTTCCCGAGTTTCCATTTCAAGTTTTCCACCAAGAAAATATCAGAAACACGATGTAATAATTTGAGCTTATGGGCAAATTTACAAAATATCTCGGAACATCACTTGTTTCAAAACTCCTGGTGCAGCTTGACAGATATAAACTAGTACAATTTACACCAGTCACCACTATGGCCTAGCCCTAGAATGTTGAAATTTCATCTTCTATGCGACTTCACAACTAAAACTGTTTGCAAATCTAGCCAGGAAAGTCTTCCATCTTCACTCTTCAACCACCCAAAGTGCGTTTAAGTCCAGCTCGTTGTTCTGGGGTCAAATTTGTAGGGAACATGACCTCAAATTTGATCTTCAAATCACCCCTATTCCCTGGCTCTTTCGCTATCGGCATACCTTCCCTGGCAACAACAAGCTCATAGCCAGGGCTGACTATTTCAGTCACCGGGACTGATAGGTCAAGGCCATCTAGCATCTCACTGCACTGCAGTTCCACCTAATGCCTCAGCTAATGACACTTTTTTTTGTAATGAGGAGATCATTGCTATCTCTTTTGTATACACCATGAGGCTTCTCATCAATCACAAAAACAAGCTCTGCAGGTAACTGGCCAGGCTGTTCGTTACCTTTATCAAGAAATGTGATATTGGTTCCTTTCTTCCATCCAGGCTTCACTTCAATGGTTAATATTTCTGTTTCCGGCGCTTGACATCTGTAATGATCATCTCCAAAGGTTAAGAACATCCAAGTCCGCTAGATACGATCCATGAAAGAAACTAACTTCATTCTAGACTTTAACATGGCTCTAGTTAAATTGATCATTACAGTTGGCATGTAAGTCATATGGATTCAACTAGAGTAACTCTCAAGTAACAACCAATACTAGTAAAGGAAATAAAATGAGGACAGTGTTTAAGTGACATACCCATTTGCATCAATCACAGTTCTAGAGATTTTCATTTTCCTTGGCTGCATGGCAACTTGCTCTCCACTGCTGGTGGTTTCTTTGGTGTAACGTTCTCAGTATATGATCGAAAACCATTTTCTTTGCTTCCACTAAATCCCCCAAACATCCCTCCACCATCAGACGAGAATCTTGAAGACCTGCCAGGTCCTGATGATCCAAATTCAAAAGGACTACTTCCAAAGAACTCTGCAAAGATATCCTCTGCATTTCTAGGATTGAATCCTTTCGAGCTACCGCCACTGCCACCACCAAATGGGAATCCACCACTTCCAGGTGGTGGCATGTCTTTCAGTCCTTCCTCTCCATGCTGATCATATATTTGCCTCTTCTGAGGATCACTCAAGACCTGAAAAGTCACACAACATTTCATTCTTTTAGTTCCATTCACTACGCCTAAACTCTTTCCTGCCATTTTATTCAATCCATAACCAAACACAAGCTAAAGCTTCCTACCCTTCGTTTGTTTGTGAATAAAAATTTAGACAATTCAACTATTTGATATCCTATATAAAATCACTTGTTTGTTACTTATCCAATACACCCCTAGCATAAACTGATTAAATTCTATAGCTTGGAGCCTTTGACAATTGACAAAACCAACAAAGCCTGAACTTTCTTCTTTTACATCCCTATTGTTATAAATATACATTGAGGAATCAAATTGTGTAACATAAATACTAGAAGGAAAAAGAACATGCCTCATAGGCCTCAGAGATCTGCTTGAATTTGGCTCCAGCTTCTTTCTTGTCATTGGGATTCTTGTCAGGGTGCCATTTCAGGGCCAGCCTTCTATATGACTTTTTGAGATCATCTTCGGTAGCATTCCGATTCACCTTTAATATGTTATAGTAATCCACACCCATTTTCTATCTCCTTTATTGTCAATCAAAACCCAAAATTCCAATGTCAAAACAATCAATGTCAGATCAGACTCGATGCTTCAAAATCACAACTTTCCAGAAAAACCCGGATCACCATCCACCTTTGTCTTTCTCTGAGGAAAAAAGATCACAGCAGGTGGTGGCAAAAATAAAATAGTCAGACCACAAGAAAAAGAACCTCTGAGAAATTTGGTTTAGGTTGTGATTGTGAAGACATTGTTATTCTTTTTGTGTATTATTTTGTTGAGACCGTATTATGTGTTTGATGGAAATAAATTTTTCTGAATCTCACAAATTACATATCATTAATGTACCCTAGTTAGTAAATAAATAACTAAAAAACCTGCCAACATACATAAAGGTAACTAAAAACTTCACATTTAGCTCCACATTAAAAATTCTAGATCCCTCATTGTTCATACTCGTAGTCTATTCAAGTATCTAGTAATTTTCTTTGTACTATCCTAACAACCAATCCAAAGGTACGAGCCTAGGCGATATGTTGGCACTTCTCGGTGTCGTCACGTCTTATGTACTAATGATACGGGCAGGTCCAACAAATGGTTTGTTTATGCCAACCGGGCACATGAACCCTTTGCGTGAATACGCAACGGTGGAGGGACGATCATGTCTCCCCACCTGCATACCATATGTATTTATTGTATTTGAGGGATGAATATCTACTTCCTTTGGGTGTCATCGGTTTTATTTTTAGGACAGTTAAGCGTCACATTGTGACTTTGGTTGTATTCGGTATTTATGAGTTAGCTCTATATTGCCTGTGTTTGCCGTTGATGATTGGTCTCTTCTTTGCTCTAGAAACTTACTGGAAAATAGGGCTGTTTTTTTGGGACCGAAACCCGAAAATTTGGACCGGTGCGGCCCAAACCCGGATCGATCAGGTCGGGTTTTGAAAGTGAATTTCTTGGGTCGGGCTAAATCCGGACCGTATTAAATACCGTCGGGTCGGATCGGATTCCATATCTTAAAACCTCGAACGGCCTGAAAACCCGAAATGTAAGACCTTATTATTTCACTCTTCAGTCTCTACTCTTGAAATCAGACTGAATCAAATCGGAAAAAAGAGGATTTGGTTGACTTACAACATTTTCGAGAGCGACGACATTGAGGAAAGTAGAGGCGCGATGAGTGGAAGGGCGGTGGAGATGTCGTCATATTAAACATCCAACTCATGCTCACTTCTTCACTATAAAAACATTCAATTAAACTCATTTTATAACAACAACAAAAACGTGTTCCGCAAACTTTATTCATTAGTAAACTTGGATTTGAACTTTGAAATTTTTTTGATCATAAAACCCAGAAAACCGGCCAGGCCCAGACCGTCCTGAAAATTATCGGGTTTCACCTGAAAAAAAAAAACCCGACTCAGACCGGCCCAAAAATTTCGGGTTCAGGCTCGGGTTTCGTTTTTTCTGACCTGGACCGGCCCGAAAATAGTCCGACTGGAAAATGGAGAGAATGAGAATCGATTATGTAATAGATTTTCTGAGAAATTAGATTTTTGTTAAAGATTATGATTGTGAAGATGGTGTTATTTTTATGTAATCAAATACCTTAAAACCATCAATCGTTCCTTGTCCTTCACAAGCTTTCTTACATCTGAGTCTGCTGAAAAGTGTCGACCTGAACGCATATAATAGGTACATGTTCTAAAGGAGCTGGCATTGGAGGTTGTATATAAATTCCAAGTACGTACCACTTTCGTTTAAATGAACTACGTAAAGGGTACGAACCACCAGCAAGTGACAAATGGAATGCACAATTTACTTCACAGTTGATTTGACATATCACTTTCATTAAAAAAGAATAGAAATCCGAAAGCTGCATGGACAACTGCACAAGGAGCTCCTAGCCCATAGATACACAAAGGGGTTTAGGAAATGAGAAGATTGAGAACAGACATCTAGAGCTATACAACCATTGTCAAACTATGTGTGCATGATTGTCCCAAGAGCAGATATCCCTCTATTTTATATACCTTTTACCCATGACCAAACATATGTCAAAGCAAAACACTTCCGACATTTTTTGTTTCCACAAAGTCAAACAAACAGGACATGATATGAGCTAAGATTTGGGTGAACCACTGGCTTCGCCTGCTGATACATTCTTCAGTTTCCATGCAGATTTTGGTGACATCCCAGATTCAGAAACATCTCCAATGTCCAAAGTGTCTGGAAGACTCTCAGAAGACTCCACTGTGTAGAACTGTAAAAATTAAGAATTAAAGTCATTGTTATCACAACGTACTGGCAAATGTACATATAAAAAGTTTTCTTGTGTGAATAATCCGCATTGATTGAAATGATAAGACTTTCAGCTAGTGTTAATACCAATAAGAACCAAGCAAGATGCATTCTAGCCATTCAACTACCATCCCCCTCTTGTAGATTAGTTTATCAAGACAGTATATGCTCAAGACACGCAGATTACCTACCTCTCCACTAGACCATATTAATCAAACAAGAAGATCCATCACTTCACTGTGGAAAAGTTGCTTAAATAAGTAAATCTTAAGCAATCAAACACTTATAGTGGAAATATAATTTCCATCAAATCAAAGAAATGTGGTGTATATGAACATAAAGTATTATAGCTCACGTTTGATTGCTTATGAAATTCGACACAAGTGGCTCAAAGCACATACCACCTATACAGCTCATGTTTCAAATAGACTCCAGTTTGACCTTTTATATAGGACATCCCATGATTATAAAGCATGAATTGCTGTAATAAACAGTCATACCTAAATATTCCATTGTTTCCGAATTGCAACCAGCACTGAACTATTAGTGATATAACAGTACATGAACAATTGGTGGAGGACAATGTATGAAGAATAAAAAACTACCCAATGAAAACGAAGATACCTCAAGTTGGTTCAGCATGTCAATGGTAGCTTCTAGGTCCCCTTTGTTCGCCAAGTAAACATCAGCAAGAGACTGATCAGAAATACCAGGAAATGCCATCTGAAGATATTCCAAATCCATATCAAATTCGTCATTTTCTATCACTTCATTCGCATTCTGTGATGATGAACCGTAAGAACCATGGGGAGGGTAGTTTTTTACAGCAAACGCCTTTGGACTGGGCAGTGCTTCAGTACCAGGGTAATCAGATCCACGATAAGCTTTGCCATGTCTTTGATTCTGGTTCATACTCTGAGGGGCCCCAAACCAGACTGCATCGTTGTTGCGATTAGATTCTTTTGATGTCGCAAAAGTTCTATCATTTGCCTCCCTTTTGGAGAGGGGAATGTATGCTGCTGCATATGGATTCAAAGACGACACTCCTGGCTTCATGGCCTCAGTTCATAAAACTTCACTGCCACCAAGAAAAAAAAAGTAAAAATCAGAAAACAACGTTATATTCATGAAATAATGTAAAAACAAATAGCAGAAGGAATTCTCTTGAATCCTTTTGCGTTTATGATCACCGAATTACTGAGCTAATGAATACTAGGTTGTTTGATTGTGCGTGACAACCTTCAATACAAAAAACAATCCGCAGAATCCAACATATTAAGAAGAGATAATCCAACTTCACTGCTTCCTACTTCACTCTGAAGTTACTCAAAGATTAAGCTACACGGTGCAGGCCAGGCCATAACATATCCTTGATCTCTCAAAAACCTTGATACGACAGATAATTAAAAATTACTAATCCTTTCAAAACTACTTGAGTCATTAAATTATAAACTCGTCTGATTTCCACAGGTTTAAAAGGTAGTAAGTGCTTCATGCAACACCAGATCACAGTATCAAACACCGAATTCAAATCCATTTTCTTAACGAAACGAATCTCAAACATAAACAAAAAGCATCCAGATCAAGATTCACTCTAAACAAAATCCATACAAAACCTCAATTTCATCACCTAGAGCTACACAAACACGCATACTCATCCAGAAATTTCAAACGGCAAACAAACGACTCGAATCTCAAGCACTTACACACGGATCATCGCAATTTCGAAGAGCCAAAAACACGATAAAGATCAAGAAAAAAACAGAAACGAAAAGAACCAGGGATGAGAGGTCAGAGGAAGCTTACCAATCGAG
This sequence comes from Comarum palustre, assembly GCA_951800085.1. Lineage (NCBI taxonomy): Eukaryota > Viridiplantae > Streptophyta > Magnoliopsida > Rosales > Rosaceae > Comarum > Comarum palustre. Next base: position 14,658,393 of record OX637589.1, read on the forward strand.
AAGAGGGAAACCAATTGAAGGCGGATTGAAGAGAGGAGAGGCAATAATGTATTAGACAATAAATCAATTTATATAAGTTTTCTTTTTTTACACTTTGCTTCATGACGCGGACTTTTTTTTGAGTTTTTACTGCCTCTTTTACTCTCTTTGGAAAAGTTGAGTTTTTACAGCGTTACGTGGCGCTGCGCTGTATTAATGGTAACTGGTAAAATTATTTTCTGTTTTTGTTGGTATTGTGCCTTAGAGCAGAACAGAACTGTGGTGCAGCAGAGCAAATGCAGAGTAGAGCATATACTTGAAGCTTGAGCCATTGTTTATTGCTCAGATTGATGGTCAGCCATACTGGAATTTTGTGCACCTTGTCCGCAAAGCACCCACAAAACCTTAATTCTTCTTTCTAGATGCATTTTCAGTACAAATATATCTTCAAACTTCCTGGTTTGTTCATGGTTGGTACAGGCTCAAGAATCCAACAGTTATGAGGCTTCAACAACCGAACGAGATGGTAATGTTTGCAATTTTTTGTTCATGAGTTGATATTGCAACCTTAAAGAACCAAACCTTACAGAAAATTAATTGCAGGCTACTTGTACTCTATAAACGCTTCAACTCTCAACAAGCAGTGGACTACTATTATATATATCTTCTTTGCCTAGTGCTTAAAATTGATGAAATTTCTGTTTTACAGTTGGGACCTATCTTGAAGAAAACTGTAGATTCATTTCATCTCCTCCCTCCTACTGAAACTATGTTCCTCCATTCAAGGATCCATGGAGATTTTGGTGACCGGATACTCAGATTTTCTTCGCCCACTAGTCCAAACTTGAGAAATTTGTATGCCCTTGTTCTACCATTCAAATTTTGAAGACGAAGCTTTTTTCTGGGCTTTGCTTTTCTTCAACTGCAGAGCTGGGTTCTTCAATTTCTATTTTCTAACGAACGAGAGAGCCACGGGGAAATGTGTGCGTGAAATGTCTGAGATGGCCTTATCTGGTAATAGCATGCAAGGCAGAAGCATCATTCTCTTCCATTCCATCTTCTCAAGTATCTTCAGCTTTCATTGGACAAAAGAGTCTATTCTTTTGGTTTCTTACATTGCACCGTGGGTATCAAAAACGTTTTGTCTGTCTATAGATTACAGCGGACGGGTCCATCGTGTATACTCTGAAACAGTGTTAGCAGTTTATTTTCTCAAAATTCACGAACAATCCAACAATGTTATCTGGATTCGTTTCTAGATTCATTTCAAAACTCTGATGACACACCATACAGGCTACTTGGACGTGTCTAGAAAAGCTTTTCACCAAGTTATCTCTTGTAATCGAGCTATTTTAAGTATTTCTTTCTATTTACAATAAAATCAGCAGTATATTCTTTTTAAAAAAATGGTTTCTTATTACGTCAAACTTGAATCTTCTCAGATTTGAAAATTTTACACTTTAGACGTGGTAAAAAGGATCGGATTTGTATGTTTGAAAGAGAATAACATCTAAGTAACATGATTTCTGATTGTGCTCATTGATCCAGAAACATGGAGGAAGGAGGCCAATACAGAGATCAGAGATATGTCTAGTTAACTACTTCCCCAAGGATAAATATGCGCAAAACCGGCAAATCCGCGTCTCATGACAACCGAGTAAATAAAATAGCCAAAGGTGAAACTTCCTGTACTCATCCGCAATACAATTAAGGTCATCTTCAACAAAACCAAAAACCCACTCTTTTTTTCGCACAACTTGGTCATATGAACAATGGTAAATTACATGCTGATATGAAAGATGAACGAAACTGGGCTTTTACCGCACAGGCTGCTGGTTATAATGGTTCTTCTCTTTCTTCTTGGCCGCAGCAAGTTTTGCTCGCCTGGCAGCAGCCTCTTGAGCAGCAGCTTTTGAGGCCACAACCATCTCTTTAGTGCTTTTCTTCTTTTTGGCAGTCGCCATCTTCTTTAGTCGCTCTTTCACATCAACTGCTGATGTTTCCTCCTCTGTCTCTTCAGTTCCTGCAACTTCACTTGGTCCGTCAGTCACTCCTGAGTTGTTTGGTTGATCCTGTGATTCTTTTGCATCCTTGGAAGCCTTATCTTTCTTTTTCTTCTTCTTGGAGCTTTTGGACTCTGCAGGATGATTTTCCTTCTTATCCACGCGTCCATTAGGCGCACTATCCTTGTCTTGTGCAGCACCTGCAAATGCAAATGCAAATACATCAGATTTTGTCATATACCAAATTAAACATTTAATAGTCACTCCTACTGTGCGATACCACCAATAATACCAGGACACAACTCTGCCATAATACTAGATATAAATAAATAAGATTTCAAGTTCAAACACAAGTCGACAAGCGTGCTTGATAAACCCTAAACACGAGTAGAATGGAAAACAAGAAGAAAAGTAGATGATTAATTATATATAAAATGAAAGTTAACCATCTTCTTTACATCTTTCATAATGCATAATACTGCCTTCATCAAAACTTAGCTTGATTATTCATCAAAAGTCAAGTAAATAAATGGGACACATTATGGCAAACAACAATAATGACCAAGCATATGGTGCACAGATGCTTATTTATGTGACTGTAATGTATAAAACAAAGAGATAACCATCTTCCTTGCTGACAAATAATGATCAAAGAATATATGTAAGCAAACATTGCAAACAAATAAAAGAATGCACTATGAAAAACTGAACCAACCATACAACAGCAGACCACTAAAGTAAAATACAACTAAAAAAGACACTTACCATGTGATTCATCTTGACTGTCACTCTCCTTGGTAACTCCAAAATCAGCTAGAAGAGACTCCAGTTCTGCAAGTTCCTTTTTCTTCTTTTCCTTCTTTGAAAGTTGCTTTTCTGCCTCCTTTGATGGGGCAGGAATCTCAGCAGGCTTCTTCACCACTGGCTCAGGATGAAGTGGAGCCTCTGGTTCATGCTCTTCCTCATCTTCATCACCTTCATCAAGAATATCTTCTTCACTCTCACTTTCCTGTGGTCACGAATAGACGAGCAGATGTATAAGAACTCCATGCACTCCATGCAGGCTGTCTTCACAACTTTCAATAACAAATACACAATCACCTAAAACTTAAACCAAAATCACAATCTACCCAAATCATACTCCCCATATTCCACCATTACATTACAACAATGTTAACGCCAACTATCATTCAACCAAGATCATAATGCACTATTCCACATTAGATATCAAACGCTACATTGATCACTCTTACTAACATACCTCCACTGTATTCATCATTAGACCCAACCCGTCAACCTAGCTCACAAATTCACATCAATCTATCAAACAACTTCATTACCAATATCAGTTTCTTAACCACAGCACCCAGCTAACTATAATTAAACAATGCACAACCAACAACAGCACAAATATCACCAATCAAGTTCGGACCTCTACAGTGGCAGCCTTGTGCTTACTGGGCTGAGGCTCGGAGGTTCCCCAAACCGGCTGAATCGGGGCCGTGGTGGCATAATAGTCGTCATCATCTTCGTCGTCCACATCCGCCCACGATTTCGCATTCAACGGAGCTGGCGCCCAGAACACCTGCGGCTCCGGCGCCTTAGAGGTCCCTTTGCTCTTCTTATCAGACTTCTTCTTCTTCTTCCTCAGAGTCTCCAGCGCTGCGAAAACATTCGTGTTCTTGATGACGAGCGACCCCTCGTCTCTCCTGTTTCCTCCGCCTACCATCCGTTTGTTCCAACACTCGGAGATTTCAAAAACGCCGTCGTATTAACCAAAATTCACAGCACTATCTGCGAATCGGCTCCGAAATTAGGGTTTCGACCCTTCGCGAAAGAAAACCTGATCGGCCTTAACCGAGCTGATAGATTTGTATGTACAAATAAAATCACAATCAACGAAAATTCCAAGGGAGCTTTGATCCGAAATCGAGGACAAATATCGGAGATCGGGGATTGTGGCGGTGAAGGAAATGGAGAAATTAGGGTTTAGGAGAGGTGGATTCGGGGATTGTGAGAGGGAAAGAGCTCGAGATATGGCGGATGAGGAGTTGGTTACGTATGCAAAGAAGTAGGCCTAAATAAGACAGAGAACACGGATAACGTATCGAAACGCAAAAGAGATTTTATAGCTGGCCTGACTATTTTTTTTGTTATTTACGGAATCGTGGTTCCAATTTTTCGTATTTCCGAGTTGGCTTAGTGTATTTGCGTATGCTATACCGTATCTTAATTTAGTTATCTAATTTACCGATCATCAACATATATTAGTCATAATAACAGAGAAAATAGAGAAATATGATGATGTTTAAAAAATTATGACTTATCTACAAAACCATTCTATTCTCTCAATTTCTTCAAGTTTCTCACCCTCTATGTGTGATTTTTCGATTCCTATTTAGGAATACTATCAAAACATGGAAGAAAATAGGATACCATCCCGAAAAGGTCTAGGAGATACCTAAACTATTGAAACAAGGAAAAAAAAAAGGTATGATTCTTATAGTATAAAAGAATGGCACAAGGTTTTCATGGAGTTCATGACCTTGACATCCCACATGAGGCATCTGTAACTGTACCATCAGTCCATTACATGTCTACCACCACCAGCAGCCGAACTTCCTTTGTGAAAGGAAGCATCAGTGGCTCACTGGCTCAGTGCATTTTGAATTACCCTACTGCACTTCATATGAAGCATGGCCTCCATAGTACACAAGATCAAGCATACAGTTCAATTACAGTGTTTCTCTCTTAACACAGCTTGAATGCAGGTGGGTACTCAAAGACTTGTTTGAAAACAGGTATATGATTCCTTAGATACGTTTTCTTCCAGGGACCAAACTGCAAAATGTATAGCGAACAAAGCAAAATGTACAGCAAAAGCAGATATATTTTGTCAGTCATAGCTCACAACAAATTTTACCATTTTTTGTGTATCAGTATATACATATATTACATTACTAGGTAATCATCTTTGCTCATGAAACAAATAGAAGGGGCTTGTCAACGCTAAAAAATAATCAAAAAGACAGCCATTATCTTCCTATTCAATTCTCGCCAATGACTATTACGCCACAAAAAATAAGAAAACCATGAGGAAAAAAATTAGTATAAAGAATATCTTGATCATCAACCACCTATTTGATGATATGCTACTCAGATACTTGAGCAGTTGGCCTTGTGCCCCCTCTACATTCGCCAATGTGTCTTCCATGTTCTCATCAATCCTGCATCAAGAAATACTATTGTCAAAATTCCACTTCAAATCCAATCAAAGTCTTGGATTACTTCAAGAATTGTGAGAAAAACTACTTTAATCCCCACCTTCAAATTGCCATAGTATTTCTCACAAAAAATTGCCCACAACTATAGCAATAATCAGCATGTGGCACAGCCGCATACAGATATAAAGATTCTATCATGAAAATCCACAAATTCTCTTGCCAAATATAAACCTTAGAACATAACTAGAAATTCAAATCTAAAAAATGACAGGAATAAGGAAACTGAACAAAGCAACATGTAGCATACATAGAATTTGTAATTTACGCATACTCTGATAAAAAGCTACACATCTTATTGGGAAAAAAATCACTGGCAAAGCATGTTCACTTCTATAAATGCGAGTGTCAGAACCACTGCCATCAGAGACAACCATTTTATTGTGCAATATTTATCATGGTCCAAAAGAACTAACTTAACTACACCCCATTCAACTAATTGACAAGGTCCTGTGCTAAACTGACAAAGCATGTTCACTTCTATAAATGCGAGTGTCAGAACCACTGCCATCAGAGACAACCATTTTATTGTGCAATATTTATCATGGTCCAAAAGAACTAACTTAACTACACCCATTCAACTAATTGATAAGGTCTTGTGCTAAACTGGAGCTGCAACATAAGATATCTAGCTTCTTAATCATCTCAGGTCATGTTCTACCATAGAGTAGCACACTATGTACTAGAATGATGTGATATAGGATAGGAACAATCAATTTACCAATAATTAAAAAACATACAGTTGTGAAATACTGAAAAAGTAAAAAACTCCATGATTAGTACTAGCTATGCTGAGAGCTAGCACCATATTCTTGAGCAATGAAAATAGGTGGGATTAGAAAATAACCTGATGGCAACTTCCCCTTGCTCAGAAACCAATGTGGCCAGCTGGTTAAAAATATTACTCAGCTCATGTATGGTAGACTCAACATTTTGCAGAGCTTCAGCTCTACTCTGCATGAAACTGTCTTGATATGGAACCATCTCCTGTTGTTGTTGTTGTTGCTGTTGTTGCTGGAGCAATGGTTGGCTGTCCCCATCTATCCCCTTCCTGTTGAAACAATATATTATTTTTCAAAAGGATCTACAGCAGTTTATTATCAAAATCAGATTAATCCCATGAGATACCAAACCAAGATCATAACCAAAAGTTCAAAAAAAATCCAAACAGGGGTCATAATTATTAGAAAGTTTAAAAGTAAACATCAATTTATTTATAAGTTGAGTCGATAGTCTGCATAATATCACTGATAGTACAGAAACTTTAAACATCGGTATCTGAAATTGGTAAATTACTGAAACAGTGAAACAACAACAATGTCTATGCAAACTGTTCTGCATAACGACACTGATGATCAAGTATAAATAAACAAAGAGAGGGTTGGTATTTCTCAGGATCCTATAGTGGAACAAAGGGTGCAAGCAGCAACAGCTCTTGTCCAACAGTGCACACATGAATAAATCGACATTTCAAATGATGCAAAGCAAGCGAACTAAAGCGAGTTAAGAAACGGTACATAGACAACTCCCCACTCTTTCATAAATGATAAACCATAGCCTATTTGCACCCTTAAATGGATGTGTAATTTTACAGTAGCAATGTTCCATGACTCAGAAATGTAAAGAAAATAATTTCTCACTTTGGGAACAACTGTGATGACGATGCTGGTCCATTAGCCCATGGAGGAGGAGAGGCACTTGAAGAACTAGCTGCTGACCTGGCAGCCAGTGGCCACTGCCGAACAAAAGGATTTGTTGATTCCTTGGTGGCGCTAGACGAAAACAATTGTTTTCTATTCTCATGAATCTTCAAATTCTTCATGAAACCAAAAGAAAAATCGTTAGTCTTATAAAGGAGGACTTTAGTAGAAAAGTCATGTACTAAGATTACCAGCCTAAAGTGCACAGGCAACAATATTATTATCACGCCTTACCTCAGTTCGCATGGTGAGGACTTCTTTGAAATCTTTTGTAGTGCTCATAAGCCGATTTTTCAGGTCATCGACAACTGTGGTTGAATGACTAGTCGTGTCACTAGAAATATTCCCACTTTCATTTCTGGAGTGAGATAGGAGCTGAAGATCTACCACTGCAGAGTTGAGTGCAGTAATATCCTGCTTGATAACTGCTGTCAGCTCCTGAATTTCCCTTGTAGGATCATCAAAAACAGTTGACCTCTTAGCCACTGCATGTAACCAACAAACTCAGCTTCTGAAACACAGTTTTCTATAGCAACAGAAACACGAAAGATATCCGGTAATACAAATATTAAATCTAGTTCAATCTAGTTCCTAGCAGAACAATAAAGGATGGACATCAGCTCCCAATCTACTAACTAGACGATTTGAGAATAGAACCGACACTCAAATATCACCATATTTAATGGTTTACACTTTCCTGGTTCTTGCTTTCTAACAGCACCAACTCATAATTTTTTCGATGTTTTAAGCAACATACTGTGGCAATGAACATAGGTGCCAAGATAGAAGTTATCTAAAATGTAATTAACTATCTATCCTCATAACTTCAAACACCAGCACAATTAATTCACACTGACACAAACTAAACACTAACACATTACAATTATCACCACCCACTCACATTTTGTCAGCTTTTCAAGCTTCTGCGACGTAGAGTGTATCCTTTTCCCAATTCTGGCGGCTCTCTGATTAAACTCGGAGCGCGTCGACACCGCGGCTTTATTTTCCTGCCATTTCGATCCTCTACTCGGCCCATCCCCCGACGAGAATGACTTCTTTAGCCTCTCTGCTACACTCTGAAACTCATGCGTCCGATCGCGAATAGACGATTGTGCCCCCTTGGAGTGCATTGTTCCCAATCCTAGCTTCTCAAATTGAAACTCCACAATAACAAAACCACCGAAAAACCGCAAACAAATCACTTCATTACTTCAATCCCTACATATTCTATAAACAAATTGCTACGCAGAATTTGATTACCTTTAATCTAAAGCATTAAATTCCGAGCAGTAAAACAGACAGGTGAGATTACGCGAGATCTGAATCCCTACACCCGCGCACCGATTGAGCTTCTTCCCGAGCCAAAACGGTGCAGTTCGGTGACTGTGTGAAAAAGATAGAGGTGGAAATCGAAGAAAATTTTCAATGCGTTGCTGGATCTAATGGGAATTAAATCTTGTTGGAGAAGGCTGGAGTTTGGTTATGACGCGGAGGGTTGCACCTGGGTTTGTCATGATTAATGTAGTCGGGTTTTACAGGATGGTCCCTTGGTTTATGTTTAAGTATATTTGATACCTTTTTTGTTTGGCAGGGAACGCCAAAACCTTGCATAGGGCTAGCGCGGTAACCGTGGTATATTTAGTACGGCTTTGCTTTTAAAAAAATAATTTTTATTTAAATTTGTAAATTTTATTATGTTTTTTTGTCGTTAAATTTTATTGTGTTTAATAAATTAATTTGAATTATATTTGTATATTTTATGTTTTGCCTATGTTTTTTTTCGTGTTTTTTTTTCTTGTGTTGGGAGGAAGGGTGTGGAGAAATAGGAACAACTAACACAGAAAGTGGATTTATAAAATTATTAAACCCGGACATAGGACATCTATTTATCACTGTGACTAGATAATTTAACTTTCCTCGTAGATTTTACCATGGTACTTTTCTATTTCATTCCTAATTTGTTTGTTTTATTGCTCAAGTTTCTGGTATGATATTGGGTGCTCTAAGAACATCTTCAATAGCTCATTTATAATTTATCTATCATAGAAGAGAAAATCATAAAGTTTCTAAAAAATGAGCACAACTTCAATAGCTCTTTTATTCTATTGTACAACATTAAATAATTTTTTTGTATAATTTATGTATCTATATATAAAAATATTATATATTTATTCAAATTAAATCACAAAATTAATGTTAAATTTGTTAATTTTATGACGTTTTTCCTTTATTAAAAGAGACAGAATGAATTATATAAGGAAATTTTTTTAGAGATTTATAGATAAATAAAAAAATTCTGAGAATTCTATAGATATAGAGGATATGTTTCTCTCTTTTCACTTTTCGTAAAATAGAGGATGCTTTGCATGACTTGTTGGAGCTAAAATATGATGTTTTTCCTCTAAAATATAGATAATTCTAGTTTTAAATGAGCTGTTGGAGATGCTCTAAGTTAGTAATTCGTGATGTAACAAACGATTTCTTATTTTCTTTGGTGTATCTGTGACTAAGACCTACACTTACATATATTCTGCTAATGTATAAGGTTGCCGTATTTGATTTGTTCGTACCCGAGTTTGGACTCAGAAATAGAAGAATTAGAGCTGCACTCGACAATTTACTTTAAAATGGTTAATTTTCATCCTTTTGAGCTTCAGCTTATAGCTATTAGTTATTTGGGCCAAAATATTTTCTTTCAGCGAATGCTTAGGAAGAGAGCCCATTGGACCGATTCTTACGGTCTACGTTATTATTAATGTGTTTCATTTCGATTGGAAGTCATGATTGGTAAGGATTTGTGGTTGCTTAAGGAATCATTTGAAGTTCCAAGAAGATTTGATATTCCTTGATCCGCAAGAAAGAACAAACCCTAGTGTTCACTATATAAGAGGTCAAGTTACAGAGATAAGAAGACATCTCAACGATTCAACACAACTTTTGCACACTGCAAAACAAGCTTCTCCGGAGCACCTCTACTAAGAAGATTCCTCGAGTCTTTTTGTCCACGAAAACCCTATCCGTAGGCATTCTCCGCTGCTACTCACCGAAGCCTCATCCGTGAGCATTATCCGCTTCTACCTCACCAAAGCCTCATCCGTGAGCACTACCCGCAGCTACTCACCAAGCCTCATCCTTGAGCGAACAGTCCACTATCGCTTCATTAAGCCCTATCCGTAGGCGAATACCCGTAAAAACCATTGTTAGGGTGGAAACTCTTGCAAATATCTCTGGTTTGCCAAGGAACCCTTTGGCGAACGCACTACACTTATGATTTTTAGCTCTGCTCAACCATATCGGTCTGAGTAGGAACGTCCGCTTCGCAAGAGGAGGAGAAAAATTCTAGTTGCTCTTCAGCTAGGTCTAAGAATAATCTAAATGCAGGCATGACCAACGCATGTACAACAATCATTTGAAGAGAAGCCAGAAGACGAACACGCATCAAGATCAAGGTTGTACCTGACTCATAGGTACTGGCACGCCCTCAAGCTTGGTTGTTCGAAGAGAAACACATTTTCACGCCGAACATTAGTTTCTTGGGTTTATGACTCCTCATTATATCCAAATTAGGCTCTTGGAGGCTCTTTTTACTTATTACCATGATGCTTTTACCTTGTATTATTCTTGAGAATAATTTTACGTGTAATTGTTTATAAAATTTGTGAAGATGCAAAATTTCTATTCATTGATGAAATGTGTATGGCTGTTTTTGCGTGCCTCGCCCCTAAATGATTATTACTTTTTTCAAAATCTATTGCATGTAACACGTCTTTACTAAATGAAATAGAAGAGGCTATGAAAGAAACTTTCAGGAATACTCAACTTCTGTCAGTGATCAATGTGCCTTCTATATATTTTAACCTGGCTCTTTGAAATAATAGCATTCATATTTTGTGGCAAAATTCTGCTTCCCAAATCGCCAACGGTTGCGAATGGTGAGGGAGTGGAAAAGGGCTGTGTTTTTGAATATTGGTTCTATAGTAATGGGTTTTGTATCATTTTCATCAATGTTCGACTGTATAAGACTGATTTGGTGTCATAGATTTGGTTAACCAAATGGTTTACTTTTCTTTTAATTTCGTGTAACCTACCAAGTCAAGTCTTACTTTTATTTTCTTTTTTTCTTTCCTATTGATAAAGTTTTTTTTTTCAGTTTCAGTTCAGTTGGTTCACTAGTTTTTTTTCCTGATTTTGGGATAATTTTTTCTTAGTTGTTTCAGAATATTTTTGTTAGCACTTCATTCTTTTTTTCCATACAAAGACTGAAGACTATCTATTATTTTGGATGCAGGAATTGAATTGAATTCCAAAACATTTGCTACAATCAAAGCAGATGGAGGCTGATTCAAAATTGAAGTGACATGAAGGACATGATATTGGTACTGCTCGAAGAAGTGAAGGACCATTTTATTAGGAGTTTGTGAGAGTTCAGTTCAACACTATTCTATCTTTTTTTTTGGTGAAGAAAAGCTTAGGTGAGAGTTTGGTTACGCTACACCACCATCGTCAGGGCAAACCTGCAACCTTAACCCTGAAGGACTTACAGTGGACACGTACCTGTCACATTAGCCTCTAGGTATAGATTTCCACAGGAGAATTTATAGATCGTGAACCAACGAGGCATGTTGGTAGCGGGGATCGAACTCGGATGGGGTCTCCACCACAAGCCCGCCCTTACCAACTGAGCCAAACCTCATTGATTGAAAACTATTCTATCTTTGTGCACAATTATTGTATGTTTCGGTGAAGGTTGAACCACATCATGTATCAAAGTATGATACCTAACATTAGATACATGCCAATCTTTTAAATTTACTTACACGTGTGATCGCGGCCCTTCTGCACTTGCTTATGTGCATGCACGCGTCAAAATTTTGGACTTTCAAGCACCATGAGTACGGCTCTTCTTGCACGTGCTTAAGAGTTTGGAGTTTCAAGAGTCATTCCGTTTATATAACACAAAAACTATATTCACGCGCGTGAGCGCGTATTTCTATACACACTAGTATGAATTATTTAGATCGTTACAAGTCGTTACATATTATGTGATTCTTTTTTTTAAGTAGAGTAGTTTATTAAAGACTACAGTCCCTCGTGACGTACTATGCTAGTTTGCATGTTTTCCGTTTTGTTTTTAAAGGGCTTGTGCGATACCCTTAAGTCTTGATTAATGAAACTATCGAATACAAGGGAGGCATTGAGTCTAAACTCATGATTACAAAGACCTGGAATAATAACAGGTTTCTCTACAATACACTTTTATTTAAGCAAACACCAACTAGCAAAGAATTCTATTTTATAGATGACTCTATTTGCTTTCACATAGCAGTGGCATACTGGAAATATCAGTAGATATGTGGACACACTTACACATCCTAATGTCTACGAATTCTTCAGCTTTCCACTTACGTTGTCGACGAAAGATAAATACAACGACACTCAGGTTCACCATACCACTAGGTGACAACGATCATTTGTCAAAACAAGAAACTCGTCACCTACTTATGACAGACAAGACACTTGAAGTGCATACAAAAGGACAAAGTTTAATTCGTTCTACACTACTAACGTAAAGACTGATTGCTTGCAAAAAAATGTTCAAAAGCTAAATAACATAAAAAACCAACAACGTTTAAAAACAAATACCTTGTAGAATACGTTATTTTTTGTAATTTAAGATTTAAAATCTACGTCTTTCATTATATTCTATAAAATTTAAGAAAAGCGGTCCAACAAAATGTTACGTGTATAGTATTTTGATGCCTACCTATTGCAATCCCTAAACTGCCTGTGATTTTGACGCGCTCCCTCCTCGTATCCGCTCACTGTCTTACCTCACCATAAGCCACTTGTCACTCCGAAGAACCGCACTACAAACAAACACTGATTTTTTTGGTTACAAAACACTGATTTTAGCGAGTAGTTGAGGTTATTATTTCCTTTTTGGCGCCTAATAACTCAAAGCCAATAATGGCACTCTCGAAAATTCGCGGATAATCAGGCCCACTGTTTAAACCGCTTAGTCATTTGCTCCCTATGCGTCACACTTGAATACCAAATCTGATCCATCCATCTTTAAAAACCAGTAGTCCGATCTTGACGCGTCACCGTATCTCCCGTCAAATCGTTATTCTCCACCTCACTATAGTGCAAACGCGAGCAGCGAGTCACCTAACATACATCCCTGATTGCGCCACGTGGAATTACCCAATGGACTTATTTTAGTCCTTAATTTCGATCGAAACACTTCAACGGAAAAGAAAACCCTAGCTCTCTCTGGTCCGTCCCTTCCGGTGAAACGCAGAAGAAATCTTCAAAATTTCCTGAAAGTCAAATCCGAAATGGTCAAATTGACTTAGGGTTTCGCCTCAGGAGCCCCGATTCGAGTCCCAATCCATGCTCTTTAATCCGTGATCTTCACCGCTCCTCAATAAACCGATGGTTCCGGTTCGTTGCGGTTCAGGTACGCATGTATTTCGTTTATTTTTTTTCTTTCTAATTTTGTGAATTAGGTTATGTTTTTGAGGTTTTGATCTGAATTCATGAGGAGAAGTGTTTGATTGTTTAGTTTTTTTCGGTTTTGTTTGAGTGGTTTTTGTGATTTTTGGTGTAGCAGATCTGAAAAATGTGTGGGAGAATGTGAAGCTTTTGGGTGTGTTTGTTTGGGTGTTGAGATTGAGGAATTGCTGATGGAAATTAGAGTAGAGATTTCACATGGCACTGAAATTCCCAGGAGATCGAAATCTTTGGATGTTAAGAGTTTGTATAGGTCCAGGAGTACAAGGGAGGCTGAGAATCAGAGCTTGAAGAGGAGTGGGAGTGTGCAGGAGAATGGGGAGAAGAAGAAGAAGAAGAAGAGTAGGAAGGAGGTGTCCCTCAGTAGTCTGAAGAATGTTAATAGTAGTAGCAGGAAAAGTATATATAAAGTTTATAATAGAGGGTTGGATTCTGGTTCTCTTGATCAGGAGGCATTGAAGTCGGGGTCGAGTCAGAAATTGGATAGCAGTAGTGGGTTAAATGGTGTTTCACAGCTTAGTTTGGATAATACTGGCATTCAAATCCCAAGGAGGAAGAGGGGATTTGTGGGGAGGAAAAAGTTTGAGGGTGGTCAGGCGTTGAAGCTTTTGGATTCAGTTCTTGCTTTACCCGCAGGCTTGGGTAGTCAGGGTCGTAAGGCTGAAAGAAACAAAGGTTTGGATGAATGCAAAGAAAATCGAAATAGTGAGTTGAATGCAGTTCCTGGTGAAAAAAAAGAAAGTGCTTTTGAGAGTCAGTCAGTCATGAGCAATGGTAACTCATCTTTGAAAAAGTCCCGGAGGAAAAGTAGGAAAAGCAAGGACCTGTCATCTGATAGCAGAACTGATGTAAAGAAGGCTGAGCCTTTGGTCGATAGCTCTACTAAAGCATGCCATGCTTCACATGAAGACGAGGAGGAGAATCTTGAAGAGAATGCAGCAATGATGCTTTCATCAAGGTTTGATCCAAGCTGTACTGGGTTTTCATTGAATACCAAGGCTAGTGCGATGCAATCTTCAAACGGATTGTCTATTCAGTCATCTCCTGGTCAGGATTTTGATAGTCATCTGTCGAAGTGGTCAAAGTCATTGTCTGGATCAGAATCTCCATCTGTTGATAATGCTGGTAGAACACTTAGGCCCAGGCCTAGGAAGCAGCACAAAGAAAAGAAAGGTACGAGGAAAAGACGCCACTTTTATGAAATCTTCTTCGGGGACTTGGATGCTTGTTGGGTAGTGAACCGTAGGGTTAAGGTCTTCTGGCCTTTGGACCAAAGTTGGTATTATGGCCTTGTGAATGATTATGACAAGGACAAAAAACTTCACCATATTAGATATGATGACCGTGAAGAAGAATGGATTGATCTTCAACATGAGAGGTTCAAGCTCTTGCTACTCCCTACTGAAGTTCCTGGTAAGGCAAAGCAGAAAAAATCTTTCATGCGGATTACAGGTTCTGAAGAGAGAGAAGAAAACCTGAAACCCAGAAAAGAAAAGAAAAAGAGAGACTTGATGTCGGAGGATGATAGCTGTATAGGCAGCTGTATGGATTCTGAACCTATTATTTCCTGGTTGGTGCGATCTACCCGTCAGATCAAGTCTCCTTCTCATGCTTTGAAGAAGCAAAAAACATCGGGTATTTCTCCAAAGTCTGTGCCAACTTGGTCTGACAGTGCTGACACTTTACATGGGTGTTTGGGTGATGTTTCCTGTAGAAGGGTTTCGAATAGATTATCTAGTAATTCCGGAAG
This sequence comes from Comarum palustre, assembly GCA_951800085.1. Lineage (NCBI taxonomy): Eukaryota > Viridiplantae > Streptophyta > Magnoliopsida > Rosales > Rosaceae > Comarum > Comarum palustre. Next base: position 14,673,619 of record OX637589.1, read on the forward strand.
ATCTTCTAATGCTGTGAGGGAAGGGAAGCCTGCTACAGATGGCGACATTCACTTGGAAGATAGCAGAGTGCCTATTGTTTATTATCGGAAGCGTTTGCGCAAGACTGGCTCTGTACTGTCTCAAATATACAAGGATGAGCATGTTTCCATGTATGGACATCGTTGCTGTACTTCTGTTACTCCTGATGAGGAGATTTGGGACTTGGAAGAGCCAGATGATGATGCTGTTATATTGGATCGCAGTTGGCCATTGTGGTATAGTGATGGTGCAGGGTTGCTAAAGTTAACACTTCCTTGGGTAGAATCAGGAAAAGTTATATTTAAATGCCTTCAACTGCCTTCAGTAATTAATGATTCCCTTGGAGCAGATTTGTTATGGTTATTTCATGCTGCAATGCTGCTTCGGCATGGTATTGTGGTGATCACATGGCCAAGGGTTCATCTGGAGATGCTTTTTGTTGATAATGTAGTTGGACTGAGGTTTCTTTTGTTCGAGGGTTGCTTGAAGCAGGCAGTAGTCTTGGTTTTTCTAATCCTGACATTATTTCATCACCCTAATGATCAAGGGAGGCAAACTGATTTCCAGTTACCAGCAACTTCAATCAGGTTCAAATTCTCTTGTGTTCAGCATCTTGGAAAGCAACTTGTGTTTACATTCTATAACTTCTGTCGAGTTAAGAATTCAAAGTGGATGCACCTAGACAATAAAGTGGGGAGGCATTGTTTACTCACCAAGAAATTGCCTCTTTCTGAATGCACCTATGATAATATCCAGGCACTTCAAAATGGAATAAATCAGTCACCTTGTATCTCTCTTTATGAGCAACCCTCCTCTGTCAAGGTACTTGTTTTATCATTTTTACTCATTCCTTGGTATTTGCGTTATTAACTGGAATGTGGTTGTCTCCCCCCTTCTAACAGGCAAATGTTCTTCTAGATAGACATGAAAATGCTATTTGTTCCTCTTCAATGCTGTATGATGAAAATATTTACTTCTGTGATTTTGTCTCCAACCAGGCTACACAGAAGAGGTCCAGGCAGGGCGTTAACTTCATGGGTGGTTCCAGAGAAGTTGGATTTGTAAATAACAGCAATTCTGCGACTCATTCTGATGCGCTCCCCAGAAAGCTTCCTCCACTTCCTCTATCTTTTACAGCTGCACCTACTTTCTTCATTAATTTGCATCTTAAGTTGCTTATGGAACACAGTGTTGCTAATATCTGCTTCCAAGACTCTGATTCTGAAGTTACACCTGAGAACAATTTGAAGTCTTCAGAAAATGTGGCTACTCCTGGTGGACCCTGTACTAAACTGGTAACAGATGCATCTCTTTCTATTTGCAGCAGTCACCGAGGTCGGTTAAAATCATCTCAGCTTTACCAAAACTGTGTTGTTAATGTTGCTAGAGCGTCTTGTAAGACTTCCGCTGGCAGAGATAAAGTTGATACTGGTTCCAGTTCTATTGTGAACGGGCTTACTGTTGAAATTCCACCTTTTGACCAATTTGAGAAGTCTGTGGAGAGGGAGATACAGAGTGCTCAACAGACTACTGATGTCTCATTGAATATGAATGGTAGCATTATCCCCAGCCCCAGCCCCAGCCCCACTGCTCCTAGAAGTACAGGGCAGCGAAATAGGAATAGTATGTCATCATTTGGAAACCTCTCACATTGTTGGTCAGATGGAAAGGCTGACATTTTCCATAACGGTTTTGGCAATGGACCGAAGAAACCCCGAACTCAAGTCTCATACACATTGCCTTGTGGAGGTTCTGATGGTAGCTTCAAGCAAAGAAACGTTCACAAAGGGCTTCCTAATAAAAGAATTAGAAGGGCCAACGAGAAGAGGTGGCTAGACACTTCCAGAGGTTCCCAAAGGAACTTGGAGCTGCTAACATGCGAAGCAAATGTGTTAATTTCTGCAAGTGACCGAGGGTGGAGAGAAAATGGGGCACGTGTAGCATTAGAACAATTTGATAATAGTGAGTGGAAGCTTGCTGTAAAACTTTCAGGAACTACGAAGTATTTATACAAAGCACATCAATTTCTGCAGCCTGGGTCAACAAACCGCTATACTCATGTTATGATGTGGAAAGGAGGAAAGGATTGGACCCTGGAGTTTCCAGATAGAAGCCAGTGGACCCTTTTCAAGGAGATGCATGAAGAGTGTTACAATCGGAACCTTCGGTCATCAGTTAAAAACATTCCTATTCCTGGGGTTCGCTTAGTAGACGATATTGAGGATAATGGAACAGAAATAGCATTTCTTCGCAGTTCTACTAAGTACTTCCAGCAGAGGAAAACAGATGTTGAGATGGCTTTAGATCCATCTCGTATCTTGTATGACATGGATAGTGATGATGAGCGGTGGATTTTGAAGTTTAAAAATTCTTCAGAAATGGACAAGAGTAGCTCAATAGAGATTGGCCAGGAGATGTTTGAGAAGACAATGGACATGTTTGAGAAGGCTGCATATGTTCGGCAATGTGATCAGTTCTCATCTGAAGAAATAGAAGAGTTCATGGCTGGTCTTGGGCCCGTGGATTTGCTTAAAACCATATATGAGCATTGGCATCAGAAACGGCTGAGAAAGGGATTGCCTTTAATCCGACATCTCCAGGTACTTTCAGTTCCTTTTTATCACTTTAGGACATCAATTTTTGCTGTAGGTATATGATTATAAGTTAGAGCATATTCCCTGGGTACTGTTTGTCGGCTTTGTAACTGTTCTTGGGTTTGCTGATCATCTTGTATTCTTCTATTGTCATGCTAAATTTCACTCCTGCTCTGTTCTTTGCACTCGTGAATTCGCGGATATAAAACAACTGTTATTCATGCTTATAGTTAGAGTAGTCTGGTTTTGGATCTTTGTCGGGGTTACTTTATTCTGGAGCTTGTTTTGTGCGGTAAATGCACTGGGTTGGATTTTTATTTCTACTGATTATTGTCCACCTGGGAAGTTCTTTTTTGCTCATTGTTGTTTGTCTGAAATCCTAAACCCCATAACAGAAGTTAAATTTTTCTTTTTCAGCCACCTTCATGGAAAATTTATCAGAAACAAGTGAGGGAGTGGGAGCAATTTACGACAAAGATGAATACCACACTTGCAAATGGAGGCCGTGAGAAAGCTGCACCAGTTGAGAAGCCACTGATGTATGCTTTTTGTCTGAAACCGCGGGGTCTGGAAGTTCCCAATAAGGGTTCAAATCAACGGTCACAGAAGAAATATTCTATTTCTGCACATACCAATGTGGTGTCAGGAGATCAGGATGGTTTCCACTCTATTGGTAACTTTTTCAACCTTTATATAAGACGTAAATTGTAATTTTATGACTGATTTTATTTGTAATTATCTTTGTTTATTGGGTATATCTCTTCCTTCAGGAAGGAGATCAAATGGGTTTGCCTTCGGCGATGAAAAATTTGCATATTCAGGCCATAACTATGAATCTTTAGATGACTCTCCATTGTCTCAGACGTCGCCCATGGTTTTTTCACCAAGGGATGCGGCTAACCTAATGAGCAATGATGCTTATGAGAGGAATCATTTACATAGAATTGACAGAAGCAAGTCAAAGAAATATCGGACGATAGCATCCCCTGTTGACCCCCAGATCGTGCCTCCATACAGTTTATCTCCATACAGTCATAGAGTGGTACGAAACAGAAATGGAGCTCATAGAGGGAATGTTAGTTTCCCCGAGTGGTCAAGCCAGTTATATTATCAACCGGATGTTGCTCATAGGCTCGTAAATGCACAGGGATTTGATCATGACGAGTTGAGGCTTCGTGAGGCATCTGGTGCTGCTCAGTATGCACATAAAATAGCCAAGCGTAAGAGAGAAAATGCTCGCAGATTGTTTTACAGAGCAGATCTAGCAATGCACAAGGCTGTGGTTGCTCTCATGACTGCTGAAGCAATCAAAGCTTCTTCAGACGATTATGACTATGATTCTGAATCTGACTGCTCTGTCTCGGACTCAGAAAGATTCAGATAGTGAAGAGCATCAAATCTAGATGTGAGAGATGGCAGAAAGGAAATTGGCTCATCCCTTTCAGCTTGCTGTTGTGCAGCCGAATGGACTTGGCAATGTTTTTGTCAATGGTGGTTGATTTTTGCATTTGTTCACATATACCGTAGAAAAAATCTAAGATGATAGCCGTGAACAGTATGGGCGGGGAAGTAGTCGCTGCAACAACCAAGCTCCAGACTACCTGATTCTTCTGCTGCGAGATTTTTGTTCCAGTTTGAGGTCTACTCAACTCAGTCAGTGCATTTATTGTACTGGTCCAGCAGCCAGGGGTTAGGGGGTGTATGAAATTTTGGCTGCCAATCTCATTTGTACATATCTTTTCTTTTCCTCTGTTCTTTCTCCCCATAACCTCGGCGTCTTCAGTGTTCACTTGAAAACACAAAAAAGGAAAGAAAAAAAGAAGAGGGAATTAGTTCCTCTTAAACAGTTCTACACGACTGATTATACCATTTTTTTGTTACTTTCTTAACTGCACCATCTAGAAATCTTTGGGATTTGGGGCTTGTACATGGCAATTTCTTTCCGGTTTACAAATCTGTTTTTATTTTTATTTATTTTTCTTTTCCAGTTCCGAGATTGTATTTGGGTTGGTGGAGCTATAGAATGGAGAAATTTTGATAAATAACCACATTTAGGTGTGTGAAATGTTTTTTAACCATGTTATTACAAATAGTTGAAAAGTAACCAAATAAATGAACCAAAAGTCTTAACTACGTTATTTTCTTCAACTCAGTTCTTTCTCTTATCATTCTCAAATTTCACAATCGGGCAATCTGCTCTACCCCAGTGTCATAACCTCACTTTCACAGTGTTGTTTTTGTCCGATGTCCTAATATCTACAAATCTTTCAATTTTTCCAGAAAAGAACACAAATATAAACTTATTCCTCCTCCTAGTCTCTCACTATCTAACCCCCTATGTTTCTTGTTTTGCTCTGAGCCGAGAAATTGATGCATTTGATTAGATCAGGGTGACCAACCCAATTGTCAAAATGGACGGTATATGATCTTATTTCTTGTGGGCTGTTGCATGTATTTGCTCTGCTTCTTTAACTGCGGTTTACGATCTTGAAAATATACAATTGGTAAAAATGATGTTAATGATCAGAGAAACATACTTCTGAGTTCTGAGCCAACACCCTTTATCTTGTATAAAACAAATGCTAATTAAACTTGTTAAGAATGTCCATATGGAGTTATATATAGTATCCATCTATTTCTTAAACAATCATTTGTTGAGGTAAGAGTATGTAAATTTGAGTTCAGTTCATTAAGTAAACACATTTCTGATCACTTTAGCTATTACAAATTTAGGCTAATTTGCGGACATATTTTCGGTTTTCTCATCACTGCTATGGTATTCTGAGCTTTTATGATCATTTGGTGACACAACACTCGGCACCAGTTGGATACACAGCTCTACAATTGTTGAAAACTTGAAATCATATCATACTGAGTCTAGATGCATGCCTAATGCTCCGACCAGAAGGGTCCTAGCTAGTATAGAGGATGAGACACTTCAATGATTACAATGTCATTAACTAACGAGATCCTGAAGCTCTTTCAAGAAATCATAGATGATACACTGCATATGCATGACGAAGCAGGTTGAGAAAAATTAGAAAACTAAATAAGGGTATTATAGACTATTGATCCTTTTATATGGTTATTTTTCAAATTTTTATAAAACATGGTCAAAAATCAACTTTAAACTCTAAAATTGGTCAATTATCAAAATTTCTCTATAGAATGAGTTGAACGATCCCAATAAGTCATAAAGCTAATAACTCTTGAACGATCTCCATTTGTATTAGCCTGAATCACCGCCTTAGGTCATTTCATCATTTCCAAGTATGTTTTCTGCAACTCCAACTGAGACTGTTTCGTTCTGGAACTTGTATGGGGGGTTGGCAAACGAGCATAGATTCAACGGCTATAAAAAGAGTGGCGTTTGAGCGGTTTCTCCCTCTCTTTCTCTTTAAGGTTTTAAATATCCTCAATATTTTCTCAAAATTTCTATTTTTTACTGTCATCGATATTAATTTTTGTATCTTTTTGATATTTTATATTTAGCCTATTTTTAACTAAATATATAATTTTATATAAATTTTAGAAATTTTTTTATCGATATTCGATAATTTTTCAATATATGTCTATTTTTCGAACCGTCAAAATTTTCACGATTGTCGATTTTTTAGTCTTTGCTTTCTTTTAACCGGATTTGTAGCACAAATGTCCCCACCTTAATTCCTCACCAACATTCTTCTGCCTCTCTCTCTGCTCCCAGGTTTCTTCTCTGCATGCCTCCAATGCGGAGGCTATGTAATCTATCTCATTCAGTAAGGTTGGTCTCTTTCCCCCTCTAAATTGTTTATAATATTGACGAAAACAAACCCAAGCTAAGTTGCACCTTTAGCTTCATTGTGATAGGATAGATCAGAGTTATCAGGGCATAGATATTAGGGAAAGGAAAACAATATTGATCCTGTTATCTAATGCCTGTATTTGATAGCTTGGTTGAAGGAGTTGTATGAAGTAAGATATAAATTTCCCATTTGTATTTCAGTTTTCTGGAAGGTAACATTATTTATGTCTCCCTTTCTTTTTTGGGATGAAAGGAGGTGCTTGGTTTTCTTCACAGGCTATTGTGGTTGTATACTAAGGTGGGATTTAATCCTATGGTCTTCTATTTGGTCGGTGAGAAAATTTTGGAGGAAGATTGAGGTAATTCAATGGTGTCTTTTGAAGTTAGTGATTGATTATTTGGACCTCTCTCTGTTGTTCTTTTTCTTCAGGTTTCCTGTTTTTCTACAAAATGGGTAATCGGATAAGGGAAGAGGAGAAAATTGAAAGAATAATTCGCACTCTTTTAGTTTTAGTTTCTCCTAAATACCGAATATAGTAGTTGGTTGAAAGCAATGCACAAATTTCTTTTGCTCTTGTATTTATTTGAATCACTAAATGCTTTTGTACCCATTAGATTCTTTGTGCTGATGGCCGTTTGACCTCTTGATGGCTCTTACAGAAGTTTCGTGGTTTACTTGGCGCCCTGTTGACAAACCATTCGTCTAAAGAAAGAACAATGTTTTAGTACTCACCCCTCTGGGGTTTCGGTATGTTTTTGCCCCTGGGATTTAAGGCTCACCACCATTCCTCATTTTCTTTTTCAAAATAGACATTGTATTCAGTTTAGTACTTTAATAACTCTTATGCAACAATTACCATTCAGGTTTACCCGTTTAAGTATCAAATAGTTGCCTCAAAAGAACAGCAGAAAGCTCACAACATAACCAAAGGAAATTTAGGAGTTAGAACTCGCAATGAGTTGAGATTATAAGATTGTAGAACAAAGATAGAGATGCTGCAGTTCATGGATAATTGGAATGTATTCATGCTCTTCCATGTCTAAGTTGTCTAGGAGGTGGAGAAAAAATTGAAGGATTCACTAGTAAAATGGTGGAGGTGGTGGGGTATGACACCAATAGTCGGTGACAACAGGCAATCTCATGCCGGAGTAGGTGGTGGAGAATATTGCAGACATGGTGGTGGAGATGGAGGTGGAGGTGGAGGAGGTTCTTTACAAGGAGGCAAAGGGGGTGGTGGAGGCGGGGACGGATGAGATGGTGCGGGAGGGTGTGGTGGTGAATTGTAGTGAGGACTTGGTGGAGGTGGAGCACGAATACAGTGTACTGGAGGCGACGGAGAAGGTTGTTGTGGTGGAGAAGGTGGAGGAAGAGGAGATGGTGGTGGTGGTGGCAGTGATGGTTGGCATTCTAAAGAACTGCAGCTGACACTCTTGGACAAAAACAATTTACATTGCAACATGGATCTCTGGTTTGGCCTACGCCGCAAACAATTCATGCTATCATCAAACTGCCCCATATCTAAACACTCTGGTGGTTCACCTGTGAAAAAGTTGTTCTGAAAGCTAAATTTTTTCAGATTCGGAAGCCCGCAAATGCTCCCCGGTATAGTCCCTGTAAGTTTGTTATGAGCCACATTCAGCTCCTCCAAGCTCAACATTTCACCTAACTTGTGTGGCAACTCCCCAATAAGATCATTATGACTCACATCAAGCACAGTAAGATTCTTGAGCATTCCTATTTCATCTGGCAAACACGAGTATAACCCATTTCTAGCGAGTATCAGCTCGTTTAAGTTCTTGGACATGTTACCAATGCTGGCCGGTAAACATCCGTGGAACTTATTGTTTGCGATAACAATAACTGAGACTGGCGAGTTTCCTAAATTATGTGGTAGTTCGTAAGCGAATCTGTTGTCGTTGAGGAAGATGGCATCAAGATGCTTATCAAACAGTTCCTTAGGAATTTTACCTTCAAATTCATTGAACCGGATGTCAAGGTATTTAAGTGCCGGCAGTTGAAGAACTACAAGAGGGAATTTCCCAGCAAAACGGTTGTTACTTAGATCAAGCTCATGAAGAAGCTTTAACTTGCTGAAACTCTTTGGGACAGTGCCACAGAAACGATTGGAGTTGACGTGAAACAATGCAATGTCCGAAAGATGGCCAAGCTCTTCTGGGAGGTACCCTGCAATGTCAGCATGGTTTAGATCGATACCAGCAACTGTTTCTATTGTTGAGTCGTCGGGAGCTTGAGCACAGAAGACTCCAGTGTAGTTACAGACATTGGATCCAACCCAGTTGGCTGTGTATCCCAGAGGGTCTGAGAGCATGGCTATTTGCTTCCATGCTTGGAGGGCAATGTAGGCACTCCTGATTCTTGAGTTGGGGAAAACAAGTGATGGTGGCACTGTGACAGTCTCACCTCTGGAACAATTATTGTCCTTGTAATGAAGGAGCGGCCTTTGCTTGATCGGCGAGTTTATTAAGCCTGCATCGTGAGAAATATGGGGTTCTTGGGCAGTAGTAGCACTGCTGATGCAAAAGAGGAGTATGAGAACAATGTGAGTGTGATCAATCTTTCTCTTCATCACATACAAGTGAACATCTATAGGGTTCTGCTGTTTATACCTTTTCTTAATATATGATGCAGGGTGGACTGTAGAATTGGAAAAAAACAAAGGCAGTGCTGGCTGCTCAGTGCATTGGTTTTAAGTAGGCACACTTCTTTAGCGCGTGGAAAGTGTGTGAAAAGGTGGCTTTGTTGCAGCTGAGATTGCTGGAACAGAAGCACAGTTTTCGGGGGGCAGTTCGCGCCCCTTTCTCATCAAACGGACCTGATCAACTCTTTGACAGATTGTGATTGTGGTCATGGGAAATGTTCAAAGATCCCAAACCTTATTGTAGTTTGTTAATCTTGTGATATTGTGATTAAAACATGTACTGGTGACCCATTTGTATGTGATCAGATGGTCATGGAACAAGAAATTCTCTCGGAAATTAGTTGCTGAGCTGAGAGTTGTAAGAGATATAGTTAGTAAGTTAGACCAATTATACCAGTGGATGGAAGAGCGAGTCTTACTGCTATTTTCACTCGCAAAAGCCATGGAGTTAGAGTAGACGTGAAGGGCAGAGTCATGCACTCATGATTGGGCGTTTTACTTTTACCAACCTTAGATTACCATTTACCAACGGTCATTTCCTAACCTCGAGAGTTTAAGTAGGGCTTTCAGTCGGGTCAGGCTTCAAGGTTTATAGGTTCAGATTCATTAATCTTTGGTACCTCTGCAAGTCAGATTGGAACCTTCTCATTAATCTCTGATTTGGTCATAATATTGTTCAAGTTCCAATGCCACAAGGAAGGCCAAATTACAACTTTCGAAGCCACAAGCAAAATGAGACTCTTGAGCAATGTTTTTCTTGAGGGACAAGCATTAGCATAACCATTCATCACATCTAAGAACGGGCATATGGGGATCGGGGTGGAGACAGCGCGGGAATTTCCTCATTTGAAACACGTGGGCGAGGTGAATTATTTTTCTCACGATTTACGAGGCAAGATTTTCCTATTTTTCAGACAGGGTCTTAATTAAAAAAAACGAAAAATGTAGAAAAAATCATATAATCAAACAAATTTAAAATAATAATAATAATAATGTTAATACAAAAGATAAGGACGGATGAGAAACTCAATCCCTGCAGGGACTTGATGAGAATTCTCTCATTTAAGAATATCCCTGTATAAGGCACTGGGGCGCGAAGATAGGGACAATTTCCCGTTTGCTCATCCTTAATCACATCTCAGTACTCCTCAAGTTTTTGTCAAAGTGCCACTTTCTCCTTGGTCGACCATGCAATCAACAATGTCTTCCTTCTGTAGTCCTTAGTTCATATTATCATAGCAATATCCTTGCAAGGATAACTTAAAATTGAGAGATGACTAAAGAAGAAAGCAAGATGATAAGATCATAAGAATAGCCATAATCCATATCCACACAACGAGGAAACAATCCACCTTACTCGATTATACGACACTAACGTTGCTCTACTGTCCAATACAATATTCTTGAGTGTAATTACGATAATGTTTCAAAATGAAGCTTTCGTATATCTAGCGTGCAACGTATGACCTTAATAATTTTTTTTATTTTGAAAAAGAGGCTAGTTTGACAGCCCACACGCGACATTACTATTAATAAAACTGAAAAATATAAGAAGAGACATCAAATCTAAACTCTAAAGGTAACAACCATCTCAAAATAATATGAATAGTAACTACCCTATATCGTTTACAACTCGGTTTTACCGTATAAGAACACCACATATATCATAAATTTTAACAATCCACTAGGGTACAAAATTGGACAGCAAAAACAAAAAATATCTCATATCAATCATATCCCACAAAACCTCCCATCGTTATTATGATTAATCAAACTCACTTACCACGCGTCGTCGTTTTACCCCAAAGCGATCACATCTCCAGCTCAGTGATGTCACCCATTACGTTCCTAAACATAATTTTCAATGTGACCGACTTTTTTCGAAGGCGCGTATTCGTAATACTCCGGCACACGGTATCCTCCCTCGTGCTCCGCCAACAACCGTCCGATTAAATAAAAACACATCGAAACCGTCCGATCTACGCTACGAGTGGACGCTTCCGCTGGAGATCCAAAACCCCCGGGAGATATTTACCGGCAATTTAGTTTAGCAGCTGTCACATCGAAGGCTCTCGAAGATCACAACATTAGCGTTGTGTATATAAATTCAGCTTCCCACACACACTCGTCTCCTCACATCGTTTTGTTTCATTTCTCTTTATCTCTGATTTGGAGCTCCGGATTGTATATAGAAAATCCGATCGGCGATTCGAGCGACTTTCTCGAAATTCGGATCGGCGACTACTACTGCGTCCGATTGAAAGTTCGTTGTTCTTTTAAGAGTTCGTATTTGTTCCATTTGAGCTTCGTTTTATGGTTTGATTGTTGTTCGTTACTGTAGGTGCGTAGTAGCATGGGATGATTTTATGTGCGTCTGATTTTGAATTGTGTGTGTTGATTCTTAGGATGTGATTTCATTGTGTTTCTTGTTTGCTTGCTTTGATTTTTGTTTGGCTGAAAATTGTGATTTGATTTTGTTGATTATGATTTTGTGATTTGGTTTCTTTGTGTATTTTCTGAAAGAATTGGCTTGGTGTTATAAGTAGAAGATCGTGTCTGTATTAATGAACTGCTCAGTCTGCTTAATTTAGCTACTAAGATGATTTGCTAGTGTAGCTGATTCATGATGCACTTGAGTGCTGTTGATTTGTATTGGTAATTTGTCGATTCTACCCTAGGTGATTCTGCATTTCTGCTTTAGAAAGTAATTGGTTTTGGTTAGTGATGATTTGGAGAAACCAGGTACTCGTCTCTTTCCGGTTAGGGATGTCCCAATTTGGTTCTGTATCTCTAGTTTCCATGCAGCATCAAGCATTTAGGGAAGCAGGGGTGCTTTTATAAATTTCTGTCCTTGAAGATTTATTGCATTCAAAGAGGGGACTGTTCCTCTATTTATTAATACAGTGAGCTCCAGGTGTGTGCAAATATGGATGGGCGAGGCTTTCTGTACGGCAGTAATCTGCAGGATGATCCTAGCTGTACTGCGAGTCAGATTGCAATAGAGTTGATTGCTCTCATGGTTGTGATGATTGAAGATTTACAAGTAAAAAGAGAATGAGAAAAGAAAAATATACATATATATATATTTCTCATTTTCATGTTGCCACCATGTCTCACTGCAAACTTACCATAGCTGAGATCTTGTTGGTGAAACAGTATTATTTGGATTGTCTCATCTGCACCCTCTTGGAATATTGATAGCTAGGACCCATCTTCATCTGGTTCCTTGTCTTTTGAAGTCCCAGAGGAATGGTTATAAGGTTTCATGGGTTTCGTCTTGGGTTACTGAGTTTGCATGCCCATACATGGAATAAACTTCCTGATTCTTATTTAATTTCATCCACCAAGTTGTTTCTAAAAGCCATCAAATTGCAACTAATAAAAGTTCTGGAAACCCATCAAGTTTTAGTGGTTTAATAGGCATCCAGTGGTTCTTGAGGGAGTCATCTACTATCATGGAATATAGCTGTTTTAAGTATTTGCCTATTGGCTGAGTTCAGTACTCATTGGTGACGAGATGCAGAATATTCAATTGAGGTAGGGTTGTCCTGCCTGTTAAACCCCCAACACATTCTCCAACTCTCGCACTCTTTCCCTTTTCTTCCAACTATTTAGAACAGATTTGATCGTGTGATATATTTCTTTTACGATAGGTTGGGGCTTCAGTTCGGTGTTCCCAGTATTAGTTGGATTTGGTTCCAGGAGTTATTCGAGAAATCAAGTGATGGGATGGTTATTTCTTACTTTAAACTGATGGAAGCCCTGGAGATCCTGAATGCTGCATTGTAGTTATTGTTTGGGTTCTTATAGAACTACTTGTTTTGATGAATCCTCCTCTTGGAGTATTGCTGATTGGAGCTGTTCAACCTTGGTTGGATTTTGTTGTTGCTGATTGCAATTGTCTTCAGCAGTATAAAGCAAGCAGTGTCATGGGGTGTTTGCTGAGTGGCAACTAGCCCTGAGGTGTTTAACAAGTGTTCCTAAATGTATTTACACATGCAGGTACCTTAGCCTTTTTTCCAGCTTATAAACACTGTCATACATTTCGAGAAGGAAAACATATTATGGCCACAGAGATGGTGATGGAGAATTTCCACTTTCATCCATCAGATGGGAAGTGCATGGTCACAGTAGAGGCAAAGGATTATGAAAAGTCCGAGTCTCTAGACAGAGGGCTTGGAGAGTTTGGGTAATTTTATTATATTTTTTATTTCTTTTGTAGACCATCTTCTTCGATCTTTGTCAGAAGAGATAATTTTATAACCTTACTATTGCAGATGTTCACATTATAGGCGACGGTGCCGCATTAGGGCTCCTTGTTGCAATGAAATTGTTGATTGTCGCCATTGCCATAATGAAGCAAAGGTAAGTATTTAAATTATTCATCTTGTGTTTTAAGCATATAAATATTAATGATTTGTATCTGTGATTATTTTTCTGATGATGCTTTTGAACCAGCTTTCATTTAATTTTGTCTTGGTGTGCAGAATAATATTAATGTTGATCCAAAACTTAGACATGACATACCGCGTCATCAAGTCGAACATGTAAGTCTTTTCATGATTATGTCTGATCACTATTCCACGGTTTGCTTTGTTCGTAAGCGATACTTATCCTTCATAGCTGACGAGGTGCGTGTTTATTGTTTTAGGTGATATGTTCACTTTGCGGTACTGAGCAAGAGGTGAGTTTGGTTATTGACATATTCAAGCTATCATATTGTGTAGATTGTGTTCAATGGTGGAATGCAAGTAAATAACTAGTTTGGTTGGGTCGCTGTTAATTTGTTTTACTGTATATTTCTCGAGTTCTTTGCTTGTTTCTGTATGGCATGTATTTTCCTGAATACGTGTTGGTTGCCTGCTTCTACCAGGTTCGGCAAGTCTGTGTCAACTGTGGTGTATGTATGGGCAAATATTTCTGTGAGACATGCAAGCTATTTGATGACGATGTAAGTTCCCCAACTTCATCAATTCTGTTCAACATGATATCAAAGCTTACTGTTTCGGGTGATTAGAAAATGGAACAGGGTTTTGTATTGGCCTTCCATATATGGCTTACAGTTTAGCGTTTCATGGGAAGATACCTTAACGTTACTTGCTTGTGAGACTGACATTGTTTCTGCTTTCTTAATTTGCAGATATCCAAGAGACAGTACCATTGCATTGGATGTGGGATTTGCAGGTAGTTACTTTCCTCCATCGCTGCCTTGTCCTCTTTATTAGTTGATTCTCTGGTGGATGTTGACCCAATGTTATTTTTCTTTTCCACAGAATTGGGGGAGCTGATAATTTCTTTCACTGCAATAAATGTGGTAAGAGCAATTTGTGTCCTTTGTTAAATAAACAGAAATTGGACGCATTGCTTGTATAGTAGTAAGACTGACCTAATCTTCATTTTTTAGGCTGCTGTTACTCAGTTCTGCTGAAAAACAGTCACCCTTGTGTGGAAGGAGCAATGCATCATGACTGTCCTGTTTGCTGTGAGGTAAGATGAGTGCTTGACTGGAATCATCTTTCTCAAATACCTACTGCTATTGTATGTGAGATGCGGAATGATGACACATGTTGATTTGCAGTTCTTATTCGACACAAGATATGAGGTTACAGTGATGCCATGTGGACATACTATTCACAAGCATTGTCTGAAAGAGATGAATGAGCATATGCAGTGAGTACTTGGAGGCTATGTTCCTTGATTTCTGTTGCTTGAAGCATTGTAAGTACTTGTCCTGTTTATTATTTGTCTTATCATTCTGTGTTGGTGACAGGTATGCATGTCCACTATGCTCCAAGTCGGTTTGTGATATGTCTAAGGTATGGGAGAAATATGACGTGGAAATCGCAGCTATGCTGATGCCCGAACCATACCAGAATAAATTGGTTCCAATTTTGTGCAACGATTGCGGGAAGAGCTCAGAAGTGCCGTTCCATATTGTGGCTCAGAAATGCACAAGCTGCAAATCTTACAACACTCGCAAAACAAGAGGCTGAAGAAATTGGCTATGGTTGTACCGCATCTAGCGAAGGCCTTCATCAAATTGGGTTTGGTAGTCATTGCACATCTGCAATGGCTTTGGCAGTAACTGCAGGGCGTCTGTGCCCGCGCACTAAGCGGAGGAGCTTGGGTTCTACAATGTGTTGTAATATTGTATTTTCTTGCTTTACTTATCCCTTGTATTCGTCTCGTCCCATTGTATTGCGTTTTATTTGATAATGTTCTCCATGCATCCTATGTTAAACCATTAAACCCAAACCCATATATGGGTTCCTACCAAGTGACCCATTTTGGGTCGGAAGCGGAGGAAACCCATAATAGAAAAGCCGAGCCCAGACAGACATCCGTGAAGGGAGAGGACGACGTGGACGCGAACACGCCTGAGAGTCCGTCTTTGAAACGCGCACAGTGAGACGAATTAATGGGCTGAACTCAAAACGCTCTGGACCACGCGTTGGCCGAGGAAGGGTAATTCCCCCTCCACGTTCTGTTACATTGTGGGTCTCCTCCACATTAATAAAATTAATGGACCAGATCGATTCCTAAATAGAAAAGTTAATATATAACAAACGTAAATCTAATCTGACGGCCTTTACATGATGGAAGGATTAAGTTCAGCGGTGTGTAGTAAACTATTTCGTTTTCAACAGATTAACTTGAAAAATAAGAAGTGCATAAAAATGTGAAAATATTTTGTTAAATTATCATGAATGATTTATATAATTAATTTGTTGTTAAATAATTGTATGAAATAAATTAAAATTTAGGTATGGGTATGAATTTTGACATAATGGTTAGAGATGAAATATGAGTTTAAATAGTAATCAGTTTAGGTGAGTCAAAAAATGAGTTTGAGTATAAGTTATAGGAAGAGTTGTTGGAGATGCTTGTATGTGTGTCATTTATTGACAATAAGAAGGTAAGCATACAATCAACATAGTTTCCAAGCTATGTTGCAATATCAAAAATGACAATTATGACACGGTTTAAACACGACAAATAAATAATATATTTATATATTTTTAATATATAAAAACATTTATCTTCTGAAAAAACTGCATATATATTTTTTTACTCTTAGCATGTTTTTTACTCTAGCATTTAAAAGCCCAACATAATAATCAAAATGTCTATAATCTCACCAAACCCGATCTCATGGTTGCCTCATCCTCTCTCTGCAACTTCCTCTCCTTTCTCACACCCTCAAATCCCCCATCCCATACCAACTCTCCCTTCACTCAACCCAATTCCTCCACCCTCTGCTTTTGACTAAACGCACTCCACCCAATCTCTCTCCTTCTCCGTTTCTGACTAAACGAGTAAACCCACTTTTCAATAAAATTACGGGAAGCTGGAGGTCGGAGCACAAAGATCGATGATACCTAGAAGTTATCGAAGTTCGCCTTTGTTTTTTGACTTCAATTAGAGGCTCGGTCTCTCTCACCTTTATGTTTCTCCAGCTGGTGGAGTTCACCTTTGTCTTTTTTTTTAATAAAAATTCCAAAACGGTGACGCAGGATGTCAGAGGCGCATCAGAGGCGTGTCAGAGATGGCGTCAGAGACGGAGCCAGAAATTCAAAACACCTTGGGCTAATTATACCATACAACTTTTTTCCATTGAAATCGACAGTTTTTCTTTATCAAAAGTTTAATTTTTTTATTGGAAAAATATGAGAAAAAAATGAATTTTGAAAGACTTTAGCTAGAGATTATTATTTTTTCTATTATCCAAGTAAAATAGACTTTAGTTGTGTTGGTTAAAGTGAAAATTACATTGTTAGTGACGTAAGAGAGATAGAGAAAAAATGGAGGCTAATTATATTTGTTTGGATGAGATTGCATGGTTTATAGCTGAAATTTAAATATCAAGCATTATGATTACGTGTATTAATTTGATTAGATGAAAATAATTATATGGGCTATAGCCCAGAGGAAGTATAACTATGCTTCGTCCATGTCTACGCATAAAATTTTGAAAAAAAGTACTATACAAATTGGTCATGTTAATACAAGATCTAATTATACACAATTTGTTTGTTAGACTGTTATTTGCTCTGTTATAATTACTGACTCAGGGTAAGTAATAAAAATTATAGATTTGGGTTAGGATTTATAGATTTGGGTTAGTACTGACTACTGAGTACTAATTTGATCTAAGAATCTCATCTTGTTCTAGATATCTCTTTTTTGTTTAAATTGACACTGACTATTAATCTCATCTTTAACTATGGTTCAAAAAAACTTGGTCTAATTATGTAGGAGTGTTAGGCTTCAAATTAATTAAGCTTCTATAAATTGTGAAGTAAAGGAAAAGTGTACGCGCTACAGCCCAGGTTTACTTGCACAGCTCCGTCCTTGCGTGTTGTCAACATGTCTACAAAGTTAAAATTCTCGGACACGCCACGTAGTCCAAATACTGGTGTTCTTATATGATAAACGGTTAACATGCCATCCATATCTAACATTCTAATCTAAGAAGCTAAGGTTGAAGAGGAGGAAGAAAATTGCAGAGAATACCCAGCAACTTCAGAGCCTTCTGATAAATGTAAGCAGATTAATTATATTCAAACATTACAAAACCTATATATCCGAGAAGTGTAGGCAGACACAAAAATAATAGGTTTAATTCGCATCACACTTCGACTTCGCACAGACAGAACAAAACTACATAAGGGTTCAGATGAATCATATCGCTCTCCCCCTCAGCACTCGTCTCCACTCAGCTCTCCTCTTCTTTGTTATTCAATCAATCTTAGAGCTCAGGTACTAAATCCTTAATACCTATTCATTGTTTCTTTTTAGCTTTCAATCATGATTTGAGATTCTCTGTTATGATTCAATTGAGGATTTTCAATTTTTATACAGAATGAATGATGCGAAATTGCGAATCTATTGTGGATTAATGGATTGAGTTCTCCTACTCTTCAGACTGCAGTGTCAAATCCATCCAGTAATTCTAATGTTCTTCTTATATAGAATCTGAAATTATAAGGTTTGATATGATTAAGCTCCTACACCTTGCATGGTTGCACTAGAAAAATAATAATAATAATAATTTGGCCTTCTGCCAAAGTTGAAGTACACCCTATCTTTAAATTCTGGATCCCCCATTGAGGGCAGGGATAGTTAATACCTAGCTGTTTCATCATCCCCATATATGGAAGATGCCACCCATGAAAGCAAGAAACAAATTTAAGTCTACCTGTGCGTCTAGAAATATTGACCAAATTCAAGTGCCTAATTGTTATAGTTATACCAAGACGTGTGAATCGATATAGGAATTTAGAATAGATCGATGGCATCCTTTAGAAATGTGGACAAAAGTTTCACTGAGTAGTAAACGCAGTGTTTGCAATCACCTTCATCTTAGAAATAGCCAAGTGGGCACGTCAATCGATTTATAGTAAAAGCTACGTAGAAATAATTCATTCAAAGAGGCCAAGACAAAATCAACCTTGAATCACTCAACTAATATTTGCTATGATAGTGTTTGGGTTCATATTCAAGATACCCAAGTTTTGTGACCAAAAAATTGTTGGAACATGATCATTGAGCTAGTATAAACCAAAACAAATTGTTGCCAAAAAACCAAAACAAATTAGGATCTCCGAATGCGATCGAGGAAGCCAGGAACTGAAGAACATGTGAGCGAGAATATAGCTCTCACCCCTCTTACTGCAGGACTAGCTGTATGCCATGATGGATGCGATGGACAGCATTCAGCATAGAACAGCCAGAAGGAACTTCGATCTGATCATAGTGAAAAACTAGTTGCTTCCAAAGAACACGCCAAGCAACGAATCATAATCTGCAATATAAGCTAAAAAGTCTCCATCTCAAACAGACAACAAACCATATGTATTGGTGATAGACTTTATATACAGTCACAAACTGGTTCATGGTTGAACAACTCTCGTCACAGAAAGACCAAGGTTGTAAAAATGGGGGGACGCCAAAAAAGTCGGCGTTCACCTTCCCACATGAATTGCAAGGCAGAACATATAGTACTTTGATGCATACATCAATGTCTACCTTATGGAAATTAAGCAAAACTAGTAACCTATCATCCACCAATATCATGAAAGCTGAAAATACAGTTAGCAAAAGCAAACATATACAAAACGATCATCCATGGCTGCCCAGCGATGCACACAAACAGCTCTTCGTAAACAGATGATCAGGGGCGTCTGCCTCTATAACAGGTCTCATCAAACATGGTGTGGTGGTGGTGAAGTCTCTTATTTATCAGCAATGAGGCCGGTTTCGAAAAAAAGTTCCTTGCCATCATCTGACTCAAGAGGCTCTTCAGAAGGTTGGTCATTGCACATTTCCAATTCCTCATCATTCAAAATCTCCACAGAGCGGCAACTTAAGCTGCAAAATGATTTCTCACCCCTGCAGGAAATCAAATGATATAAGTACTGGATCCCAAAACTACTTGCCAGAGCTTTATTCATGAATAGAGTATCTGCTTCATACCTGTATATGTATATGTCTTTACCCTCTTCCAGTTCCTTGTTACAGTAGTCGCAGAAACTCAGGAAATTGTTTGAGGGGTACTGAACAGAAGTCCCCAAGCTCATAGCCAGCTGAGGTGATCCAGTTCCCTTCTCCTCGTTCTTAAAAGAATTGCTCAAATCCTCAGAGTGGCATTCCAAAATGCAGTCCCCAAAGATATGAGTTGTTTTGGGATTGGCACCATGAGAAATCACACAAGTATAATCCTCAGAAAGCTCAATCTCACTAGCTGAGAGAGACCCAACAAACCCATTGCCAGAACCAGTGGATCCAACATTCATTAGGGTGGCGGAGTTGGGGCTTCCTCCTATAAATTGTGGGTTTGTTAAATTCTCCAATTGAAAATTTCTAGTATAAGAATTGGGGTTAAGCTTGCTTAAACCTGATAGGGTGGGAAAAGTCCTAGCAGAATCGAATGAGCAAGACCTTACTTTTCCAAATGACTCAGGTTCTGATGGGGTTTCTCCAATTTCAAAAACAACATCAGAGCTACTCTCTTGTAAAGGAGACTTGACTTTGGAATGAGGGAAAATTGCAAAGTTCTTGGGCAGAGATCTAGGTGACCCAATAGAATTGGTATTGGATTGAGAATCTCGGGTTTTAATCCTCATCCCAGGTCCAAAAAGAATGTTCTTACTCTCTGATGATATGGGAACTTTCCCAGAACACTTCACATCATCATCAAGAGAGTCGATGATGCTTAAGCCCACTTTACTACTACCCCAGCAGCTCCTCTTATGCCCATCAAGAGGTGATCTTGGGGACCTAAAGGGGCTGCCTAGATTCGAAAACACCCTGAAATCTAGAGGCGAAGTCGGGCTCCTAACTGAATCAGAATCTGTTAATCCTATAGGACCCAACCCCACAAACAGACCAGGGATAGTGAAAAAAGAGTCGCTTTTCGGATTCTGTCCAAGAACATCAGACAGGATATGTGACTCAGACCCAGCACTAGAAATTGGCAGACGCCCCATTTGGTGTTGATCTTGATCCTTCTGAGTTGACCTGGCCCTCTTCCTCAGCATTATCTCAAAATCCCCAACTGGGCACCAAAACCCCTCTTTTTTCTGTACCAAAATCAACAAACTTCAAATCAACACAAGAACTAATCCACAATCTATAGCTTATCGTCATCAAAGGCATCACAATCCATGAGCTACATTGCACAAAACAAATACAACAAACAGAAATAAACCTTCCACATACATAGATAACACAAAACTATCAAAGATTGAGATGAACTGAAATCTGGGTAGTGGTTCAATAATATGAACCAACATTTATTCACTTTTATTGTGGAGGATTTTGATTAAAAGCATTAAAGGGTTGTCAGAAATGACAGAAATGTCAAATCAAATGTAAAGTGCTGGGAAATTAAATTTTTTTGGCAATAAAATCTATGTGAACATGGGAAAGGGGGATGAATCACTCAAAGCCAATATCATTAATCAATTAACCCAGAAAAAAAAACATACAAAAAACATAAAAACCCAGATAATAATAACCCCTAAACAATAAGATTAAACAGAACACAATGAAATGAATGAATGCCCAATAGAAAACCATAAAGCTCGAATCTTTGAAAAACCCAGAAAGCAAAAGATCCCAAATTGAAGCTAGAACAACCCAACATTGGTATTGATTATTGAAACCAAGAATGAACAAGAATCAGAAAAACCCACCTGGTTGGTTTCACTCTCTCCTCGCTTTCAGGCTCTGGAAACTTGAGAGAAATATGAGTTGATGATGGGTTATTTTCTTCGGTTACAAAACAAGGGGAGGCAGCAAATGCAAGGAAAGAGAAGAAAAGAGACCTTGGGTCTTGGCAAGCGGTGTGTGTGTGTGTCTCTCTCTCTGCCTCAAAATCAGGGAAGCACTGAGCTTCTGAAATACTCTTCAGAGACTCACTCTCTCTCTCTCTATAAAACTCCTTTTTTGTGTGTTAGTACTCTTCCTCTATAGAGTGAAGAGTAATATTAAAACCCTTAATGACTTATTTATTAATCAACCTTACTGTCAGGATATGTTTAAAGAAAGTTGTGTCAGATGAGGAATTATGCAGTTTTTAGGAATGCGACGGTGAATCCTGCAACTGTTGTTACAGCAACTACAGCTACATTGAGAAATCAGGATATAAAAGTGCGTTTCTCTGGTCATGAAAATATCGTTAAATGAATTCATCTTCAGAGATTACCTTGCTAGACCCTTAGCTGCTGCAACAATCAATTCGGGTTCAACTACAGTTCATGTAGCTGAAGCTAGAGCTCGTAGAGATTGTTTGAAGATGACCTTAAGTAAAGGTTAAGCTTATTTGGAGGTGGGAGGTGATTCTAAGCTAGTTATTGATGCTGTCTATGAAATTTCGACACTTTCAGAGAGACTTATCAAACTTATTCGAGATATCAGATTGCTCCCATAAAATTTTAATAATATTTCTTTTACTCACGTTTTTAAAGAAACTAACATTGTGACAGATAGACTTACAAATTTTTAATTCTGACTTTTGCTTCTCAAACCATGTTTTTTAACGTTGTAAACACGGGTAGCTCCTCTATTTAATACATTTCTTCTTTCATCAAAATAAATAAATAAAACACAACAGTACATTCGCCCACAGGATTGGATTGTTGTACGTATTTTACCAGAGTTTTTGTACTACATTCATCCTCTATTACTGCCACCTCATCAACTAGAGCCTTCGGACCACTTCTTCCTAATTTCATTAGAACGGGGGCCGTAAGAAACTTTGAACACATATTCTTACTAACCCTCTAATATCATTATGTGCTTTGAAAATATATTAATTGTAATTGGTCATCAATTTTATTAAACATGAAAAAACATACATTATGATCATTTGAATCCTATTTTTACTGCTCATTTCTTCGATAAGACTATAAAGCCTTATAGTCTCATCGACAATCAAAGATACTGTGTTTTTCTCTCACCCTCACAATCAACGATGTCATGCATTTCATAATTTACAGCCCTGTACTTAAGCCTACACAGTATAATTAAAGACAAGAAACAAAAAAGACTAATAATTTTTTTTTTGGGTGAGTAATAATTAAAGTGGAGTTGGTAAAAAGAGAAGTTGGTAAAAGGGTTCTTTGCAGAAGGGAGTGGGTCAAAGTTTATTTTTTGGGTTCCAGTTTCTTCTTTACTTCACTGTACTGAGATGAGTCATCACAAAACGACAAATAAATCTTGTGGACTCACAGAGGCGCAGGTTTATCGTTTGACTGACCGACATGACCCTGCGCAACGGAGGCCGTTTGGGCATCGTCAACGGAGTGGCGGTGGGTTATATTTGGTAATTCACAGGATAGTTCCCTGTTGGGCTGACACGTGCCCCCTACTAAAGGTTAAAGCTTGATGTAGAGTCCATTTGAAGTTGATTGATGACGTGACGCGTGGCCATAAGTGGCTTTACTCTTTCCCTTTATTGTCCAACACCAGAGACCGACGTCATAAACATGAGATGTTGCACTTTTTTAGACTAGAATACCAAAATCTTATTTTCTTATATAGGACTAGCATTGATAGGCGTGATATGAGGCGTAATTAATTTGATTTTTTGTTTTTAAAATGAGTTAGGATTGATATATTTTTATTTTAATATGAAAATACTTAATAGTATTAAAAGAAAACAAAAACTATTAATATTGGTCTACTCGGTTGACTACTTAAATTAAAGGAAGAGCTTGAATTAGAAGGGTGGTTTCCATCAGTTTGATTAATTATTATCCAATTTTTGCTATTCGATTCAATTATTATACAATTTTTGCTGTTTGATCAATTATGTGCAGTTTTACCACAAATGTAAATTTTATTTTAGAAGAAAACTGAACAATAATCAACAACGAAAATTTCTAAATTACATGTAGTAAGTTATCGATAAATATCATCAATTAATTTCCCTATTGATTCAGTTTATCATTTTCAGTTTATGACATGTATTGACGAGTGTTTCTTACTTGCAATTCTAGACATCTTGGTTGTTAATATAAATTCGGTGTTAACTTCATATTAATCAATTGTGTTCTTTTTGTTTCAGAGAGTTGTTGCACAAAATTGATCGAACTACCAAAATTTCACAATAATTAATCGAACCTATAATAACGCACTTCGAAAAAAGTAATTGACATCATAAACCCGAAACCCAAAACTCAGTTTAAATTTAAAACATAACCTAGATAAATCCACATACCAACACTCACTTATCAACATTGATAAATATTTTTTTTAATAGTATTATGAACACTCACATGCACCACTAAATCTTCTATTTTAAAAAAGTTATAAAAGTGATTTAAATCTTGAACAATTAATATATATTGATCAATACAATTATTTAGGTTTAGAGTGACTCAATTTATTTTATATTATTATTAGTATTATGAATATTATCATTAATATTTTTGTTTTTAAAATGTCATTTTTTTCATGCAATTAAATTTAAAAAATAAAACAAATAACTTATGAAAAACAAAAGCAGTGGTAGAACTGTAATTATATTAAATCTGAGGGTAAAATATTCTATTTAATAACATAATGACTGACTTGTAAAAATGCAGAAGGATGACAAATCTGTCCATGCACTATTCATCGAAACAGTAAAAAATCGCCTTCCCTTTTATATATAGAGATGGATACCATACGTGCATCCAAAAAAATGAGGATTAATACACACTTGTTCTCAAATTTGTGGCAAAAAGTGAAAATAAAAAACTATTTTGATGAGTTTGGTATTTTGAAGTGAAAATACAATTAAGAGAGCCATTAACGGATGACATACAGTTCATATATTTCTTCCTATCTAGATCATTCAATATTACAAAGGAGGAGAACTCAAATGAGTTCAACTGTAACCTAACCTACGCCAGAAGCTTTTGATATATCCTCACATTCAACATCAAGAAGAAACCATTATTTTAAACACTATATGTCAAACTTACCGGCATATATGTACAAGTAAACCTCTCAGTTACATTGACAAGAAAAAATAACCGACCTTACAACATATACTCACTGACATGACATCATAACCATTACCCACGCCACTTCGACAACAATTTACCGGTAAACCCTAAACCCTTGCTCAAAGAGGACGAACAACAAAAAACAAAAAAAAGACCTAAAGGACAAAACCAGAAAACCTAGGCTCAAACCAACCTACATAATCTCAAGGGCAAGCCCACTTAGACCCAACCGTCATGCCCCCATCCCGACACTGGTGAGATTTTACCGTCGGATGCCGTTTTTGAGACATGAACAAGTGTTACAAAGCGGAATGCAAATAAAAGTAATTGTTCTAGGCTCGTCGTCTATCTTGTTTTCGGCTCGGTCAAATATAAATACTCTTTGTAAAAAATATTAGAAATGAGTGGGTGAGCAAAACCACGAGCTCAGTGAGTGAACCAATGCAATATACTCGCAAAGCCATGTTATTTTACACACAATATAAAATAATATATATACCGTATATCGTGTCTCCTAAAGCAGGTCATCTAAAAAAATATTATGACTACCTTCCAAACCTCAATGGTTGGAAAGAGTGCATCGATACCAGCTCGTAGCCCTTCGCGAAATAAAAATTGGACTTACGGATCAAAAGTTATGATCCGCGAAAATTTAGTCGTAAAAAACACTTAACTATATAGAGATAAAACTCTCTCTGAAAAAAAATGCTGGGAGTGAACTGAGCATGGCAGGCCTGTTTATAGGGAAAAAAAATCTCCTGTCCCTAATTTGTGTGTCTCATTTTTTATCCCCCATTCAATTCATGTCATGTGTCATTAAATTTCATTTCATTGGGAAAAGAAAAATGATTTTTAATTAACTTTATTAAATAGATGTTAGGGTTGATGATGTGGAAAACATGTTTCAACAGTTGAATGAGAGACAAAGAATAAGACACACAAATGGAGATATAAGATTTTCTTCCTATTTATAGGACAAATAAAAAATTAAAATTAAAAATTAAAAATTAAAAATTAAAAAACCTTTTTTTATTATTTCCCAAATGGTCAAACCGATCATTCAAGACCTTATGTTGAACACTCTTATGAGCTCTTACAGAATCCCAATCATGGTATTTATATACAATTTACTTCTTTCTTCAAAAGATAAACAAGTGATCATTGTCTCTCAAAGCATTCAGTTCTTCAACCACTGAGCCGTCGGCCATGACAATTTTGCTTCCTCTTTTTTCCAACTTTTTCTCTGCATTCACAGCATGTAAAGTTACACAAAAATCTATGTAACTAAGTATTCCGTAGTATTGTAATTTGCAGTTGCTTTGTATAAATAGGTTGTTTTCTTTCTAGAATTTAACTTGGTCACAATGAAGTCTTAAAACTTCCAATACGCTTCCAAATTGATCAGGTTTGTCCTTTGGAATATTCAAAACTGTGGAAGATATAAGGGGTTAGCGTTATGATACTAATTGTGTCTCGAATAGAGTGATAATCACCTGCTAATGTCAGAAGCTTGTCCAAAGAATCAGGCAGATGAATTAGTTTTCCTTTGGAATCACCTTCATCTGGATGATGGCCATGAATTACGACTCTCATGATAATTGGCCCCGGAGCTCTAGTTTTGTTTGTTCCTGTGATATGATAGCAGTATCTTAAGGCAAAATGTGCCAGTAGTTACAGTATAGTTATCATATATCATATGTAGTTTGTTCTTGTACCACTGAACTTCACCCCATAGGTGACATAGCTATAGCATGATACCCCCATGCCATAAAACAGTACAGAACTAAACTGGGGGGGGTGATCGAGTTTACCTTCCACATTTGGATGTCCATGGTGATTCACTGGTTCATGATTTTGTGTATCTTCATTTGATTCCATACCCTGAAAATAAGATGGATAAGTTTGGGAAAGAGAACGAAACCCAAAGCCTTCTGATTAAACTCCATAGAAGTAAGTCATATGCCCATTCAAGCATGGACCAGTTAACAAGTGTACCAGCCTCTCTGTGTTAAGTTCTTCCAGCAATTCTGGTAGAAATGGAATTTCTTGTAACACCTCCTGTTTTAAGTCCTTCAAGTGCTGAGAATTCGAAGGAAGGAGTCAGAATGAACAAATACCTTTAGAGGTAGCATATATAACAATGATGAGGACGGGACGATCTTAATGTTTATAGGTGTTACAGACCTGAGTAAAGTTTGTGATGATTATCTTTGAATCTTCATTCTGTGGCTGGATCATTTGCTTGAAATGCTGATGACTGATGCGTATAACCTGAGAAAGCCTTTTTGTTCTCACTGTAAATGGTTGTGGGATATTGAAAAACACCCCAAACTCTCCTACCATGTCTGCAGATCCTAGTGTTGACAAGAACTGACAAATACAAGCCATTCTATCAGAATGACATCTATCTATAGTTCTATAGATTCAGTAAATGATTTGCTATTTAGAGGCAAAAAGTTTGTATGATGAACTTAATTTCCCTAGTTCACAATGGAGGATTCTAATAGTCGGAAAATTGATACTTCCATACAACTGATACAAGTTCAGTCTACTACAAACATCTTATATGTAAAAGGAAGTTCACAAACTTAGTTTACCTGTTCTGTACCGTTCTTGTATACTAGCATGTCCTGCAGTTTCAAATATCCTCGTTACAGTTGATGAATAATGTTTCCAGTGTTGCAGTTTGAACATCAATATGTGAGAGAGAAGTAATACCAAAGCTCCGGTTACTAGAATGTAAAAGTCTGTTGGAATTTCATTTTGCAAGATAATGTCAACTTTGGGAGGAAAATATTCTGCTTTCATCTCTGAGACCTGTAACAAACATGGTGCACACAACATCAGCATGGCACTATTAATATATATATTTTTTTCAGATCTAGTATAGAGGTGAAGATGGACTAAATGAGAATATATTGCACCAATTGAACGGTAAGCCCTTCAGAAATTCCTTTGAATAGGTAGGTTTTATCAATGGTTTTCCGGAAAAGATGGTGCGCAATGCTGGATCTTATTGCTTTTGGAAGGTCTTTGAGAACTTCTTCCTGCTGTAACTCTGCTGTCTTGAACTTGAGTTGCATGTGGGCAAGCATTTGCTCTTTCAAGCCTTCTGGAAGTCTGTTCTTGCTTGCATATCTGAATATCTCATTGATCGAGTCCCTCTAAATATATAAACCACAACATCAATATGAACAATCAATTCTTAACTACCTGCCTATCCAGAAGAGGACATTTTGTAGTAGTGAAATAAAAGTTACCATGAACAATGTCCGGAAAGCACTGTGGACAACAAGATTGGTCATGTTTCCAACCAAATAAGCAAAGAGTCCAATGTTGAAAAGCATATAGAAGATGCTGAAAATCTTTTCCCCAGTGTTAACTGCGTGCAAGTCACCATAGCCAACAGTGGTGAGGGTGACGGTGGCCCAGTATATGGCATATGTGTAACCTAGCCAGATGCTTCTGTGCTCAAAATCATTGACTTCAGTTCCAATCCATGTATCAGCTGAGGCTTTGTGATGGGTGGCCATCCAGTAGTAGAAACAACCTGCCGAGTGCACTGCAAATAGTGTAACCTGTACAACAATCGATTGATTACATAAACATGCCACAAATTACTAAATCTATAACATACTACATATTCTCACGCCCTTGAAACCTTCATGCACTTGCACCTCCCAACAGTTAATGTCAATTGAGATCAGAAAACTAGTCCTACTTACACAAATGAGTTTGATGTATCTGACCCAAAAGTAACTGAAGCGAGTGTCTTTCTCTAGTCTGCAAGAGAACATGTATCGATCAACAGACAGATGTGTTTTCGGAAGAGAAGGTAGGAATGTCATTGGATCCATGAAGTACCGTACCTTTTGAAGAGTTCACTGACGCGGCGGAGACGCCAGAGGCGAAGCAGGTTGAGGATGCCAAAGACCAGACCCTCGCGAGTATGGCCAGTAAAGAGTCTGTCAAGGGCTTGAAACGGTATAGTTGAGGCGACGTCCATTGGGAAGTAATATCTTGTAGCATACCTGCAATCAATGTCATTTCATGCACGCAGTTCATTACCAACAAATTAAGCAAACACGGAATCTTATAACATATGTTCTCGATGCTATAGCTAGACTCGATCAATTTATATGTATAAATTTTGGGATCCTTAATTTTGAGTTACTGTTCTCTAGTTAAGATATGCTTCATCAATAAACTAAATATAATCGTAAACCTTATTTTCAGATAAGTAATGCTAGGTGAACCACATTTTAGTAATCAACCTATAACCCATTTTAAGTGACAGAGTGATGTGGCGAAATCATAATTTTTTATTTCTATGTTTCTTAATTACAAGATTTGTTTTTCTTTCAATTTCTTGAATCATCTTAAAAGTCATAAAATAAGAGGAAATGAAGGAATCAATGAAAATGACATCTCCACAATCCACAACTGCACCCCTCGCAATGTCGATCTTTGCTGAAACTGGGGTAAATCATATATTAATTCATTGTATATCATTCTTGCTTTACTCTAATCAACCTTCACCTGCTTTTGAGGAACACTGAGGAAGGGAATTTTAACATCAAAAATGATAAAAACCCTAAAATCAAAGCCATCCTGATTAGAGAAGAACTCAACGGAGGAACAATTTTTATTGCCAGGCAATTCAGTTTTGTACAATTAAAGAGCACACAGCCATTCCAACTTCAGCAATCTTTTAAGTACTATTCCCCTATATATTTTGCTTCATAATCTTAACCGGGAAGTCTTCACCATCACTAGCTTGTCTTCTCTCTTCTATCTATGTCACAGTTTTTATAAATCAGATTCCTCCTCCCCACCCTAAACCCTGATTCCAAATATGATACTTGTGATTTCATACTCAAGAATGCATATATAGCAGAGTTTTTGTCACGACGCTTGATGAATTGAGAAGGTGAGAAAGGTTGAGAGAACAACTTCGGCTGATAAGATCGGGAAGCAAAAGGGTAGGATTTAAATTAAAGATTTGGAATATTCAAGAAATTAGTGAAAGACAAATAAAATCTAGTAATTAAGAAACATAAGGCATAACATAAAAGCACACGTAATTTCTATCAATTTGTTTCCACTATAGTCCACTCTGACAACTTATCCCTTTCAAGAGACAACCGTTTAGTTTCTTAATTAAGAACAATATTCAATTGTTTAATTAGCTTCTTAAATTAAGAACAACAAATCGTTGTTTCTATTTTACAAAACCAAAACGTTATTGGAGATTTGAATAACAAAAATACCAATTGATTAAACACTAATTCCACCGTGTTCATGTATTTTCCTCTCCTTTATCAAATGAATAAATCAAGCTCTTTACTTGTGTGACTTAGATATCACGTCTAGCTTTCTCGAAAATCCAAATCGATTTACATACACATTCTTACCTGGAAGCAATTTTCTTATGATCAAGCACCAAGAGGTAGGTTGACTTATCCAAGTGAGACACAAAGAAAGTGAGTACTATATCGATGGCGAAGAAGGCATCGACCACCAAATCCACCGGCATGAGAGACCCCGTTGCCACCTTTCTGAAAGCCAACTCGAACGGCGATGCCCATGCTGAGTACACCACCAGCACCACCAAGAACGTCTGCCACCACCTTCATACATCACAGTATTCATCCAACTATTCATACAAATAACAAGTGTGACAGATCATATTTTTCCTAACATATATAGAAAAAAACGTAGATTCATTCATTAAAAGTTGACGTGAACTTCACGTTGTCTAATAAGAAGAGTGTATGAACATAGACATACCGGTATCTCCTATCGTAGGGAGCAACAACAAATCCCTTGGTTTGCAAGTGGCCATCATGGACGACGGTTCCGAAAGCGGGCAATATGCTGCTCGAAACCGTGGCCAAGTTCCTGATTTCACCGCTCGACCGCCTTCGGAACACCGGAGGCAGCGGGGACGCCGTTGGGAACGGCGACGACATTATTGAACCACCACTAGAACTAAGAAATAAATAAGAGGAGAGGAAGAAGAAGAAGAATTGAAGAAGGCGTTCTGGCTAGTTGATGTTGTTTATATATGAAATCAAGTCTATGATCTCATTAGAATAGTATTTGATAGTTTGTAATTGTTTGTGCAAGTCTAGGAGCTAATTAATATATGCATATCAAAAGGAAGGTGGTAGAGAGTTTTCATATGAATCTCTATATTATAAGTCTCTGGTATCGTATTTTGCGGAGAGATAACAGATAATATTTTGGAGACGATTTGGGAAATGAATTTGCATACATGATCGCCTCCCCTAGTAAGTCAAATCCTTATGAAAATGCCAAAATTAGCACTGTCGTCTAATATTCGTCATCTGTGTTTGTAAACTTAAAATATCATACTCGTCGTATGCATCCGTTCTTAGGGGTGGAGTAGATAGAGCCTTTGACAATTGAAGCTAAGATTAGAACAGGTCATGATATGTATCCACATTGCTAACTACAAGAAGCTACGTAGTTAGATACTATATCAAAGAGAGGGAATTCCAATAATTGGAATAGACTATTTATGCAGTCAAATTGACTATCGAAGGAAAATGCTCACTAGTTTGGTCACTTTCGGTGGCCTATTCGAGATTGTTGTCTTCATTGACAATGAGATTGGAGTTGATATTATAGAATACTTGTGTGCACTTGAACTGAAAAATTGAAAAAAGGAACAATAACCAAAGAATACGTAGTGGAGAAAGTGACCAAACTCAACTAAGCCTTCAATCCTAGCTCTTCGTTACAAAGCCCTACCTATATCAACGTCCAGTCTAATCTACAAAATGTCTACGGTATATGCCATTTTATACGATGCTTTTCCAAACGGCTACTTTGTTATCATGCGAGCAACTTGTGATGATGCTCGCCTGAAACTATCACTTTCCAGTCAGACTTATGAAGTATAATTTCTTCTATTTGCTTGTTTCCAAACTTGAGGCTAAACGTCAGAGCTTCTTGAAATGGAGCTAACTATGCTTTTAGCATATGGCAGCAGGCAACATTACGGTACGCTATACAATATGACAGAACCTAGCACCTAGTGAAGTTGAATAAGCCTCCTGATCAACAAAGTCAATGCTGATGAATCACCAGTCATCAGCATGGTGTTATTCAGTAACAGCACCAAGTCAACTGAATCTGGTAGACTGATCAGGGTCCAAGGCTTTTCAAACTTCCTTGGTACAGCAGTTTCCCATACATGAAAACAGGCCAAACAAACATGGCGGCTTGGATGTCCTCGAGCAACAAATCACATGTACTGGGCCAACCATTGTTTACACATATCGAGCACAGGAAGTGCATTTGCATGTAATGCCTGCAAAAAGGATTGTACAATGATAAGAAACAGCATATTAGTGACCTAACACATAAAATTAAGATGACCAAATGAAATCAGTAGATGACTGAGAATAATCTTTTTCACTGGCAGGAAATTGTTACATCAAAGATGAGAGCAATGTCAAGGAAGGCAATTAACCTGATGAGCCACATATTGGACATCAGCTACACTTCCGCTACGAGAAGCAATTTGGAATGCACTTTTCAGACGTCCACAGACCACACACGCCAGAACCTTCCTGTAAGTAAAAAAGGTGCATATGCATCAATCATAGTAAAAATGAAGTGAAGATTCCAACAGGCTGAAACTACACATAATTTTACAAAACCAATATGAATTGTTTGCAAAACTGACACGTCATAGAACAGTATTGAGCTCCTGTCCCTGTTGTACTACCCAGTTATTATTTGAGTGTGGTAGAAGCAGACAAGTATCAAAGTATGCAGAGGAATCGAATAAAAACCAATAAGGAGGTGTAGGCATATTCGGCCATTTACCAAGCAACAAGGTTTCAAGTTGAGGTGTGAATACGTTAACTATAAAGCATACACTCAATCAATAATTATAAAGGTCTTGTTTTCATGAGACATCATCATAAATATGATGAACAGCATGTGGTGTGAAATATAAAGAGATCTGCCCTTCCTCTTTCCAGGGGAAAACAGAAATGTTTCCATTATTACCAATAATATGTGAAAGTATGAAGTAATTTCAAGAGTATTTGGTTTGAATGCTTCATGAATGACAAGCCAGAAGAAGATTAGGAAGACACAGGAGATCCACCCTAAAAATTTTATTTTGTCACACAGAAAAGGTGTATCTCCTTGTGTTGATGTCCATGCACACTTCCCAACATGCAACATTCAGATATTCACGAGTAACTAAAGCATGTTTTGACATATATGGTTCAAGGACTGGTCATGCCTAAAAAAATCTATTCCATAAGCCATACATAAGAGATCAATAATAAATATCTGAACAATCAATGAAATATAAATGTAGTAATCGTATGTCCTCAGAAGCACTAGTATTATTAATGAATTATGATCACAAACATTAATGGGAGCGGTGACAGAAATTATTACCTGTGACTACTGGTCAACATGTCTATAAGACGGTCAGGGCGTTCTTTGTGTTTGTTAGCATATACATTAATTGCAGCTCCCAACACCTACAATATTCCAAAAGGAACCAAATGTAAGAAATACAAGTTACCAACTCCAGACAGAGTGAAGTGGTTGGGATACAAAGATGGCCAAATGTGACATTATGTTGCACTTACAAGTTCGAAAAATAAAGAACCATATGCTTTTGTCCTATCAGAAAATGAGTGGAGCAATCAGTATTATCATTTATTTCCCGGCTGAATAAGATTGGAAGTAATTCATTCACCTAAATGTTCCTCTAATATTTGTTCAAATACCACCTATTATGATCAAATTCTCACTCTGTTAATTCACAATTCATTTTAGTGTTTAGTATCACATGATTCACGCATGCTACTTTTTGAATTGAGGTGGCTTATAAGGGAGTCCATGGATAGTTGCATCAAATCACCTTATAAAGGCACACACATACATAACCGTTACTTTCACTGAACATGCCAAATAGAGAAGTGAAAGGAAAAGAAGTATGCCAATGATCACACCTAATCTCTTTTCTACCTCACACTATTAATCTGGATAGCCTCAATACAATTTTGTCTCTTTCAATTTCAAGGCAATAATTTCGAGATTTTCATGTTACCTTTCTGTGTTCACAAAAAGTATATGCCGACAAGATCAATAAATATTTTTGCCAAATGACAGTAGATACATTACTAGAACGAGTTACCTGGTCCCAATCATCATCATCAATGGTCCCCTTAATGTTTCTAAAAAATTCTGTCAGCTGACTACCTTTTTTTCTTTCAGCAAGCGATGCAGCTACACCAGCATATATATCCACAGCTGGAAGGTATAAAAGGATGTAATGTTAATAGAAAAGTCCAATAATTCCAGACACTATATGCTGCATCAAAGGAATAGAAGATTGCAAATAAAGTTATTCTGTAATGGCTACCTGGAAGGGTGAATTCATAAATCACTTGGAAAGCCAAATCAAAGTTCTTTTCGACAAGAGATTCAGCAATTTTACACCTTCTCCTGCAAAAGATCGAAGGGGAGAGGAATGAATTCCTTTACCATCATATCAAATATATTCACAATTAGTATTGCCATGGCAGACAAGCAACAATCACTGACTTAGCTATTAACAGCAATAATGACTGTCTGCGACCTCACCGCCCTCTGATCAGTACAGATCAGGAAGGAAGAGTTAACAACAGAGGGAGAAAAAGAACATGAAGATATGGGGATGGTGGGTGAGGGAAGCCAACACCGGCAGACATGGAGAAATCCATAGCTTTTGCAATTCAGGGTACTAATAGACTCTTTCACGCTACAAAAGAAAAATTATTCTTTGCAAAAATAGATATGAAATAAATCCCTTTAGATACAGATATAAAACTTTTGGCAATATTTTGAAAGACAAAAAAAGAAAAAAGAGGACAAGTACAAGAACTAAAGATGTGCCCCATATGTCCCATATACCTAATAGTGATCAGGATTCAGAAGAACACAAACCTGAATGTTTCAGAGTCATTTGGGTTACCAAAAAGTGAATGTTTCCAATGCGGTCCATCTGAATCATTATAGGATCTCACGACTTCAACCTGCCATACAACAAACCCACATGAATTATTTCAGACATAACCAACGAAGCTGTTCTCTGGACTAAACTTGGATTTAGGATTTCAGATCCAAAAACATAACATAGTTATAGAACTCGGCTATGCTTTTGGTCCACAGTACATAATATCAAGTCAATAAAAATAACCGGGAGAAAATTTCATGATACAATTACCTGAATTGATACCCGGGCAGAAAACTTGACAAGTCCTTCTTCAGTGAGCTTTTCAGAAGCAGTTTTTCCTCTAACACCCTTTGTTACAAGCTTAGTAGAATCCCCACCTTTGTACCGTGCTGATAGTGCTTCATCAAAGTGCATCTACAACCATGAAAACAGTATATGAAAACCTACAGGCCATATGTGCAACTACTACATATTCAGTAAATTTGGAAACATTACATAACTAGGTCACTGAAGAAATCTAGGGATCAAACAAAACCAATAGTCGATTATGAAGTGGAATGCCCAAAACCTTATAAGCTCTAGTGCAGGGTCCTATTTTTCCACCAAGGAACTATACTCAACAATAAACATCATTAGCTCTCAAAAAAAAATATCAAGAGGTAATGTGGTCACTAGGCCATTCAGAAATAAGACAAGCTAAACATACCAAGAGGTTGATCATAGCACACCTTCAGTTGTAAATCAAAGATAAGTTTTCAGGTTAAAGGTTCGAATAGAAAGTTCCACAAAAAGCAAGTACATTTCAACTGTGGTAAACAATAGCACTAAGCATGGAAATCAACTCATTGTCCGCCTTCTTGTTCTTTGCTTTTGTCTCAATAAAAGTTGTTTCCTTTCAAAAAATAATATATATATATATATATATATATTAAATACAATGGGAAAATCCTTCAATTGTATCCTAGTTTAAAACACTTATGTTTGGGTCATGAACCAAACCGACACTTGTTTTCCTTCTTACATATCTAAATAGCAGGGCTAATTACCAAACTACCAGGCTGAAAATCATTAAGGAGAACATTAAGAGCCATATTGCAAGTAGTTCAAGACAAATTAAGTCAGTCCAAGAGCAAAAGTTAAGAGCATACCTTGGAATTTTCCAAATGTTTTATAGCTTCCTCTTGCAAAGAAGAGTTCATGAAAAGTTGGATGCAGCAAAGTCCAGCAGCGACATGGTCCTTCTTAATAACCTGAAAAATGGAGTAAATGTATATACTCAACTACGATAAGATAAAATAGGATAGTCATGCACCTTTCAACAATAAAACAATGCACCATTTTACCAGGGGTACTTGTAAGATGTAAACTGCTCATGTTGAATGCACTTATGAATCAAGACAATATAGAACAGTTAACTATATAGAATTTTGTGAGGAATATTTCATGCCAGTTGAGGACAACACACAGTATGTCTTGGTCAAGTTTCTCAAAACTCCAATAAAATTGTCTCAAACAGAAGAGGCTAGAAAAAAATTATTGGGATTGTCGTTTGATTCTTGTAATATTTGTGTAAATAAAATGTATTTGGTTTATGTCAATATAGAAAGTAAATACAGAATAAAAAAACTAAAAGTCTGTTATTAGCTTATTAATTGTGGCTCATTAAGTTGTAACATATAGCAGTTCTGCTATGGGCCTACAACAACTTTCAGAATTATGCTACGTTGAGTGCTGTCATTTCTTACTTTCCTAGAATTTCCTTATGAAACAAAGGCTCGGACTATGTTTTGGACCACCATCAGTCCTCCCCTTGCTGTCTAAAATGAGGTGGACTATTTTCAAGATACAATTTACGCAACAAATGTAATTAAAAAGTTGAAGACACAAAAAAACCATCTTTTGTTAGAGGAAATGATTGAATTAATACTAAATACCTGAAACTTGTATAGATAATTGAAATGCCTATGTGTTTCACAGTAGACGCAAATACGAGCAAGAGCTGCAGCTGTATGCTGGATAACTGCTACATCTTGTGGGGTTGTAGATGAAATTCTTGTAGAAATCACTTCTTCTAAAACATGCATTGCGCCATAGCCAACACATAAATCACACAAGTCATCTATGGTCCCATAATCAGTTCCTAGAGGATCAGGTCTTTGAGGGGATGAAGATGAGGATGCCACCCCCGCTACTGATGGCTGAGGAGGCGGAGGAACAGCATTTGGAGGAAAGAACAACACGCAAGCATCGTTATAGTGGCCATGCCTGAACATGAAATTGAGTAAATGCTGCCTGGCATACTGTAAGAGATTGAAAGATAGTCACACATCAAGGATCTCATGATTGACCAAAAGTATACCACTATAATACACAGTGGCACAAGAGAAATGATAGTGGGAATACCACTTTTAATTACATAAATTTAATAGGACCTACCTTAATTAGTACTTAATAGTAAGATTTCTGCTACCAAACAAGAACAGACTAATTTTTGGGAAATTGTACACAAAAAATCCATACACTCTTATTTAATGTATATTTTATTTATGATGTAAATTGCCCATATTACCCATTGTCTCATGCATACAACTCCCTTCCAAAACGATATTATTGACAATTAACATAATAAAGTAACTTCAAAAGAATATAACAATAATAGGGTGTTTAGATTGACCTTTGAGGTCTACGAATAACAAAACCCTTTTTTGGGTTTAAGCAGACGCTAATCATGTATCCTCTTTAGAATGGTATGCTAGGCATCAATATACAATACATCTTAGCTCGAGAGTATGAGGAATTTGCAACTTACTTCTTGTAAATAGTTGACACACTCAACATACCGAACACTGTCTAAGTTACTGCGTGGTCCATCTTCAAAGTCTGACAAGTATGTGGAGCTGCTATTTGCAGATTCGAGAGACCGCCTGGATCTCTCTGAGCGAGGAAATGTCGATGGCATGTATAACACATTGAGATATGAATCAGCAGAAAGAGAATCATCCAAGATTGTTGGTGCACTTTTAGCCAAATGTTCATACCTGCAGTATACGTTT
This sequence comes from Comarum palustre, assembly GCA_951800085.1. NCBI lineage: Eukaryota > Viridiplantae > Streptophyta > Magnoliopsida > Rosales > Rosaceae > Comarum > Comarum palustre. The sequence goes on from OX637589.1 coordinate 14,711,223, forward strand.
AATTTCCAGATTATACATCATAAACCCTAAATTAACAGTTTTGGGTAGAGCAACACCAAAATTTTATCAGAAAAGCATATCAGACAGCATCTTGTTCGGAATCAGCTAGCATAACTATGACGGTACATCATCAACACTACAGTGCCTCTTATTCAACCAAGGCCACACTGATTAATACAAACACACACAATATAGCACTTTCCCATTCCTATAAACAAGTTCCGTACTATATGGGCCATCAGGTTTGATAGTATTCTAGCCATTACTAACTTAGACACACTGAAAACAAAAAATGATCCATCATCTAACTGAAATAGGATGATACTTCACCCGAGTCTCAAATATAGCTCAGAGAGCAACCCCAAAGGTTTTGACACATGACAAACATTAAAATTCTGACTTCAAAGCTGGAATAGAATCTTACATGGAACGAACAGCTGAAACATCAACTGGTGGACCTCCTTCAATTGTATTGATTATCTCAAGAATAACAGGAGCAGGATCACCTTTGTACAATTGAAGAGCTTGCCTGGACATCATAGGAGGAGAAAAATATTAGTAAGCACATGTATTGTCACTCAGAAGGGGAAGCAATCCAACAAAAAGTAGTGAGAGGAGGCAAGGTGAAATAGAGTAAAGATAAAGGGAAGATTGTTGTATTATATTAATCCACTAAAATTCCAAAAAAAAAGATTTATATATTCACGTACTTAAACTTCACACGAGCTTGTGCATAGTGCTCCATCCGAATCAAAGCATGTCCCCATGCATTCCAAACAGGAACCACATCAATCTGATGGAACCACCAAATACTCAATACTTTCACCAATACAGAAAAAGTTGACTACTAGTCTACTACAGATTGCACAATTTATTACCTTGCACTTTTTACACGTATATACGGCCATGCTGTACCGTTCTTCTACAATCAGCCTATCACGAAGAGAGGCAGAAGACTCTTTATCTGCAATATCATCTAGAGAAGCCGCAATTCCAGATCCCAGAAGACTCTGAAGGAGCTCTGCACGTCCTAGCCAAATGTCTGCCTGCAATAGAACTTCAGATAGCTCATCTGTGGACTGACTACCGACACTAGAGCTACCAGCATCAGAAGATGCATCATCAGCATCTCTACTTCTTTCAGAATTACTTGACAAATCACTGCCACCCACAAGCTTTCTCAACAGTGATTTAGCATAAAGTAACCCCTGCAAAAGTGTGCAATGAGAATTAGTTTTTCATTCACAAACCAAATTACACATAATGATGATGTCAGAACAATGCCACTACCTTATTTTGCATGGCAAAAATGCATGTTATGGCTTTTATTGGTTATGGAATTTGATAAAGTAGTCAAGGGTTCAACTCCAAAACCAATTGGCAATGGAGAGAGTAGCTCAAACTCTTATAAGCCCACAGACAAGGCCTCATTTTCCCAATGTGGGATAGATATCTCAACACGCCCCCGCACGTGTGGCGACCCCTCAAGCCTAACACGTGGTCAACATTAGAGATGACGTGGAGTGCGTGTGGCCGGTAACGCTAACACACGTAGACGTGGGTAACCCGCTCTGATACCATGATAAGTAGTCCGGGGTTCAACTCCAAAACCAATTGGCAATGGAGAGAGTAGCCCAAACCCTTATAAGCCCACAAACAAGACACCATTTTCCCGATGTGGGATAGATATCTCAACAGAATTGGAACCATGACATAATTATCAATTTCACTCATATCAACTTATCAAGCGTTCTAAGTGCTTTGGTGAAGGGATACCTGTACAAACGTTTCTGTGGCATGATATGCTCGACCAATGGTTTCCACAGATGCATTCTCCGGCAATTGTTGGGAACTTAGTACATTCTTCATCTGACTTACACACAAATCCAATGCAGTTTTTGCAGACACAGAATCATCTGAGCATAGAGAAAGCAGTGCCTGAACAGAAAAAGGCTGAACTCTTAGCAACAGAAACGGAAGCCTAGACAAGAACTTGGCATGCAAGAGACACCAATACTACATTGATTGGTTTTATACACAAACATTTTACAGATAAGAAAAAGGCTTTCATCTGAGGAAAGTATATTTCTAACAGTAAGCACACAGCAAACTGATGAAACTCTGGTTTCCCCAGAAGCTTGAATATCTTGGTAAGATTGGCAAATAGCAATATGACATATTTTGCTTAACTGTCTTTACTATGCATCCTGAAAGTACTAGCCAAGTGTAATACCTTGAAAAGAGTTATGTCGGGAGCACTCTCGTACCGGTGAGATGAACGAACGGCTTCATCCTTCAATGGATCACCAGATAGCATCCATTCTTCAGAAATTGAAATCGAAGGAAGCCGTTCTTGCCCATCAACAGAATAAGTTGAAGCACGATCCTCCTGGATTCCGGCCATGGCCTCCCAAGCTACTTTCTCAGAGGGTGTCAATCCAGAACTCTTTCTTTTACGGTAACCATCTTTCGGGGCGGACCTGTCTCCACTATTTCGTGGAGCCCATGAGAAAGCTCTGCGAGCCTCTTTGTGCAAGTTACTGAGACTGCTGGTGAAGGAAGACTTCACAGGTGCACCTGTTCTTGTTTTCTGCTTCAATCTTGTCCCAGAAACAGACACTCGATGTTCTCTCGGGGGAGAGCTAATACTGATTGCAATAGCTTTAGTAGCATAGGCAATAAGCACATTATTGTCTCTCAACAAAGGAAATTCTTTGAGAATCTGTCAAATAAAAGAAGTCACTAAGTAATAGCATAGAAGTATTACCTATTGTGATTTAACGCCCTAGGATCTCTTCTGGTCTTTACTGGTACTTTATATGATTTAAGCAAAGCTATAGGATAGATGAACTTGAAGAACAGAACACAGCACACCAATTTTTTATAGTGGTTCAGCCAAATCCTGGCGTACATCCACTTACGTGATCTCTCTTCAGAGATCACTAGCACTATGGAGAATAACAACTTGATTACAAGTACTTATTGAAATCCCTATGCTAATCCCCAACTCCCTGCTAGATCTCTCTATCACCCTTGGCTCCCGGTTTTCTGTGCTATCTGTCTTACCCTAGAAAACCCACTGCAGCTCATATTTATACTGAATAGGGGCTGCTGATACAATTAGGTTTAGGACTCCTAAACCTACTAGGCAAATCCTAACAGAATCTTGAAAGATTACTCTCCTAGAACTTATAGAAAATCCTCTTTCCTTTCTGGACTCAAATCTGCCTGCTGAATCCTAACTCCCAAATCATATCAACGAGCCAAAAAACACAACATTACCCAAGCAATAGACCATGGGAAATACTAGACTCAATGAGGAAACATGATCCAACTTTACACCTTTGATGTTGTATGTTGTAACAAATAATCATACAGTAATGAAATCAATCTCAAAACAAAATATAATAAACAATTTTTATGAGATAGAAAGCATTTAAGAAGCAATATCTTACCAAAGCTGCAGAGTGTAGTTGTTTCCTCATCAGAAGAACCTCAAGTATCAAATGAGGGTGTTCATGCAAGGAAGAACATCTTTGCTGCCACGGCAATGGCAATGAAGCCAGAACACGAAGACCCAAGGCCCATGAATTAAGCCGAGAAACCTCAACCTCTGAAAGATTCCCTTCTCTTCGCTTTAGGAAGAAATGAACCTTTACAAAAGGATAAAACACAAAAGTTATACCACTAGATAAATGACATTCAAAGTCAAAAAACCATACTCTGAATCAGATTAAATTTCCATGAAAATTCACCAAAAAAGTTAATTGCTTACAAGAAGCTGCTTTGACCGCAAATCAGGTAAAAGCTGCATCGCACCCATGGCAACTGGTAGAGCATCATCCGAGTCACGCAGTGAAGAAAGAAATCGTGAAGCTTCTGCTGGACCTCCCCCACTGAGAGGATCTGCAGTCAAAAGCTTCACAAGTTGCCTGCCCTGCAGTTCTCTACGCAAATCAATGGATAACCCAGCGCTTTCAGCCACTTCTAAGGCAGCAGAAACGGCTCCCTTTCCAGCTAGTCTAAGTGCCAACCCCTCAGGATCTTCTTTACATTCTGCCTCAACCTGGCAATGGAAGGAGTTAACAAGAGAAGATAAAAACAGGAGAAACTTACACAATAAAGGGAACTTTGAGTGATAATTCGGGGCTAGTCTATAAAAATCAATAGACTAGCCCAAATATGTATAGTTTCTATTACTTTTTAATTTTTATTATGACATCAAATAGGTCAGAATCAAAACCTCTTGCCAGCTGCTATAATGGTCATCTGCACTTAGAATGTGGCTGTACCTCAGCAAAGCTTGTCTCCTGTACATTACCTAAGCATACAAAAGGAGTATATCATCAACAAGAGCAGATTAAGTTCAGCCAGTACATAAAGCACCACTGTGATTTCATCTGAAGCATCAAGATAGCACTTTAGCATTAAGATAATATAATGAAACAATTTATCAAACAAGAAAACAAGATAGTACCTCTTCCCTAATAGGATCACTTTGAGGCAGGTGGCAGCTGCACATGGTGAGTACGTCTAAAGCAGCATCCAGTTCCCACTTATGCATACACCTGGAAAAAGGTTTGTAAGATTTCAGAAAGTTAATGGAAAGATGCATAATGAATCCATGTAAATCACCGGTACATGTTTAACATCTTTTTTAATGAGAAATGAATCTATACTGACAAGTAAAGAACAGAAATAAGAATCATAAGTAGCGTACAAGAAGTTCAAAGCAGCAAGAATAAGGATAAAGAAAAGCATGGTCCCAATTACTCATATTCAGAATATTGGGATGACCCACAACATGTAATGGCTGTAAACCAATATTAAGTAGCGACAGAGAAATTAGGGGCAACCGGAACAACAGATTCTTATATGATATCAAAACATCTTCATGACCTTTCGAACAATTATAAATTCAAAACGTGATAAATAGAGCATGCAATGTCAATTAGACAAATAATTAGAAAAACACAGCTCCGCAAATGGAAGGAAGCTGATAACAGTACATAAATGTCAGAGAAATATCATGCGCTACTAGGATGCACCAGCGCAACTATACAGCAAGTTACATACTTGAGAGCAAGTCGGGCAGCCACTTCTTTATCCTTCAACCGCAGGCAATACTGCCAACTAGTACTCCAAATGCTATTGCCACCATAACCCCGAGAGTGTCCAGAGACTAACTGGTCTTCTTCCCCATGTTCAATGAGTAGCTGAAGGAGTTGATCTGAAGCTCCATTGCGTAGAAAGCGATCAGAAAGTGCAAGAGCATCCATTAGTTTTCCGTCATCTATCAATCTGTAAAATACAAGCATCAGTGACACAGGAACTAAGATGAGAATAACTGCCTAAAATTAACTAAATTATGAACAGAGTTTCCTAAACCCACCCTCAAATAAAAATCGTAACACACATATCAGCATGCTCTCCAAACCAGATAATTTGTGCATAAAAGGAACCACGCAGGCTATTCCAACATGTGTGTACATATAATTATCCTAATTTCCTTATATCTGAAAAAGCTTCTTTCAGTTTATTTTTCCAGCATCTGAACTAGTTACTCTTTTGGGTTTCGTTCTATTAGATCTCTGTGTATACATTGCAGTAGGTCATCCCTTTAAACCCATAAATGTGGATCCTAAGAATTCAAAGTAGCATGCCACGGTGGAAAGCACAATTTTACAGAATACCAGAATAGCAAGTAACTGTCTACATGAATGCTGACTAAGAAAGATCTATATAATACCGTTGTACAGCTTTCTCGTAAGGTTCTTCATTTTCCCAATCAAAAGAAAGGAAAACTGAAGTGTCAAACTCAGTAACATCTGATTTAGATGAATCACGCCACGAATCAAGAGCAGTGCCAACTTGGCTATCGAGATCTGGTGTCGGAATACTATTACTAACATCATCAACTTCTGACTCGGTATCACTGTCAAGCTCACGGAGCCTCTTGATAGCAGCTCTAGATTCACCACCATTGTCAGCTTGCTTACCTGTTACAGCAAACTCTGAAACTCGATGCAGGTTAGTTTGCATTTGTATCCATCGGTTTAAAGTTGGAAACCTGTATGGCAAACAAGTAATATTACATATCACATAGCAAGTCTGATAAGAGAAATCATTTCCAGGCAAGAAGGTAACCTCTCAGATTGATCAAGAGCAAACTCATAAAACAAACGGTCAACATCTGGTGCCTGTAGAAGTCCATCATCCAAGGAGCCAGAGATAGAAGAATTACTGCCATTGTACAAAATGCTACTCCCAAAAACACATGCTAGGACTGCCCTCACTGGTGATAGTTTGACTAAATGTTTTACTATATCTAACTGCAAAGGGTAGAGAGGGATTCCGGGCAAAGCTGAAGAACGCGAGTAACAATTAGGCTTAGCTTCTTTGAAAGATGGGGACAATACTTTATTTTCCGAACCACTCTTAGGGAAGGTGGGTATGACTGGAATACAAGCCCATCCATGGCCAGAGCGTGGGGGATAAACTGGAGGTACACATGCTGAAATTACTTCATGCACAAAATCTGCACACATAATCTCAGCTACCTTACCAGCTGCATCAGTGCTCCCCCGGTCAAAGACAAGACGAGTTAATAGCTGCAAAATAGAACCACAACATATTCGTAATCAGCAATGGTCACGTTATACCAAGTCGTACGATAAAGAACCCAGCAGCTTCCAAGTTCAAGCAGATCATAGGATATTAAACCAGAGCTTCGACAATGGGATTCTTAATGGAAACAGACTACTGGAAACAGTATCTCTTTAGGTGTAGAATGTTCCATCTTTGTTTATTTCCAGTAGTCTGTTTCCATTAAGAATCCCATTGTCGAAGCTCTGGTTAATATCCTATGATCTGCTTGAACTTGGAAGCTGCTGGGTTCTTTATCGTACGACTTGACCCTTTTATATCATTACTACCATCTAGGAACTATTAGCTATGCACTCCTTGGGATATATAATCAGATTATCAGTTTTCGTAAAATAAATAGCATTCTATTAATCCAGTATATTTAAGTAGGTTTGGTCAACAGTTCTATTTACAAATATGAGGAGCAGGGAAACCATTCATAAAATAGTCAATCTCCGCTGGATGATCAGGTATATATTAATTGCATGCCTGTGCAACGTTTCTAGTTAATACCACACCAAACCAAGCATAGATCATTATTTCCACATTTATTTCCATCATATGCTAGACTAAGAATCAAATATCATGATAAATAGTGTGTGTCTGTGTGTGCACCTCTAAAACACTATCATATTATGATAAATTACATGCATAACTAAACCTCACCATAAGATGTAATAATGGGAACAAATGTCAAGCAAAGAGCATCTACTTCAGAGCAACTTCTAAGAAAGAGAAAGAAAATGAATCTTACATCCTTGGGCCACTCATACACGAGGGAGAAAAAGTTGAAATCATGAGTTGTATCTGTGCCATCAACTATGTCACCAATTGCAGCAATGTGAAGAATAAATTGGGAAAGATATGTCATGGGTTTGGTGCTTAATGGACCAAACAATCTCTTCCCACTGTCCTTTACATCATAACCAACAGGCTGAACACTAGTTTCTCCAGTTGTGGAACTTGAAGGTATCTGTTTGGCAATTCTTAGCCCCAGTCCAAGAACTCCATCCTTGTCAAAATCAGATAAAACCTTTTGGTCAATAGAAAGGCCTTCTCCTTTAGAAAAGTTGAGCTCTGATTCTTCATCAGCCACAGCTCTTGCAAGATTATGGAGCTTACCTATACATTTATGGAATAAGGACATGTTACAGGCATGTGAAGCAGAAGAGCCATACATCATAGTTCCCCTTCCATGACCAAAACTAAGAAGGAAAACGAAAAACGTACCACTGAGAAACTGTCGCTTGCCTTTGTGAGCATCTTCAATCATATGATGTAGCATATCAAGAACGCGTTCCCGTTGTCCCAGTCGTTGGGAATCCTTTGGTGAGGTGATTAACATCTCCCCAGACAGAGTGGCCTGAAGGGCTGGAGGATCATCCTAAAAATGATCAAGAGCAAGGATCAATAACTAAGTAATTTCTTACTTTACATTTAGTATTTAAAACATTAAGCACTTGGAGCATTGAATATACTAGAGCATAAATGTAACAAAAAAGTAAAACAACTAGTAAGACCAGTAACTAGTTATTTTGTTTAGATCATTGCCCAGCAGTCTTCAAAATCAGTTAGTGCATATATGCCAATAATACCTCTCAATTAAGTAAAGGTATACCAAGATCCTCACCTGATCCAAGAACTCATGTAAACGCTTAAGGATTCTTTTTAGCGCAGAAATAACTCCCACTTCAAGAATCTGATCCCAGTATGTGGAGCCCATCTTTGGAGAAACTCCTGGATATATCTCAGACAGCATAACTTGAGCCTGCATACATATAAAACACCAAACATTACTGTAGATAAACAACTGGAGGCTGCTCATTTGGTCTAAAAGTTTTGACAATTCCAACAAAAGGCTAAAACAAAACTTCAAGTTCAAGAAGTTTGAGCATTGCCTGATCCAAAAGCTGCTGGGACATCTTTGCAGACCGTGCCGAAGTAGCAGCAACATCAATACAAAGAAGAATCTGACACAGAATACATAAAATATCAGCTTAAATCATAAGATCAATTAAGATATTCGGCCTCAAGTTAAGACAGTGGGAAACAGACTTAATAATCTAGGCACTTACTGCAGCCAAAGGACCTAACTGAGAGCGTAAAGATGAAAAATCCAGATCATGTACGGTAGAAGTTCCATCATCAGCAGCACGAGAGACTACATCTTCTACCTAGAGAATCAAGTAAAGTAAGAGCTACTTCCTAAGCGCCCAAGGTGAAAAGAAAAAAGAAATATCATAGAAAAAAAAAGGTAAAGCAAAACTGGAAACAAAGATGCACAATTTGGTAGCAGTTTTTGCATGCAGTTTTGTATAAAGCTGAAAAGCAAAAAGTAAATGGTTAAAATTCATTGGATCTAAATCATACCGACTGTCTTCTGACAGCACCATCAACCCATTCAGCTAATTCAAGTGTAGCTCTATCTTCTGCAGACAATGAGAATCGATGCACTGCTTCTTCCCCAATGTCATACTTTGCCCTTTGCATGCAACTGGATAACAAAAGAACAATAATTTTTACCTAGAGAAAAGGATGTTCAGCAATGTAGTACAATTTACTAGACTATTATTTCACTATTTATTATTTTTTAGAGCAATGTCTCACATGAAATGCAAGACACTGCATAAGATCTTATAAGGTATTAGGCCCTCCCATTGACAGTGTCGGGCAGGGGTGCTCAAATTTTATCATGGCATTGCTCTCAAGTGTCCAGCCCAATGGTTACTCAGATGCCAATACAAGTAACTGCATAAGATCTTATACGGTATTGGGCCCTCCCATTGACAGTGTCGGGCAGGGTGCTCAAATTTTATCATGGCATTGTTCAAGTGTCGAGCCCAATGGTTACTCAGATGCCAATATAAGTTCTCCACATGTATGGCTCAAATTTACCAAAGCAATCGGAAACGTAAGACATTGTAAGGTGTTTGACCGACACATTGCCAAATAATTTTGGGTTAGATTCTCAAATGGTATCATCTATCATGTTGCATATACCACCTCTATTTTCTATCATTTTGGTACAGCAGTGATCATCATAGTTTCAAACAGTCATTTTTCCCACAAAAAACAACTGATTCCATTAACCAATATGAAGTGACTAAGTAGCCTGTAAAACTCACAGGTTCAGTAGCTTAGATGGTGCAGCTCGTAATACAGTCAATGCTTCCTTCCATTTCCACTGACGTTCAGATAATGGAAGAAGACGTTGCAAAATTGACAACCTCCATTCCCACTCTTCAATAAAGTGTTTAGCAATTGACATTCTCCACTCTACTGCTTGTCTTCCACCCCTATTTATACCATCACTAAGAGCATGATCAAGGTTCGCTATTGTTGAAGGAAGAGAGTGATGTAATATCTCAAGGAGTTTCCCTGTGAAAGATATAACCAATTCATTTCCCCCTTCATATGTAGTTAAAGTGATCTGTTCTGAAGCACTTGTGCAGTGTGCTTCAGAAAAATTCTCTGGTGAGGCACATTGATTCAAATTGAGAGACTGATCATCCATATGCAAGAGTGAAATTATGACATTCACGATCATGATCTGCAACAGTGAACAAAACCATTGAAATAGTGGAAATGAATACAGCTGTACAGGCCAGATAATTAATTTGTATAGTTCATCATGTAAATTTGGAAATTGAAACTGATGATGTTAAATACATTGGATTCGAAGAAAAAACTGAAGTTCATATATGGTCTGCCAAATACGACTGGAAGTTGCTGATTCAGTCAGTACATGATTAAATAATTTTTCATGCATTGATTTATGATTTTAATATTATGAACAACAACAACAACATGCCACATATTAGGTCAAGCAAACAAACGACAAGTGCTTAAAAATTGAAGTTGTCATAAAGATAAGAACCAGACCAGTTTAAACAACCACATAAAGGAGATAAAATTGAAAATGTTAGACTGGGAGAAACAACATCCACGAACATATTACCTTGCGGGGGATAGTATTTATACCCTCCAAATGGTTCTGCAAGTCTTTTAAATGGCAAAACGCAACTTGATGACTTTCCACGGTCATACTCTTTTCCATCACTCCAAGTGCAAGAACGGCTGAATCCAGAGCATACCGCATGTGCATAAGTTCAATATCCTGCATCCTACCATACAATAAAATAGAATAGGGAAAGGCCAAAACATCAACACAATAAGAAAAGTGGATCAAAACCCAACATAGAATAACAAAAATGAATACGAAAAATATAACTTGTGTGCACAGATTATTTGCAGATCTTGTTAAGGGTTGGATCACTCCAACTCATTTTTCAGCCCTAGATTTTTGTTTCTTTAAAATTTTAAGTTTCTTGTATATCCCCAACCCCCCTGGGCATGGCTTCCTAAACAAATGTCCTACTAACTTGCAAAATAAAACTGAATAACTTGATATATCTGTATCCAAGTGTATGAATAATTAAATCTAGCAGCATGTTATTGAGCAACCCCAAGAATTCTTCATATTTGTACCATGGGAAGTGCAAGAAAAAATCCATTCTTTTGTAACAAGAGAAAACAACCACACAATCAGCAGCAAGCACTGATAACTTGCTCGTCAGGTTATCAACTTAGAAAATAGTTAGCACTGATACAATGAGTAAAATTACTGTATCCTCAATATGATAATGTTTGCCCTTCTCTTTGTACATCCAGTCATACATAAAGACAAATAATTGTGCATAAAACTACATTTATACCCACCAAGGTATGACACATGAATACCCACCTCTTCCAGGCTTCTAAAGTAGAAGCAATTGGCTGCATGCTTATCAATTCAATAGCATCCTTAAATTTTATGCCTGGGACAACATCAAACAGTACCTACAGAAAAAGCACACCTGTCAAAGTTCAACATTCATGTTTTGTGTACAACAAAACTGTTCAAAAAGCACCACCCCAATACTCACATATTGAGGAAGAGGTAATATGAGAAAATCAAAAGGCTCAATGATTGTTCAAATGAAGCTCTCTAAACCATCAACCAAGTATTTGCACCACAACAGGAAACTATGATCTTTCTTTTCTTATTCAAGCAGCAAGAAGTCTTTTAGATGACCAACCAAATTGTCCAACATGAGTAATTCTGCACATACAGACGATCTGTTGCTCACCATTGGTATCTCTGTTGAGCAGTTTAAAGATATCGCTTTTAGCGTATTTCTCCTTTGAGAAAGTACTCTGATTTTGTGTGACATGATACGAGGTCTAAGTTTGCTGGACATCTATCTTTTTTTCTTTTTTATGGAAAAAATATGACTTAATTTTCGTGCCAATAAATAAATTAACTAATCATTAGATGGTTATAGTTAGGACTCAAGACTCACCCGAAGAGGACTTTGAGCGGAAAGCCTTTCCAATACAAAGTTTTCAACAAAAGGGTCTAACTGGGCATCTTCACCATTGTATGCCATTAGGTCTTTTGCCGACAATGTCAGTGATAATTTTGAATTCCATGAATGACCTGAATTAAAACAGGCCACGAAAGAGGCTAGATCGAGTTGATAACATAAAGAATCACAAAGATATTCCACGCAAGATATCTGCCAATAAATAACACTCGGTTATTTATTTCATTTTGACAGTAACTATCACAATTTTAAAACTTTAATGACAAGTACCTCATCTGACTGGTTACTATAAAGGGAAGATTCTTCCAGTCGTAAAACCTGTGACTTTGTTTTCCACAGCAGTTGCATTAATTTCCTTCGTGCTGCAGTTTTTCCAGACAGTAAATCCCAACCCATGGCGGCTACCAGCGGCTGAAGACGTGGGAACAATAAAAGAATCTGCGAATATATGAAACAAGAAAGGGCTCAAATTATACCACCAATTAGATAACAAGTATTAATATACCAACAGAAGAAGGAAAACATATTTTCCATACTCACAAATTCAATTCAAATATAAAACTAGGCACATACATTGCTAGCTTCTTCAAGCTGCTCCCTCTTCACCGCAGACAAAGCTGTATTCATGACACATTCAAGCAGGTGTAAACCAGAAACACGAGCATAATGGTACATGTCTCTCATGCAAACCACAACCACACTTTTATCATTTACATATGCTCCAGGTTTTAATTCTTCAAGATATCTTTGAAGACGTTCAAGAGGAGGAGGAATCTGATTGTTATCAAGAGATCTATACATCTCAATCTCTTTTGAGAGCAACTCATCTTGAAGAACCTACAGAAAGCCACATATAAAATCAATATACCCCTTCAAGAATATATACATATTGCTCAAAAAAATTACTTCTATGAAAGATGTGTGATTGGGAATGCTCAAATACTGTATAAACATAAGGAACTTATTTTTCATAAGAGAATACTAGCAGTCATAACAGATATATAATATAGCAGATGCTTATTGTTAACAGCTAGTTTCTTCATCAGAATACCACCATAATCAGATTCAAAAAAGATTATGGACCTATGATGCTTGGAGGACTGGTATACCTACTTCTGGCTCAAGCAGTTCATCGATAGTTAGATACATGCATACACTAACATAAGTTTCGGGATGCTATGGAACAAAACTCAAAATAAGGAAAGCGTCCCGAATACCCTTCCAACTGGAAATTTAGGCTTTCCATACATCCTGGCCAATCTAGTTTTAACAACGTGATATACATCATGTGTGGACCAAACCTCAAGCATAATCATCTAATTATAAGAAGTTAAATTATAAGAATGTGGGCCTAAAGTACAAATACAAAAGATTGCTGACAAGGACTTGTAACATTACTTGTATCATTTGAACAAGATGCCCACAGCTTGAAGCAAGAGCTGCACTATAAATATGCAGTAATTTTTCTTGCATGTCTCGCCAAGAATCTCCATATCCCTCCTTTCTTGATGACACCATCTTGAGGAGGTCTTGCAAAGCAATGCTTTAGAAAAAAAAATGCAACCATTTGAGATGGAAACAACCGCGATATAATGGGAAAGAAAAGGAATGAAAATTAACATCAAACAGGGAATCATAATATTAAATAGAACCAGTGATATTGCTCAATCTTGTCACAAAAGAACGATCCTAAAAAGTAAAAACTTCACTATCTAAAGAACAATAACTTTCCATATCTGAGCACCAAAAACTTCCCTCCAAGATGCTTACAATTCCTGAAGCATTTCCAGAGTACATACTGAGTAATACATATATAAAGCTTTCATTAAAATGAACAACCCTCCTATCTATCACCTTTTAAGACAAACGCTAAAATCCAGAACCTATGTCAAATTCTAGAACTGCTTAACCCATCCAAAAATCTTTGATATCAGTTTCTAAGGGTTCATGGTCTTAAATCTAAATATGCTTCAAATGTTAACTAGCCAATCAAAGAAATGAGCATAAGCTCAAGAATACATACCGATACTCAGTCTCCTCCACTCCATAATCAAAGTGAAGAAACCGAATCCGTGAAACCACTCCATCCACATCACCATCCTTAATGCACTCTTTCATAGCATCCAAGTGAGCTAGCTGAACACTTCTCTGTATCATTCGAAGCACCTTCACATCCTCCTCTTTGGGCATATCATCCCTCCTCACTGTAATGGCCATACCCGAAGCATCATCTCCCTCCCAACCCCTCACTTGCCTCTGTACATTCCAACACAACGCATCGAAAACCTCAGCATTCTCCCACACTAGGCTCCTCAAGCACATCAACTCCCCCTCCTCAATTTCCACACTACACTCACTCCCGCTACCACCACTCACTGCTGCCAACGATTCCAGCTTCAACCTATTCACTCCCAACTCCAACACTCTATCCAAAACCCTAACGCACCTCTCCAACTCACCGCCGCCGTCTCTCAGCTCCTTGCTCACCGCACCGTCCATCAACTCCGCCCGCTCATCGAAGCCATCACTCTTCTCCTTCTCTATGCTCTCCAAATCAAAGCCCCTCCTTAGGATCTCGGAAACCCTATCGATCAAGCTCTGAACCAGCAGCAGAAACTCGGCGCGGAGCCGCAGCGTTTCGGGATCGAATCCCCAGGCCGACGAGGCGTCGTCGAATTGCAAGAGCTCGACAGTGGACAAGTAAGTGAGGATCGCCGGGGAAGGGCACGACGGGGACCAGAGAACATTCTCGAAGCGGCCGGAGTGAGCGACGATGGTCTGGAGCACGGCGAGGGCGAGGGTGGGGTTTCGGGCTCGGAGGGCGATGATGATCGCACGGAGTGGCTCGAATTGGCCGAGGAAGAGGTGGTTTGCGGCCAGGCGGGAGAGGATTTCGGTTTCTTTGTCCACCTCCATTGCCGGTTCAGCTCATCGGAGGTGTGAGAGTCTGGACTGGGATTGTTCATGAGAGCGCTGTGAAATCAAAACCGCCAACTTTAACGAACGAGAAAGAAGAAAGCGACGTCGTTGCGCAGTAACTTAATTACTTAATGCACATTTTGATATTTTATATTTACATCAGATTTTATCCTAATAAACAGTAGTAAATAACATATAACACCGTCACCGCACAACAAAAACATATAACACAAAACTACCTTTGAAGCAATTCTCCCGTATTATCAGCAAAATCATGATATTTGATCACTTAATAAACTAAGATATATTCACAATAGGGGTTATCATGGGTTGGGCTAAGGCTAATTCTATCTTAAAATTTAGGACTTATAAGGCCAGATAAGGCTCGGTCAAAGTCAACAAAATTTAGAACTGGGTAAGATAGGGTCAATACTTAAATATGCAAACTCTTACCCGCCCTAGTGGCTTATTTCATTAAGGTTAAAAGGGTCGGGTGGAACTAACCCTTTAAATAGGACTAAATATGGTCGAGATACCCGACCCTTTAAATATGACTAAATATAGCCGAGATGGGCTAGCTCGTTTTCTTTTTCTTACAATTTAGCTCAATATTCAATGATTATATTACTTATATATGATACACCCTATTTTGTAGTTATAATTGACATACATTCATATACAATTATACATTATACTTAGCGTATGACACCTATATATACATATTAATCTAAGATGTTGTACTCATATATCTCATAAATTATCTCTCTAAATCATCAAATTACAAAGAAGAAGATGAGTTGTATTGCATTTAAAAAATAAAAGACATATTAAAACAATAGAAAAAAATGAGAAATTATTAGGGTCTAAATGAATGGCTTTTAGGGCAGGACCAGACTTAGCCCTTAAGAACTCAATAGGGTAGGGTCGAGTTTCATTTGCTCAACATTTATCTTACCATATTTGAGAAAGGTTAGGGTCAACCCGCCCTAAAGGAGGGTCGGGTAAGGCTTTAACCCTAAAGGGTAGAACGGGTTTTAGGGTGGGTTAGGGTCAAAGTCAAAGGGTCAAATGATGAGGCATAATCCATTGTACATCATGCAAATACAACAGCTTACAAACTACAAACTTAAAGATAAATGAAATTTTTTAATATTAAAATCTAAAATTTTATCAATGAAAATATTTATAAAAAACATAAGAAAAATGTAATTCGATCAGTTTAAATTGGTCGATTTATAACCTCAAAACACAACCGAACAAAAACAGTTAGTGTGATGTGACTATAAAAAAACACCATTTATTTCGATACGGTTACTAAATCGTTTTTCCTAATGCAGTTCGGATCGGTAGCCACAATTTCAATGCAAATGTCTCATCCCTAGAAAAAGATCATGTGCGAAGCATCTAAATAGCACACACAAACACACATATAGTGCTAATGCTCTATCAAGTAGTTATTCATGCCAACTGTAAAGTATATAGCGATGTAAATGATGATAAATGTAGAAATATGTAGAAGTCTGTCTATTATTGGGTTAGAAACCAAATTTGGAACACATTCAAATTCCTGAGTTTTCACCATCTCATACTGCAAAACTTGAATGTTTTGTCCTCTTAGTTCATTGAAACATTTCACACGATAGAACTTTTGAGTTCTAACGTCTAAAACATGTCGTTCGTAGCGTTTTGTGGGTTTAGTCTAAAAATGTCTGTTCAGTGCAAAAAGGTCAATAAGGTCAAATGTTGTAGTGAAGCTTTGATGGTGGCAAAACAAAGATGGAGATTTTGCTTCAAAGCCCATGGGACCTCTTCATAGCTGCACATTTAAATCAAAATATAAAGAATCAATAATGAGAAAATTCTTGAAAGCAGATCAAGTCTGTATCATATGTAAATGCTCCAAATCTTAGTATAAATTAATGACAATGTAACTCAGAACTCAAAGAAATAAAATAAAATGAAAAGCTAGTAAAACATGATCACTGATGTGTCATAAACTAGCTCTAGTAAAACACAGCTGTGTGAACTATAATTGGCACTGCCCGTTAAATCGTTCCTTTGTACACTTATTTTCTAACTTTTTTCTTTTCTTTATTTTCTTAAAAATCTAAATATTTGGTATACCCGATCATTACTGATATATATATATATATAGTTAGGATCAGGTGCGGACGTCCACACCTTTTTTTTGGTGCTGATTTCCGATTTTTGGACCACTTCCTGATCGAATTTCCTCAAACTTCATTCTAGACATATCTAGATTATCTTGTGTAGATCATCTCTGCAAATTTTCACCCAATTTGGTGATCAGGAAGACCCTCAAACTTACATTACAAAACTGACGCACAAACCAAACAGAATTATGTCCGTCAGTTTTGTAACCAAGTTTAAGGGTCTTCCCGATCACCAAATTGGCTAAAATTTTGACAAGATGATCTAGATATGTTTAGAAGGAAGTTTGAGAAAATTTGATCGGGAAGCGGTCCAAAAATGGAAATCCGTACCAAAAAATTGGTGCAGACGTCCACACCTGAAACTTCCTATATATATATATATGGAAATGAACAATGCTACATTAACTGTGGTTGTATGTTATGTGCAAGGTTCTAAAACACGCTAGACGCTATCAGGGCGGACAGCCAGCGTCTAACGCATAGGGCTCCTAGGCGGTTTTATATTTTACCTATTATTATTTATTTAATAAATATAATTATATAAATAAAAATTTATAAAAAAACACTTTTATGTTTCGAAATAGCAAAAATACTTCAAAAATATACATAATAAAACAACAATGTTCTTAGAAATAATAAAAAATACAATAGTGTATCATTTGTTTAGACTTTAGATTATAATATTGTGTTTTTGTGTTTGATATTACTCATTTTTAGATAGGTTTTTATGTATTTCATAATTAAAAAAACTAATCGGGCCACTTAGGTGACCGATTTTCGCGTCAGCACCCAGCTTAGCCGATTTAGGGAAAATCAGAACGGTGTCCTGCCGCCCGGTGCCTCCAGCGCCTAGACGGCCCTGAGCGCCTTTTTTAGAACACTAGTTAAGTGTGAACTAGTTAGTTTTTGTTTTTAATTTTTTAATGTCAAAACAAGTAAATTACAAAAAAGAGCCTATAGAACAGCCCGCTCTCCAGAGGTCAAAATTCAAAGCCTAACTAACACTAACAAGAAAGTGTGAACAGGTTAGTTGGTTGCTACTGTTATCATAATTTTTGTCAAGGAATCGTACAAGGTGTATACTATAACGCCCAAATAAACACCTCATCAAATTGAATATGTTACAGTGTTGCGAACCTCTAGAAATACAAGCTAAGAGAACTTAACTCATATTCTAAAGGGACGCAAATCTATTAAAAAACCAAAAATTTTGAACTAACAAAGTTGGCCAAAGGCCTCGTGTTTAAACTTTAAAGTGAGGTGAAATTCAATTGAACATTTTATTATTGTTTGCTAAATGACATTACAATTAAACAACTTCAAAGGTCTATTCCAAACATAACAACTTAAGAGAGACAAATAGACAAATAGAACCATATAAATCACAACAACGAGATGATGTAAATTAATTCACACATCTGAATATGGAATGCAAAACCCAAGCAAAGATTCATAAGTGAACATATATCAGTCACCAATAACAATTTTGTAAAGGTGACACAAATCCAAAATGAATATACCAATGTATAAAGAAAACATAGCACCCTGCTCAGTCCCGAAAATCCTTGTGCACAATACTTGCAAAACCAACTATAGTAGGGGTGAGCTTTCGTCCTCGCTGCTCAAGCATCAACCCTAACTAGGCTTGAAATCCAATAGTAATAATTGGCGCAAGTTGAGTAAAAAGTAAATAAACCAAAATAAGATTTCTCAATGTGAAGTAATTTGATAAGATTTCTCAATATAAAGTAAATAATTGGATATGAAGTTATTAGCTATAAAATAATTTGATTGGCAACAGGAAGAATAACAGTAGTACAGCATCTCTATCTAACATATGTCATCTCAACCAAACTCAATCTTTGCAGAAAGAAAGCAGCATTTTCAGACTTGAAATTGACACCAGGATAATCAGATCAGTGTCTATACTTGATGTGGACAGTCTATTACTTCAAAATATATTTCTCCACGCCATCCTCAAACCTTTTACCACCTAATTCTCACTAATCGGTCTTTCTCATACATACATTTCAGCAGTCAAAGCAATCTTTTATGAAAAACAAAACAAATATGAAAATCAGGAGTACTTAGTTACTTAAATAGCTGAATTGGCAGTGGAAATCACAAGTACTGCAGGTGTAATTGAGTCCACCTCTGCAGGACCTGGTCACACCAGCAGCAGAGTTGCAAGGGGAACATTTAGTCAGGTGGTAGAAGCCCAAATACACATAGATGACAGCCACAATGGATATGACGACCACAATGAAGAGTAAAACATATCTCACCAACAGATTTCGAGTCTTGAGCTGCTGCCATTTTCTTCTTTGATTTTGTTTTTTAGATTAGATATTTCAGGGGAGGAGGTTGGTGACAGAAGAAGAGAGTTTCTTTGGCCTGAGAGAAGAAGAGAGTATAGCCAAGGTTGAAGGTCTCTGTTAAAATGGGATGCGCAGGACCAATTAAGGTGTTCAACTAAAAGGTTCACGATTTGTTCTTCTCTTTTCTTCTTTTAAAATGAAGATAAGAGACGTGTTTGGTAGGAGAATCCAAATTAATGTAGCTAGGAATTGAAGACTATAGGTTCTAAACTTCTCTCTACGTTATCAAATGTTGTTGTTCATTTTGAGCTTTCCTTAGCTGCCATTTTGTTCGGGTTGCAGGGGAGGGAAATAACCAAGCGTCTATGCTATCATAACTTTGTACTGATTTGTGTGTATTACTTGTTTCACACATAGTATTTTCAAAAGTAACAGCAATACTTTTGTATTTCAGAAGCTGCTTAGTATACAGAGGGAGAGGAGTCATATGGCTATGGCATATCGCTCATCCATCAAACTGGTGATTGCATATGAAATGCATTCATGTCTTATTGCCCTGAATGAGTAGGATAAACACATTTTGTGTCTTCAAATCTGACTCAGTCAGAAAATGAATTCTAAAGAACACAACTCGAATCTGACATATCATCAACTCACCCTAATCAATCGAGTAAGCAGCCACACAGAACAAACAAGCAAGCTCAAATTTCACCAATTAAACCTCAATATAAAGTCAGACAAGAAAAACTAACCCAATCAGGGTTTAGGGTTTTAGCCAGTGATCATAGTCCCAGCTCCTTCATCAGTCAAAACCTCAAGCAACAACGAATGTGGTTTCCGGCCATCAATAATACTCGCAGTCCTAACTCCCTGAGCCAATGACCTGACGCAGCAGCCCACTTTCGGAATCATTCCTCCTCCGATTTTGCCCTCCTCCATCATCTTCTTCACTCCTTTAATATCAATTTCCTTCACCAAGCTACTAGCATCGTCTCTGTCCTCCAAGATTCCTGCCACGTCAGTCAGCAATATCAGCTTCTCCGCCCCAAGCGCCGCCGAGATTTCTCCGGCCACCGTGTCCGCGTTGATGTTGTACTGCTGCCCGGACTCATCCGACGCCACGGAAGCGATCACCGGAATGTGGCCGTCGTCGACGATCGACCGGAGAATCGTCGGGTCCACACGAGCCACCTCGCCGACGAAACCTAGTCTCGCGGCGTTCGGGGCGGGGCGGGCCGTGATGAGCTCGCCGTCGGAGCCGCAGAGCCCGATCGCCTTCACGCCTTCGCGGTTGATCAAGGAGACCAGATTCTTGTTGACTTTTCCGGCGAGGACCATGGAGACGATCTCCATGGTCGGCGCGTCGGTGACACGCAGGCCGTCGTGGAAGTTGACCTCGATGTTGAGGCGCTTGAGCCAGAGGTTGATCTCCGGGCCGCCGCCGTGGACGAGGATCGGGCGGAGGCCGACGCAGGAGAGGAGGACGAGGTCTCTGACGACGTTGGCCTGGAGGCTCGCGTCCTTCATGGCGGCGCCGCCATATTTCACTACGATAGTTTTGCCCCGGAATTTCTGGATGAAGGGAAGGGATTCGGAGAGAATGTCGACCCGGAGCTGGCCCGGAGTGGGCCGGGTCGGGTCGGGGGAGTGTTGGGCTTTGATTGGAAGAGAGTGCGGCGGTTTGGGACGGAATGTGAGGCAGGTGTTTGGGAGGAGGTTGCGTTGGGATTTTAGGGAAGGGGAGAGGGATGGACGAGAAGGGTTTACTAGGGTTTTGGAAGCGCCCAACATTTTGAGAGAGAGAGAGAGGAGTAACTGGGATTCGGGTCGGGCGTGGATGACGATGATATGGAGATGGTGTGGTGGCGGCTTTATAAACCAGAGGTGTTTTTCCCAGACTTGGAGTGAGGGCAGTAAAATTTATATATACCGCGATAACACTCGTATTGTCTGCGGAGAAACCTGTATTTACTGTGGGTAGCTTACAGTGCCGCGGTGAGATTCTTGTGAGCAACAGACAGGGTAATATTAATGTTATGGAAAAACAAAATTTGATGCAAGTAAAAGGCAAGTTTCCTAGTGCAAGACAGAAAAGTAGTAGTTGTGCAACTTATGCTATGGAGTAGTCTATCATCTGCAATTCTAGTTTAGGAATAAGGACTCTTCTTTGGTTCTTTAGTTTCATGTTGGTGGTGTTCTTTTCAAGCCTGGAACACATACCTTATGGTGTTGCAGTCGATCTGCTGCATCCAGATTATCTATACCAGCCTCAAAACACCCGTTTCACTTGTGTAGAAAGATTTTGTTTTGTATCAGTATGAAACTTAATAATGATGAATATTCTCGAATAAAAATTGAGAAAATTCAATAATACTTATATCAAGGTACTCTCACTTACATATATTTACCATAAAACTCTTATAATTATACTAACAAAAGAAATTATTATCCATCAATAATAACTTAAAATACCGCATAAAATTTGTTATCAGAATAATCTAAAAACTATCAAGTAGATATTTATAAGGATTTACATAAATTAACTATAGATGGATATATATATATATATATATATATATATATATATATATATATATGTCAATGTGTTGCCACCATAGCGGCATGTTTCCATTCTTGTATGGAAACTTTCATTTTGTCCAAACATTTGCAAAATTGTAATACAATAAAAAGTGAAAGGTTGATGGGGTGTAATCAAGCAAAAGCTGAGGGGTAAAAAGTCAATGAGGGTGGGGACAGGTTGGACGAAAATAAGATATAAAATGAGAGGTAAAACATTTAATGGAGGTGTAAGCGGGTATGAAGTAAAAGTGGATTCAAATTTGCCGACCACCAACATATGTTGGTCATAATAACCAACCAATCAAATGTTGTCATGTTAGTCATAATTTTTCAAACCTCACATTTTTTTCTCTACTTTCTCTCTCCACACTCTCTCTCTGATTGGATGGTCATTATGACCAACATATATTGGTGGTCGAAAAATTAGAATCCAGTAAAAGTGGTAGAAAGTGACTAATGAATTATTATTTTAACCAAAAAGTAAAAAAAAACTGAAGGGCAAACTGTAATTAACTAAAATAGAAAGGTAAAAGAGTCATTTTCTCCAAACCTGGTTGGACTGGAAAAACTTCAAAAGATCAAGGGTAAAATCAAAAGGGCACTGTTCACGTAAACAGTAAACCCCCTTCTTGTACGTAATCTATCTAGCATTGGTACACACGCTCGTGCGCGTGCGAAGTGTGGTTTTCATTGGTTTGAATAATTATTATGTAATTATTGTATGGCTTTCACGTATAAACAGCTTCCTGACTATTCAAAAAATGAAAAAAAAATCTGAAACCCAAATAAAAAACAAAATTAGATAAGATAATATTTTAAAAGGAAGTTAAATCTATATTTAAATATTTTTTTTTTTAAAAAAAGCTAAAAATTAATCTGTAATATAGTAATTAAAAAGAATGTTAGCCCAAATATAAATTCTATATGTTTCATTTCTTTTCTTTGTTAACCGCTACCTTCCTTAAAAAATATACTGCTCTCGTTCTGTCGTCGGATCTCTCTCGTATGAGTTATTATGTTAATTAAAGAATACTATCCCTGAAAGCCTCTCTCCCTTTCTCTCTAACCCCAATGCTTTCTTTCTATGGGTTTTGTGTTGTTTTCTCTCCCAACCATTATGGCCGAATATGTCCATTTTTTGGAACATAGATCAATTCTTTCATTTAGGCATGGTCTGCAGAATCTAAGCAATTGGATGGAGGGATAACCTCATTATTATTATCATGAATATTATTATTATTAATGACTCAATTTCCTTTTTATTATTATGAGTATTATTTTTTAAAAAAATATCATTTCCTCTCATGCAATTCAAATTTAAAATAAATTAAAAATAAATCCCCTTATTAAAAAATCAGTGGTAGAACAGAAATAAATTAAAAATGAGGAGTAAAACAGTCGATTCTTTATTTATGGGCTAGATTGTAAAAAACATAAAATTGAGGGGCAAAAGAGTTTGAGCACTGTTCATTTATTAATTTGATAGTTATTTTGTCAATTTGATGGAAGTGCTTTTTTTGTCAATTTGAGAGTTATTGTATAATTTGTATTAGTTTGATCAATTATTAATTTGCGGTTTTCACAAATAGCTCTCTAAAATTTGGATTTCATGTTAAAAGAAAAGCTGAACAATAATCAACAACCAAAATTTCTAAAATTATAAATATATATGAAACACTCATTCATATGTCATAACTTGAATATCAAACAATACAAAAGTTAGAAACATGAGCACATGACTTTGTTTTTAGATATGATGAAAGGTGATCATATAAACCGGATCAAAAAGAAACTAATTGTGAAAGTTTACATGTTCAACATCAATTGTTTTGAGTGGATGAAGTTACAATATTAGCTTCCTACACCCTAAATTTGAAACTCTAATCTATGTAATTTAAATTTCAATAAAAACCACATAATAATCAGAATAAGAAAAATTACACAATAATTGACTTAGATAGTAATATAAAATGATGTCTAACCTGAAATCTAAATTCCATTTCGAAATAAAACTGAAGAATAATCAATAATGAAGATTTGTAAAATAAAAATATAATAAGAAATATCGAGAATATCAAAATTGAATGCACTACTAAGAAATTTTGATTTTAACCAAAAATAAGAAAAACTGAATGACAAATTGTAATTAAGTAAAACATAAGGGCAGACATTCATCCTAACTAGGCTGGATTGTAAAAAATTCAAAAACTGAGGAACAAAATCGGGAGGACAATGTTCACATGAACAGTAATCCCCCCTCCGTTTAATATATATACAAATATATAAGCGTATCGCCTTTTCACTGTTCATGTGAATAGTGAACAGATGAAATTGTCTCTATTTTTGTACAACCAAGACATCCATACACAAATTAACAGATTTGCCCTCAATTTGTATATTTTTACAGTTTTGACACTCATTTAAAATAATAATATTAATTATAATAATAATAGGTTGATGAGTGTGTTAATAACAATTATCGGATGTTGTTAAGAACATCTTCATAATAATAATGATAGAAAAGAAATTGAATCAACTCTAAAACTAAATAATTGTGTTGAGGGTATTTTAACCGATTAAAATTGTATCGATTGTTCATAGTTTATATTCATTTATATCTCTTTTTTAAAATATTAATTTTGACGATGCATGTGAATATTGACATGTGGGTTTAGGGTTTATGACATCGATTAATAAATGTATCGATTGTTTAGGGTTTATATTCATTTATATCAATTTTTCAAAATATTAATTTTGACGATGCATATGAATGTTGATATATGTGGTTTTAGTATTTAGGACAACAATTAATTTCCTTGTTGATTTAGTTTTATCAGTTCAGCTTATGACATGAACTGATGGGTGTTCCTTACTTGCAATTATAGATATTTTGGTTGTTAATTTAAATTCGGTGTTTAATGTCATCTCAATCAATTGTGTAATTTTTATTAGAATTTCAGATAATTGCTACATAATATTGATCGAACTATAAAATTCACATGTATAGTGTATCGATTTGTTATTTAAATTATATGCATCTCAATGTAAATATATAATTAATATGATTAGTAAGTCTTAAGGTTGAGATGCATTATCTACTGAGGGTTATAGACAGTGACATAAAAACTAAATATTTTACAGACGCGAACAAAGTTCTTCTGCACGTGCTTTCGTGCGTGTTTGAAGGCTAGTATATAGAGATTAGTTAGGGAACTACAAGCTTTGAGTCCTACTTTCCCAGGTTAATGCAGTATACATTGTGCCAATTAGCTGATTTTCATACATTGAGTATGCCCGCATAGGGAAAATAAAGGCTGAGATTTAATGGCCAGGATTTGGCATATTACATCTTAATGCTGATTACCATGCAAACTAGTCTTTGGTAGCATTTTCTTCTTTTGATTTTGATCGAGGACATGAAGAAACTCCCGCTGCGGGTACTTGCTTCCTTCAAGTTTTTCTGCAATGCCAATTGGCTGTGTTTGAGTTGTAACTGGTTCATGACTATTACTCTTTCGCATCTATGGAAGTATTAGTCATCATTTGTATATAATTCACAAGGCGAGCTATATACACGATAAGAACAGACCATGCTCACAATTCTAGAGCTTTCCCAAACAACAAGAAATGGCACACAATCTGATTATGAGTTACAGCAAAAACCAATGGCGAGTTCGGTGAAGAACTTGAAACAACATTGTTTCTAGTCGATCAGATGAGATGGATAGGAGTTGAGGCATTCAAATGATCACGTATGGTTTGATGTTTCCTAAGAGCAAGTTGAAGCATCTTGTGATTTATATTTCTTTGCTTTCGAATTAATCTACTCTTGAAAATACGGAGAGAAAGAACTAAACGTGGGCTGCTAAGATAAATCCGTCTAGACTCTAGACCAGAATTTAGCTACTCTCTTTTTTGTCTTTGCTAGCCAAATGCATGCATGAAGGATAAGCTGTTTTCATTACCTTGATCTGCAATTAGAGACTTTGATTACAATAAGACAGAGAGTACCTTCATTTTCTGTTTGATAGTATATTAGTTTGTCCAAATAAGAACATGTCAAAGGACAACACTTGTAAAAGACCAAGACATATGCCAACCAAATCAGAATGGATGAGCAGTAAATAGTGACCAAGCCAAACCATGGAAGGTCTACGTACTTTACACAAACTGTATGCCCTATAAATAGATTGAGCTTAACCCTATTCTTCATCACCTTGAATACTTCTCATTGCCTGAACTCCATTTGCAGTACTTGCTGATTTAGCTTGCTTGCTTCGAGCACAAGTTATTACACATACAAATCATTGGTTTTGTTATTGAGTGGGAAGTTTAACTTTCAAATTCAGTGATGAAGTCCTTTAGCTCCAATTTAAATGTTGCCTCAGTTGCACTGCTGTTGCTGCTTGCCCTGATGACCACAACAAGCTCAGCTCATCTCTCCTCGACATTTTATAACAAAGCCTGTCCAAGAGCTCTTGCTACCATCAGAAAATCCGTAAGAACAGCAGTGTCAGCCGAACGTCGCATGGCAGCCTCCCTAGTCCGCCTGCATTTCCATGACTGCTTTGTTCAGGTACTAGCATAATAATATTAATAATATATAATCAAATGATGAAGTTCATTTTGAACTATAACTTACGGTGCAGTACTCATGTGTTTGCAGGGTTGCGATGCATCAATCTTACTCGACGATACTGCTACTATCACAGGCGAAAAGAATGCATTGCCTAATAAAAACTCCGTGAGAGGATATGGAGTCATAGATGATGCCAAGGCTGCAGTGGAGAAACTATGTCCTGGTGTTGTTTCTTGCGCAGATATCGTTGCCGTAGCTGCTAGGGATGCTTCGGTTGCTGTGAGTACTTGATTCATTTTATCATTTTTTCTCATCAACTTCTAGCTTTCTCATTTTAAGTTTTGGAAACTGATGATAATGTGTATACATATAGGTTGGAGGTCCAAACTGGGCAGTGAAGCTTGGAAGAAGGGATTCGACCACAGCAAGCAAAACTCTAGCTGAAAGCTCTCTTCCCAGTTTCTTAGACAGCCTCGAAAGCCTTACTAAAAGATTTGCTGGTTTAGGCCTCAATGTCAGAGACTTGGTTGCACTTTCGGGTGCACATTCAATTGGACAAGCTCAGTGCTTCACATTCCGCGATAGAATCTACAACAAAACCAGTGATATTGATGCAAACTTTGCTAGCACTCGCAAAAGTAGTTGTCCAGCAGAAGCTAATGTTGGTAATGCAAATTTGGCAGCACTAGATTTGGTGACACCCAATAAGTTGGATAATAAATACTACAAGAACTTGATCAAGAAGAAGGGTCTTCTTGCATCCGATCAAGTTCTCTTTAGTGGAGGATCTACTGACAGCATTGTCTCTGAGTATAGCTCGAAACCTGCAAAGTTTAACGATGATTTTGCTACCGCCATGATCAAGATGGGAAACATTAAGCCTCTCACCGGCTCAAATGGGCAGATAAGAAGGATTTGTAGTGCTCTCAACTACTAACCTCTGAGCCTACACAATGCATAGTCTCAAGAGCAAAGCATCAAAATATAGCGAATGTCTTGCTCTATTGATTCATTCAAATGTAAACTTATACAGCTTATACAATAAATCCATGCATAGTATGATGAAGAAGAGAATAAATAAGTTCATCTTCCAAGATCGTGGAGAGACATTTATATTTTAGAAGACAATAAAATTGAACATATTTCACAATGAAATATCAGTTCGCTATGAAATGATCGAGTGTAACAAATTTTACTATGTGCTATTTCAAGTTTCAATACAAAGAAGTCCTTAAGTTTCAATAGCAGAGTACATACTCGAACCAATCATGATCTCTATTTCCATGTCACTTCAAAGCTGCTTTGCAACCACTTCACCTGCATTTCCAGATAAGAATCTCCGAAAGCATTCATGGCGGACCAATAAGCCTCACGTCTAACCTGCTAGGAAGAATAAAACAATGAAAGTGATAACTCAAAACCAACAGATCACAAATATGCAAAGATATAAAGGATATACGAAAATGAACATCGTATATAACGTGGTTCGGTAATGTGTCTATGTCAAAGGGACAACAACAATAAGAACTTCCACTATTAAATAATGGGTACAAGAGATACACAACTTCAAGAACATCACTTGAAGGAAACACTCTCCCACAATTGTTTTACTACCAACTATACTACACTCTCACCTTGGAGTGGACACTCTTCACTCTCTACTTGGATGAAGATGTTTATGATGGATGAGAGGTCCTGGAATGAGCAAATGACATTTCCTTTTATAGACTTAAAGATGAATTATCATTAATGCTCTTCCATAATGGCGCTTTATGTAACTCTTGTAACTCATGACACCATAATGGTGCTTCAACGATGGTCGTCGAACGCTGGTGGATGGTTATGGACGGTGTCGTCGTCAGAGGAGCAGAGTGTCCTGGGCTCTAGTTTGCTTTTACTGGGAGGTGGATGGGATTGTAGGCATGATGAGGAGGTTGGTTCAGGTCGTGGCTAGGTTTGTGGTGACGGCTACTTCGCCAGCTGTGAAGGCACTGAAGGTGGAGCCACCAACAACGACGGTAGACTTGTTGTCGGGGAAGAGGCAGATCTCAACTAGAGATGGAGTTTGAGCTGAGACTTTTAGGTCTGTGCTCGAACCTGGCCTATTGTTGGGCCCTGGAGTTGGAATGGGATTGTTGGCAGCTTATGAGATTAGCCCAATGGGCTAGGGTGACCCTTAAGGTTGTTAAGTTATACCTAGACAAATGATGGATGGTTATCTCGATTTAATTTTTGTTGTATCTAGACGTACACCAATTGAGTCTCTATGCGACTGGTATATCTCTTTTAAGGGATTAGATAGGAATAGTTAGAAGTTATTTGTCCAATGAGAGTTACGAGTATAAGAGTTTGTGCAGCATTTGGTTCTAAGACAACATTTGATGTAAGCGTCTTTTGTCCGAAGATATTTTAATAAAATTATATGATTTTTCTCTCTAAAAAATAGCATTGAAAACAAATTAAAATAGATTATATTACTCACGTTGAACCTGCTTCAATGTCCTCCTTAGATGGTACAGGAACAACGCTGCTGCTATCATCATCAGCTGGTTGATGAACTGGCCTGCTTCCCTCCTGATCTGCAACTGGTTGAATCTCCTGCTGATTGCATGGCGCCGCGGCGATGAGCATGATCTCCTTATACATCGAAAAGACAAATTAATCAGGGATGATAATTAGAAGAGTAGGTGAAACACGTACGACGTCTCAGATAGATAAGAAGAATAGAATCAAGTAGCAATACCGTAGGATCAAAGAGGTTTGGCTCAGTTGGCAAGGACGAGCTTGTGGTAGAGACCCTATCCAAGTTCGATTCCCGCTACCAACAGTCCTCGTTTGGTTCACGATTTGTAAATTCTTGTGGAAATCGATAGCTGGAGGCTGGTGTGACAGGCACGTGTCCACTGTTAGTCCTTCAAGGTTGAGGTTGCAGTTATGCCCTTGCGATGATGGTGTAGCGTAATCAAGCTCTCACCTAAACTTTTTATCAACGGAAAGAAGAGATCGATCGAGTCTTGATGAAGTTAGTGATATTTTTAACAATACGATTATTAAAAGATTATCCTGGCCGAGAAATTTATGTTTATAAAAGTAAATAAAAGCGTACTTTGTACATTTCACATATGATGAATGATGGTGCACAAAAAGATTTACTATATGCAGTTTCAAATTGCAGAAGCTTCACCAACTCGTCAACTCAACCATTCTTGGAGAAAACCCCAGCCATGAACTTTTCCAAAACGCCATGCCATGAATCCTATAGTTTGGTTTCTCTCGGTGTTGAACACATCCTTTGTACTCGATCCCCCTTTGGTTAGAATCAAACTATAATAACGGCATTCTTCTTTGATGTATCAAATCTAGGTGGAATGATTTGAGCCACTGTAATTTTAGCCCCTTCATAGCCATACTGTATTGAACCTAGCAATCTGGGGAGTGGGGATGATATTGGCAGATGATCTGAGTTCTGGAAGAGGGTCAGAGGATCACAAATCCAAATGGATTCCTTATTCCTATGCCTAGGAGCCATGAGCTGAATTTAACTGAATTTGTGCAACTCAAACTCCCCAGATGGTACATTCTTACTCGATTCCGAGGCCTATGCGTATGAATCATGGGGTTTTGGATTCAGTTGGATGCCATATCATGCCATAATCAAGTGAAACCTAAGCTAAACATTCACTGCTGCTAATACAAGATAGTGAAGATACTATGAAAGTAAATCATGAGGGAAGTTAGCAGTCTTATGTGCTATTGCTTTGTTCATATGAGACGCCTGAAGTTGCATCTATGAAACAAAAACCATATATATGGAAAGAAATATCAATAGGACATCGCTTGTTCCAATTACGAGTCGAAAGAGTAGGACATACAAAACAACTGAACAGCCATTCATAAGTCTACTAGAGAATCCCAACATCATATGCTAAAAACGAAACTGCTACTTGCTTGCTAAGCTGACAGAGGAAATCAAGGAGCTAGCCTGAGCGGGTCACGCGGGAATAAGGACGTCTTGCGTATGTTGTTCAACCCACAGAAAAGCATCACCACGCGCTCAAGCCCAACTCCAAATCCACCATGGGGAGGTGCACCATATCTGTAAAAACCATCCACAGGTTTGTTAATATTCTGGGATGAAAAGAACATGTATTCTGGGATGAAAAGAGCATGTATGTTGCGCTATATAAAACTGGCAGCTTCATTCGACAGAGTTCAATTATAATAAACAAAAAGCAAACAAGATGTAGAAGAGTTCTAAGTTCTAGCCCTGAGGACATTTCAGTGCAGACACTAAAGCTCACTAGTTTTATATACCAAGCTCATATCCTAAATATGATGGTTTACTAGCTTATGTAACTAGAGTGAAGAATAGACAAACCCTGGTTATATATTGCTGCAATTAGCTAGGTTCGGCTAGTAACTACTACCCAAGTTAAACCCTCTACACAAAAGCTAGTGAAAACCTGCACATTATATGCATATCGCATTGACCTTATAATTCCCATCAACTTCTTGTCAAGTACATTATATTTTCGCTTTAACTACTAAGTATTGTTTTTGTTTCGATGAAAACTAAGGTATTCTATAAGAGTTCTGAACGTAAAGTTGGATTCATTAAATCAACTGCTCAAATTTAGGTACCAGACTATCAACACCGTAAATAGGAATATTGGGGCGTGAGCAACCAAAACCCCAATCAGGATAACTCTAACCCGATTAGACAGCGAACATATGATTATATTTCATTTCAGAAAGATATCGAAACAAACCAAAACTAAGCATTGGAAGCTATATTGATCATGAGATTATACTACTTTTAAAGTAGAAAAAGGAGATTTTTCTACACTGTTCTGCTAGCTCAAGTAGCTAAATAGGCTTGGGGAGATCCTAGATTTTTAACTTTGTATGAGACGATCCGCTTTCATTTTGACTTAAGGACTGCTAATTATTTAAGAAAACTAGCGATTCAGACATGCTACATCGGGAAGGAGTTGCTAATGACTACCATTTAAAATAAAACATGTAACAACATAAGAAAAAAGACAAGTACCTGAAGGAGTCATTTTGACTCAAGGACTGCTAATTATTTAAGAAAACTAGCGATTCAGACATGGCTACATCGGGAAGGAGTTGCTAATGACTACCATTTAAAATAAAACATGTAACAACATAAGAAAAAAGACGAGTACCTGAAGGAGTCAATGTATGCTGATATTGTCTTCACTTCAATACCACGTGCTTCAGCACGTTCAGCCAAGAAGTCCGGCACATGGATACGTTGCCCTCCAGATATAATCTCCTCGCCTAATGAATGAAACAAAATAGAATCAGATATGATTTATGTTAAACCAATTCAGTAAATATTGGTTTCAATAAAAAGCATGAGACTCTAATCAACAACAAGATATAGGAAAAGCCTAGGATGTCAAAGTAAACATCATTGACGATTTACCTCGAATGAAGACGTCAAATGAATTGCTGTATTCCTTATTGTCATGGCAAGGCATGGTGTAAAATGGTCTCACAGCCAATGGATATCGATGCAGGATGTAGAACTCAGTGTTATATCTAGGATCAAGTAGAATCAAGTTCAATAATGATAACTACAAAACTGTAAAGTAAAACAAAATAAATACAAGCAAACAAAAAGTGAAAAGTTAAAGTGGCAAAGTTATATTACTTTTCCAGGACTAATTGCCCCAACTTCCTCTCTGCCTCAGTATTAAGGTCCCCCATCGGATCTACCTCAACACCAGCATCCTACATAAATAGGTCAAACTTAAAATATTATTTAAAGAAGTAATAACAAATTCGGTAACTGAAAGCAGATGATGTATGTTTAACCATGACGACTACGCCATAACCAGTTAACCATACAACAATTACAATATAACCACCAATCAAGTTTTTAAGTCGTCTTCCATCTTCTCCAATTTCTAAGAACTAAAGACACCTATAGAATCATGTCACCCATAACGCATTTCTATAGAAGTCTACAACCCTCTCCAAAGTTTTTCTATGGGAGTCGGTCAGAAATGGAAACAAGAAATAAATTAAAAATTAAAAATAAGAGAAAGAGAGAGAGAGAGAGAGAGAGAGAGAGAGAGAGGAGGGAGGGAGTAACCTTCAGCATTTGAACACCTTCCGCAAAGGTGAGACGCAGAGTCTCAGGCAGATACTGCAAATTAAGAAAAGGTAGAGAATCAGAATACACAAACTCGACACTGAACTCATTTGTTGGTCTTTAGGTAACCATTATTCAAAAGAATATTACTCCAAATGCAATCTCCATCTAAAATGAAAAAGAATTATAACCTTGAGTGGTTCAAAGGGATACTGCCTTCGTACGGCTTCAAGTTCATTCTCACAGTTTTTGTTCAAATAGTCAAACATTGTAACAAACAGCTTGTTAACAACATCCATGACCTGCACCAAAAACCATTAGCTGTTCAGTAAATCACAACAGTCACTACAGTAGACTTCTGATCATATAGAACAAAATAAAGAACAGGCTGGTGTATAACCTCAAAGTAACTCCACTTAATCTCCATCTCGACATCAAGACCCGTGAACTCACATAGATGTCTATGTGTGTAGGAGTCCTCTGCTCTGAACACAGGTCCAATCTCGAAAATACGGCCAAAGTCACCACAGATGGACATCTGCTTGTGGAGCTGTGGTGACTGAGCAAGGCAGGCAGGTTGCCCCTTGTAGTCCAACTTGAACACCGAAGCCCCACCTTCACTTGAGCCAGCAATCAGTTTTGGCGAGTGAATTTCGAAAAACCCTTGGGACAGCAGGAACTCCCTGAAGATCTGCATTACCACCCAACCAATTACAACACAGATATTCAACAACATTCATCAAAATAAACACAACCCCAATACACTATATATGCACAAGGTGCAAAACTTACAGTTCCAACTCGACTCTGGATTCTGAAAATCCCTTGGTTAGCCGGTGTGCGCAAGTCGAGTACTCGGTAGTTCAGTCTAGTGTCCTGGTTCACACGAACCATTTGTTCTCCGGCCTGAACCAACCAAATAATCCAATAATCAGTTAAATACATAAACAAACACAACCACAAACTCAATTTATAAAAGCTCCTAATTATCGTCAGCAGTTAATGTACCTGACTAGCTCTTTCAATTTCGGCGTCACTTCGAGCAGCATCCTCAACATTAATAGGCAACACAGCCGCCCTACTAATACAGTAGAGCCTTCTGACTTGCACCTCCACCTTCAACAATTAAAAACCAAAATTCAATATCAACCATAACCCAAAAATTGATCATCCAATTAATCCAGAATCTAATTCGATACAAAAATCATAAAATCCACAGAAATGAAATACCTGCTGTGAAGCGCTTATAATTGCAGTTTCAGGAACAGACACAATCCCTTCGATGTCAATAATCGACTCACGGCTCAGCCCCGCCACGTACTTGACCATCTGACGGCTCACAACCTCCGACTGGACCGTCGCAACGCACTGAACCGTGAACCCCTTTTCTCTCACCACAATGAACGCCATGTTCTTCCCGACGGCTCGGATCGTCTGCGCGCGGCCGCGTATCTGAACCTTCTGGTCCTTCCGCGCCTCCGTCAGAGCTCCGACCTCCGTCCAGTCCTTGACGTCGGCGATCCTCATCGATTGGAGCTGAATGAGCGGCAAGTCGCCGTAATTCTCGGCGAGCGGGTCCTCCGAGTCAGCGGGCTGTGCGCGGGCGGCCGACGCCGCCGCCTCTTGCTCCTGGCGGCGGCGGAGCTTCTCTTGCTTGGCGGCTTCTTTCTTGGCCGCCTTTTTGCTCACTGAGGCGGCGTCTCCGTTCTCGCCGTTCACTCCGTTTGCGCCGTTGGCTGGCTCGAGGCCGAGCTCCGAGGCTGGGTGAGGTTCTGACATTTTGGGAATCTAGGGTTTAGGATCGGAGATTGAGTATGGCGGAATGTGAAGGAGTTGGTTTCTGAGAGCGACCAACACACTAGTGGAAGAAGATATATAAATTGCGGGTTGTCCGGTCAATCAGGTCAGAATTTTGTTGTTAGGCGGGTTCGGGCGGCCCACTGGATTGAGAATTTTCCTGTTTCCGTTATTCCTCGAAATTTTCATTGATTCCATTCGGTGCTCAATACAAATTGCGTGGTGAACAAGTCAGGAAAAAACTACCAACACCACTAGGAATTACAACTACACGCGGAGAGTGATAATATTTACTATAATAATAATAGTAATAAAATTTAGTTTATTATCTTGAATTTTAAGATTAAAATCAGTTGAATTATTATTTTAAAAATCTATCTTTTTGGTATCCTAAACTTTTAAATGTCAATACCTTAGTCTACATTTTTCATCTTGAGCTCCAATTATAATGTCAGATGTTAATGTGGAGTCAGTAAGGATGCTCTACATATTAGTGTTAACTCTTAATATGTATGACAATGACCAAAATAACTTTTATGGGTCATAAGAGAAAACAGTCATAAGAGTTATTTTTGATCGTTTCATACATTTTGAGAGTCAATACTAGTATGTACGGTCTCCTTGTCAGCTCCACATCATCACCTGATATTATATTTAGAGTCCAACATGAAAATTTGGACTAAGTTGTAGGTATTTAAAAATTAAAGTACTAAAATGATAGATTTTCAAAAAGAAAGACTGAATTTATTTTAACCATAAAATTTAAGATATTAAACTAAATTTTATCCTAAAAATAATATACATACAAGGAATTCTAATGTACTTCCCCCTAAAATCTCTCTATAACTTCCCACTTCTGCAACAAAAACGGAGAAAAGGAAAACTGCAAATAATGGATTATAGCTGACTTCGTCTTGATTTATTGTTTTTTTAATAAGGTCTTGATTATTGTTGTAACAGCGTAAATTTGTTCGCGGTCAAACAACAGCACATAATGAAAATCGTTTTTACCGTTTTTGACTGTACGAGTAAGATTCTCTTAACTGATTTCTTTTTCTTTTTACACTTTCTACGTTCTTTTTTCTTGTTCTTTCTCTTAAACGACCAAAAAAATGTTTAGAGCTACTAACCAGTAAGTGGAGCAATTGCATCCCAAAATTAACCAAAGATAAAAGGGTAAGTACCTCATATGGTACCTGACAGAGGTGGCAAACGGGCCGGCCCAGTCTATTTAATCAGGCTTCGGGTCGTGTTTGGGCCAGCCCACGTCTTAACGGGCTCAGGCTCAGACCGACCCATTTACTCAAATCTAAGGCTCAATCTGGCCCAAGCCCATAACATATTGGGCCGTGCTCAAGTCGGTCGGGCCCGTTTGTAGTTAAAAATAGAAATTAGTTCAAAATTGATATTATAGTATACCAAAACAAAAACAAATAAAAAATAACTCACATTTTCTATCGATAATTTGTTTTCTTTGCTAACAAACTAAAGAAATATATGATATATGAATCATATGATAATTATTTATACTTGGTAATGTTATAGCAAAACTTTTTATGGGTCTAAGAGAATCAAAATGAATAATTATTAGTATTTATAAGTTATTGTTCACACTTAAAACAAATTTTATATTATTTATAAATATATAATCTTCATATTATAAAGAAAAAATATATATTTTAAAGTGGGTCGGACCGGGCCCGTTGGCTCATTTTTCTAGGCCCAGCCCGGCCCATTAAGATAACGTGCTTGAGCTGTGCACAGCCAGTAACGTACTCGTGCCGTGCTGGACCACTTTTAAATGTGTCGTGTCCACTTTATGACTCGTTTGCCACCTCTAGTACCTGATGTATGATCATTTGGATAATTAGATACCTGATGTTTAAAAGATAATAGTTTGGTACCTCATGTTTTGCTCAGTTAGACAGTTTGGTACTTCCGTTAACTTTTCTGTTAAATATGAGGGTAAAATAGACATTTAAGTACTATTTATAAAATTAGATATAAAAAATATTTGTTTTGTGATTAAATAACAATTATTCTTGAATCTTTATTATTTTCAGGTTTTTGACTTTTTGAGAGTGTACACGCATGAATTAATGTTTTTGGTAAGGTTGATAAAATATAACATAATTTTATTTTATGTTAAGAAATATGTATTTGTGATATGAACGCATGAGTGTTTATATTAATTACACCACCTAAATTTCTTAAATATGAAATTTAATCATGTTTTGAATAAAATATTAATTCATCTTTATATAGATAAATATTAGTTAAAATTTTAGATATATATTTAGACCTAATACATGAAACCACACAACAAATATTTTTTGTGTTTATATTGATGAAGAGTATTAAAATATCTATTTTACCCTCATATTTAACGAAAAAGTTAACAGAAGTACTAAACTGTCTAACTGAGCAAAACATGAGGTATCAAACTGTCTTATTTTAAACATCAGGTACCTAATTGTCCAAGTGATCATACATCAAGTATCATAAGAGGTATTTACTCAAAGTTTAAACGAAAGTGTAAGATCTATCTATATTAATAAAGTCAGAAAAAAAAATTTAAAAAACAATAAAAAATTTAAATTTTTAAACTTTTGATTATGTCTTTAATTTATTAAAATTTAAATCTAATAATTTAAAAAAATATGAATAAAATAGATAATTCATGTTTTAAAAATGAGATTTAAAAAAAATAGAGATAAAATATAAATAAATAAATTCACAAAAACATAAAACACTTCAAAATACTTATGTATAAAAGATGAATTTCGGTCAGCCTCTTCTCACTGGTAAACAAATCGAGGGAAAAAAAACTCAAAAATTCATAATTACATCATATCTGCTCACCAGCACCAATCTCCAATCATTCAGATGA
Organism: Comarum palustre; assembly: GCA_951800085.1. Taxonomy (NCBI): domain Eukaryota; kingdom Viridiplantae; phylum Streptophyta; class Magnoliopsida; order Rosales; family Rosaceae; genus Comarum; species Comarum palustre. The sequence goes on from OX637589.1 coordinate 14,748,615, forward strand.
TACATGTTACAGTTAATAACCAAAGCCTGAGAAATCTTCCTCATCGCCACTGCTAAAGGATTCCACCAGTTCATCACTATCATCGTCCTCGTCGTCCCCGTCTGTCAAAATCTCAAGCATTCCACCCCCTCCGTCAAAGTCCCCATCCATTATATAATCTCCCTCATCATCGTCGCTCCCACTATCATCATCATCATTACTCATATCACTATCATCATCCCCGTCGAGATCAGGACCCAGTAAAGTGTCCATGTCCGCATCGTCATCATCTTCATCATCATCATCGTCTTCACTCTCGGCGTCATCAGGATCAGAATCATCATCTGTTGGCTTTCGGCGACCAATTTCATAAACCCTAGCAGATGCAAACATCTCATCTTGGTCATCCATAGTGATCAGCCCAAGAAAAGAATCAGTTGGCTCTGTAGCAAAGTCAAGGACACAACGATCAACCGGAATAGTGGCAATGTCCGAGTAGTTAACTGCGTCCACTGTGCGGAAAGCAGCAAACAGAGGATGCTTTATACGACGGGTATGCACGGCAGACATCAGATCATCAAGATTTCTCCGGTGAATTGCATAAATTACATCACCACGGGCATTAAAAGTTATTGTAGTTTGGTCTAACGAAGGTACACTTCGGAGGAGTCTAAAGTTCCGGAGATCCCAGACCTCAGAGTTTATAATCACCTGTCAACAAAAGAAAAAGTATCAGAACCGAAACAACAAAGAACTGGTAAAATAAAAGTTAAAGAAACTGCAAATAAGAAGACACCAAATAGAATCCAGAAAAAAAGGTTTGCAACAACAAAAGCCCATTTAAACAGCATTCAATTATTCCCATGTTCTATTCGACACATTTATAGAGGGTGTCCTTCCCAGAATGCATGAAAACATTGACGTGGAGCATTGTACGTACTTTAAGCACACAACATCACATTGCACATCTTTGATCAAAGAAAAATGGGGGAGAGAATATTTATTCTCAATCATATTATTGCTATCATGTCCAAAACAAAATCTGATGCAGATTAAAAAAAGGTTTTGAAAGCAACTGCCAGCCATACAGATCAAATTTTATAATATGGCAGCATACTTCCCTAGTTATAAGGTAGTTGAAGGGTCCTACGTACCTCGTTCCCAGCAGGATGGAAACCACCACCTCCATAATCTGTAAACAGATCAAACCGATGAACAGGGCTGGAAACACGCCTGTCCCACAGGACACCATTCCAGAGCAGCATTGTGTCTGAAGGGTTGAAGTGTATATGAGAATATGCATGTCCACGGCCTGTGCTAGCAGCTGTATCTGACAGTTTTAATTCTAACTGGTTAGTTTGGATATCATATAATAGAATTTCTTTTTGGGCTGGCTCAGACGATAGGGCTGCAAAAACATCCCCAAAATTGCTAAATCTTGCAGCCTTGCACCCTTCATATGAATGCATTGGTCCAGTAGTGACCGTCGATGCATCCCACAACCTCACATCTTCTGAACTAGAGGAGAGCACCAATTCAGTTTCACCTGAAAGATACGTCTGAACAAGTGTCACAGGGGACTGGTGGCTTGTACAGCTCTCCAATACATTGCTGCTATTAGAATCAAAGGTTTTGAGTTCTCCACCATGACTGCCTACTGCAATACGAGCAGTGTCACTAAGAAAAGAGATGCATGTCAAGGGGTTACCAGTATCATCTCTACATGTACGCCATGGCCGGAATCTACTATAAACAAACTGACGATCCCTGCGATTTCCATGAACTCCACCATACATACTTCTGAACTCACGAGTGCCAAGCCGGGCAGTTACATTTGCAGGGGCATCAAGGGTTCGTCTTGGTTCAGGACAAACATGTGGCTGTAACAAGGACAGTGGTGGAAGCGTGGTTATAGGGGCAGGACATTGGCGATGCTGGTGCTTCAGATACTGAACAACCAAAGAGTCAAGAGTCAACCTTTCTGAGTTGCTTGGTTGAGGGTCGCTATGAAGCCCAAGTTGGGAGGATGGAGTTGCCAGACCTATACTAGAATTACCATACTGGTTATCATCCAAACACTCGGATGAAAAACAAGCAGGTGTGGATCGACAGTGTTGATCTCTCATGTTGAAAGTAGGGGTAGAGAACCCAGCCAGATCAGTTAGTAGACCGCTTTTCCGCACAATATTGGGTGTGGGAAAAATTGGAGACCGATACCCCTGGTCCCCGGTATGCATACGTTTCCCAGATGATGGCAAACATCCAGGATCCTTTAACTCGGATAATTTTCTTTTCATCGGCAACAGGATGGGTGTCTTACATTGGTAATCTGTATCAATATTAGGTTTGGGCAGGATTTCCGATGGAGCTTCTGATGCATTTGCAGGTGCAGATAACTCTTTCGATGCACTGAGGACATTTGTGGCCAATGTTGGGTGAGAGTCATGGGACTGGGATGGATTCTTTGACTGAAGACACAAATTTGGAGAAAAAACCAAAGGTCTTTTTTTCGAGTACGAGATAGTAGGATCACATTTAGAGCTTGAATCCTCCACCCCTGCTATCTTTGATTTGTTAGTAAGAAATTCAATAGGGGCGCGACCAGAGGGCCACTGAAGTTGCAAAGATGTGGCTTCTTGTGTAGCTTGATGAACAAGAGATGACGGGGCAGCCAAGGATGGCAAAGACGTCAACTGGGCCTCTTTTAAAAGTGAAGCAGCTGTTGTGGCCAAACCAGATGCCTGTAGGTGTTCATGTATTAGAAGTAAAAGCTCCCTGAAATTTCAAGCGTTGGGGAAAGGGACAAATGAAAAGCCATCAAAATGAAGTAAATAATCAATTAAAAAAAATGGAGACGTTCAACTATTCTAGGGCATTATACCAGAGATTGCCAAATACCTGGAATGGTAAGTGATGGGAGTGGCAGCAGCTATCGCTGCCCGTTCTATGCGCCTCAAAGTTGGCATTGCAGCATCAGTGGCAGCCAATGTGCTAGCACGTCCAGAATTGGTCACAATCTACTCAAAAGAAGAAGAAAAATATTTATAATCCTGTTTTATACATATAGAATAAAACTAAAAGTAGAAGAGAGGAAGGTGGAGGAAAAGTGAACTAAAAGCAAACAATGTCCTTCCCATATAAAGTAAAGTAATTATAATCCAACACCACATATCCTTTCTATAACTGATTTTCAGAGATAAAATAACGTATATGAAATGAGTATTTGAATTACTGACAGCACAATAGAAATGCTTACCGCCATCAACTCGATTGCTGCCTGTGAAAGTTCAGATTGCCATCTGCCTTGCTCAGCTCCTTGTGTTTGGGTCCCTGAATCTCGAATTAGTTCTGATAGTTTCTTTCCAACCTAGAACATCAAATTGCAGTTAGTAGCATAAAAAAGAAATGAATTGATGATAAATAAATATGAATAATCAAAGAACAAAAGGCGCAATGCCAAATAACTCATATAGCATGAAGAATTTCAATAAATGGCAGGGAACCGTCTGTAACCTTAGCAGAAACAAGAATCAACCAGTGACAAGATACATAGAAGTATAGTAAAAGGGATAAGTTTGCGTGTTTTGTTGGCTGTATTGTTTTATAATCGAGTATTCAAACTGGAGAACTCCCAGCCACCCAACTAGTTCAATTAGATGGCAATCATTTCAAATATTTAAATCTTATCTTTCCAGGTTAAGCTCTCCAAGAGAAGAATTTACAACAAAAGTCAATTCGACATTGGCTGGCTACAATGGCCTACATGAAAGTTAATTTACCTGAAGCTTTGTCAATATATGTGCAATTGTATCATCTCTCGCTAAACCAAGAAGGACTCGGCAAGCAAGTGCACGCAAACAGTCAAGTGCGGCAGGAGGAGAATATATGCGTGGTTGGAGAAGATGCAGCAGAACTTTTATACCATTGGTGGAGCGAACAGCCTCTCTTGCTTGCCGATACCCTTGCTCCAGTTGTGCCGCAAGCCCGGCACAACCGGCCCCAACTCCTAAAGATATCCTGCGATCCCCAACCAATGCTGAAGATTGTGCATTGCTACTGTTCAACTGTGTACCAGTACCCTGTGCTGCAAGAGCTGATTCCCCAGCTCGATCTGAGACGTTTCGCTCAGTACTTTTCTCTATAGCAAGACCATTTGAGGTTGGAGCAGAAACAGACTGCTGACTTTGTGCAAGTAAAGGTGGTTTGTTGCTGATTGAAGGTGGAGGACAGACGAGATTGACCAACACATTTAGAGCTGGCTGAATGATCTGAAAAGAACATAAAGGTAACTTAAAAACTGCAAAATAGAAAAACCGCAATCAAATCTAAAATATGATCATATAGAATGCCTTTACCTCGGGGTCCACATAACTACCATTAACACTCGCTGCATCAAGAATAACTGCTATACCAACAAGATTGTTGCTTAATGTTGAATTCACAATCATCTTGCGACTACTAGGTACCAATGTAACAATGTGCAGAACACCTAATGCATATTGAAGTAAATCATGTAGATAGCGTTCAACAGGTGGAGCCTGCAGGAAAAAAAAACCATTAAGTTAGAACATAGGAAAATAGAAAAAACAGAACATATCGGAAGTTCGAGTGGCAAAGGTGGGAAACTTCAGAGAATATATTCTTTGTTGGAAACTTTAAAGGAGAGAAATTTAGAAACCAGTATACCTGGCATAACTCCAACATAGTAATATGTCCATTATATCCCAAAAATCGATCAACTGCGGGCCAACGAGTTCTTACAAATGCAGGACCAAGCTTCCGGTCCTTCTGTAACTGGACAAATACTGCATCAATAGCTTCGTTGCTAAGGTCAAGTGGCTTGTAAGCTGCCCTTACACTGGGAAGATTTCGAGCTGCACTTCGACTGTTTTTATTTGGACGAAGAGAATCCACAAGCAAAATAAAATGAGCTCTAAAGTACTGACGCAAAGCAACACATGTGTGATAAGCAATCTGTTTCTCTGATGAGGTCAGTACTTCTGTCGGTGACCTATCATTTCGAAGTGAGCCTGAGGTAGAGAGTGTCCCAGAATTTACACCAGATCTTACTGATGCCGCATCATTTAAAAGGCTCAGTACTTTCTTTAGGCCATCCTGAGCATCAAAAGCATCAAGAACTGCCTTGAAAACAAATGCAGCGGAAAAAAATAAGGCTGCATTTTTCCTGGCTTGATCCTGTGAGCACTCAAGAAGATGGAGAGCCAACTCAACCACCTGGTCAACCAGATCTGAGGGAAGAGCACATACACGCTCCATTATACCCTGAAACAAAAACAAACCAAAAAAATAAAATGAGTTAATAACAGCAAAGAAAATTATGTAATTACATAAGTTCTGAAAAGAAGATCAGATCACACGTCATTACCTGCAGCGAACCGATTGTGAACAAGCAAGAAGAAAGACCAAAATAGGTTTGAGGAACCCTAGGGACAGCGAGTAGTTTTTGCATGCCGCCCCTATCCACAAACAATGCAGCAAACTTCCGGTGAGCAGCCAAAGCACATATGAACTTCATTACATCAGGCAAAAGCATTGCGACCTTTGACGGTTCTTTATGTCTTGAATTTCGTTGCAACAAGGCAAGACACACGTCTACTCCCTTCTCATGCAATACAGGTCCAAGAACTTCAACATATTCTCCGAGAGTCTCAAGACATTGAATACAGTACTTTTCTCTCAACTGTGCAAGGGATTCAACAGTTGGAATAAAGAATTCTTCAACATCTTCATGTTTTTGAGGTTCAGAACTTGAAGTTATTGGTTCAGCACTAGCAGAGGTATTCACTGCATTCGCACTAATCAGCGAAAACAACAAGTAATATGTTACAATCAACTCATCTAATATCTGTATAGTAGTATAACACAACCTGCTCTAACACCAAATTCAGTGCATCAAGCACAAAATAGTACCTTAGCGCTTCAATTGAATTGGCAGCATCAATTACGGTCGATGCTGCTCTTGAAGCAGCCAAAACTGCAGCTTCTTCGTTATTTGTAGTAGTGAATTCCTGAGTAGTCAAGTGGCAAAAAACTGAGGTGAAAAGAAAGGAAAAGCAAAAGAAAAAAAGTGGCGAGGGGGGAGACTTTTTCATACCTCTAAAGCTGCACTTTTGACAACTTCCGCAGCAGCATCACCAGCAGCTTTGATGGCTTCTGCAGGTGCATTGGCTGCTCTAGCTTCAGCTTCTGCAGCTCTAACTGCTTTTTTTACTAGATCAGTAATATCCTTACTTCCAACTGTGCAACCCTGGAAGCACTCATCATTATCCTCTCTTTCCAGAAACAAATCATCAGATGTGCTCCTGCTCGAAAACTTCCTAGAATCTGATACTTTTTTCATATCTGAATTCTTTGATGTACCCTTGTCTCTAATGCTTCGCCCTTGACCCAACCGAATAGCAGATCCTGATGACGTCAAGAGCTGTTCATTTTCTACACCGCTTTCGTTTGCCCTTCCCTTCCCTCTAGATCGTGCCCATCCACGGTTAGGTCTGCGCCTTGAGGAGTCATCTTTCCCATTTTCATCAAAATCACCAAATTTAACTTTCCCATCACGCGATTCACAGCCATCAACATCATTGGTCTCAACCCCTTCATCCATTCCATCAGGTGGTTCTCCACCATCAACCCAACAATCTCCTCCAGACGCCTCATCTAAGCATCTCTCACTTGTTATCCTTGGATCCTCAAAATGAGTTGTTTCCAAAACTGGCCGAACCCTGCCCCGACCTTCATCTCTACCTCTAATCCCGGAGGTATTTTTATTCTCTGTTAAATGACTAGAATCCTTCTGACTAATACTTGACTCCCCCAAAACACGGACACGAAGATAACGCATAAGTTTGGCTGACAATCCAGATGTCAACACATCTTCCACAACTTGACCGCCCCTGCAAACAGCCATTTAAGATATGTGAATGAAACTAATAACTAAAAATAAAATGAGGATCAAAGGACTATAGAAGCATACCCAGCCAGACATGTGAACGAAACTAATAACTAAAAATAAAATGAGGATCAAAGGACTATAGAAGCATACCCAGCCAGACATAAGACAAGAAGTCCAGTAGAATATGTCTTCAGCATTTCAAAATCTGAGGCCTCCTTTCCCCCCAAATCATGCTTCCCGTTCTGGTATTCAACCGAGACACTCGAAGTCTCATTCATCACCCAGTCCTTTATTTTCTCCAAAACGTCTTCTTCAAAAACAGGAGGATACTGTAACAAATTCAGGATTTTCAGATTGACGATAAAACATTATAAGATATAGGAAAAACAAAAACTACTTGAAACTCGAATCTTACCATAACATTTACTGAACAGCTCAGAAACAGCCTTGCAGCAGCTGCATGGACGGACGCAGAGTATCTCGTATCTGTCAAATACTTGGTAGATATTAATTCAATGAAATCATCATGTTCCTGGGAAAGAGACAAAAAACAATTAGGCCAACATTTCACGCAAATAATATAGCAACCGTAATACCACAAACGAAAACTAGTTACCCGAACCACGGTCCCTAGCCGTCCAACGGTATGAGAACCGCGACCATTGCTAGAAGAATGACCAGTCTCCTCCATGTATCTGAACATACAGCCATTCAATAAGTTAATTTCGAAATGTGGTTACCAAAAAAAGTTCCAAATGTGTTGACAAAAGTCTAGTAAAGTTTAATGCAGGAATTAAAATCTTATTCCGAAGTTTAATTCATTTCTCTAAACTAAGCAAAGCCGAATACATCTAGCAGTGACATTACAGCCTCATTATCAATAGCATACTAAACTCGAATCAAATAACAATGCGGTTAACGAGTAAACTAAACTCGAAATGAACAACAATGCGCAGCATTACAGGCTATACCTAGAATCAAATTCGCAAGATTGACAAGAAAATTACCGCTTCTCCTGCGTTTGAAGAAGTGAAGCGAGAGCGTGAAGAACAGTGGCGCTGGGGTTGTCAGACGAAGCCATAACCTTATCCATGAGCTTCTGAGCCTTGGCCACCATTTCATCGTCTTCATTCCTCGGCTCCTCCTCTTCCGCCTCCTCGCCTCCTTGCGATTCCGGCGCCGGAGGAGACGGTAGCGCCGCGTCTTGCCCTTGCCCCTGGCTCTGTAGCTCGTCGTCCATAGCGGCCTCCGTAATCAGAGAAAATTATAGCGAAAAAAATGGAAATCAAAGATTGGTGTATGGTGTATATCTGTGTATGTACTTGTAAAGCTTTCTAGGTTTTTGAGGGTTGGTATATATAGGCGGAGAGGTTGCAGAGAGAAAAAGAGAGGAGAAGAAGCAAATCGTTTCTTTGCGGAGTGTGCTCGGCTATGTAGTCTGAGCGAGACACGGTAGGAATAATACCCGACCCGGTTTGTGTCGAACCCTAGCCACCCTTGGGCCTGGGTTGACCCGCTTACGGTTTTTAGAGAAAACTCTTTTTTGCCAAAAATGTTTCGAAATTTTAAAATACATAAAATATTGTCACTCATAAATATTGTAACGCTTACCGAGTTTTCAAATCTTGGTTTAAATCTTAGATAATTTCCTCATTCAAAACGAAGTAACTAACTTACTATTTTGATATTGGCAGTGTAGCGTCTTACTCTCATGGAAACCAATGTGAAGTAAACCTTGGGGTTTATTTAAACTAGGGTTGGGATCGGTACGGACAGGTCGGGATTCGACCTATCCCGATCTCGATCCTGAAATTAAAATAATGATTCTGATCCTGAAATTCGGTATGAGACTGGTTGGGATTCGGGACGGGTCGGGACTAATTCTGATCACGAAAACATGTAATTTTTTGTTCTAAATGCAACATTTTTACTGAAAGTCAAGCTTTTTGAATTCAGGACAGGTCGGGATTCGGGACAACATTTAGTTTGACTCATCCTAATTCGACTCATATACCAAAATTCAGGATCCGGGACAGGTCGGAACAATATAATTTTAGGGTTATATCCCGACCCGATCGAGACGAGATCGGGATGGATCAGATTCGGTATCGGGATATCGGTTTTGAATTCTCATTCCTAATTTAAACTCAATTTTGATGGATATATTCGAAATAATGTAACAACGATGAGGTTTGTTCTTCGATATTGTTATGGTAACCTGATGCTTTAAACCTCAATTTTTGCTAATAAAGTCATCAAAACAACATGTGTTATTGTTGCAGAAGCAACAAGACTATGAGAAGGTTTACGTTCAGCGGTGTTGGAATCAATTCAAACTTGTTGTTAAAGGGACTTCAAGATGCTCATGGATTGTCAAAATAAGAAGTCGTAATTGATTGGCAGTTCACACCCTAACTCTAAGCTTCTGCATATATTTACACTTAATCAGTTGAGAAAGATAGTTCGTATTGTGCTATAATAATGTAGGATTAATTTCAGTTTATTTTTCTGAGGTTTAAGACTAAAATCATTTCACCTCACGGACTCTTAAATTTAAAAGTTTACCTTCTAAAGTTTTTAATTCTCATAAATCATCATTAATTTGGACCCTCTAAACTTTCACCTAATTTGGACATTAATTTTAACTTTATAACTCACTACATGAGCCAAAATAGTTATATAACAACGAAAACCACATTTTAGGACATTTTTGTTAAAATTTCATGGCATTATTTAACCTCAAAATTGAACGAAATTAATTCAACGTGATTTATTAAAATTGAAAAGTTTATAGGATAAATTTTTAAAATTAAAAGTTTAAGGATGAAATAATGTTACCTAAGTTTTGAAGGGATAAACTGAAATTAGTTCAATAATGTAATTTTAGTTGTTACGTTGATAAAAAATAATAATTAAAATTCGATTAAAAAAAGTGAAAAACAAGACTAGTGACTGGTGAGTGGTGAATGGCCGCGGACTACCGAGCCGGTACTGGTTTGGCCTTGGATCCATTGACCACAAAAGTCAAAATCTGATACGATCACTGCACACTCCACCGAGTATGGGAAAGTATATCCCACGCGCCGGCCGAGACATCATCGTCTTCTGCCTCTTCAACACAAGACAAAATTTGGATAGAGTAAGCTATCACACAGTGATCCCTTTTACATTGTTCTACTCTTTACATCACAATCCTAAATCATCCAGTAATTCCAGGGCCAAAGATGAGCTGAAGCAAAAGCTAGTTTCACAAGATGACTTCCCATAAGCTATATTGCACGGATACAAATACGGCGACACGACAAATCTTTAAAACGACAATTCTAACATATTTTGGATACAACAAATAAATATTATATTTATATATTTTTAATATATGAAAACATTCCTCACTTCCAAAAAAATAAAAAATAAAAACATATAAAAAGCCCTAAAAATAATTTAAAAACTATATATATTTTTTCGACTCTTTTAGCATGTTATTTTCTGACTCTAGCATTTAAACGTCCAACATAATAATCAGAAGATCCATAATTTTCACCAAACCCAATCCTAAGACTGTCTCATCCTCTCTCAACAACTTCCTCAAACCCTCATCTCATACCAAGTCTTTCTCCACTCAACCTAATTCCTCTCCTCAATTCAGCTCCTTCTCTGTTTCTCTGCTTCTGACAAAACACATTTCACCCAATCTTTCTCCTTCACCTATCAATAAACTTATCGGAAGCTGGAAGTCTGTGCCAGAGATTAACGATACCCAGAAGTTATCTAAGTTCGCCTCTATATTTTGACTTTGATTAGAGGCTTGTGTCTCTCTCACCCTTCTATTTTTCTGGTGGAGTTCGCATCTGTCTTTTTTTAATAAAAATCCTCAAAACGGTGATGTGGCGTGTCGGAGGCGCGTCAGAGGCGTGTTAGGGATGACGTGGCATGTTGTCAACGTGTCTAGAAAGTCAAAAAATTTTGACAGGCCACGTGACGTGTCGGGCCGTGTCTGCGTGTCCCTACGTGTCGGCAGTGTTCTAAAAGGCCCCGCCTAGCACCGCCTAGTCCCCGCCTAGGCTCTAGGCTGCAACAAGCCGCCTTGCTTTTCTTTAAGGCCTTTGTGCCAGGCTGTGGGCAATTAGGCGGCGGCCTAGCCCGCTTAATCGCCGCCTAGAGACCGCCTAGCCGCCTAGGGTTCTAAGCTCTCCGGCTAATTTTATTTACATTTAGTGGTGGAGTTGTTACATTGTGGGGAGCATGCGAGTATAAAAGTAAATGATGTTTTTAGAATTAGAAATATATGTGTTTATTGTTGTTGTTGCTCACTTTTACATGAAGTTATGCTAAATTTTAGCTATAATCTATTTTATAAATAGGTCTAACAAGATTTATGTCGAATAATTTATCCATATTTGACTGTTTTCAAATATTATAGTACATAAAATATATATATTTTTAATTAATAAATATGAAAAAAGTAAATCGCCTAATCCCCGCCTAGCCCCTAGTCCCCGCCTAGGCTGTCCAAGCGCTAGGCTATGGGTCGCCGCCCGCCTACCGCCTAGCGCTTTTTAGAACATTGCGTGTCGGATACTCTGATACTCGGAGTTTTGACGTGTCTATGCAACATAGCCCACAAGTCACCTAGAGAATGAGAATGTGTTGAAGTATGTGGGTGGGGTTGATATAAGCTTATTCAAATGTGGGTGGGGTTGATATAAGCTTATTCAAAACAAGACCCATCAATGGCATGTAGGACTCTTGTGGACATTCATACCCTCCAAGTTGTTTATGAAGATCACTCTCTTGTCACCCTCACCCATTAATGAGTATGCTTTGCATGCATTTTGTATAATGTGGGATTGATCTTGTTTGTTGAGATATTTGTTGTTCAATTTTGATCCAGGCCCAATGCTTATTGAGCTTTTGGAGAAGTTTTGTGTGCCCTCATACGGGTATTATTAAATGAGTCAGTTATGATACCAGATATTTGAACTCCTTAAGAAAGTTGTAAATTTTATTTTGGATTCATATGTTTACATACATAAAGTTGCAGATGTATACATTTCCGGATTTCCCTTATGGTAGATCATAGAAGGTTCACCTTATGCTAAATGTTTGGGCATATGTTGATACGTTGATATCTATGCGTATTATGTATGTAGCGGGATTGACACAATATTTATAGTGGTTCACCCCGTCATCTATAGGCAAAGGGCTACATCCATTTATATAATATGTACTATGAGTTGGCAGCACCTCAAAGTATTACAAGTAACGGTTAGGATGGGCTACTTATCTAATCATCTATTTATCTCCCTCAAGTGGGAAGACTTCCTTTATAGGAGAGGGAGACTCCACCTCTTTTACATATCTCTGATGTGGGACTGAGGTCCACAGTATGCTCCGTGAGGGCATGTTGGTGAGGCCGGTAATGTGGCTTCCCGATGTCGGATCGGCGACTTTCGGATACCGTTACGTAGCTTGTATGTCAGATTTCGTGATGCATGCCGTGGTCTGATCTCGTCATGGCTCGTGGACTCACATAAAGGGTGTTACTTATACTTAAGAGAGTAGGCACACTAGTGGCTACCCCAACACTAATTTTAGCAAAAGAGTATCTTACAAACTACTTATGTGGTATGGAATTTGCTATTGTCCAGTACTTTAATCCAGGGATATAACAACTCATCTTTAATGCTTACAGCTACTAATGGTAGATGGAAATGGAATACTTCATCGTCGACGCATGTCCCTTGACACAAATCCTTTGTGCAATCTGCTAGGTTCATCTTATAAATCATGGACCATGTGTATCCAACTTTACAAATCGTAATTTAAATTGCAAATAGCTGGCTGCTGGCCTTGCGTTATTATATTGGGAAAACTGCAATTGCAACATTGTGTGATTTTAGGGGCCTGCTACATTTCTGCAGTTCTGCTGCACCAACGTATGCAATGTTAGAGTATATGTTCAGACATGGAGCTCATTTTATTGGTACGCTTCATCCACCATAAACTCGGTGAGAACCCTGATAACAACAGATTTATCCACAGTTGTTCCCAATTGTAGTTGAAGTCCTTAACTGAGACTTGTGCAATCTGCAATGGGATATTCAAAGTCATTGGTGAATGCATCATAAGAATGGTTACGAGCTTGAATATACTGTTGATGTTGTAGTCATTCATTTATTCTGCTCGTCGTTGAAAAAACCATGGGAATATATGATTCAAGTGACCTGTGCAAGCGAATAATGCGTGTTCATTACAAGCAATAGTACAAATGTTGAGCCTTCCTACTCGCACCAAAATAAGCTAGAATGATGAGAAGTCCTACAAAGAACAAAAAGATCAAGTAGTGGATATATTACTTGAAATCACTAATGTACAAAAAGCCCCAGAAAATCACAGAAATGCATACAGCGAGGCAACCAAAATCAAACAAAGAGTCTTTCCCAGAGCCCCAGGTCTGCCGTTCACACTACTTGAACTATACTCAGACGGTTCAATCATGATCCTAAATTTGCAGTCTCCAGTTGATGGATCGGAGGTGGTGACGGTTGAAAGATTCGGAAACTTGCAGGCAGTGTCCAGCTGATCATAAATCTGATAGTAACTGTTAAATGCATACGAAATGTTTCCTCTGACGTCTAAGTTTCCACATGATGTCCCATATCCAAGACTTGTGCAATCAGCATTTGCACAAGCGTAGCTCACACTTAAAGGAACTTCAGGATCATCAAGATTAGCTGATGGTGACAGAACGCACCATTTCTTAGCCAGATATTTTACACCACTTGCTCCTACTAAAGCATTTGCAGTGCCCAAACTGAGCTGATACTTGGGTGTTCCATCAAAGTAGAACAACCCCCAATGGCGTTCAAAGTTACCTGGCTGAATGCTCTTGGCATCTTCATCAACAAGGCTGAATAAGTATGCATCCACAGGGCCAGGTCTCATGGGAGTGCCTACATTGTTCTTCATCCGGGTTATGAAGCCCTGGTTAAACCGCTGGGCAAACTGCAAATTTGCATTCTGGTCCCCATCAGTAGGCCAACCAATCTCTCCAACTATTATAGACAAGTTACCGAATCCATTCTTTGCTAGTGCCCATACTAGTGTATCATGGTTTGCATCAAACACATTCTGATAGATTTTCCCATTGTCATCAATGGGACTTGAGTATCCGTCAAAGAAGGCATAGTCCGCAGGGAAATCGGGATTATTGTAGAGACTTATGAAAGGATAGATATTGACAGTGCATGGAGCACCATTGTCGCTCAAGAACTGGACAATGTTCAGCATGAGGTCCTTTGTATCAGCCCGGAAGTCACCATCAGAAGGTTTAGGTGAAGTGCCACTGTCATAGACATCAGCATTGAGGGGAATAGTTACCTTAACCTGATTGCTCAACCCGGCTTTTATAAGAGCTGACTGGATGTTTTTCAGAGCAGGAAATAGTGTTGTAAGAAAGCTTCCATTGAATGTTGACAAGAGCGGTTCATTGCCCACTGCAGCATACCTTGCACAGAATGAATACGTAAGTCAAGAGAAAATGTAGACATAGATTTCAAACTTATTGAACAGGCTAGCCTGATGAGATGGATAAGTTCATCTCTCACTAAAAGAAAGTTCAAAAAAAACATTAGGAAACGCAAGGCATAAAGACGAACATTTGCATGTGTTTATAACAATAATAGAAAGCACCAAAGAGGTAAAAGAGATCCTCCAACTAGCTAGCCATGGATAGGGAAATGGAAGATCTTTACAACAAAATGAGATGCAAACAAATATAGCACTCTAAGGTCCAAATACCAGTTTGTTGGCTAACAAGCAGATTCAAAAGAACTGAAACAAATTACCAGAAACCCTGAATGAAATTTCAACTCTTACACCAAGGACAAGTCCCACAAGGATCAACAATTAGATGATGACTGGAATAAGGTTATAATCGATTGTTTCAACTTTCAACCATTCAGAGCAGATCTGAAACATACCAAGCCCAATCCAGAAGCCACAGTATCTCAGTTATGTACTTGGCTTCATTAATTGACCAAAGGAAAACAACTACCTCACAAACACATATGACCATACTGATTTCATTTTCATGAAGGCAAAACCCAAAGAAATCCAGCCAGTGCATACACAAACTAAGTTTTCATATGGATCAATTATAGTTTCTTTGTGATTCAGACCAGAAATCAACTTAAAACCATAAAAAGAACAAATCTAAAGGTCTAGTCAAAGACAAAGATATTACCTAATATCTACGCCATTGGAGACATGTGATGAGATATTCTTGGAGACCCAATTCTCAGCTGCAGCCACACTATTAGCCAAACCATAAAGCATCTCATTGGGTATTCCCACCATGACCTGAAGCCCAGACTTGCTCAGAGCATTCAAGATGTTATAATCTGCATCAAAAAGCTTAACCTTCTGAATCCCATTATCCTTGATCATCTTCACAACCGAAGCCGGAGGGATTGCATGTGTATCTTGAGTTCCCCAGTTGACTCCAATCCCAAACACAAAGCCCACCAAGACATTGAAGCAAAGTAAAGCCACAACCAAGCCTCTAAAGAACCCCATAAAACCCTTAAGAGCTGATTTAGAAAGCAAAAGGCTGGATTTTGAGAGATGGGTTGGAACTTTGAAGCTAAAGTTGGATTCTTTAAGGAACAAAATCTGGAAATATATATTACAAGAACAAGTAAAGCATAAAGTGTCAGACCCAGAAGAGGATTGATATGCTAAACAATGGAGTTAATGTTCATAGATGAGGCATAAACTTAACTAAAGTTTCATACCCAAAGTTCAAAAAGAGAGAAAAAACAGGATTTATAGAAGATCAAGTTGGTTTTGGCACAAAGAACCAAACTTTATTCTACGAAATGTTCAAAGAAATTAGTAAGTTGATGATTTTCTATGGGATACAAGTTCCTAAATACGACAGAAGTTGCTTGGTTTGGAACTTTGGATTGTGGAACTGTAAAGAAGGAAGAGGAGGAAGACGACATGGGAATATTCTATTTTTTTCAACAAGTGATGAACTCACCTCACTGATTGGTGAAGGTTTATCTGAATAATTAAACAGCAGTAAAGAAGAAGAATCTTGAACAGATGAACAGCGTAAGCAAAGATTCGGTTGAGGGTAGTGGATACCTGAGATTATCTCTGTGTCTCTGCACTAATGTAATACGTAGATAAATCCAGTTCCTCAGTAGGTAGAGTGGACTCGGTTTTGTAGTTTTGCTATCATCACGCACACTTCTTGAGATTAATGTCGATCGATTTTTGATCTTTTCATCTTCTTCCTGTTTTGTTAATTGTTGCTAATCACTAAATTTATCAAGAAAATGCATTGAGTGATTGAAGTGTAATATCAAACTTAAATCACTTTGTACGTAAAAAGAGGTGTCATGGCACCCCTTCAAATCAAGAGCAAATCCTTTAAGGGGCGGGAGTTGGCTGTGACCCCGCGACGACTCTAAAATCTCTTTTAAAGTATACATTTGTTAGCGTTAAGTTCAAAGTTTTACATATAATGATCTCACCAGAAGATCTGGTCTTGTCGAAATTTCTTTCAAGTTCCACCACTACTCAAAACCCCTCAAAAGCTTTGGTCTTTATATGTCTTTGAGCTAGATGTGATGTGATGTGATGTGATGTGATGTGTGTACATATCTAGCTCAAAAGCTTTGGCTTTGTTTGGGATCTTGCTAACTTAGAAGATTTATTACAACCTTCTCCTATATTGCCCCCCCCCTCTTCGGTTTTTTTCTGGAGTGGTCATACTAACTAAGAGTAACAGACAAAATTCAACAAAAATGGTGATGTTAACATTATGTTATCTATAAAGGTGATTAAGGAAAACCAAGCTTGAGGTTTACATCTTTTCCTTTGTGAGGTCAATTCTTGTTTTAGCACTCAAAAATGGTTTATGAAATTCATAATGAAGTGATTAGATTTGCCTTTAGAACCACAGAAAAAGGCTGTCTTCTAGCAATGGAGTTATAATTGTATGCACCATCATACTGTCTGGACCCAACAGCACTAGATTGATTATGGCCTCCACACCTAATCTTTCCAATTATAAGACAGTAATTGCTACTTTTATTAGAGTTTTAGAATTTGTGACATGCCACGTTTGAAGTGACTCACATTTCATCTTTGTTGCATCTTTGGTCGGTTCATATAAGTCGTAACCTAACCTTGATAGCTCTTTTTCCTTTCTTTTTTCCTCGAAAGAATTTGATCGCGTCTGGCCGACTTCTTTTTTCATTACTCACAGAATATGGAAAACTACAACCCAAAATCTGTAAATTTTTTCTTTTATTTTTTAACTAATCCAATTGGTCGGGAGTTGTCCCTCCTCTTGAGCGAGAGATTTAGTCTCCTCGCGAGGATTTAGAATTTTTGGTAGGTTGGTGTTGGTCGTCCCTTCTCTTTTGGACGAGGGTTTGGGGTTCTGGTAGGGTAGTGTTGGTCGTGTTGCCGAGTGAGTCATGGTTATAGTGTCGTTTCCAGAAACTATTTTGATATCGGTTAATTCTTGTTGTCAATGTAATGAGGAGGTTATCTGTACATATATGCTGGTACGTTTGGCATGTGTGTTTGAAATGATTGTTCTTCTTGAGGTTGACTGTAGGAATGAATCAAGATTTCTGAATTAGGTTAGGTTACAGTTGAACTCTTATTGATATTGGTTCTTGTCCACTGTAATCGCTGTTATTTCAGGTAGGTAGGGTAGAGAGTAGGGAATTTATGCCCACCACCGTTATCTCTCATGGTTGTAATTTATATTCTCGTTTATTCTATCAATAAAGACTGATGTACTTCTAAAAAAATGGTACGATATAAACACATGTAGGAAAGATAATAAAACCTTACTAGAGGGCCTAATGTGGTTATCATATCAGCTTTGCTTCTATAGAACATGTCAGAAGTAACAAGTATGAAAATGTAAAGTCAGCTATCGTATATCTTTAATTACTGAACTAAGACACCATGGAATAGCAGCTCTATCGTTAAGGCAATCAAACTGGACCTTAAAGTCTCTCTCAACACTACCAGAAAAAAGACTTTAGACGAAATGACCAAAAACAGGCCGACAAAATTTTTTTTCGTCGGCTAAGTTAAATTTTCGTCAGTTAAACTAATTTTTTCATCGGTTATAGTCTGTAAACTTTAGCCGATGAAATTTGAAAGGTTTAGCCAACGAAATTAGGGTATTTCGTCAGCTAAAGTACCTTTTAGTTACAAAATTGCACTATGGATATTTCGGTGTCCGATTGACTATTGTGATACCAATCTAAAAGCAGAACAGGCGTACGAGTACAATTTTTAATGACATAAAATATGGGCTTTTTGGCCATCCGAGTTAGTTTAAGGCTTCAAAAAGCAGTTTTTCTAAACATTTAACACACGAAAACGCCTATATGCATCTATATAAGGAATTTTGGTGGAACCTTCAACATAACAAACTCTCACCATGATGAGACGCAACTGTGTATCTAAAAATTTTGTGACATTTACCTCTCGATGATATGACTCCCTATATGGATAAATAATGGTAAATAGTAGACATGTTGTGATTCTGGTCAAAATTCACAAACAAAAATATGACCGTCAGATATCATCAATATGTTGAAATATGTCTATGGTAAAAAATTCAACTTGATCCGATAAATTTAAGGGCTTCATCCGGACGGTCAATCCTGTAAGTCAAACCCCTAAATTGTATTGACCGCAACTATCGGCACCGAGACTTTACCGGAATTACGTGATTTTTCAACCGTAGACCTATTTCACCATTCCGGTCATATCTTATTTCACAACCTTTTTGCGTTTGAAGTTTCTACGTAGAGTTTGTTTTTGATATTGAACATTTACTCAAAGCTTAATAACACAAGTTATACAACATTAGTAGGCATGTTGTGATTCCGATGATTAAAGTTGAGAAACAAAAATCCAACCGTCTGATATGATCATTATGTCGAAATATGTCTATTAGAAAAAATTCAACTTGATCCGACAACGTTAAGAGCTCGATCCTTATGGTTAATCCCGTAAGTCAAACCCCTTAACGCACGGAAACGGTCATTTGACCGTCTAAATTACGTATTTTGCCCCGACTTTCAACTGAAAATAGTTTTAAATCGATGAGATGCAACTAGTGGTATCAAATTTTATGAAAAAATAACCACCGGAGATAGGGCTACTATAGGGAGAAAGAATGAAAATTACGTTGAGGGTTTACGATTTATGGTTTTAGCCGATGAAATTAGGATAATTCGTCTGCTAAAGTTAAATAAAATAAATAACTATAGCCAACGAAATTATGGTAATTCGTCGGCTAAGGTTAAATAAATAACTATAGCTAATGAAATTTATTAAAATTGGTCGACTAAAGTTAATTCAAAATTTTTGATGGGGATTTTTAAAAATTTTGAATTTTTCCGACTAAAATTTTGAAATTTAGCCGACGAAATTAAGATATTTTTTCGGTTAAAGTTCAAAATTTTCAAAATCTCCGCCGAAATTTTTTATTTTTTTCT
Organism: Comarum palustre; assembly: GCA_951800085.1. Classification (NCBI taxonomy): domain Eukaryota; kingdom Viridiplantae; phylum Streptophyta; class Magnoliopsida; order Rosales; family Rosaceae; genus Comarum; species Comarum palustre. The sequence goes on from OX637589.1 coordinate 14,768,049, forward strand.
ATATCCATCCTTCTCTAACTCCTCCTCCTCCTTCTCCTCTTCCTCTCCTAGCCTTCTCCTCCTCCTCCTACTCCTCTTCTATAAATGCATTCGATGCAGTTCTGTTTAAATCGGTTGAATTATAACCTCAAATCGCAATCGAACCGTTTTTATGCGGTTCGGTGCGGTGTGATTATAAAACGACACCATTTTAGTTCGGTGCGGTTACCGAATTATGTTTTATGGTGCGGTTCGAGTCGGTAACCATATTTTCAGTACAAAACACCCACCCCTAATAGAGATGGTGGGGATGGGTAGGTTGAACTTGAAGAACTTGGTTAGGATAGAGGCTTGAATCTGAGCTTGCAAAGGAAACTAAAACAACGGGAAAGAAATACTTGCCACCACCGGGCCAAAGAACTACCATAAAATGGTAAGGAAGCTGCCTAAAACATGAGAGTGCTGCCCCTACTCTCAATCTGAAATCTAGATCAAGAATTGATCCAGATCTGGAAGAAGAGAGAGGGATGAGGGAGAAACTGGTTTTTGGGTTTTTTCCTAGAGAGAATGTGGACTCTCTCTCTAGAAAATGTGTATATATGTTTTTTATTCTCTAAGTTTACATTGAGTATGAAGAGACACATTTATAAAACAAACCCTAGTAACGAAAACTATTATAGTATTGATGATTTCTAGGAAAATGTACAATAAATTCAGGAACATGGTAATGAATCTTCTTGATCTCCCCACATCCCACCCCTAAGATGCCGACACCAAATCTGAAACAAGTAAGTTCCATTATTCACTCTCCACCTTAAACCCTTCTCCAACAACTTCTTTCCTCAAATGACAACATGCTAGATACAAGAGGAACCTCTCCCCATCTCAACTTCAAGAAATGACTTATCTTGAAAATATCTGGCCTTGAACATTCTTCCAACCAGAGAATCCTCATCCTGCACCAACCTCTATCCAATCTTGGCTAACAAAGCCTGATTAAATCTTTGAAACTCACGGAATCCCAAACCTCCCTCATTTTTCAGGACACAAAGATCACTCCATTTCCTACCATGTATACCCTTATCATTTGCTTTTTCCACCAAAACTTGGCAAGGTGTTTATTTATGTTCTCACAAATACCCACTGGAATCCTAAACACACTCATAGTATAAGCCGGAAGCTATTGTGCTACTACTGTTTTAATAAGAACTTCCTTACCTTCCTTAGACATAAGCCTTCATTCCCATCCCTGAACTCTCTACCAAATCCTTAAAAGCTTTCTTTTTACTCATACTGATCATTGTTGGTAAGCCCAAGTAACGCTCATGACAAAGAACAATTTTCATATCAAGTGTTGCACTAAACGCTTCTTTCACTGCCATTGTTGTCTGAGGGCTAAAACAAATAGTTTATTTTTCAATATTGACTTCTGACCCGATGATCTCTCATACTCCCCAAAAATTTCTTTTAACTTCATGCACTCTTGAGTCGATGCATCACAGAATAAAAGACTATCATATGCAAAGAATAAATGGGTGACAACTGGAGCTCATCGTGCAATTGCTTTTAACACTCTTTCACGTTCTGCTATCCTCAACAAAGAAGAAAAACCTTTTGCCACCAATAGAAATAGATACGGAGAAATATTGTTTCCTTGCCTCAATCCTCGAAAAGACACAATTCTCCCAAAAGGACACCCTTGAATCAAAATAAAGTAGGAGACTGATTGAACTCAACTCGTAATCAAATCTGTGAACCGTTGAGGAAAACCTATAGTGACCATCATACTCCGCAAAAACACCAATTCCACACTCTCATATGCCTTAGCCATATCTAACTTTACTACTGCCTTTTGTCGACTCTTCAGGTTATACATCGTCTCAAAAGCAACAATGAAATTATCATGGATCAACTGACCTGGAACAAAAACACTTTAACAATCCTCAATCAAATTAGAAAGCACCACATCAGCCGATTCGCTAAAGCTTTTGACATAAGCTTATACACCACATTACACAAACTTATTGGGCGATACTCAGTTACTTGCTTCGGGTTTTGAATCTTTGGGATCAAAACAATTAAAGTAGCAATGAAATTATTATGGATCAACTGACCTGGAACAAAAGCACTTTGACAATCCTCAATCAAATTAGAAAGCACCACATCAGCCGATCGCTAAAGCTTTTGACATAAGCTTATACACCACATTACACAAACTTATTGGGCGATACTCAATTACTTGCTTCGGGTTTTGAATCTTTGGGATCAAAACAATTAAAGTAGCAATGAAATCAAAACAATTAAAGTAGCAATGAAATTATCATGGATTAACTGACCTGGAACAAAAGCACTTAGACAATCCTCAATCAAATTAGAAAGCACCACATCAGCCGATTCGCTAAAGCTTTTGACATAAGCTTATACACCACATTACGCAAATTTATTGAGCGATACTCAGTTACTTGCTTCAGATTTTGAACCTTTAGGATCAAAACAATTAAAGTATGATTAATGTCAGCCACCATTCCTTGGTCATTTAGAAAATCAAGACACCGAGCCACGACATCATCAACGACCATCGTCCAGTACCTTTGATAAAATATGGAAGGAATACCATATGGTCGAGAGACTTATGGTGGGTTTGGGAGAGCTTATAAGCTCCTTTACTTTTAAGCACCAAAGGTTTTGGTGTCTGGTAAGTCCAAAAATAAGCTACTTTTTAAAAAAGTATAAAGTGTTTTGAGGGAAAAAAGAGAAGCTGCAAACACCCACCTTCTGCTTATAAACTAAAAATCAGCTTATAACTTATAAGTCCAGTTGTACCAAACTCAGCCTTAGTTGGTCTCATTTCCTTCACTGTATAGTACATTCACTTAGGAAGAGACACATTCCGTGACATTTAAAAACAAACATTAGTAACGAAACTATTAAAGTATCAAAGATTTCAAAGATAGTGTACAATAAATTCAGGAATCTGGTAATGAATCTTCTTGATCTCTCTTTGCAATTTTCGGTTGTTAATCACAAGCTTAAATATCGTACTAAAAAATGAATCCAGTCAACTTTTCATGCAACGTTCAGACACGCTAGGTTGGACTTCGCTGTCCTAAAACGTCCACGATACTCCACCGGCTGCCGTCAGATCACGAATAGTCCCAATCAACCAGTCCAGATTCTTTGTTGGTAGCGACGCGCCAAACGAGGAGCTTAGGATTAGTTGTTTGCCGGATAAGGAGGAGAGATTCAGGGACCCGGTATTTGACTCGTTGAGAATCTCTATTTATATGTCGTCGTCCTTTTGATTCTCCCAGACGGAGATTCCCAAATCCTCTGATTAGAGAGACCAGAAATCCCTCCCTCTTTTCTATAAAGAACCAAATTCAGTACGACATCGTTTTGATATAATCAAGTTAGTGTGTTTGGTTTTTTTGGTGTTCAGTTTTTAGTGTTGTGATTTAGTTTTTTGGGTTCTGTAGTTTCAGGGCGATGGCTGTGACGGTGAGGCAGATGGCTTTGATAGTTGGTGTTTTTGGCTTGCTCTCTTTCGTTTTCGGGATTATTGCGGAGAACAAGAAGGTAATTTTTTGTCAATTATGAATGAGGTTATGTGTGATGGGATCAATTGGTGAATTTTGTATCAAAACATTTGATGATTTATTTGATCTATGATATTGTTCCATTGACGATTGTTATTTGCTCATGGTGGTTCTTTATTGTCAAAGATTGGATTTTGAGTGTATCATATCTTTGAGATTGGAGTTTGTGTAATTCAATGGTGGTAGAACAGTGAACTTAGTAAATCTTCTTCCTTTGTGTCAGTATTATGTGAATGGTGGATGCCTTGAATCATAAGAATACTGGTGCCTAGATAGATCTATCCTTACGAAAGTAATGGTTGCTTGTCAGAGTCAAATTTAGGGCAGAAACCGAGTCCCATTCTATAAGCTCGTTCTAAGCTGAGTTTTTGGCTACTGACCGGATACTTTGTTTTGACGTATTGGCAGCCCGCATCTGGAACTCCATTGCCAGGGAATGATGTTGTTGTTTGCAAGTATCCTTCTGATCCTTCGGTGGCCTTGGGATATCTGTCGTTTGCATTTCTCCTTGTATCTACTGTGGTTGGGTTCTTGTCACTGTTTTACCCATATCAAGGGAAGTCCCTTCCACAATCTGCTTTGTTCCGGAGCCAGAGTTTCGTTGTGTTCTTCAACATTTCTTTGTGAGTGATTTTATGTGCTGCATTTGTCTGATATAGCATTTTATCACTGATTTGTATTGACATATATGTTGTCCCTAAGATATACAGCTTTTCAGTTTTCACTGTCTACATATCCTTCTGCTAGAATTCTCTCTAATGCATCTCATGGTGCATGATATACCCTTTCATTGTTGTTCATTAATGGGGCCTGACTTTTGAATGAGGATAACATATCTTGCTTACCACCAGCAGTAGATTAGTCAACTTGAAAAAATGGGGTGCTCTGCAAGTACTTCACTTGGTGAAAGTATTTGCAAGGAACCCTGGCATGGATTTAATTCATGCAAGGCATGAAGGGCATTGATCATAATATTCGATAGAAAAGATGTCATAGTTTCACTCCCGTAGAGGAGTTAGAAGAATCAGACTGATTTTATGAGATATATTTATTTATGACATCCATCTGGAACATGATATATATCATTCAAGTTGACAATCATTTCAGATAATGTTTGTTATGGATGTTTGTTTCAGACAATTATTTCAGTAGGTCTGCCCATGATTTTTAATCCTGATTATAATTGTGTTTCTTTGTGGGTGGTGGAATTACACAGGCTTACAGCAGGACTAGCTGCAGCTCTGTTGCTATGGACTACAATAACGGAGCAACTTCATAGATCACGAAATGTTCATCACAATCTTGAAACAACGTGCCCCACTGCTAAGACCGGTCTCCTTGGTGGCGGTGCTTTTGTATCCCTTGATGCATCCCTTTTCTGGTTGGTTGCTCTCATGTTGGCCGACAATGCCCGAGAGGACTACTTTGAGGAGTTGGATAAGGATGTCAAAGGTGGTGGTTTTGCAGAGGTGCAGGGAGATTATGGAAATGTTATCAAAGGCAGTGCTTGAAGTGTATAGCCTTTTCAAGGATGGCTCGATTGGATGACTTTTTGTTTTCTTTTAGGTTCTATTTGATGCTCAAGCTTGTAAATCAAGCAACTTTATGTAGTATAGTGGAATGTAGATAATATTGATGATTGATATGCTGCTTCTTTCTCCTTGTGCTATGAACGTTGTCGTGTGGAGCATGAATAAGCTTTTTAACCTCATTGCGAGCATATATTACTGCTCTATACTCATAGTAGTTGATTTGAACTGATCCTAAGATATTGCAAAGATGAAGTTGAAGGCAAACCCTTTGAAGTGATCCTCATCACATGCCATCACACTAGGGGTGTATCGGTTTGTTTCGGTTTGGGTTTTAGGTAAAACTGGAAACCAAACCAAATTTAATATTCGGTTTTTGGTTTTTTAAAAGGACAAACCAAATATCGAACCAAATTACACGGTTCGGTCGGGTCCGTTTTTTCATTTTTTTGTTGCAATAAAAAAATCTTCTTATGTAGCACCAAAATTCAAAATTGCAATAAAAAAATAACTTGAAAGTATGTATATATATATATATTCTCCTTAAACTCTTATAAGGATATTTTAGTCTTAGTACATATTTTGACAATCAAAGCTATCAATTCCCTAGCTACTTGTCCACATGAATCCTACAAAAAATTAGCCAAAATAGAAACGTTTAACCATTTGATTAGCACAATATTTGTTTTAATTTAATCTAACGATGTATAATTGTTTATGTCATTTTGAATGACTAAATGATTATAGAATTAGTTGAAATTTTGTAAGCATGTTTCTTACATATGAATCTAGAGGATTAATGGTTAAAATCGTTAAATTAAGTTATCTATTAGTGTTAAATAGTATAAATCCTCAAATTTTTAAAGTAAGGAGGTTAGATTATATATATATAACAAAAACGATGTCGTTTTGCAACATTGACCGTTAACTTTGGTTTAAACAGTTCAGTTCTCGCTAGGCTAAAACCTTAAACCGAACCAAACAAGACCGGTTTGGTTTCGGTTTTTTTTTCGGTGTGATTTTTTTTCGGTTTCGGTTTGGTTTTCGGTTTTGAAGTAACACCTCTACATCACACCACCACCACCCCATTCCCCAAAACAACCTTAACACTTGCCAATGTCCACAACAATCTCCATCCACCATCGCCTCCGCCAACAAAGCCAAACCCTCCATCGCCTCTACGTCTTTTTTTAGAGAAAATTTTAAGAATGACACATCAACTTCTGGTGACTATGCATTTATGTACACCAAGTTACAAATCATAAATTTTAGTACACGAACATTTACTTTTGTCTACAAAATTTTACATACCGTTATTAACTTCGGTGTGCCATGTGACTATTTTCTAGGTGCAAATTTGTCTGTATGGTTTTCATGTTAGTTTAGCACATATTCTTTCCAACACTGTAGCAAATGGTTCACAGCAAAAATTTTCAACTATGCATCAATTCAGAAGTCCTTACTGCAGTAATTTTCAATCGCTAGCATGAGCTAGCAGGTTCCTAAAAGAATCTAACTCCTCTAAAGTTAGCAAATTAGAGAGTTAGTAAAGTTCATAAAATCTATACTATTTAAATTAGAGAGTTAGTAAAGTTCATAAAATCTATACTATTTATTTAATTTAAGTGTTATAAACATGACACGTAACTCTTAGATTAATTTGGTCTAAATAGGTCTGATACAAGTTTATTGAGGGTAGTCAACTTGTGATTTACTACCAATACCTCGAGTTTGTTTATCTACTCGAGTTTACTACCCCAGTAAAAGTTTACTAAAGGGTAGTAAACTTTAGTTTTTGCTTCTAAGTTGATTTTTCACTGTTTTTAATGTGTATAATGAGTTTTGAAGATTCTGTTTTGCAAGTTTACTACCTCTGATAAAGTTTACTACCTTTGGTACAAGTTTATTATGGGTAGTAAACTTATGATTTACTATTAATGTCTCGAGTTTGTTTATCTGCTTGAGTTTACTACCCCAGTAAAAGTTTACTAAGGGTAGTAAACTTTAGATTTTGCATCTAAGTTGATTTGTCTCTTCTGATCTCCTCTCTCTCTAACTGTCACTCATAGAGCATTCGTCTCCACCATTTCCTACGACCTCATCCTCCCCTCCACCTAATCTCCGCCTCGTCCTCGTCGGTTGCTGCAACATTGAGTCCGAAGAACAACGTCAAATCCTGATCTGATCATGTCGTCTACACGTCGGCGCTAGAAAACGTCGATACTGGGGTTAGTAGACTTGGATTTGATGAAATACTGGGGTTAGTAGACTTGGTTTACATGTATACTGGTGTTAGTAAACTTGGTTTTGATGTATACAGTGTGTTATTATACTTGGTTTGGAGTATACTGGGGTTAGTAGATTTGGTTTTGTAGTATACTAGGGTTATTTGACTTAAATTTGGAGTATACTGGGGTTAGTAGACTTGGATTTGATGTAGATGTTGTCCGAGTAAACTTTATTGCCCCTAGTAGAAAAAAAATATGATGAAAATCCGGCTACCAGTAATTTTCCAGCGTCCGGTGACCAGAGTCCGGCGGTTGGTGATCGGAGACTGGAGTCCGGCGAACGGAGATGCTCTGGCAAAATATTCTCTCTCATTTTTTTTCTCCAAGTGTATAAGGAACAAGAGTAAAATTGTCTCAAATAATATTATTTTATTATGAATTTAATAAAGATTTGTGTATTTGATCATTGGTAAGTCCACATTTGTATTGAAATGAGCATTTTACTTTTTAATTCATTGGTTTGGGGGTTGACTTTTCTTATTTTGTGTAAATGGTCATTCTCCCTTAAAAATTTCCAAATCAATAGTTCACTAAAAGAAGAGATACATGTCAAAATTTCAGATAATCTTTTGGCCAAAAAATCAGATAATCTGAAAAACTGGAAGTATGGTAAAATTAAAACACAGGTAGATTTAAATTCTGGCAATTTTCGAAATGTTGTGCACTCTGAAAATTCACCTAGTATACAATTTACATTGGATTGAGTTGAAAATTTCCAGATCAGTAGTTACTAAAAGAAGAGGTACCTGTCAAAATTTCAAGACATTTGAAGATTGAGAAGTAGGGCAATATAAAGGTTATAGTGAGCAGTTCAACATGATTTTTCTTAATCCGGATACAATAGATTGTTAGTGTTTTGAGAAAATTTAGCAGTTCAACTACTTCAACATGATAAAGTGCATTCTCCTTCGAATAATCGCAGTAGTTGTGGTCGTGGAAGGTGATGGGTGAGAGTTTGCCCCTTTTAATAGTGTAAAGCCTCGAGTTTACCCCTGATAATAAACAAAATGGCATATGGGCTTACGACGTTACTGACGGTGTGCACATGAATTGGGTTGGGATTCATATTTGGTGTATCAAAATATATCTCTATTAATAAAGTCAGAAGAGATTTGAGAATTGTCAGAAAAAGTTAAATTTTTGAACTTCCCAAAACACACATGGTTTATTATTCTTTTTGTCTAATAATTTTACATCAAAACCCGAAATCAAATAGATAAAGAGGAATGAAGAAACTAAACAAGAAAAAGAAGAATGTAGGAACCAAAAAAATAAGAGAAAGAAGATGAATGATGACGTCAGTTTTTAAATTTTGAGGATTAGGGTTGCAGTTTTGACGGGATTGCTTTGGAAATTGCCACCTGTCTAGGTTAAAAAGAACAAAACCTGTTAAGCTAAGCCGATCTTATGCAGGTTGGACCTACGCAGTCTAGTCAGTCCATCTTAAAAAAAGAAAAAAAATTAGAAACAACACATTAATTTTAGAAGACCATGCATTTATGTACAACAAATTATAAATTACTAGCATGTTCCCACACGCATGTTATTTATGTTATTTTTTAAGTACTATTTATTTTTATAAGTTTTTACGTATACATTAAAACAATAAAAATTTAAAAATTTATTATTAATTCAGTTATTCTATTTATCCTCACTCATTCTCTCACTTTATTCTCTTCTTTAAATAATAAAAGGATTGTGCTACTCAAAACTGCAACCCTAGCCCTTAAAAGCTCCGCAGCCTCTTCCAATCTAAAACCTCTCCTAAACCCTTCTTCTTCTTCTTCTTCTTCTTCTTCTTCTTCTTCTTCTTAGGGTCTAGGGAAGAACACAGCGAGATCCAAAAAATGCCGCTCGGGGAAAGACAAGGGGACAAGAGCGAGTCTCGCTACTGCGGCGTGGAGACGGAGTTCAGCGATGACATGCCCAACCTCCTCTCCTTCAATCTCACCCATGGCTCCTTCGATTTCGTCGTCGCTACTCTGGTCCGTCATCTTCTCTCTATTTCGTATTTCTAATAGCCAGTCACGTATTCTATTATTTGAATGCTCAAATAAGCTCACCGGTGCCGCTGCTTTACCATCAGCCACTAACCACATTGCTAAATTAGGATTTACTTTTAATTTTAGGGTTTCGTTATTGAATGTTATTGGTTAGAAATTGTGGATAATGTTCAAGTTATAATCTTGTACTTTGATTGGTCAATAAGCTCACCTAGAACAATGTTGCATTAGAGGCGGTCCGGTGCAGCTGCCTTACTATGCGGCTTCACTCTACAAGATAATTTATCATGATTGAGTTAAATAGTAATGTTTGAATGATTAATCAATTACTTGTGGTTTTTCCTTGCTCTGCTCCTTCTAAATTATGTCTAGGATCTAAGACTTTACATCGAGTTTGTAACTTTTTTTGTTTGTTGTAATTCATACCTGTATGTCGTCTCCCCCACGTATTTCATGGCCATTGAACAATTTTGAATGACTTTATGGTGGCTAATTAGCCAGTCACATAATGGCTGGATAGCTGCTCTATTTGTGTGAATGGTCAGAAAGCTCACCTATAAGAATGCTGAGTTAGAGGCAGTCTATTGCAGCTGCTCTACCATACAGCTTCACTCCACAGCTACTAACTACATTGGTATCATTTCTACTAATGAAGATTGATTTGAATTATTAGGTTGTATCGTAAACCTGTAATATATTGTGGTATGTCTTGCATAATTGTTTCCAAATTTATGTCTTCACTGTGTTGGTGACTACACTTCCAATAAAAATTTATGCACTTATACCTTCTTTTTTATTTTTTATTTTTTATGTATTCATGGTCTCTACTGACCATTATGCATTTTCTTTGCTCCTGGTAGCTAATTAGCCAGTCACATATAGCCATATGGCTGTTTTGTATGAATGGTCAGTAAGCTCACCAAAAGTAATGCTGTGTTCATGGCCCTTACCAGTGAAGCATAACTCTGGCTTTTCCTTTAGGTCATTAACTACATTTTTTAAATTTGTGCTTCTTTTTATCCTCGTCAGATTTGAGGAATTTTCTTTGGGGTCAACAGGATTATTCGTCCAATATCTAATATATAAAAAGATGTTAAGTCAAATGAAACCAAAAAAATTTGCTTCTTCTTGGTGGCTAATTAGCTAATTACACATGGTCAGTGATGTCTGTTTTTATGTAGATGGTCAGTAAGCTCACCCAAAATAACGCTTTGTTGGTGACCTTTAATAGTGAAACATATATCCTGTTTCATCTCTAGGCCATTAACTACATTGTCAATACTTATACTCCTAGCTGGGTGGTAACCTGTTCAATTTTTTTAGCGCTGCAATAGACAACTTGCTACTAGCATCTCCAATTGGCTCCTCAAATGTGCTCTTAGGTTCATAATTTTGATAATTATTCAAATGATCTCCCTTGTGCCTAAATGGATTTTTAATATTCTGACCCATTTGCAGTTTGTGTTTGCGTCTCTAAGGTCTTTGCCTGTTTATGTTCATTCATTCTTTTCTCCATATGTCATTTGATTCAAAATTTGGCAAGGGATACTGACCTGTTTGATTCCATTATGTAGATGGATCCTGCTTATCGGCCAAGCTTAATGCAAAAGAACGGTGGTGCATCTATTGTTCTGCCATTTGCCGGGTCAGACTTGGTATTGAGCCCTGCCCAATGGAGCAGTCATGTTGTGGGTAAGAAACACATTTCCTTGTGTTGATTTACTACAAACCCGAGAGCAGAAAAAAGGGAAGCCCTGAAGAGATTCTGTTATTCCATCATCAGGCTGTGCACTGTATATCAAAAGAGTTTTTGTTCCTATTTTTGTTTCCTTTCACTTCCACAGTACCTTTTCTTGCATACTAATACCTTTGCCTGCTCATAGCGGATTCTCGAAAACTTTTCAGGAAAAATTAGCTCCTGGATTGACTTGGATTCTGAAGACGAGATCCTCAGAAGCGACTCAGAAATTGCACTGAAGCAGGAGGTAGCATGGGCATCTCATTTGTCCCTGCAGGTATGTATAATCTAACCAGTTTTTCATCAAAATGTTTGTATTGGTTAAACAGGATACATAATATATCTGTGTACTTTTCTACGCCAAATTAGTCTTGAACTTGATTACTGAATCTATTTTACGTGCTGGCATTATAATTTTCATGTATTGCTTGTGCAGGCGTGTCTACTTCCGCCTCCAAAGGGAAAGTCTTGCGCTAATTATGCTAGATGTGTAAATCAGATTTTACAGGGCCTACAAAGTATGCAGGTGAGTACCTCAAACATGTCTATAGTTTTTCCTTGCGCTTTCTGCTTCTCAAATTTCTTAATTACTTTACCTGTTATTTAGTTGTGGCTGCGGATTCCGTTGGTCAAGACTGATAACGACACAGCTTCAGTTAACTCTGATGATTTGGTGAGTTGGAGTTCATTTTGTCTTCTGAATTCCTATCAAGACTGATAATAACACAGTTCTGTTAACCTTTTGGATTTTGTATTTCCCATTTAGGAGGATTCTTGGGAGACTTGGAATTCATTTCGTCTGCTATGTGAACTTCACAGTCAATTATCAGTTGTCCTTGATGTTTTGTAAGTTCAACATTGACCATCCTCATATCTTTCGATTAAATTGCTATCATTCATGATATCCAGATTTTGATAATTTTTTTTATTCATTAGGAGTTCACTGCCCTCTGCCAATTCACTAGGGCGTTGGTTTGGGGAGTCTGTCCGAGCGGCCATATTTAGTACTGATGTAATCATATGCTTTAGACTGTTCAGTTTCTTATGATCAGCAAATTTTACTTGCTGCTTGGTGGTTCAATCCCAATTTTGTAACAATGTTCTTGTTGATTTTCCAGTGCTTTCTAACAAATGCACGGGGTTATCCATGTCTTTCGAAGCGCCACCAAAAGCTAGTTTCTGGGTTTTTTAACCATTCTATACAGGTATTTGTGAAGGAAGTTGTCATCAGTATGACGGTTTTCTTTGTTTCATTGAAGTTTCTTCTCTGCTTTCCCTGCAGTTGAAATATAAATCACCTTCCAACCCTATATACTTTAGGCCTTGAAGAAAATAGCTCGAGTGGTATATCTGATTTTCTGTATCTATATATGTTTTTTGGTTATCAATAGAACTTTTTAGTCATGATAACTTATAATATAGGATTGGTGATATGGTAGAATCACTTGAATGGAGCCTACCTGTTTTGATAATGGTACCGAGGCAGAATGATTTGTTTGAGTGAATATGTCAAAGCGCTATAACCTGCTTTTCTTTCCTTTTCCATTGGTTCTTTCGCAATTGTCTATATTTGATATTTTACCTAACTAAAGTGAATCATTTTTTTGTTGACTTTCTCAATTCCTTTTTATCTAATTGTTTACAAATCTTTTTCATGGGAATTTTTTTCAGATAGTTTTATCAGGACAATCTGTTCACAATCTTACCAAGAATTCAGACTTGGCTGCAAATAATAATGAAAACAATGTTGATGGTAAGACTTATGCAGTTTAGAAATGCATCATCCTGAATATTTTTACTGAATCATATACTATTTCCCTCAAAAATAAAATCAGTTGGTTGAGCCAGAAAAGCTAAATCTACTATATTGTTACCATTTACATTTTCAGAAAATAAAAATGAAAAAACTTTAAAATTTGAATAAAAAAAGATTCTAATGACACGAGTTTTATTAACTCAAGCATAGATGGTCAGTTCCTCTTTTTTATACCTTTCTGAAGAAGCATTCTTGACATTCAGGTGCACAGAAACATCACTTGAGACCTTATTTGGATTATGTTGGCTTTCTTTACCAAAGGATGGATCCTCTACCTGAGCAAGAACGGTTTGAGGTCTCTCTCTCGGTCTCTGTCTGTTTTTTATGTTTCGGAGTGTGTGTGCATGCATTTATCTGTATATTTGGGCACGCGTCTTTGAGATGGTACAATTTTCCCAGCCATTTCTTTGTTTGACTCTTCAATTTTTATGCCAGCTTGGTTACAGGGATTTTTTGCAGTCACCTTTACAGGTTTTCTTCTTTCCCTTCTGGTCTGGTGTATTATTTTTCCTTTAGTAATTTCATTCTTTCATTGTATCTAGTGATTAAATTCATTATTATAATGCAGCCACTCATGGATAATCTAGAGGCTCAGACGTATGAGACATTTGAAAAGGATACAACAAAATACATTCAGGTACTGGTTAATTAAATGCTGTAATAATCATTTTGTTTATTTATATCCTTTTGAAGAGCTTTATATAATATGCTATTTTGTCTCTGTTAGTACAAAAGGGCAATTGCTAAAGCTTTACAGGATAGGGTTCCAGATGAAAAGTTTTCTACAGTAACCACTGTAAGCTGCTCACCTGTTATTAATATGGTTTAATGGTCCTTTATTGAGTTTGTGACATTGCTTACTTGATTTTTTTTCATTTGTGGCAAGGTATTAATGGTTGTAGGAGCAGGACGTGGGCCTTTAGTCAGGGCATCACTGCAGGTGGCTCCCTCAGTCTTGCATACTTGTCTTTGGACTTTTTCTTCATAATTGAAATGGGTTCTATGTGGAGACAATAACATTTCTATCCCTTCTGTTCATGTATAGGCAGCAGAAGAAACTGGGCACAGGCTTAAAGTCTACGCTGTGGAAAAAAATCCAAATGCAGTAGTTACACTTCATGTGAGTTTAAATTCTTCCTGTTGCAACTTGAAATTTGACACCTTCCTGTTGCAACTTAAAACCTTACACTTCAGTGTGTGTTTGAACTCTTCCTCCGGGCTGGTGCAATATTTCATATATTGATGTCTGTGTTTGTTCGAACAGAGCTTGGTTAAACTAGAGGGGTGGGAAAACAATGTTTCCATAATTTTTAGCGACATGCGGCATTGGGATGCTCCTGAGAAAGCTGACATTTTGGTAAGCCAGTAATCAAGTGGTTAATCAGCTTTTTTGTTTTGTTTTAATTCTTTGACTTATTTGCGTGTTATGCTAATATTTCCTTCAATTTGCATCAGGTTAGTGAATTATTGGGTTCTTTCGGTGATAATGAGCTGTCTCCTGAGTGTCTTGATGGAGCGCAGAAATTTTTGAAAGAAGACGGAATCTCAATACCTTCATCGTATGTAAACATTTGCTTTCTTTCTCTTTTAAGCTACCTAGGAGTTGCTTAATGGTTGTTGCATTATTCAGATTTTTCACAACTCTGGTTATCTGAAAATTTAATATTCCTCTTATCAGGTATACGAGTTTCATCCATCCGGTGACTGCTTCAAAGCTTTACAATGATGTATGCTCACATCTTTGTGCCCAAACATTTCTTAATTTGTCTGTTTCAGACGCTTTTGGACTTCATCATAATTTTTTATTATTATTTTTTATTCTTGTAGGTCAAGGCGCATAAAGATGTTGCACACTTTGAAACTGCTTATGTTGTTAAATTGCACAATATTGCTAGACTGACTCCTCCTCAACCTGTGAGTTTTTCCACACCACTCATCTTTTGATAGTACTGCTCGGTTTTGATTCACTTGTTTGTGTTACTTTTGACCTTGTTTAGGGTTATTATCTGATATTGTTTCCAATAAACAGGTGTTCACGTTCACCCATCCAAACCGATCAATTGACAAAAGCAATAGCCGCTACACAAAGTTAAAATTTGAAATACCCAGTGATACTGGGTCTGCTATGGTTCATGGTATGTGGTGCTTCTTGTTAGTGTGCTCAAATTCTCTGATTGGGTGCCAGGACAACTCGTGTGATGTTCTTTTTTTGTTGTTTAATGAATCCTGTTATAATCTATGAACACTGAAAGACCAATCTTTTGCTATAAATTCATCTTCATCTCTGTATGATGTCATGATTTGGCCTAAAACAAAAGCTCCAGCAATAGAATTATAATGACAATAGGAGAGCTAAAATATATGATGGAAAGAGAGTGAATAAACATATAACAATTCAAATATGATGTTTTGCTCTACTCTGCACCCCTGATGTTTAAGATTGCAAGTATATTTGTTCGTTCAAGTAGACCAGTGAACCATCTGAATTTGTATGTAGTGCTGGGATAGAGTTACTGATGCCCATGTCATTGATAGAGTTTGATGTATCAAGATATCTTACTGACTTTTCCCTCGGCTTAGGATTTGCTGGCTATTTTGATTCCACACTGTACAAAGATGTTCATCTTGGCATTGAACCAGCAACATCAACACCAAACATGTTCAGCTGGTTTCCCATATTTTTCCCATTAAGGACACCCGTTTGTTTGAGTCCTGGCTCCTCTCTTGAAGTGCACTTTTGGCGTTGTTGTAGCCCGTCCAAGGTGATTATACTGTTTCTGAGTTTGTGGTGTTTGTATAGCAACAAGTTATTAATGTGTACCTATGTTATGTGATTCAGGTCTGGTACGAATGGGGAGTGGCATCACCCAGCAGTTCACCGATTCACAACATCAATGGACGTTCTTACTGGGTTGGACTTTAGAGGGTGTGATCATAGTTGAGTGCTTTATCTGCCTAGAGGTGGCATATATATACCCACCGGAATTCTAGGTGGCGAGTGAGATGGGGTCTTGTATTCATAGAATATATCCAATAGATTGTACCATAGTATGAGCACTGTATGCTATTGGCAATTGTTGCATGTATCCATATTCTTTGAATAAGTTTTGACCTTTGTTAAGCAAATAGCAATGTCTCCCTTTACGCCTTCACTTAAATTTGGTCATGGTTGGTGGATATATTTTTCTATTCTTCTTTGAATCAGAAAATATCACAATAAAGGATCAGAAAATGTCACAATAAAGGATCAGAAAATGATCAACCACGGGTAAATGAAGATCAGAAAGAATCCTTAAAAGAACTAACAGAACGAACAAGAATATTAAACTCCTCAACCAGGGGAAGAAGACGAACAGTCAAATGAATGACTAAAATTACACATAATATTTGTTTGGGTCGAAGTGTTGGAGCCAAACTAGGTGAGCGGCTTAATTAATAAATATTTTTCTTTTATATTTTTTATTTATTTTCGTTTGCACTCCGTAAACCGACTCAAGTCTGAAAAGGTTTGATATTTTTCTCTTATAAAATAGAGGGCCAACATCTCTGGTTGCGTTTTTTATTCTCCTCTCGAATATCATCATCTAGGGTTTCGCCGCCAAAACTCAGATTCCGATATGTACAACGGAATAGGGTTACAGACTCCCAGAGGGTCCGGAACCAATGGCTACATCCAGACGAACAAGTTCTTCATCAAATCCAAGACCGGCAAGGCCGACGGTAACTCCCGAGGCTTCGAAGGCGACCAAGGCATAGCCGGCGTCTCCAAGAAGCCCAACCGTGACATCCTCGAGCATGATCGGAAACGCCAGATCGAGCTCAAGCTTGTTGTGCTGGAAGACAAGCTCACCGATCAGGGATTCACCGACGACGAGATCGCCGAGAAGGTCGCCGAGGCGAGGAGGACTCTCGAAGCCGCCGCCGCCGCCGCATCGGAGGGGATGGGCGAGCCCACTGCCATTGTTCTCGGAGGAGATAAGAAGTAAGGGATTCACTCTCCTCAATAATCTAATCTCGTTTTGTTTTTCTGGTTATCATTGTAGTGCTTAGCTGGAGGATTAACTAATCTGTTTTCAGTGTTTTTGAATAGCCTAATGATGTTAGAAGTAGATTGAAGCATGTTTTCGGTTTTCCATATCTTTAGTTCATGTGTAATTGTGGAAGATGAATTGGAAGATTAATCTGTTTTCTGTGTTTTCATATCATTAATTTAGAGTATGTTTTCGGTTTTTGATAAACTCTCATGCATGTGTAATTGAGAAATTAGCAGTATCTGTTATTGTTTAAGCATTTTTATTTTTATTTTTCAACTCTTGTGGTATATTGATTGAGATATGCTTGGTTATGGTATATTGATTGACACTGTATATTTCAAACAGGGTTTCGGATACACAGACTCACCAGATTGCAGCTAGGAAGGAGAAGCAGATGGAGAATTTAAGAGATGCTCTTAAGCTGAAGCCTGAAGTTACAGAAGCAAATGTTGATGAGATAGAGGAGGGAATGATAATTAGTCCGAGGAATGATGAGAGTAGGTTTTATGAGAGGAAAGAATATTCGTTTTTGGATAGGGATTCTGGGTGGAAGAAGTCTGTGGAGGAGAAGCAGAAGGTTGAGAAGGATAAGAAGAAGAGTGTGAAGGAATCTAGGCGGAAGAAAAAGAAAGGAAGCAGGAAGAGAAGGCATAGGGGTGATTCGTCTGATACAGATAGCAGTGGTAGCCCTGTGAAACCTGATAAGAAGAAAAAGCGTCGGAGTAGAAGTAGCAGCAGTGACGAAGATGATTCTGAAGTTGATACATCGAAGAAGGTTGAGAAATACAAGCAGAAGATGTATGATTCAGATGTTGATGATGATAAGAAGCGGAGGGTTGTAAAAAAGCATAGTAAAAGCCGAGACGATAGAGCTGATGATTCTGATACCAGTGAGGATGCGGGGGCTAGATCCAGAAAGGAAATTAAGAAATCCAAACAACCTCATCGGAGACATGATTCAGATGAAGACGATTCTGGTGACAAGAAGAGGAAGGTTGTAAAGAAGCATAGTAAAAGCAGGAACGATGACACTGATAATTCTAGTGCTAGTGAAGATGCCAAAGATAGATCCATAAAGGAAGTCAATAAATCCGAACAACCTCGTAGGAGGCATGATTCAGATGAAGAGGGTCCTGAAGATGATGTTGACAAGAAGAAGCTTGAAAAGAAGCATAGTAAGAGCAGAAATGATGACACTGATGATTCTGCTGCCAGTGAAGATGCCAAGGATAGATCCACAAAGGAAGTCAAGAAATCCCAACAATCTCGCAGGAGGCATGATTCTGATGATGATTCTGGTCATCCTGAAGAATTGCCAAAGAGCAGAACTGAAAGGGGAAAACATGTAAAACCAAACAAAAGGCATGACTCTGGGGATGAGGCTGATCTTGACAGCAGAAGGAAGATTAGCCAAGTAGAGCAGCTCAGGAATCATCAGGGCAGCCACAGGGTAGATCGTGATGATTTTGATGTGGTGAAAGCTGACAATGGTAGAGGTGAAAAAAACAGAAAATCGTATGATGTTGATAGTGATTCTGACTATGAAAGATCAAAAAAAAGTAGAGGTGCAATAACTGAAAAGAGTAGAAGAAGTGACAGAAATGATACCAACTATGATGATACTAGTATTGGGAGGAAACCTGGAAGGGTTGAAGATGCTGATAGTGATTTAGAGAATGAAAGATCCAGAAAAAGTAGAGGTGCAATAACAGAAAAAAGTAGAAGTGACAGGAATGATACTATTGATGTTGGTACTAATATTGGGAGGAAACCGGGAAGGGTTGAAGAGTGTGATGGAGGACGTGCAAGGCACCACAGTGGTGAACTTCAAAGAGGAAAGAAGCATGAAAGAGATGAAGTGGACCATGATTATAGAAGGCCCAGGGAAGGTCTGGAACAGGGGCTTGAAAGCAGAAAGCGGGGTAATAGAGAGGAAAAGGAGGCGAATGAGGATATTGAGAGGGATAGACATATGGATTACAAGAGAGCAAAATATGACGAGTCTAGATCAAGTGAGAGGAGAAGGCATGATACTGTCAGACATGATGAAGATGAGCAGAAGTCTAGAAGGCATGGAGAAGATGTGGAGCGTAGAAACAGAAGGCATGAAAACCTGGAGGAACAATGGGGAAATAAGGAGACTGAGAGAGATAGACATGATTCCAGATCAAGTGAGAGAAGAAGGTATGGGAATGACAAGCTCATTGACAATCGGTCTAGGCATCGTGATTGATTCTATGGTATGTTGTGCTATCCATTGTCGATCTTAACATTCACTATTTGTATGATATCATGTCAGCAAACTACTACAAATGTCAAATGTTATGACATTCATCCAAAACAACTTTTATTCAATAGAAAATGTGTGCAGTCATGTCATTATTGGTTGGATTTACAGTGTCTTACGAATGTCAGTCCCGAGTCTTCATTTCTCGTATCAATGTTTTATTCGTTGCTGCTCATTTGTTTCTGATCTACATTTTTCATTAACATTCATTTGCTTATATTTGTTGCAGGTTACATGGCCGCAAGGCTTTCATAAATGATCAGTTAGTGTACTATTGAGAGCTGCACTTTGTTCCACTGGTGACGGAGATGGAGTTGTGGGTGAGTGTATGGTTGGCATATTGAATTCTACTGTTTTTCTTTGGTCTGTATGAGATCTTATAAATACAGTTGAAAATCCCATTTTGTGTGCGGCTGGTCTTGTAACAGTTTTGTGGCCATCTGATCTATAGACCTTGAAACTATGTTCTGTTTTGTTTTTTGTATGGAGAATTCGGAATCTGAATGTTGGCCTCATTTGCAGGATGGGTTTATCAATCATTCTAATGCTATTTATTGTGCTGCATTCTAGGGTAGTTTGTTATGAGATTTCGGAGATGTTTCTTGACCTTTTTTTCAATCATCTATCCCTGTAAGTTGAGCCTGGAAGAGCGCGACACATTGATAAGATAATCAATCGCATAGTGTATCGTACAATCGTGAAATTGTAGAATTCGTCAGAATAATTTGTTTAAAAACTACCAGAACTCATTCTAGTAAGTTAAATATGGGACGAGAACCAAGCTTGAAAAATATGTACGGGCTTGATAAATATGTACGTGTAATTTGTTAGATTGTAGTGAAAATATTTTTAAAAATTTGATTAAAAAATACGAACTCGGTAAATTTAAAAATACAGTATGTATGTGTTTAAAATGAGATGTAAAATACAATACGTACTTAAGAATTTAGGGACATTTTTATATCAATTTATATTAATATATCATTATTAGAGAAATTTGTACACATTTGAACTCTTAATTAATTAAGAAAATAAATTTCTTAATTAATTGAGTTAGTAATGATAAATGTTTATGCTTTTATAAAATAGTGTGAAAGAATAATAGAAAATTTTATGAAAGTACTTTTAAACATTTTCTTCCTCATAAATCCATCTAATATTTTTTGTACATGTAAGTCCACCTTCTGATCCAAACTCATCACCCAAATTTTCCCTTCTATCTAAAATATCATTCTCTCTCTTTTTCTCTCTTTTCCACCTTTGATTCTGATGCCGTCCTCCTCGACCACGACCTCCGGCCATCCTTGATTGCATCTCCGACGATGTCGTCGCCTCGACAATGACTTCTGGAATCTAGATTGACCGTCGACGACGCCTCAATGACCTTTGCTTCGGCCTCGATCAATTACAACGACGATGATGTCGTCCACCTCCTGTTCGGCACTCGTCGTCTTTCGAAACTCATATTCGCCCGACTACTCACGCGCCTCCTCTTGTCGTTGACCTTCATCGTGGTGGATCCACTGGCTACTTCATTCTGGTATTTGATTTCTTTGTAGATTCTAGAAAATGTTGAAATCGTTCAAATTGAATGATTTAAGGGTTTGGTTTTGATTGTTGGTTTATGTGTGTGATAGATTGTTGTTGGTTGTAGTAGTTTTTGTAGTCAGTGCTAGTAACTTTTGTTGCTGGCGATAATAGCTTTTGGTGCTAGCAGTAGTAACTTTTGGTGTCAGTGGTAGTAGTAGTTTTTGGTCCTTGTAGTAGTAGGCAGTAGCTTTTAGTGTCACTGGTAGTAGCTTTTGGTATTTGTAGTAGTAGTTTTTGTTGCTGACGGTAGTAGCTTTTGTTGTTGGTGGTAGTATCTTTAATTTATGTTGGTAGTAATTTTTGACTCTAAAGATAGTATCTTTTGTTACATACGGTAGTATCTTTTGTTGTTAGTAGTAGTAGCTTTTGTTACCGGCGGTAGTAACTTTTTATTGTCGTCGGATTATGTATGGAGACACAAACAATCTTGTAGGTTTTAAAGGTACTATCATATCTCATTTCGAAATAATCCTTCTGCATCATGTAATTCTCTAGTCGGATTTCTTTGTTGGAATCTTCATGACTTCTATATCAAAAGAGGTTAGATATTGTATATATATATATATATATATATATATATAATTTATAATTAAAATAAATAATTATAATTGTAAAATGAAAAACACAAGATGAACATGAAGAACACCAATGTTACCAACTTGCATGTAGGAGAACAAGAAAGTGTTGAAGTTGAGTCGTGTGTCATAGGTTCCTCAAAACAAATTATGTTTCCTCTACTTGTGCAAAAGACTTGATGACACTTGTTTCTTATGATACAACGATTACTTGTGCTTTGGAGTTGCAATGCTTGTCTGCTACCAAGGACAACCGACGAACTTGTAATACATTCTTTTGATCACCAGAAAACTATAAACTAGTTAGGAAGAAAGAGAGAACTCAAGAGATGGGGATATGATTTTTGAGTTGATGTGTTTAGAACAGTAGTGTTCACCTGGTCAGCTACCGACCAAGAAATTTATGATCAATCACCCTTGGATCTAAATCCAAGGGTGTAGAATAAAATAACTTAACTTTTAAATAATACTCTCCACTCTTGAATCTAAATCTAAGGGTAATTGACCATGAATTTCTTGGTCACTAGCTGACCAGGTGAACACCACTAGTGTTTAGAATGAGGAATGAGGGAAACTTTGGAACCACTTGAATGTCATTAATAATAATCCATGATTTACAACCTTTCATCTTTGGTGTGGTTAACATCTTAAAATGTTACACCTTTCATAATCACTAATATCCACTATTATTCTATTTAGCATCTTGTGGTGTTACAGAAACTAAACAACCATGGAAGGGGAAAAACAACTTTAGTGATTAAGTTTCATTCACACATTTAAATTTTCCAATAAATTGGTTAATTAAAATGGTGAAAATCACTATTTTTTCCAACAAATTCTCCCCAAGATGATTCACTAACAAACTTGGACCTCCATGTTTCATCTGCTTGTGAAGAAAAACTAGTTGCAGAAAACGAAGTCTATATTGTAATTATCTTGGGCGAAATCTTGAAAGCATGCAGATTGTAGTTGGTTTTTGTTAGGTTGCTCTCGCCGTCGTATTTCAAGGGTTCTAAGTGCATCTCAGTATTTCCAATCAGTATAGGACGATAGTAAAGCACAAGTTGAGGAACAGCAAAGTTCATCAGACTCAGAGTGAGGTGAACTCATCGACGTAAGCATTTCAGCAAGCAAAAGGCTGTCGATTAGGTCTGATAAGGGCTTAGAGGCACATCTGGTGCAACAGATTGACTTGGTGGGTAGCCTCATAAGAATGTGTAGTATTATGTCGTGAGGTAGATCGATCAACTGAGGATACAAACGAGACTGAGAATGAGACTGAGACATACTTTTGATCTTGAAAAGTCGACGGAGGCATCCGTGATACCAGGAACTCAGAGAGTTATTCATGATCATCACAGCGATTCCTATATGGTTTTTGGTGGCCATACTATGTTTAAAAAGACGAAGACGTGAAACGAGGCATCGACTCCGAGTCTCTAGCCTTGAGACGAAAAGACGAAGCTTTTGAAGCAGGTTAATATGTAACATTAAAATATTTAATTAATAATATAAAGCCACTAAAAATGCATTTATACGTTTAAAAATGAAATTAATTAGCTACATTACAAACATAATTTTTAAATTTGGAATACGACAAAAACACAATAATATAAAATCATTCATCCATTCCATTTTCTGCCCTCTTCATCACTAAGAGCATTTGCACATCTTAAAATCTAATTTTTTTTATCTTTAAACCAAAAATTAAAGGTATAGTTTAACTATTTAAGAATTTTATTTTTATATAAAAAACCAAAGGTGATGTCTCGAGGCGCCTTAGAGCTTTTGAGGCGCGCCTTTTTTTTGTCTCGAGGTGCGCTACTCTTCGCTTTTTGAGACAAACGTCTTTTAGATATAGCGCCTTGAGACGAAATAACCTTGCCTTACACCTGAGGCGTGCTATGAAACAGAGGGGCCGTAAGTATATCGTATGGTATATGTACATATACGGAGTCGTTCGAGAGCGGACGTCCGCACTCCGGCTTAAACTGTGGACATTGTCCGTTCTCCCTCATTTCACGCCGGTGGCAGGTTCTCTCCTTCCTGGACGACAACACAGCCGCCCATGACCGTTTCCCTCCTTTTAGAACTCGCCGACGATGAGTTTTCCGACCAGAATGAAGTTCTGGACGGAAAACACCATGTTTGATTAAGGTTGGCCGGAAAACTCGTCGTCGGCGAGTTTTGGAAGAAGGGAAGCTATCCTGAGAGGCTGTGTTGTAGTCCAGAAAAGTGAGAAGCCGTCGTCGGCGTGAAATGACGGAGAATGGCCGACGTCCACATTTGAAGTGATACAACATATATATATATATATATATATATATATATATATATAAATCCATAGGAAGACGAAAATATATAAGAAAAGTATAGCCGTGTTGTAGGAAATATAACATGTGAGTGTGTGCATTTGGTCTTATGCCGTATATATGAGCCTTATGCGTGTGCCCTAGCTGTAATAAATTTACATTATGGACTTAACCCAATCCATATAGGATTAACCCATTCTACTTAGAGTGAGTCTCTTACATTATGGAGTTATGACTGTTTTAGTGAGCAAAAGTCATGCTAGTTAACGAAGGAGTTATGACTGTTAATCAAGTGAGTTCAAAAGCAAGTCCTCACATATTCTACAAGAAGCCGTGTGTGTGTGTGTATATATATATATATATATATATATTCCTCTTCCTCGTACCAATATGACATCATATTTGATTTCATTCAATGAAAAGATTGAACTACATCATGGAGCTAGTGGTCTCATTAAAGATTAAACCTAGACGTAATGTAGGAAGAGTAACAGGCTCCTTCAGATACCACAAAAAACAATATGGATGAGTTCAATTTTATTGCCTGTACGTCTGAGTTTAATTTTCATTGTGGGCATTGTTATTTAGGTGATTATGAGGTTTGGGTTTAAAGCCATTTGGAGCTAGAGGTGACAAACGGGTCGTAAAACACGAACACGACACGTTTAAAAACGGTCCGACACTGCACGAACACGTCAACGGCGTGGCACGGCCCGAGCACGTTAATCTAATGGGTCGGGTCTGGCCGAGAAAAATGAGACCGTGCCTAGCACAGCCCGAGCCCGTAATAAACCCTGCCCGGCCCGAGCACGCTTATGAATTTATTTTGTGTAAATATAAATCGGTCATCACTTTTCATGCTTTCTGGAAAACTTCAATCGTTCAATTCATGTCTTCGATCGTTTATCGAAGCATCAAACTAGGACCTTTCAACTCTTCAATGGAAGAAGATACCAGCGGCTTAGCCCAAAATCCCAAATTCCCGTACTCCATCTGCTGTCCTTGATCAGTTCTTATTCAATCCTTGCCCAAATTATTGTCTGCGCACACATCTGATGATATGAAGTTTTGAGTATCTGATCATATAAAGCTTAAAGATGAAGGTATTTTCCTCACTTCGAAATTTGATTCTATCATAGTGCTATATGTTAGTGATTGAATTTCAATTGGTTTTTGTTTTACTCTGATCAATTTCACTCTATTTTCCTCTGATTAATATCACTCGAAGATGGGTTCAGGAGATTTATTTCCAGATGACAACAGCCAACCTAATGTGGTCGGCGCTGAACCTAATGAGTCTGACAAAGTAGAAGTGATCAGTAAAAGAAAACGGACATCTAGTGTGGGATCATTTCAAATTTGACGAAGTTGATATTGGTGGAGGTAATACAGATGAAAGGGCAGTGTGTAAGTTTTGCAAGACCTCATTAAGTTGTAAGAGCAGCAATGGTACTAGCCATCTTAAGAGGCATGCTCAAAAATGTCTCGAAAAACATGGCTCTACATCTGATCCTACTCAATCTCAATTGAATAGAAAAGGGGGCCAATTTAAGTACTCACATGCTAATATGAGGGAGGGTCTAGCTAAGCTTTTAGCTGCTTAGGAATTACCTTTCTCATTTGCTAAGAGTCGTAACTTTGAAATATTTCAACGAGAGTATTGTCAACCAGAGTTTAAACGTGTGCCTCATAACACTAACAAGAATGACTTGTTGAAGGTTTACAAAGAGGAAAAGAAAAAGTTGATAAGTGTTTTCTCAAATTTAAAGAGCTCAATTGCTATTACTTCTGATTTATGGGGTGGTGGAAATAACTTGTCAATTATGTGTGTTACTGCTCACTACATTGATAATAATTGGTTGCTGCATAAGAGAATTATTGGCTTTCGTCTTCTAGAATTTTCAAATTCTGGTAGTACAATATTTAATGACATGATGGCAGTGTTTAAGGAACATAATATTGTTGACAAAATTTTTCAGTCACATTTGACAATGCAACCAATAACACAGTTGCAATAGATCAGTTAAAGCGTTGTTTGCACCCTTCTTATGGAGGAAGAATTTTTCATATGAGATGTGCATGCCATATTATTAATCTGATGGTGCAAGATGGATTGAAACTTATTGGGAACCAGATTAGTTGTGTTAGGGATGCTATTGGATATGTTTGTTCCAGATAGTACAGTTCAAGAATTTAGTAAGCTATGCAAAAGTCAAGGTCTGAAACCCAGAAAATTTAAAAGAGACATGCCTATCCGTTGGAACTCAACTTATCTCATGTTGAACAGTTGCAAAGGCTACACCAATGCCCTGAGTGTTTACTATAATGACAAGCAGAATCAGAATATTTTGACTGAGGATATATGGAACCTTTTTTTCAAATTTCAGGACTTCTTACAAGTCTTTTATGATGCCACATGCAATTGCTCAGGTATTTACTATCCAACATCTCCAATTGCACTTAATGATCTGTATGAAATCAGTGTTACTTTTCACAAGTACAAGTATGAAGTTGGTCTTTTCAGTGAGATTTGTGAAATGATGGTAGCCAAATACAAAAAATATTGGGAGGAGATTCCTTATACCTTCTGTTTTAGGGCTATTATGGATCCAAGGATCAAGCCTGATGGTTTGGATGTGATATTGACTGAAATTGGGAGGAATTTGTCTATTAAAATCCCAATGACATCAACTAGTATTCAAAAGAATTTCAATGATATTTATAAGTTGTATGCAGAGAAATATGCAGCTACTCGTGTTCAAAGCGGCCAAACTTCTCACCGTCCTTCACCAGCAGAATCTAATGCATCTAGTAGTCAAGCTGTGTTTGGTTTGCTTGCTAGCAAAACCAAACCAAAAGGTGCCGTGAGTTCTTGCAATGAATTTTTCAAATATTTAGATGCTGATTTTTCAAAGTTCATTACTGAAGAAGACAAACAAAAGTTAGACATTTTGGGGTGGTGGAAAACACATAGCATGAGCTATCCTGTGCTTTCCCTCATGGCGCGTGATGTACTAGCAACTCCAGTGTCCACAGTAGCGTCAGAGTCTGCTTTTAGTGCCGGTGGTCGTGTATTGGATGAAAAGAGGACAAGATTAACTCCTGGAAACTTGAAGGCTCTTATGTTGGTCAAAGATTGGAATGATGCAGATCATAGAGCTCAAAAATTTGTGGATGAGGATTTGGTTTGTGATAAAGAAGCCAGAGGCACACTTTCCATTTCTGTTGATTAACAAAGCCAGTAAGTAAGATACTTATGAATTGTGATGACTGTATAAACTTGAGTTTAATGTGGTATTATGAATTATGAACAATCTCATTGCATTTTCATTGACATGTGACTGCTTTGAAAATAGAATTTATATATTGTAGTTCAAAACATTGAGTTGAGTTATTCATGATTTGTGTTTAGTTTCAGTTGTGATATCAAAACATTGGAATGAGTTATTTGTTTTTGTTTTGGTATATTATGATATTAATTTTGGACTAATTTTTATTTTTAACTATAAACGGACCCGTTAATGGGTCCGGTCCGAGCACGACCTATTATGTTATGGGCTTGGACTGTGGGCAGACTGGACCTTAGATTTGAGTAAATAGGGCGATCTAAACACAGCCTCCCGATTAAATAAGCCAACCCGGCCGTTTTCAAGCAAGGTTTATACGGGTTTAGTAAATGCCATACACTCATACAGTTGGTTCAAGAAACAAAGAAAATGGCAACTGCTTCACTGTCAACTCCAGCTTCAAGACTCTTCTCGTTCTCTTCCTTATCAATCCGCCTCCGAACCCTCACAACCGCCGCACGCGCCGCCACCACCACTACTACTAGTAAGAAGAAGCAACAGCTGAAGCACAAGCAGAGAGTCGCCGTCAAAGAAAAGCGAAGAACTCGCTCCGATCGAGAGTTCGAATTGGAGACCATCAAGCGTTACGGCGACACCTCTTTCCACATCCCCGTCCTCCTCGGCGAAGTCCTCGACGTTTTTCCCGCCTCCAAGCCCCTCCGCCGTTTCGTCGACTGCACCCTCGGCGCCGCCGGCCACTCCTCCGCCGTCAGTAACTGCCTATTTTGATTGTTCTTGCATATTTTCGGTATTATGTATTGATTCCGGTTGTTGGTTATCAACAGATAATTGAAGCGCACCCCGGAATGGAAGTGTATGTAGGGCTTGATGTTGATCCCGTGGCGCTTGAAAAAGCTCGGGCTAAGATCAAGGGCGTGTTGGATGATTCGAATTCGAGTTTGAAAGCTTATACATTTTTGGAGAATTTCAGATGCGTCACGTCTTTGCTGGCTGACGTGGATGAGACGCTGCTTGAGGCTGGGATTGATGGCATTTTGATGGATTTGGGGATGTCGTCGATGCAGGTGAATGATCCTCAGAGAGGGTTCAGTGTGCTTGCTGATGGGCCTCTCGATATGCGCATGGATCCTCAGGTAAAGAGTTGGAACACTTGACTTTTCTTGTGTCCAATGTGTAGGTAATAATGTGTATTGGATGATTGATTGAGTATGAATGGGGCTGCAACTGAGCCTTATGACCGAGCAGCGTGGTTGTCCTGAGTCCTGATCATGTTAACATATGTGCCTACTGATTGCATATGACATAAGTTTGATGAATGTTAAATGCTGTGTCATTCCCCTTTAATGATCTTTCTTTCGGCCAACAGTATTATGGAACACTCGGGTTCTACTTTATAGTTTCTAGGATGAATGAAAGTTGTGGTCAAAACGACATGTATGATGCCTATATTTCATTGATTGCGTTAGGATTTTGAATGTTTGTCTCATTTAATTGATTGAATAGGGCTATGACAGGCGAGTCTGAAAGCAGAAGACATTGTAAACTCTTGGCCAGAAACGGAGGTGGGGCGCATCCTGCGAGAGTATGGGGAAGAAAGCAACTGGTACTCTCTTCAGAACAAAATAGTTAAAGCACGATTACAAGGTGGACTGCATTCCACTGGTGAACTAGTAGATCTTATAAAATCTGCAACCCCTCTAAGTCGTGGTTGGTATCCTTCTCATTTCCAATGTGCAGTTTTACTCTGTTGTCACTCTCACATTCTATACAACTATAGTACTGCAGTTTGTTGATCTCAAAATGTGCCCCTTTAATACTGTAACACTTGACTTGTCATATATTCCATACATCAGACAGAATAGATATCATATTTATAGAATACTATATTATATTATTCTCTTTGTAAAGAGTTTTTAAATTGTTGAAGTAACTAAAACTAAACTTTATTGTAACAGAAGGGAGGCAAGGCTGGATTAAGACAGCAACAAGGGTGTTCCAAGCTCTGAGGATAGCAGTTAACGATGAGTTGAAGACTCTGGAGGATTCTCTTTATTCATGCTTTGACTGCCTTGCACCTGGTGGTAGGCTAGCAGTCATTTCTTTCCACAGTTTGGAGGACAGAATTGTGAAACAAACATTTCTTGATATCATCAACATCAGTGGTGGAGATGGGGACCTTTACATGAGTGAAGAAGAAGCACGGAAGAAAGATTTGACGAAGATCAGAATAGACATCGATGAAGATGAAGCTTGGATCAAACAAATGATGCTGGGGTTGAGAGGGACAATTCTCACTAAGAGACCAATTACGCCATCTGAACAGGAAGAGAAACTGAACACCCGGTCTAGGAGTTCCAAGCTTAGGGTGATTCAGAAGGTTTAATCCAATGTGAAGGCCAACATAATTCGGAATTCCTGGTATATCATCTCTTTTTTACAACAATATTTCTGTATCATTTACCCATTAATTATTCACATTTGTTTAGGTTGGAATTTTCATCTTACAGCTAATGATAAGTAATTCTCATACTTCTTCACGGCCACCTTCAAGCTTTAGAACAACAATAGTTTAATCAGAGTTTCAATTCTTGAAATATGTAGATATACAATTTTTTGGTAAACAATGAACTATCTAGCAAGCAAATTGATTGAAGTTCTACCTTATTCTACCTTTAGTTGTTTGGTTGTCGCAAAAGAATTAAGCAGGACTTAACTGTGGTGCATTCAAGTCTCTTAAAAAGTTTCGAAGCCAAGTTACCTCACAACATGTGGTTGCCATGGAGCCTATGTACTTGAACGAGAAACTGTAGTTTGCTTCTTCGTTCGCTAAGAAATCAGTGCTGCTCCAAGCATCACACAATAACCAATTAAAGATCTTGTGCTCTACACCTTGTCCAATCAGCATCACAATAGGTTGTTAACTCGAGCTTTCCTTTAGCTGGTAAGAAAAAGCCTTGACTAGGAGTTTGCTTGACATACCGTAGCACTTGATGAGTTGCATCTAGATGTGTTTGTCGCGGTTTATCCATGAATTGACTTAAGAAGTGGACTGCATAAACCAAGTCCGGTCTTGTAATGGTCAAATAAATCATAATTCCAACCAATCTTCGGTATTGTGAAGCATCGGCAAGCAGTTCTCCTTTCATGAGCACAAGATTTTGATCTACAGGAAACCGAGAAGGTTTTGCTGCCAGGAACCCTGTGTCTTCTAATATTTCAAGGGCATACTTTCTTTGACATAAACTAATGTCTTTACTTGATTAAGCAACCTCGATGCCCAAAAAGTATTTAAGTTTCCCTAAATCTTTCAACTTGAACTGCTTTGCAAGAGAGACATTGGTAGCTGCAATTTCTTCAATACAATTTCCAACCAAGATAATATCATCTACATACGAAGTACCGTGAACTTGCCTAGGTGATTTCGGTAGAAGAGTGAATAATCAGATTTGCTTTGTGAGAATCTGGCAGCTTTGAGTGCATAAGATAACTTGATGAACCATTGTCTTGAAGCTTGCTTGAGGTCGTACAAGCTTTTATGCAGTTTACAAACTCGTTGCTCCCCCTTGCAGCCAAAACCTGGAGGAAGCTTCATGTACACCTCTTCAGTAAGATCTCCATTGAGAAAAGACGTTGACATCAAGTTGATGGAGATACCAACCACGCAAATCTGCAAGACTAGGGAGCATGTGAACTGTTGTGAGCTTGGCAACCGGGGCAAAGGTTTCATTGTAATCAACTCATTCGATTTGGCTATAACCTTTTGCAACAAGGCGTGCTTTTTAACGTTCAACTAAGTCATCTGGATGGAGCTTGATCTTATAAACTCATTTACATCCAATAGGTTTCTTGTGAGGAGGTAAAGGTATAAGGCTCCAAGTATTGTTTTGCTCTAAGGCTTTGATTTCGAGACTCATGGCATCGTATCATTCTTGATGTTGCACTGCCTATGAATAAGACCGAGGTTCTTTGTAGAGCATAAGATTAACGGTGAAGGCTTTATAAGATGGTGAGAGCTGATTATATGATAGTAAAGTGGAGAGGGAATGAGAAATACATGTGCTCGGTGAAGACGACGAGATGGATCGACTAGGAAGAGATGCCTCAACGTGGTAGTCATGCAGGAAGTTAGGTAACTTTGTTGGATGAGAGGAATGTCTCAGTGGAGTTGCGGAAACTTGTTGTAGTGGTCTGTTGGAAAGTAGGGTTTCGGGAGCTGAGGTTTCGGTAGCTAGGGTTTATGTAATGTGTTCATCAGTGAGGTGGTGAGGAAGGAAACTCTAATGAAGACTGTGTTTCGATATGTGCACTGGAAATAGGTGATATGAAACGGAAGCGTAATCACGATAGTCAGCAAGGTTTCGTCATACGTCGAAACCTTAATGGATATATGGCTAGAATCCACTAGCAAACCAAATGTATAAACCTAAACACAAGAGTTTCTACTCTATTTTTTTTGTTTTCTTATTGATAACTTGAATCCCAAAAATACAATCTAGCAATGGCCTTATATAGGCATAGAAATAAACCTATTCATACTAGAACTAGGAACTTAAACCTAATACATTCATAAAACATAATCTAGAATAGACTACAATTTAGGAAACCTAATACGATATGAAATACTAGATACTAAAGAATAGTACTCCAGATATGTATTCGGAATCTCAACCAAGATTTTGCTTGAGAATCCCGATATATTCAGAAGAGTAACTTACGATTAACACTGTCATAAGAAGCCTATTTGAATACAAATTTTGAATATTCAAATCATTCTTCTTAATGTGACGATACTTCTTCATGTTTGGAATTCTTTGTTGAAATTCCCTAAATTCTCGTCTTGTATCAATAGGAGTGGGGTTTGACGAGCAAGGATTTGAATGTCAGATGAAACACAAGAATAATGAGAGGTAGGGTTTGACGTTTCGGAACAAACCCTAGGAATAGACAAGCTAGGATTTTGATTTTCAAGGGAAACCCTAAGTCCGGTTGTTCACTCATGCAAGGCAGAAACCCGATTGGAATTGTTCTCAGGATAAAGAAATACATCCTCATAGAAAGAGACTTCGCGGGAGACAAAAATGTGATATGTTTCAAGGTCAAGCAGCTTATAACCTTTCTGCCCATGAGGATAACCCAAAAATAAACATGTAATGGCTCGATAGTCAAACTTTGTAGGCTTAAGAGGGTGTGTTGAAGCAAAACACAAACAGCCAAAGACTTTCAGATGATCATATTGAGGTGTTTTGTTGAACAACTTTTCGAAAGGACTATGACCATGAAGTAACGGTGTGGGAGTTCTATTGACCAAATTGGCTGCAGTAAGGATTACATACCCTAAAACAATTTTGGGAGATGAGCTTGAAAAAGCGAAGCCCTGGACATATTGAGTAAATGTCGATGCTTATGTTCAACGGCACCATTTTGTTGTGGTGTGTTGACGCAACTAGTTTGGTGAACAATGCCCTTTGAGGAATAAAATTCTTTGTGATTGAACTCATGGGCATTGTCACTATGCACAATTTTAATGCGCTTATCAAACTGATTGTCGATCATATGAATGAAATTAACCAAAAGTTGCTTGGCGTATGCATTTTGCCCCAGAAAGTGATGGTTCATGATAACCACTCTAAATGTCGACATGAATTAAATCAAAAGCTGTTTTGCTAGAAATTGAACTCAAAGGAAATGAATTTCTAGTTTGATTAGCTAAGGGACAGACTTGACACTTTCTTGCGTCATAAGATTTATTTGCTAGAAGGGGAAACATAGGGTAAACTCTATACGTAGGATGACCTAAGCGTTGATGCCAAAGCGAAGACAGAGCTATCAACCGAGTTGCATGTAGCCTGATGAGCTTGGTTGAGACAGTATAATCCATCCTTCTCAGACCCCATCCCAATCATCTTTCCCGAGCGTAGGTTTTGTAGGAAACAAACTTGTTTAGGGAATATGGTGATGTAAAAGAAATCATAAGCTAATTTACTCACAGAAATAAAGTTTAGGTAAAAGATAGAAACACAAAGGACACTGTGTGATATGAAATGAGGTGAGAATACAACTGAGCCAAGGTGAGTGACTCGAGTTGTACTACCAGTAGGAAGTTTGACAAATCGGTTACTTGCAGGAGAAGCATCACTGAGTAGATTAGGATTACAAACAATATGATGAGTCGCTCCACTGTCTAGAATCCAGGTATCACTCATATCGTTTTGTAAAGCATGTAGAGCTATATCTGACAACTCTTCATAAGAGGAAGAATTACCGACATGATTCACGTTTGTTGTGCGGGTTTGTTTGAGCAGGGGGCTGTTGGTAAACCTCCTTGGAAAAATAAAAATTTGCCCCATTCTCCAAGCTAGAACCTGCTACCACACTGTTGGCTTTAGAATAATTCTGAGCTTTCTCCTCGACATTCTTCCTCCTACACTCATCATATGTATGGCCCTTCCAATTGCAAAATGTGCACTTGAGGTGTGCCTTGAAATTCTTTGTTACATGATTTGATTTGTGACACTTAGCACACTTGGTTTCTCCAGCCTTTTCTTTGTCATTACTGCCTCTATTCTGAACTGCATAAGTCACACCTTCAACCCAATCTGTGATTTCTCTCCTGCCACTGCAACTGCCTACTTTTTGTGTCTCAAGGCCATAGAACAAGCCTTGTTGATACTTGGCAGAGGCTCAATTGCAACAACAGTACTGCAAAAGGATACATTATCATCATTAAGGCCCATGAGGAACTTCATAGTCATTTGGTTCTTCACATACTCACTGATCTTGGTCCCTTCTACGCACTCACTTCCTGTCATGTCACAAAAGGCATCAAGTTCATCCCATAAGCCCTTCAATGCAATGAAGAAGGTCATCACAGTTCCACTGCCTTGCACACAATCATGGATCGAGTTTTCGATTTTTTCAAGAGTTGCATTGTGTTTGTTTGCCAAAACCTCTCCTCTAACTCGATCCAAACTGCCCTTTCAGTCTTGCAATTACACATACTGTTTGCAATCGGCTTAGAAAGGGCAGAAACAAGCCATGTTTTCACCAAAGTGACGCACCTTTCCCATTGCAGTTGCTCTTCAGCATAGTCTACGGGCTTCGGGCTACTTCCATTGATAAGACCACTTTTATACTCGATCTTTAAAGCTTATTTCATAGATTGAGACCATTGATTGTAGTTGTCCTTCATCAAGGACTGTGACATGGGTATCATGCCAGGCTGGTCCGAATGATGAATTTAAAGAGGATGATTTGAATACTCTCATGCTTGCGGTGTACGTGCGTTGCTGGCCGAGGCTTCATCCTTGAGGAATTTCTCCTTTAACAACAAAGCAAACTCTTTCTGCTCGTCACTTGTCATGATGGTGAGTCAGGATTGTGTTTGTGTGTTTAGTGTTTTGGTTTAAAGCTGTTTGGTCCCAAATCGTGGCTCTGGTACCATAAAGAAGCGTGAATGTGCTTACAAGAGGTTTATATGCAACCTAACATATGCTAATCCTAGCTAATAGGGCGTGTATAGTTCTCTAGTTACAATAGGAAAGTTAGAAAGATAAGGAAACAACTTAATCAGTTGGTACATAACTACATATTGATCTACTCGAGTTATAAGTTGATCATCTCCTTTAATATGTTGTACTCCTTTTTATGAAAGTATATAAATTAGCACCATGGTTAGTTAGGTTACTGTATTTCAGTGTTTTATTAGTGGAAAAATGTAGTGATCAAAGAGTAAAACTGATCGAATTTGGTGTTTCTGAATTCCGGTCATGAAATAGAATGAAGAACAACTCGGACTTTTGAGTTGGGGTTTAACCATGGGATTTAGAAGTTCAGCAGTTCATTTGGGTGGTGCCTCTACCTTAGAGTTTGTCGTCCATTTAGGAGAGACGAACCGGCAAAAACGCCGGGTGTTTCCTGCCAATAACGCCTTCATGCGTTAAGCATGATTTACCAACTATGTAAGCATCATGTACAAAGTTTCTGCCTTTATCCACTAAATGTTAACATCACTCCCCTTTCAGTCTTCATTAAATCTTTCTATAACAAACACTCTAATTTTCATTTACGGAAATTAATGAGACGGAGATTTGGAAAACCATACTATCAAAAGTTATCGATGTTAGAACCAGGGTTGAAAATATTATCAGCAACCATCAAATTATAGCAATAAGGTTAAAATTTGCTGACTCTAACCCCACATACACTAGTTGACTTTAAGTCATTAGTGACACATACCATGTTATGGGCTTAGTGAGGATCAAAACAATCCAAAGAAAATCTTAACTCAGGCCCAACAAGGTAGCCCAATTGTATCCAGCTGCATCTAAGATCAGTCGCGCCGCCACAACTTCGTAGCTTTAGGTCACATCACTGCCACGCAAACAACCATGTTGTTGCATCGACGTTACCTAGACCACACCACCACGATCCAGATCTGCCACAAAATCAAAACACCCACTCCAGCTTCGCATGACTTCCATCTTTAGAGAGAAAGAAGAACATAAGCGCCTTCAAGGTCCTTCAATCCCTGCACAAACCGTCGATCTCAAAGTGAATCTGGAAACACTACTATGGCATGCACCTCGCACTCCCGAATCGAGTTCATCTCAGATCACGGCAACTTTGACGATTAGTAGAATCTCGGTCGACAGCAAATCTCATCGCCATCGATGAGTCCAAAGGACTAGTCAAAGAGTGGGCCGCTGCCGGACGAGAGAGATCTCGAAGTTTGGGGAAGACAACCATCTTAGGGTTTTTGAGAGATAGGGAGAAAAAAGTGTTTACATACCTTTAGTACTAGACAGGGATGTGTTACTTTTGTTGCTATTTTTTTGCTTTGTAAAATAGTGGTTGAGTGAGCTACTCAGGCGTTAAGCGTAAATAGTGGTTGAGTGAGCTACTCTCAGGCATAAAGCGTAAATAGTTTTGGTTTTTTTCATACAGATTTTTTACACACGGATGATTACTCTCTTTATTATGAGTATCACTGTAACATTGGCTCACCCAACCAACATAGGTCCCTTTGTTGCTACTTTTTCCGTGTTTCTTTATTTGTTTCTTGTTCCATGTCCACACTGCTTTAATCATCAAAACCAAGTAGACAATTATAAATCTAGGTTGTACCTCTGAACCAGAGCTTGGTTCTTATCCATGGATAACCAGCAACAAGAAAACATATCATCTTCATCACCATCTTCTCCGGGTAGATCAGCAGGAGGAGAACCAAAGAGAGAAGATGCAGCAGGCTCAGGAATCAGAGCAGGGTCGCCATGTCCGACTTTCGTAAGCAAGCATAGAATGGCTGCTGCTATTTCCCTTCTCCATTCTCAAATCAACATTATTCAGGTCCAATCCTTTCTATCACTACCCGTATTAGTGTTTTCTCCCATTCTATAAATCCTAGAGAATCCAGGAATTTACCATGACAAGGTTGTGTTGCAGGAAGAGCTTGACCAACTCGAAACAGTAGGCGAATCCTCCATTGTCTGCAAAGAGTAAGCAAATTTTGGCTTCTAATCCAAGATATCATGGTGTGTCGTTCTTTACTTAAAATGGTCTGATTTTGTCAATCTACTGGTATAAACAGACTCGTTGCGAGCATCGAATCGGCTTCTGATCCCCTGCTTCCATGGTAAGCACCCTAGTTGATTTTCTTTGTAATGTTTTCTCTTTGTCTGGGCTGAGCTGATGTATGAGGATGAATGGTCAGGAGTAGAGGAGCACCTGAAGTGGGATGGGATAGGTGGTTCAGAGGAGCACATAACACCAGAAGTAACAACCGCTGGATCTAAGAATGGAGAAACTAATTTTCTTTACCTAATAGGTTGTCTTATTTTTGCTACATTTTGCATTACCTTGATCATAATGTTTTGAATAACATATCAAGAAGAATGTATTGGGATACAGTGAAGCAAACATGTACAGATTCTGGGAATGTTTTGCCTAAAAATGATGCTATTACATCTTTTTGGTTGCTGCAAATGGTTACAACCAGTGCACAATTGCTTTCTTCAGACTTTCTGGGAGGAACTAACACATGAAAATCGATTTATTAATACTCAAGGCTTGCTGGTAATAGGCTGACTAACTGCATAAGTTTTTAGTTATTGAATCAAGAAGCATCACACTGGAAACACTTGTCACAACATGTACATTTGGGCAAAAGATGAAAAAAGGCACACTGAGATCCTTATGAACAGAAAATGACCAAGACTGGATAGAACAAGAACACACGGACCAGATAAATACATCAACTAAAAATGGCAACGTCTTGAAATTCCTCTTACTGGGGGAGGGGGAGGGCGCTCTACTTTACACATTGGACCGGCTTTCTTAGATGCAGGAAGCTCACCAATACTAGGTTCAAGAACTGCTTCTGCCAAAGAAAGAAAGAAAAGTCACCAAGGAAATAAGTTATAGAACAAAATAAACAAGACTAAAAATAAAAGATAGGAGTCTCACAACCTTAAAGAAACAAGATCGACAGTAGGATTGCAACTAACCTAAAAATGCAGGTCTTCCAGCATGTCCTCTGAAGATTAAAATTTCAAGTCACCTCACCTCACCTCGGTCAATATTTACAAAAGTCCTGGATATTGACATTTAACTAGCAAAAACATGCTTCTTAAACAACTTGGGATGAGACATTTGTCGTCAAAAGTGTCCCTCGAAAACCCTTTTCAGTGTGTTGAACATCCATTTTCTGGTCCGAAAGCTCATCTGTGGAAACATCATCAAAATGTATCTTAGAAACTAATATTGAAACACACGGCTGCATTACAATTACCAATCAGAAACATTTGGTGAATAACAAAGATTTACATCACATCAAACAATCTAGACAGAGCAATACCAATGGAATCGGAATAAAGGACAATCAGAAGCACCACATTCCACTTATTTCTAATGTAACAACAAATACTTTTTAAGTTACCAGCAATATCTCGGTTCTCATGGACTTCTGAATCAGTCACCCAAAGCTTATCCCCAGCGAATATGTTCAAATCTGCCAGTGTAGCACATTCACTATCAATTGTTCGGGTGCCTTTGTGAAGTATCTGGTTTTCCTTAACAACCTGCGTAAATCAAAAACAAGTACTTAGATGCCAACTGTAATATT
Source organism: Comarum palustre (assembly GCA_951800085.1). Classification (NCBI taxonomy): domain Eukaryota; kingdom Viridiplantae; phylum Streptophyta; class Magnoliopsida; order Rosales; family Rosaceae; genus Comarum; species Comarum palustre. Next base: position 14,806,223 of record OX637589.1, read on the forward strand.
ACACAATAATCAAAGAAATTTAATCATACACAGGAAGAAATTGCCAGTGCCCAGTGGCATAAGACAAGATAATGCATTTCTAGTTGGTATTTTGATGTGGAACATTACAAACATACCCCAAAAGATTCCCATATCATCATTTTTAACTGGTATATAGACGTAGAACCAGAGACTTTCAAACTTATTTGATCTCCGGTGTTTGTCTTTCGGGAGCGCTTGGAAACTCGGCGATCCGGATCAAAACTAGTCTCAGATGCTTGTAAAATATATTTTGGAGCTTCCTTGCCATGTACCAAGTATACATATATGTCCTCATTGCAGTATTCCAGTTTCCGCATCAGCTCCCTGCTTTCTTTCTCTCCAATGCAATCCTCACAAATCTAACAAAAATTGAGAATATCTAATCAGAAGACCAAAATTTCACATGCTTTTTAAAATATAGAAAAGAAACTAACTCAAAACAGGCAAGGCAACAAGTATCATAATATAAAAAATACTTCCTCTACTATGCTGCTATGCATATGACAATAAAATAAAAACACAAAAAGGTTCCGGTACCTCAGGGTAAGTCCTAATAACAAGGGATCTAGAATCAACTTCACTATTCAAAAGACTTGAATTGCCCAGGTCCTCCTCACAGATTCGCATATCATCACAGGACCCTGACAAGTTATTTCCTTCAGTATTGCTCAACTTGATTTCAGCAGATATCCCTTTCTCCTCAATACAACCCCATTCCTCACAGAAGGATTTCCAGTCACTCTCAGTGATGAATATTAATCCATCCACCTAGATCCAAAGACAACACAATAAGCAAGAATTCCAACATTATAGCATGGGAATAATTACAAGCATGATAATTTGATCATTAAAGTCACAAAAAGCTAAAAAAACACAAGAACTTCTTAAACATTAAATTAGATGATATCATCCCCTCACTACTCCCCAAAAAATGTCTCATCAATCTCTCTAACAATAAGCAAGAATTCCAACATTATAGCATGGGAATAATCACAAGCATGAGAATTCGATCATTAAAGTCACAGAAAGCTAAAAGAACACGAGAACTTCTTAAACATTAAATTAAGATGATTTCATCCCCATCTATCTCTCTAACATTATGGCCAACATCCTTTGCATTCAAGATCGATAAGATATTAGATGAAAACTTAAAATATTACCATGACATCCTCCTCCCCACCCAAAACACACCCACACACTTTAAGACATGTAGTCATATACTTACAGGGGTAGACTTTTGCGAAATCAAACCTCGTTTACAGACCAGATCAACAGGCCTTTCTAGAAGTTGTGCATGCTGAAAGAAAGATAATTGGTTATTTAATAACTGAAATAACTAAAGACAAAGAAAAAAGGCAGAGAGAATTAGGACACTAGATTTCTAATATCCTAATAGTTTTCTCAGAACAATTGAAAAATCCCCTCTTATCAGAAATAGCAGCTGAAGAATAGCACGAATTTAGGATGTGCAGGGTTTTGTCTAGGTGCAGAGGCTCTCCATTTAGCACAGAGCCCTTCCCACCAGTGATAAAATGAGGGCTTTAACCCTTCCAATTTAAAATAAAAAATAATAACAATAAAAAATTAAAAGGGTAATTTCTAAATAATTGATGAGGTTCATTAAAATTTCATTGGCTTCTATTACATATAGACAGCATAATACGCAGATTAATACAGTAGAAGTCAAAAGGCCAATCGCCAATTACTCACTTTAGCAGTACCAGAATATTGTTGAACAAAATGTTGCCACATAAAGTTGCAGATTACCTTTTCACACTTGATCAAATCCATGATGCCATCTAGTGTTTCCGGTTTCTCTATTGAAGAAATATTCCTTGCGGTTGCGTTAATGTAGGTTCTCCATTTTGAAAGCCAAGAATAGGGTATCAAATAATACTTGCAATGCAGAGAAAGAGGAACACTTTTCCCAGAAGCTAATTTATCATGAGACTGGCGCTGTTTGTCCCTAACCAATCTGCAGCATACAAAATGGTAAGAGCAATTACACATTAAGCTTTAAAGTATGAGTAAATGCTCAAGTTACCTTAAAGAATCCTCCATGCATGCAACTTCAGATAATTCATCACTGCACTCAGAACACTGAAGAGAGTCTGAGGGAAAAGTTGAACAACCCATGTCCTCAGCAGGTTTTACTGTTAAAGCATCTTCATAAAGGAAGAGCCACAGAACCTCAGGAATAAGCACTCTCTTAGCACCACTGCCTTGCTCTGGCAAAAGCTGCCCATGAGGACACCTGATTGAAACTGTTGGTCCTGCATCTGCTTCAGATGGAGCATCGAGAATTTTTCTTTTAAGCCACTGCTGCAACCTACAAAACAAAAAGACGACAATCACTAACAAAAAGAAAGTTTTAAGCAGATGTCATGAAAAGCACAAATAAGCAATATCATGCTCAATTGACTATACTACAGGAAAAGCTGGTAGCATTAATATAAGTCTGTACTCTCTAGCATAAGTTGAAGTATAAAGAACAAAATCCAACAGCGTTTCCATTCATACCATGATCTAGATACATAGTATGTTCCATCTAAACACCGCCCTGCAATGGCATCCTCAGCAACTTGCTTCATTAATATCCTCCTATCCCTATAGCTGTCAGCAGAGACCACATCTCGAGCCCCATCAATAAGGCAAGTTGTGCAGGAGTCACCGTTGGTCAGGATTGGCCCCCCATTGTGCTGAAATTGTCATGATCCAGTCAGACAAAAAAACCATTACTAATTATCAGACGTTTAACAAGGATACAGAGAGAGGGGGGGCAGGGGGACGGTTGACCATTGGTCATTAAAGCATCAATGGATACAATTTATGAGTCAAATAACATAACAAGATAGCACATTATTAAGCAAGTTCACTCAAGCAACTACCTTAGACATCAACTTGGTCCAGGCTTCAGCTGACAAGTGCTTCATGCAGCCAACCTTCGATGCTGGAACTTTTCCATGTACGCATTGGATGGAGGTGTTGTCAAGAATACTGCATCCAATTGTAGTGCGAGTCAAAAGCAGAAAAAATGAAAAATGTACAAATTTGCAAACCAGAAAACAAGTGATTATCTAAAATATACACAAAAGAAACAAATGGAAAGATGAAGTGCACAGAGATATTTCAGCTGGTACCTAGTGACAGTAGGTCAATAAAAGAATTTTTAAAATAAAGGTTCGGCTTGAACAGAAAAAAAACTACCAACAGAAAGGAAATTCACAGATCTAAAGAATCTGAATTTGGATGTACAACAGAAAGATACATTTTAGAAAGAGAGAATCCAAAATAATAAAAAAACACATTTAACATATCCTTACGGTGGAGTAATGTTGTCAGCCCATTGACGAAGCCAATCAGTCGAAACCCAAAAAAAAGGTTCCTCGAGTGATCGAACAGGTGCTTCAGACAAAACCGAGCGCACTTCCTGTCTTCGTTCATTGATATGATTCATCTCTTCTTCCTTCTTTAATGTGAATTGTTGGCAAGAATCAAGATACAAAGCATTACTGCTTTTGATCTCTTCACAAAGATTATAAGGAAGAGAACCACAAAAACTATCATCTTCTATCATCCTATTGTTGGCATTACGTTCAGCATGGACTTTCCCATCATCCATGTAGGAGTGCCTGAGACTAAACATCAGCATATACGCATCACATGATGAAAATGTCTCCACATCACACCTAGTAATAGATTCTGAAGGTTTTTGGTGATCAACATCCATATTATCACCATTAGAAACACCGTTCATCTGTTCTGAGCAAGATGGATTAACTGAATCGAGATTAACAGGCCTGTTATTGGAACTAGAAGTCCCTTCTCCAAACGGGTGAGTCCCCAAGTCTGAGACACGCTCATCATCAAATTCCCACCATTGCCCTGTCTTCTCATCCTTGATATGTGCTACATAGTGGCCACTGTTAACTGCAGTTCCCTTGTGAATCAGCACAGCTGACAAGTCATAAATTGATTCAATCTGAGAAGGCTCCGATAGCCTCTGCCTCATATCAAGTACTCCAGGAAACATAAATGCAGATGTAATCTTCTTTCTTGTTGTCGTCTACTGACACAAATCAAACAGAAAATAGAATATTAAAAAAGTTATATTGAGGAACTCGACTAAAAGTTGCCTACAAGTCAATGCATATAGACCTGTAAACAACAAAACTGCAACTTGATGGATACGCACATAATAACCTACCTTTGGAAGGAAAACATATCGCTTAAGCTGAAAATTGAGAACAGGAGGCAATGTATGCAACTTGATGCTTCGAGTAGCATCAACTCTTGTTTTACAGGACTCACAGAAATATTGATTGTCTCCCTTGAGCTCTTCAACACTGAGGTAATCATCTAAACTTTCATCCACACTTTTCAAACCTTTAACATTCAACTCCAATTCATAGAAGTCTTCCATGTTTGAAGAAGCTTCAGAGTTTTTCCCACATTTTGAGCACCTACACACATTATCTGAATTAAATTACCGATATGACGATAACTAGAAGGAAGAATATAACAAAAGAGCAGCAATCACAGGTTAACAAAAGCATAACTAGAGAGTTGCACAGCCACCAGCACTTTTACCACTTTAGCCATTAAAAGCAGGAGTTATATTCACAACAATGCCACATTAATAACAAACTATAATGACCTGTTCAGTCATACCTCGTAACATGTGACACACTTCCACGAAAAAGATCTTGAACAATAGCTTTTGCCCTCAAAGTTTTTGAGTGGCTGAGACAACGCTCCAGCAATGACAGCAATAAGGTCAGAAACTCATGACTATCCTGCTGAACTCCATTATCCAACTCCAGAGTTTTGACAAATGGAGATGAGTCAACGAACGCTTTTTTGCTCAAATACAACTGTGCAAAAAGCCGTGAAAGTTGATTCAAGACTGGTTGCTGTTCCAGGACTTCAGGTTCAACCAAAAAGATACCTTCACGAAAGGGCTTGTTCATATACAAACACTGCAGGATGCTGTTAGCATAACATGTAGCACCGAGATTTGTGAGACCTGCAGGACAGTCATCAGAAGAACGAATATCCTCAGAAGGGTCTGGGCCAAGGTTTTGCAGAATCTCTGATGTCTTCTGCCACAGGCCAGATTTCCTACTGCCTTTGACAGGCGGAACAAGCCCACAAAAGCAATTCGGGTTGTCCTTAGTATTCACACGACACCCCTGACAAACCGGCTTAGAAAGTTTATACAGCCTATCTATATCCTCCTTTGTGATTTCGCCCGTCGCATGAATTTTCCTGCACCAGAAACCACAATGTGAACCCAAACACATCAAAAGATGCACATCAGGCAACAAACCCAAATCTTATCAACACAATACAAAATGCTCGTACCTCAATATCTCTGACGTAGTGTCACCGTTATCCCCTTTATTTCGTTTATTCTTACTCCGAGTACTTAGCTGGCTCATTGTAACAACCTATCAATCCTGAAATGGACATGAGCATGTACTCAAACCTTAAATCCTTTACACATACTAATCAATTATGCACATAAAAGAGACAGAGACTAGCAAAGCTCGAACGAAAAGCAAAATACATAGTGCCCTAGCTCGTTTCAATTGAAGTTCAAACTCCCATCTCAGATGCAAATAGTTCCATTGTGCATTCTCAAAGCCAGTAACCAACACATTAAATGAAAGCAACAACAAAAATCGATGATTCATGACAACTTTGTGAAGCTAAAAAAATCAAAAACGCAGAGAAAACCCTAGAAGCTACAGAACGATCAAAATTAGGCTAATCGCAGAAGAGTACAAAAATTCTAGTCGGAATATAATTCATGTATGTAAAAGCAGAAGATAGAAAAAATGATTAAGGAAAAAGGTAGAAAGGTCGGAGAGCTATACCTGGTCTGAGGGAGAAGACGAAGACGAAGAAGGCTGTGTTGGAGCTGGAGAAGATGAAGAGCCTGATTTTGGTGTGAAAATCGGAATAAAATGAAAAATAAATTATATGATTTTGGGGGTCTTTTATTTTGGGTCAGCGTGAGAGAAATCAGAAATAGCGCTTTGATTTTGGGGTTTTTATGAAATTTATTCATGTAAAAAGATCGCTATTTTCGTTTGCGAAGTTAAAATCTGGGAGTTGGACACGAGTTTCAGAGTGAAGGGTCAAGATCCAAGTCAGAACCTCAGGCGACTTTTCCAGTTGTTCAACGGTAGTGTTGACTGACATCCTTCAATTACGTTTTTACTCTTCTCATTAATACCAAGTTTAAAAGTAAGTACTTACAAATATTTTTTAAATTTTTTTATTTTTATAAGTATTGATATTAATTTTTATATTTTTTTGATATTTTGTATTTAATTTATTTTTAGTTGAATATACAATTTTGATAAATTTTTTATTGATATTCGATATATCCATTAAGATTTTATTTTTTCAAACCACTAAAATTTATATGATAGTCGATATTTTAGTCATTGGTTAAAAAAGACAAATGAATATTCACCGCAATCATTTAATTTAATGACACACGTCTAAACGAGGTCTGAGTTTTAAATTTCGAAAAGGTAACTGTTTTTGTAGAGCTTAACAAAATAATTTACCCGTAAATAAGGTAAAAAACTGATGTACCAGTATGGAATAACTGAAGCTACATTTTTTTTCGTAATACTTGCCTTACAGCAGCAAGTTATAGTTCCAGGATTCAGGAAGTCAGATAGTATACCATATACCAGCGACTCATATTATACCAGCTCGAACAATTGAACTGAGGAATTCAGACTCCAAAGGTCTCTTGGTTAAGATCTCAACATTTTCTTGTACAAATCAAGCATATAAGGCAAGCCCCAAAAATCCATCCGGCAGAAAACAAACCCATCATAGACGAATATCAGTATCTTCTGCCACAAGATGCAACAACCAAGTGAGTGCATCAGCCTGCAGGGTACCACTACAGGACTTCACTTCTTTCACGTAAACACCGAAAAAAGCAACTGCTCATATTGGGATCAGGATGTCATGACTTACCTTGTGCATATGACAGTTGCCACATATGAGGGCATAAGACTGAAGGATCCTCACCCACAAGTAATGCCGCAATACGAGCAATCCAATTTCCATCTTGTGTAGCATATGATTGAGGATTCTGATGAGCGACTACCAGCTGACCATGCTCAGCAGTATGGGGACCCTCAGACCCAACAGACTGAGGAGTCTCTTGCCCAGGATAAAGCAACTGTGCACTCCCTGTACTATTAGATCTGGTGAGTCCTGTTTTCCGGTTTCGAAGTTCACGAGAATGGGCAAATTCAACTTCATTGCTTCTCCTAGATGTGGCATTAGCTTTGGATTCATCACCTACATGGAATCGTAGGCCTGAATCAGCACCCAACTTAGATGCCAGGACAGTTGCAGCAGCTGCCTTGGCTGCTGGGTCAACATCATATTTCTGCATAGAAACATCATGTAAGAACAAAGAAATTAAAGGTGCAGAAACAGGTACATCTTCACGTAGACAACTAATCAAAGAAACCAGCATATGAGTACACAATCATGTTCAAGACAAACCCATAAGCTTGAAAAACATAATTGCATTTTCCATTAGATCACAGAAGTTTACCACCACACCCCTTAAAACAGCCAAATAAGACAAAATAAGATGAAGGGCAAATGATGCACCAAGACCTAAACCATTCACTTGATACTGATTCAACAAACTTACAACCATAAAAGCAGTATAAAGTTACAAACATCACCTGAATAAGCTGTTGAGTAGAGTAGTAGTTGGTCTTCTCCTTCAGTTCATCAATTTTAGCTTGTTTTTCGGTCCGGAGCCTTTCCAGGGTCTTATTATCCTTGTGATCACCAAAAAATTAGATATTAAATTATTAAGCTAGCATACACTTATCTAAAGCAACATATAGGAAAGATTCATACAAAGCCAACAAGTCTGACGTTTGCAGTTCACACACCAACCATTTAGAGTATTATAAAAACAAATTAGTTCAATAACTGATAAAATACAAGCACTAGGTCTAGTTTCTAACTCATGGCAGATGATCAATATCAACAAGATCTTACACTCCTAAAAACCCTGTTTTGATGCTTCTGCATCTCTATGAGATATATGCATGCACAAAAGCTGGCAAGCATACACATACAACATACAAATTAAGAAACAAAGAAAAACAAAATGATAAACAACAATACAGAGACAGCCAGACAGAGACATTAAGTAGTAAAATATGCCACATGTGATTTTTTTCAGAAGACCGACACCATATATTGGAAACAGTACTGAACTTGAATATATTGGTATGATTGATGAACTGCCACAACTTATACAGCTCAACAATTTGCAAACTGCATTCATGACTTCCAACTTGGTTCCCAGACTTTCACTTGTTTTACATCCAATGAAACTCAACCGTGAGTTTATACATTGTACTACTTAACACAAGTATTTTAAAGTGATCTCCTAACTACATCTTTTAACTTTTAAAAGTTAAGACAGCTGACATTTAAGATAATTAGGACGATTTCCTCATTCCGTGAAGCAAAGTACAGAACACAATTCAAAACGTCCCTAGGGGCATGGATGACAGAAGAGGCTTCTCCGATTGAGAGCTCTCCTATTGATTCTGTTCACCACAGTGACCTCCTCCTTGGAGAGATACTGCAGGCGCTTCTCAAAATCATCACCCTGGCGAAACATCCCTGTGATTATTCTGGAGAAGAATCCCCTCCCGTTCTTCTTCATCTGCACCGCCGGAGGCGTCTCGGCGACGGCGTCGTTCTTCTCGCTGTCATCCGCCATTGCTTTTCTCCCTCTGCAAAATCAAAATCAAACAAAAACACATAGAGGATTAAGCAAATAAAATTACGAAGATTGCGCAAGTCGTTGGAGAGAGAGATTACTGGAACGAGAAGGTTCGGATGGACTCAGATCTTTAGATGTAGAGAGAGTAATGATGAGAATCGTTGGGGGAAGAAGGTGAGCTTTCTCGATTTATATTTCCTTTCCTTATTTTGCTTCCCCTTTAGAAATATCGTCGTTGGTTACACGCGCCGGGCGCGAACGCGGAACCTAAAGATTTGTGCAAACACAGACCTGGAGAGAAATCATAGGAAGAAATAACCCACAAACAGAAAACTTCCCTTATCAGATGGTGTTCTGTTGAATTTAGCTCACGAACTCTTACTTGCCTACCGTAATGGAACCTCGTCTTTAGAAACAATGTTACAATATGCATGCATGGCCTAAGTTCTTAAATATTGTACGTAACCTTATCTGGAATAATTCCCATTCTTGGCATAATATCATGGATGTAAAAGACCTCCTCAAACTTTCTTTCTTTTCAGAGACCACTGATAAGAGCTTGTTAGCATCCTCCACAAGACCTTTCTTGCACAACGCATGTAGAAGAATATTATAAGTAATACTATTCGGACTAATACCACTGTTAACCATTGTGGTGAAAAGATAAAGAGTTTTATCCCATGATTGCTCAGGCGTGGGACGAAACGACGACAGCCGTCCGATCTTTAATGAATTGATCATGTCCGTTTAATCCTGTCCGTTTAAGTTCGTTTAATCCTGTCTGTTGAATCAATTCATTAAAAATCAAACGACTGTCGACGTTTCGTCATGTTCCGTTGCCAACCATACTCTCGAACTTCATCCACTTTATCTAACCCTTAATAAAAAAGTGTTATATGTGACACAGTTAGGAGAGGGACCCATTTCTAGCATCTTCCTGACAAGCCAATTTGCCTTCTCCAAGGGTGACAGCTCTTTCATGTTCGCATATATGAGTGGCTCAACAACCTCTGTATATCATTGTCGACGGAAGGGCAATCACAACGGCCTAGTAGACAAAGATTGTTTTCTATTTCTATTATTATCAGATCATGGACACACAAATATGAAACATCTACTTCGTGAACAAAACAATGTACCCTGTCTGTTACTTAATAGACTATAGACTAAGTAACAGACTGCAAGTTGTTGCACCATCAATAACAAAGCTAACAAATAAAACCTCTGGACTTATTTGAATCAAAGTAACATGAACCAGACAGATATCCATGCCTTGCGAAACTGAGTATAGACATCTGGTAAACTACTGGTATCAAACGGGAGGTCATCTATATGGTACATAGTTGTGCCCCATATAAGTTGCAGCATGGGATTATTCGCAGGACTCTGTAACACCACTCGTCTCAGACCTTTGCTGACCAATCTTTCGACACGCAGCTCCTCACTGCAAGTTTTTTTTTGGCATATACCTAATAGTAGGTTAGATTACATACCAACACTACCACTTTAATAAGTTGAAAAACCGCAACAAAATCATTCTACAACAAATCAAAATAGTACAGAAATCTCTCAACTGTGTGAGCTCCATATGGTTTCCACCTGGGACCTCCTATTGATCGGCTCCGTCGAGGGCTTGGTCGGTTACGGCGCCCAGTGGCTCGTCGTCAGCGAGAGAATTCAGCCCCTTTCGTACTGGCAGGTAAATTACACCTTATGAATTTGACAAATTATTAGTAGTTTACATACTAATTGAGATTGTGGTAAATTTGCCTTGTGAATTTGACAAATTATTTGTAGTTTACATGCCAATAATAGTGTAATTTCCGCATGGGTGGCACCAGCACGACGTGGCAAATCTCAAGAGAGTTCGACTCGGTTCTAGCAGCCTCCGCCTCTTGTCATCGCGGAATAGACGTGTTGATCTACTTTTTTGGATTTGGGAAAATGTCAAGGATTGTGTTGCTAATTGAGATTCAATTGTTGGTTTTGGAGGGTGATAGGTGGAGATGCAGACATGCAGTAGTTCAATATGAGAATGACGGTGAGCAAGATCATTAGTAGCATCCCTACATATTATTACATAGCGAAAATCGTTACAATGAACTACGTCTGCTTTTAACATGCTGGGTACCATATTGTAGAGCTCACTAATTCCTAGCGGACACGTTATCTTCATGTTTTGCAGCTGAATGCAATGCACTTGTGAAAAAGCTATAGTTTTAGATCTACAATAACATTGATACCACAAAGCATTGAAGCAGTTTTACATGAGAAGGATCGTTGATCATTTCAATTACGTTTACCTTGTCGTCTGAAAACAAACAGTGAACCTCTAGAGCCTTTCCCCAGCCTGATATTCTCATCTATGTATGTGATCTGGAGTTTCACCTCACTTTCACCGCCATACCGAAAGTCCAAAGGTCCAACCTTCAATTCTGGTGGCTCAAATATAACTTGAACCCATTCATGATTCAGAACCTTCAACTTTCCTGCTCATGTAGTTATGAGGGCACTCAATCAATGCAGAAAACAAAAACAAAAAGGGAGGGTCCAACATTGATTGTAGGAAACATGACATTTCTGATTTAGGATATTGCATCTCAAGGTAAAACATTTGCGTAGGATTTCTTGGGATTTTAATCCTAGTTTTTGAGCTTCTGTCTTAGATGTAACTAGTAACTCAATCATAGGCCAGAGTATGACAATGATGATGAAACTACATAGCAAAGTAAAGACTTCATAGTTCATAAATCAACGTTTATCAATGTACAGAAATGAGCAGCCTACCTGTTAAAGAGACTTCTCCATCCAAGAACCCAAAAGCAGAGAAGGAAACCTTGTTTTTAACGATGTCAGGAGCTTCAATAACTTGAATCATCTCCTTTGTTTTAAAAACAAGGCGGCCCAGTGTACTCCTATAGCCACCCCCAGGTGATGTTGGCACTGAACAGTACAACACATCCCATTCTGCCAAAAGTACCATGAGGTTAACTCAACCTGAGATGAAAAGGGCTAACAGAAAACTGCACACCCTCATTTTAGTAACAAGGAGGACCATATCAGTAACAGAGAACCAAAACAACTGCCAATGAATTGAACAAAGTTGACGTCCAGACTAACTACTAAGAGTTTGCATCATATATTGCATGCCTTTGAGAACACATGATCTTCTAGTCTTCTCCCACTAACTTGTATCAGACTTACAATCTACAAAGATATCATGATTTCTACGTGCAATGCATCTCTATAAAACCGTCATAAATACAGCTCATCCCATTCTGCAAAATGTACCATGGTTAACTCATCCTGAGTTCAAAAAGAGTAACAGTAATAGAAAGCTGCACATCCTCGTTTTATTGACAAGCAGGGCCATATCAGTAACTAAGAACCAAGACAACTACCAATGGATTGAAAGAAGTTGAATTCGAGACTAACTACAAAGAACGTGCATCATATTTGAATGTCTTTGAGAACACATGCTGCGTCAACTTAGAATCTACCAGGAAATCATGATTTCTAGGTGGAATGTATCTGTATAAAACCAGCATGTACACATTACACATCAAGTTACTTAATCTCACAACAACGTAGAACACTAGGAATTTTACCTCCGAAAATAAGAGGGCATTTCACTGGTTCACTAACACAGTAACTCTGCAATGCCTCGGCCACTTGAGCTACCTCCTTATGTTGTTCCTTCTCCAGCAAAACTCCTCTATCCGAATTTATCACCTGAACATAATGTCACATATTTCATGAGTCGATCATTAATATCTTGGAAAAAAAATCCACCTACACAATCCTCCTAATCTTCAACAGCAGAAACACAACAACCTAATCATACATTTTCATATAAACTCGAATCCGAATTAGACCCATAGTCGTAGATTTACAAAAAAAAGGATTGAAGGAGTCCATACCTTGGAAATAATAGCGGCAGCGAGCTCATCGGGACCGGTCCGTAATTCCGGGTTAGAGACCGAGACAGTAGCCGAGATTCTCAACGTTTTGCGGTGACAAGAATGAGAGTGTGGATAAACAGCTAAACCCAACTTGGTGGGTTTTGCGCAGAGACTGTGAAGCCTGGGTTTTGAGGGATCGGAGCCTCCTCTGAGTGTGGAGGACGAAAAGGCTAGTGAAGAAGCAAGAGCAGCAGCCATGGAGTCTTTGATGGTGATGATGTTGAGCTTCCATACCAGATTGGGCTTTTGCAGTACATGATAATTGGTCGGGTTATGCCACGTGGGCTCGCGAATCAAAGGTGGGGCCTCTTTGGTTCAGGCGATTGGTGAAGATTAGGCCACGTCTGAAGATATGAATTTCTTAGCCTTATCTGATCGTTACAATCACTAAAAGAAACCTATTTTTTGGCGGGTAAAACCTAAAACTAAACGTGTACTCTTTCTAACCGCCATGAATAGCTCCTTAATTTTTGTTCTGGCAGGGTAGTATATGCCGCGGTGGGAGGAGCAGCATGAACAGAGGGGAGGGAGACGGGTCCTGTAGCGGTGATCGCTCGTTGACCGAGCAAAAATGTTTTTGCACGAGCAATCTTTGCTCGCTCGAGAACACGAGCAGAGAGATGAGCAGCACGAGCAGTACGAGCAGAGGAGCACCGCTGCAGATGCTCTTACTAAACAAGAGGTCCTGAGTTTGGCTTATGAATTTGAAAAAGTTAATTATAAAAAATCTATTATAAATAGATCAAGATTTAAATTTAATTAGCATCAGTAAAATCCAAACTTAAGTACGAAAGTTCTACGTCTACGTTTTTATCAACTTGACCATACACCACCACTCGCCTTTGGTGGTTAATGAATTGATAAATAATCTTAGTAAATTTCAACTCGTTAACAACTAATCAACAAAACAACTTAATTTGAGATAAAAAAAACTATCATTAAAAGCAACATTTGTAGTAGCGAAAATGTGTTACGCTCCTATGGAAGTGAGGCAGCTATAGAGGGATCGTAGTAGTACTGCAATAGCTACTTCTCAAACACTTTACCAGCGTCATATACATCCAGCAGTCCTGGTAGTTAAGATTATTGGGCTATTTTCTTATATTGTATTGGGCTTATAATATTATTATTATTATTATTTTGAAGAAAAATGAACTAATTCATTAATTGAGGGACTAGTCCAATTACAGTCTCTTGCAAAAACGAAGCCGAAAAATACTACAAATAAAGAGCATATGTCTCTAGCTCGATCACGCAGGAAAGAGTAAGAGGAGACAAATAGCTCGTTAATCTATGGGCCCAAGACCCTACAGACGAAATAGAAAATACAACAATACCACCTAATCTACCACACTCACCACTCAAGCAAGCTAACATTGTTGTCGTCATCGCCCTAGCAGCCGTGAGATAATGAGGAGAGCTAAATCAGAGCATTGATGCATGTGTAACTGATGTCAATCAAATACCAAAACACAAATCATATGGACATTCACAACCCAGAGGAATAGCTTCCTCAAAACAACACCACATAAACCACCATTGGCACCCAAGTCACGAGAGATAAGAGGTTGACGGGAGAGGATAAAGAACCGCATCCAAGAGCTAAATCCAACGAAAATGGGGGTGATAAACCCACGCGTGAGCACCTATAATCTAATAGGTAAGTGCGAAATTGCACTTTAGGCGTGCAACCACACAAACTCACATGAAGGGATACAATGGTAGGATATGGGTTGTTTTGGTGTTGAAAGACCAATAACCTGTGAAAAGTTGGGATTGATTGACACCGGTTTGAGGAACAGAGTCCTCCCGTGCTGGACCAAGTTAGAAAAATCCATAAAGGGAACAAACACCACAAAGGTGATAAATGCTCAATAACTGAAGCCAGTAATAACATGAAACAGTAAAAAGCAAATAAATTTATGATAGATACCTCATGTGGGTTGATAACCCAGACCCAGGCTGAAACCTAAGCTCAGGCATAGGCCTATTGATCATGAGGTGTAAGCCCAGTACCCGCAGATCACACGACCCAAGCCTATGAAGCCTTTTGTGTGTGTTCCTATAGGCTGCCCACCTAGATTGAGACCTTTGCTGCAAGGGAGACTCTGCACCACCGTCGTACCCATCACCGTACTCCATGTCGCCCCGTCGGGATCAGACCGGCGCGACGCCGCCACACCACAAACGAGCCTTTTCGTCGAACCACCGACTCCAACATGCCCTCTGAGCTCCTACCGAATCAAGATCCTTCTCCAATGCAACAAACTCCCAAATCTGTGAAAGACAAGCACAAAACCAACTAGATTCCCTCCTTCGAGCAACAAATATAGGCACCCCAACACCTATGCTCACCGGTGATCTGAGAGGCACATATCGAGGTTGATCTGCCCAACCTGATCTCGATAACTACTCAACAAACCCTAAATCACGTTTCTGCTTAGTAGCCTCACCAATATCATGAACAAACATCCACTACCACAAAAATGGAATCAGACAACGGTCAAAAAACGTCGTTTGATTGTCTTGCATACCGTTGTCCTTTTGAGTGTCGTCTGATTCATTGTAGAAACGTCGTATGATTGCTGTAAACATATGTTGACATGTGTCGACAGCATATCAACATATTATTTGTCGTGTGACGTACACTCACACCACAATTGCTTTATACAACGGTTTTGTGATTGCTAGTCATACGACAATCGTTGTTAGAAATGTTGTGTGATATAGACTCAGAAGTCAGTTTTAATGAAAAATCCAAATTATTTTCTGTCAATTATATATATATATATATTACTATTATTTGTTTTTTGATAATCCATTTTGCTATTTAGAAAAAAAAAATCAATAAAAATAAAGAGAGAAAAAATGAATTGCTATCTTCTTTTATTCCTTTCTCAATCATCACGATATCCATATAAATAATCTTATAATGACAAACTCGAACTTATCAAGTGGCTACACAATTGTGAACCTTATAATGACAAACTTGAACTTGCAGATGAATTGACTAACATATGGTAAAATATGACATTATATGATAAGTAATGCTGCCCTTCGTAACCTTCAATCTTCTTAAACCCAGGGTAGGCCATAGAAGAATGGTTCTGCATGCATGATGCATATCATAAAATTTACCATAATATCTAAACAACATGTAAGAACCAAATAAATGTGTATTATAAGTAGCAACTCTAGGAAAACTAAGATGCACAATCACCAACTATTAGACCAATCCACTCACAATGATACCATGAGTACCATGGTAGTAGCTGTTAGTGATTGTTCTTGATCATTCTTGGCCAGCTGAGTCCCACAGCTAGTCACAAAAAAGCAATTGAAAATTAACAACAACAAGCAACCAATGTTCACATAACAGTTAAATGTTCATAGTGAACTACTCTATAAAAACTTAATTTCAGCAAAACCCAAATCCTCTTTATGTAGATGTTACGATATGGTGATTTAATTACAAATGAGGATAGAACCTTTTATTTACAATCCACCAGGAGTAGAAGGACAGACAATAGAGGCAACCTTTCATTTACAATCCAAAAGGTTTAGGTTCGTCTTTCTAGTTGTTCCGACACGGTTTAGGGTCATGTGTTGCTTCAATAACCAAGTTGAAACTTATGTGTGCAATTACGTATAAACTATTTGACAAATCAAACACATGCAATGACCATATGAATTATAAGGCAAAATATGAATATTAAGAAAAAAACAGTTTCTAGGTTCTACATTGCAACTCCAATTGTCCTCTCCTCTTGTAGGTGTACTTATTTCCTTGTGGTTGGTATTGATGGTTCTTGTAACCTTCACAATTGAGAAAACTATGTTACTGTGTTACAATTGAGAAAAATCAGATCAAGCGTAAAAACGACTACTAACCTCTAACCTCTATCGATCATTTGCTATGTCATCCACTTTTAACTTTGGACTTCCTCTATACAAAAGAACACACATCAACTTCTCCAATCACCTCATGCATTTTTAAAAGTACTTAAAACCAAAATAACTATGTATGTTCAGCAACACAATTTTGTTGTGGTGTGTTGACGCAGCTAGTTTGATGTACAATGCCCTTGGAGAAATAAAAATCTTTGAGATTGAATTTAGGGCCATTGTCACTACGAATAATTTTGATCGTTGTATCAGACTGGTTTTCAACAAGATGAATAAAATTGATCAAAAGTGGACGAGCCTCCGATTTTTGAACCATTAAGTAAACCCATGTGCACCGAGTAAAATCATCAACAATAGTTAAAAAATATTTTGCATCGCAAGTCTTATTTGCTAGGAAAGGAAATAATGGAAAGACTAGAGTAGAAGGGTGACCAAGATGCATGTTCCATGTTGAAGATTGCCTATCGACCGAGACTGCGTTGCATTTGATCTGATGAGCTTGGTTGAGGCAGTACAGCCTATCCTTCTTAATCCTTGTCCCAATCATCTTCCCGGAGCGAAGGTCCTGTATAAAACACATCTCTTTGAGAAATATAGTCACACAAAAGGAATCATGGGTGAGTTTAGTGATGGAGATCAGGTTGAGATAAAATATAGAAACAGAGAGGACATTGTGTAATACGAAATTAGGAGAAAAAGCTATTGTCCCGACATGGGAGACATTTGCCTTTGTGCCATCAGGTAACGTAACGAATCGATTTTGTGTGGGATATTTGTTTGTGAGAAGATTAGGGTGACAAACGATATGGTTAGTGGCTCCACTATCCAATATCCAAACACTATTGTTCAAAAATTTGAAAGCTTTACGTGACAAATTACCAAAATGAGAACTGTTACCGACATTGTTGGCTGCCGAATCTTTGTGTTGGCTTAATAGCTTGACAATTTTGCCACATACTTCCTTGAAGAAAGAGAAGCTGATATCGGATTCGGATATATCATTAGAATCCACATGATTGATTCGGCTTCTTCTATCCTCATCTCTCTTTCTTATGCGGCAATCCTCAATAGTGTGACCTCTCCATTTACAATAGGTACATTTGAGATGTTGGCGACAATTTCTGGTTTGGTGTTTCTTCCCACACTTTTCACATTTGACTTCACGCTCATCTGATCAAACATCACGTTCGCTGAACTCTCTTTCATCTCGGTGGTTTTGTTTTACCGAGAAAGTAGCTCCTTTTGGCTGTGAAGTCAGCTTGCTGTTGTTCGAAGCTGCTACTTGTTTCTCATGTCGTAAAGCCATAGAATAGGCCTTGTTAGCGATTGGCAATGGATCAATTGCGATGATGTTGCTACGAAGGATTTCATAGCTATCATTCAATTCCATGAGAAATTTCAATGTTTTCTAGTTTTTCACATACTCCGCGCAAGCGCACAATTATAAGGTGAGACATTGCAAAAAGCATCTCTATGATCCCATAAAGCCTTTAGCCTTGTGTAGAAACTCGTCACAGATTCTGCGCCTTGATTGCAGTCACGAATAACATGCTCTATGTTGAATAACTGGACGGTGTTCGTCTGTAAGAATCTCTCAGACAACTCAACCCATACATCTCTTGCAGTCTTGCAATGTCGTACGCTACTCGTAATTTTCCTGGACATTGCTGCAACGAGCCATGTTTTCACAAGGGTGTCACAGCGTTCCCACTACTGCAATTCTTCCTCATTGATGCTAGGTTTGGTTTGAGTCCCGAGAACAAACCCTAATTTGTTTTTGATTTTCATGGCATCGCTCATGGATTGCGACCAGTCGGTGAAGTTGTCCACCATTAGGGCCTGTGTTACAAGAACAACGCCCTATTGGTCCGAGTGGTGCAGAAGATTCTGTGCGTTCGAGTTAGAAGTGTTAGACTTGACATCATTATGTTCGTTTCCGGTCATATTTAGGATTTGAAGATCACGTTTTTGTGATTTGTGGTGTTTTAGGATCGGTGTGGCTCTGGTACCATAAAGAAACCTGAGGCCGAATGAGGCTGTAATTCCTCTCTCTTGCATTATAAAAGTTGTGATACAAGCTATATATACAGTCTGGTACAAAACCTAAACGCCTTAGAATGCTTGGTACATTTACTATTCTATCCTTTAGTGATAAGGTTTTAGTGCCACAATATTCTAACTACAATAGGAAACTATTAACTAGCCTTTATCTCTGTGATTAGGTGATGGTCATTTCCTTCAACACTCTTGTCTATGAAAGTGAAAGTATTAGGGTTCACACTTAACATCAAAGATCTGATGACATGTTAACATACATTAGGGTATCATTTTACATTTAAGCATTTAACATAGATGGATATGATCATCAGCCACTTTTTAATGAGAGATCCTTTTTCTTGACATATATGAGAGATCAAAGATTACATCAACTTTTTGATCACCAAATTACATTTTCACCGTCTAATATATAAATTTATATATGTAGATCATCTCTACAAAATTTCATCCAATTTGGTAATCGATAAGGTGCTCAAAACTGCAAATTAAAATTATAAGCATGAACAGTTCACGTTTGACAGATTTAATGCGTCAATTGATTTTAGTTAGTTCAAAGTCTTAACGATCATCAAATTAGATGAAATTTTACAGAAATGATCTACATATATGAATTTAAGTATTAAACGATGAAGATGTTGATATGTGATCAAAATGTTAGTCTCATGTTTGATCTCTCATATATGTCAAAAAAATAAATCCTTAATGAAAGAGCTATATTCATATTCAGGATATGATCATCTACCAAATTTATAGTCACCCGGGCCTAGTCCCAAGGTATGCTTGAAAGGAAAGCATATCGCCAACATCCCATTATTAGGAGATTGACAATGTTGCCAAAATCACAATCTTCTATTCTTTGTCGATCATAGATTAGTCGCCTCAAGGCAGTAGGTAGAGTCCCAAATCCCATTTTAGGCAATTAACCGAATTGATCACACTACTATTACGTGTGAAAGTTGCCATAAATCGCTGGCTGAAGTGTTTATCATCATCAACTCGAACCATCCAAAATGTTAGATTATCCAGAGCCAGTGATTCATTATAATCATCAAATGATTCATTTACAAAACAATGCCTCACCCTACTTTGCATCCCCTCATATTTCTATTGTCACCCGCCGAATCCGCTTTATCACCTGCATTTGAAGTTTTGATCACACCCAGAACAAACCCAGGTTTTAATTTTCTCCCATCTTCTCAAAGTTCGCTTCTTTTTTTGGTTTTGTCGGTACCCAAATCCCAATTCACATTTCAATAGGTAAGAACTAGGAACATTATGCTTCTTCCCTTCTCTGTTTTTGGCTGGTGACATTTGGGTATGTGAACGTGGTCATTGTGATGCAAAATGCTAGAAACCCACTTTTAGGTTGAAAAATTTCATGTTTTTAAGACGAATTGTGAACAGGGTAGTGATAAATTTGTGAGTTAGTTAAATTTGTGATTATTATTTTTATTTTCAGGTTCTTTTGGTTTAATTGGGGAACACTAAAGCAGAGGATGCGAGCAATAAGATGTTGCCTTCAACCCAATTGAAAAAAGGTGGTGCATGGAGGCCACAATTGATGAAAGACATAATGGTCATGTCCAAGTCAAGGTCTCGTTCACAATTGAAAAGACAAAAATGGATGATTGTATTGGCTTGCGTCGTCTCCGTTTTTCTGATCACTGCTTATTTCTATCCCTCGCAAGGCTTTTCCGCATGCAATCTCTTCTCTTCTCCTTATTGTAGTGGGATTTTTGGGAAGAGTCCACCTACTCCTACAAGGGAACTAACTGATGATGAGACTGTATCTGAAGTTGTAGTAAAGGAAATTCTCAAGACGCCTCCTCTTCAGTCTAAGAACCCGAAAATTGCTTTCATGTTTTTGACTCCAGGCACTTTACCTTTCGAAGAGTTATGGGAAAATTTCTTTCAGGTAAGGCTTTTGTCTCTTGTGTTTTATATTGTAGACAGGACTTGGCTAGATATAAACAACACAGTTCATTTGTATCTACGCCTAGCTCTTGAAACTCCATTTGTCATGCTTAACGGGGAATGTGCATATGAAAGCTTCAATAGTGGCCTAGGCAAAGTTAAGGCCTGATTAAGAAGGGCTTCTGAAACTTATGTTTATGTTACGCACTCTTTTTTAGTATTCAGAGATAATTGATGGAAGTATATTCTCCACTATCTATTCTAGTGAGAATTGGAAGTATGATCTAGCATTTGGGTAAAGAAAGGTTCAACTTTTTGTATGGGAAAATATAAATGCAGTTTTCAAATTTCTTGCTTTTTCAAGGACTAGCTAACAAGATAGATATGGTTTCCAGGGCCACGAGGACAAATTCAGTGTCTATGTACATGCATCGAAGCAGAAACCAATACATGTGAGCCGATATTTTGTCGATAGAGACATACATAGTGAACAGGTAGGCTTCTCTCACTGCATTGTTACAGTTCAGCTTAAGTTTGTCCCTTGCCGCTAGATGGATGTCTTTAATCATTTATAGATGCCTTTGATAATTAACTATCAGGTTGTTTGGGGGAAGTTTTCAATGGTTGAGGCAGAAAAGAGACTCTTGGCTAATGCACTGTTAGATCCTGATAATCAACACTTTGTTCTGCTGTCTGACAGGTAATTTCATCGTAAACTGTTAACGTTTCAAAGTTTTATATGATGATGTAATGATGAAATATCCCAAGTCCCTTTCTTTGATTGTTTTTTTGTTTGCCTCTCAGCTGTATACCACTGCATAGCTTTGATTATGTATATAACTATCTCATGTACACGAATGTCAGCTTTATAGATTGGTAAGCAAACTATACTAAGCTCCTATTCTGGTGTATTTGATAATTTGTATTTCTTATATCTGATGTGTCATATTTCTCTCCCTCTAGTTATGTGGATCCTGGTCCTCATGGAACTGGACGGTATTCTGAGCACATGATGCCGGAAGTTGAAAAGCATGAATTTCGAAAGGGTTCACAGGTAAGTTGTCTTACCTCAACATATGTATAAGTGAGCAAATTTGATAGTCTATCAAGTTCTGGAACTTCTGCATATTTTATGGCTTTTAAACTTCATATAATCTTATCCCTTTTTTATGCTTAACTGATGGGGAAATATAGGTGCCATAATATTTTCCATTGAATTTCATGTATTACTTATCATGAGTATATCTATCGTCATAGAATGGATTTATGAATCTATGTCAGACACAAACCCTTGCAGGCCTTTATATTGGCTACAATTTTGATCTGGCAGTATGTATGAAGTGTAAATTATTTTGAGTTGGGAATATTACTGGATAGGGGATTATGTTCTTTGTCAGCAGCTTCCTGTTGAACAAGAACATAATCTGTTTACTTGCTTTGCAGTGAAGTAGACTAGGAAATTGCTGTAAAATCAGTACTTATTGCATACTTCTAGTTCGTAGGACCCTTTAGCCTGTTCTTTCCAAGTAGCCTGAGCTTCTTTTTATTGTTTTTGTTTACTTTATAAGCTAATTTATCACAAGTAGGTTCTGGTAGGACAGTTAAGATATATCATCACAAGAAATGTTCCAACTCTTTTTCTAATGCAGTGGTTCACTATGAAGAGGCAACATGCAATTGTCATGATGGCAGACAGTCTATACTATACCAAGTTCAAGCTTCACTGCAGGGTAATCCGCTCTCTCTTTTTTTGAACAAGAATCCGCTCCCTTTATCTACTATAAATTCTTGCTTCTATGCAAGTCCTATATGCTGAAAACATGTGCCTGTATGCGTATTCACTTATAGAGTCACAAGAAATAGATTACTTTAAAGTTAACATCCAGGTGATGATGTTTTTAACTTCCTCAGCCGAACATGGATGGGCGCAACTGCTATTCGGATGAGCATTACCTGCCAACCTTCTTTCGGGTATGTACAATTATTCTTCTCTTGGTTCCAGTTAAATCTGCCTCTTACTCCCTAAAATTTATCTACCCGACTATTATTACCCTTGATCAGATGAAAGATCCTGCTGGTCTTGCAAATTGGTCTGTAACATTTGTTGACTGGTCTGAAGGAAAATGGCATCCAAGAGCATTTAGGACTCAGGATATTAGTTATGATCTTCTTAGGAACTTCACGGTATAGTTCTGAGAACCCCTTTTTCTCAACATTTTCTTCGTGCAACATGCCATTCATTCATTAACACATTTTCACCGTCATTTCAGTCCATTGCAGAGAGCACACATGTGACAAGTGATGAATCGGTACAACTAACCTTTCTGAAAATCTGGTTCAAATAAGTTGATTTGCTTGACGATGACAACTTATAGCGGGTTTATACACCTTCTGTCACATGCCAGCATCGTGCGACAAAAGGTGTATACACCCCTTTATCGCAATTCCTAGTGTAGCACAACTTTGGGGGTGATCCCAACTGAAAATTTTCATTGGTATTGTTTTTTACGCTGCAGAGAACACTCTTGAGCAGTCCTTGCATGTGGAATGGGATGAAGCGGCCTTGTTTCTTATTTGCCAGAAAGTTCTATCCTGAAACTCTGGGGAAACTGATGCACCTTTTCTCCAATTACACAAAAGATTGAAGTTATTACTTCTGTCGACCAATTATAAGACGCCATGTCACTTGACATTTTGGATCTTTGCTGTGAATATTTTGCTATGTCAGTGAAGCTGTCAGGGTATGGCTGGGATTGGTAGTCAAGGGGAAGCTGCTGCCGCTGCTGCTTGTAAACTAGTTAACCTTTTCTTGTTAGAATGACTCAAATTGCTTTGTGTTTCGGGTTCTTATATCTGTAAAAAGGAAAAAACCTATGGAAATATATTTTTACGTACAAACAGCAAGTGTTCCTCGTCCCAATGTGCTCAGCAGCTCAGATTGTTGATACTGATCGACTTTGTTTTTTAACTTTTTTTCTTGCTTGCCTCCGGCATCTCCAACAAGAACGTCAAAGTTTTTAGTCAAATTCAAATTTGACCTATGATGTTGATTTTGACTTTTCACTCCAACCATTCTGTCAAAAAATTAATTTTTATTTGCTTTTAAACGTATTTTAGTAAAAACACAACTTCAGCATCCCAACAGCTCTTCTATTAAATTTTTATTATAAAGAAGAAAATTATAAAATCTCTATAAATAAATAAGCTAAACTTTAATGACTCTTCTATTTTATATACAAAATTAAATGTTTTCTGTATAATTTAATTAATTTATAGAAATATATAAATTGATTCAAATCAAATCATAATTATCTCGTTAATTATTTTAATTTTATGACGTTTTGTTCTTTTTTTTAAAAAGAAAATGAATTAAAAAAGCATACAATAAAGTTTACATACAAATACAAATTTGTAAAAATTCTATAGATTTAAAGAATATGTTTCTCTCCTCTAACTTTTTGTATTATAAAAAATCATTTACATAAGTTATTAAAATTAAAAAATAATATTTTTTTTAAAATAAAAATTATTCTATATTTACATCTGATACGGGGCTACTCTATCTATTCTCTCTCACCGATCAAAATCAACAGACCCATTTTCATAGATCCATTTCATTACACACTCCACCACACCATTACTCCTCTAATCCTCTTCGCCTTCATCTGCTCCCCATCTGTTTCTCTTCTTTCTATTTGCATAGATCCAAGCAACCAGCTACTCCTCTTCTCCTTCATCTGCTCTCCATCTGTTTCTCTTCTTCCATTTTGCATAGATCCAAGCAACCAGAAGGAGCCCAGATTAAAACATCGCAAGCACAATCCTAATCCGGCCTCAAAATTCAAGATGCATGACGATCACACCTCAATCCGAACACCCAATCCTTTGATCTCTTTCTTATTTCTCAAATCAAAAATGTTCTCTGGGTTGAACGAATGATTAATTTGTCTGGGTTTGGATGAATGATTCATGAAGGTCTGGGTGTGAAGGTTTGAAGGTCTAGGCATGATTAGTAAACTTCTTACTTCTACTTCCAGCCACATTCCTTTATTTGGAACTGTCTTAAAACTTGAACAGGGACTGAGCTCGCGACCGAACAACGAACTGCCAACCCAAAATACATACGTCTCCGGTGGCTTTGCAACGGTGAATCACCTCCCATGGAACCTTCTCGATGTCGTTAAAAACTGCATAATCAAAAGCTGCTTGATTATTGATTTTGTCAAATAGGTATTAGTATTGGTTGAGTTCAATAATCTGTATTGGGAAGTTATAAACGTTGAAGTTTTGAATGTTTTCCTGGATTTTGCCAAACCTTAGATAGGAAAATTGAAAGGAGCTGCAATTTCCAATCGAAAAGGAAAATTAAAGGAACATAGCTGGGTTTGGAAAAGTTTATAAGCTCCTTTGTTTTTAAGCACTAAAGGTTTTGGTGTTTGGTAAGTTTAAAAATAAGCTATTTCTTAAAAAAGTATAAAGTGTTTTGAGAGAAAAAGAAGAAGCTGTAAACACTCACCTTCTGCTTATAAGCTAAAAGTCAACTTATATCTTATAAGTCCAGCTGCACCAAATCTAACCATAATTCTTTTTCTTTCCTTTCCATGAACCAAACATGGCCTAAGGGTCGAAAAACAAAAACAAACCAAGCAACAATAAGCCCTTAATGCAATACGCCATTAAACCCTCTCCACGTCCACGATCGATTAAGAGAGCTCAACCTCAAACACATGTTCACCTTCTGTGTATCACATTGTAGTCATCTTACTTCTTAAATTGGTCCCAGAAATTCATTTACTTCTTGCTATCGTGCACATGAGGGAGGAGATTAGTTTGGTTTTGCTTGGATAGTCTCATAGACCTCGGTATGAGTATTGAAATGGGTGTGTTACATAACCAAGATGACTTGATATCTCAATTCTAATAATAAAAAAAACTAGTAATTTTATATAATGTGTCCCAATTAGATAACGTATGGTTGCAACTTGCAACTTTGTTAATTAAATGACGGTTAATCAAAGTGAAGATTCACTTATTCACGTAATTAAATTGTAACCGTTTGAGTTATGCAAGTCAGTTATGTAAAATCAAAAATTTAAAAATTATGGAGCCTAACAATTAAGTATCAGTTTTATCTTTCCATTTTTTCTTGGCCAACTAAACAAGAAAAATGAAAGTCAAGTAGTTCTCAAAATTTAAAATCAAAAACTTAAACTCCATTTGGTTTTGAATTTTGTTTTGGCAGCTCAAAATTCAAAACTGAAAAACCATTCTGTTCCCTCCGCACTCATTAGCGAGCGGCAATCCCAGCCGCTCGTCCAATTTCACCCTATTAAAAGCGCGGGAAAGTGAATAATATCTTCTTTTTTGGTTGCTAATATTATCTCCTTAATATAAGAAAAACATAAATATATATAAAATAAAAAGAGTGAACTCCCCATTTGATTTGACAAAAAATCCACGTCCCCACCAGAGAGAAAGAGTAAGACCCACACAAACTGAGCACCTCTCTCTTCTCAACCGCTAGGGTTTGCGAGCTCTGACAATGGCGCCGAAGAAGCGAAAGGCTGATGAGGAACCCGATCCGGCCAAGAGCCCCGCCGAGTCAACTCGGATGGTGACTCGGGCCTCCGATGCCGCGACTCGGCGGCAGACTCGGAGCTCTATTCAGGGAGGTGATGCTAAGAGTGTGAAACCGGTGCCTAAGAAACCGGCGGCGGCAAGGAAGAAGAAACCGGCGGCGGCGAGGAAGAAGAAACCGGTGGCGGCGAGGAAGGAGAAGAAAGAGGATGCCGAATCGGAGAAAGGCGAGGAAGAGGAGGAGGCCAAGTCTGAAAAAGAAGACGACAAGGTTGAAGCCGAGGAGGTGAACACCAAGTCTATTGTGATTGAACGCTGGTGAGGAATTTCTATCTCTTCAATTTTGCTTGGTAGAAATTTATGATTCTGATTTTACTGTGTTTTTACTGTTTTATTGCAATTGTGATTCTGATTTTACTGTGTTTTATTTCAATTTTGCTTGGTAGAAATTATTTCTGATATAGGGGAAACTCGGTTACATTTCCTTCCCCAATTTGTGGCTTCTCTGAGAAATTTCGTACTCATTCGTTAGGAAATTAGTTGAGTAACGGTTACGGTTAGAATTTTTGTTTGTTTGCTTCGGTTTGGAAATGTCGCTGCGAATTGACTTTGATTAGTGATCAATTTGATACTAATTGGATGACTCAAAAGGATTCACTTGCTTTTTATGAAAACTATTTGTATGAGACTACTAGGGTCTGTTTTGAGAGTGTTATGGCTTTCGCCCAAAGGGCTGCTAGAACTGCATATCACGGAGAAGTTGATAGGTTTGCCATTACCCTGCACTAGTGAGGCCTTGTATGTTTCACCTTTGCTAGCTATTTACAGCAATGTTGTTTCATCTAACTGGTTTTCTTTTTGTTTCTCTAGCACACAATGCACTGCATTTAAGACAAGGGCCGATCAGGTGAGAACTAGTTTGGAGAATCTGCCTGGCATCACTGTGACAATTAACCCTGTTAAGGTATGATTGATGGGTATTAATTCTAGCCACAAGTTGTATATTAGAGTTTGGGCAATCTTTTCCTTATCTAATTAGAATCAGGTGATGAATTCAGTTTGTTGCTTTTTACTCTTGCTTTTAGTTTTAAACTTCAAAAGTATTATAACCATTTACAGCTAATGCATTTAAAACAGTAGAGCTTTAAGCTGATTGTTTTGATCCTATAACACGTGCCAATGTGCCATCATTTGCTTGGCACTGTGTACAGCTTAAGTAATACAATATAATTAATCACTAGCAAGGTAGTAAATGACTTTCTGGGACCAATTGTTTGTTCATTTTCTTTGATCTATTACACAATAATGAAGCACTGACATATTAGTGAACTCACTTTCCTTTTTTCTTTGTCCTGTGGAATAGCCAAGAAGGGGTTGCTTTGAAATACGGGAAGAAGGTGGTGAGACGTTCATCAGTCTTTTGGTAACTCTTACAGACTTAACCATCCTATTATTAGACTTGTATTTGGAAATGCTCTCAACTTCTTGCTTACGTTTTTTCCTATCAAAAGATTTAGTGCATTTCTGAGGATCCTCGTTATATTTTTGTAATGTGCTTCTCCATTGTAAAGGAGATCACTTAGGGAAGTGAAATCATTGAAGTTTTGATAATAATTGAACTTTTCCGGATGCTGATGAAAAGAAATGACAGATATTCTTCAACTATAGAAATAGTTTAAAGCCATACTGATAACTAATGTCATAGATATATAAAATATAAAATGATATATGAATTGAAGTTTTTGTCCTGCTATTTCACATCATACCTGCTTTATGGTGAAGCTGTCTCTCTGTGTTTGTGTCGCGGCAGACTTATTCATGTAGTCTGCACTCTTATCTATCTGTTTGCAGTGGCAGAACTTGAATTGTATCCCAAATGGGGTCAACTTTTATAATAGTTGTAATGATAACTGAACAACCTAGCTGAACGAAGACTATCCCATAGAGTGCTTGTTTTATTACATCTTTTGCTCGTGTAACTTGAGTATTGGACACTTATTTTCTTATCAATCCTGATTCTGGATGCCATTTCAGAAATGGAAAAAACATGATAGTCTGCCTTTTGTATTATCTTTGCTGATGAGTTGCTTGTTTGGATAACCAAACATTCTTTTATTGGCTTATGGAGAATTGTTCATGTTCCGAGTTGAATTAACAGGTTTTCTTTTGCAGGACATGAAGCGACCATTTAAACCAATGAAGGATCTGAACATGCAGGAAGTAATTGACAATATAATTCAGAAGATCCAGTGAATGAGGTGATACATGGCAGGGAAGTAGAGCTTTGTATTAGATGGGGAAATATCTTTTGTTTTAAGCAAGTTTCACTTGCTTCATTGGAAGTAGAAACCTTTGAATACTAATCCTATTGTTCTTATTTAGTCCTTTTCTAAATGGACTAAATGATTACTTTCCCCTTAGGTGATCATGACTTTCTTTGCCTAACATTGATGTACGCAACTGCTATTCAAACCAGCATTACCTTCCAACGTTGTTTTGCTTTAGCTACCCAATTTTTCTCCTCTGGTTTACCTTTTGACTGCATTTCACTCTTGTGAATTTCTTCTTGCTGTTAGGTTTATCTAAGAGTAAGATCTAGTGGACTACTTACTGTGGTCAATAACATATGTTGATTGGCTAGGCAGAGGACTCTCAATAGCTACTAGAACACTTGCACCGCTGTGCATAGAAGAACTCGTTGGTTAAAAGGAATTATATGCTAGGGAAATTCTTTTGTGCATGATGTGGACTCTAACCCATTCATCTCTTAGCAAACATGTTATATTTTGTTTTTGACTAGTGTTAGACAATGTAACTAACCGCTGAAAAGCTTTGGCTATTTTTTTTCTGAAAAGAAAAAAGCATTGACTAGTTTTGAATGGAGAGGAGAATTTCGCTCATAAACTCTAGATCTCTAATCCTCCCCATGCATATATAACTCCCTGAAACCCTTCTGCGCCAGTTGAAGACGACGCCGCTGCCTCACCTGATGAGGAAGAAGAGTCTGCAGAGGCAGAAACAGAGGAAACAGCTTCTGCTCATGGTGCGAAAGCACCTGCTCAGGCTCACTCGGCTGCGTTGCACGTGGAGATGGCTCTTGGTGCCGGGTTCGTAATGGCTGGCTTCATTTTTTGCTTAGATTCATGAGTGTTTTGACTGCATTTTGACAAAAGACAACAGGATGAGTACGTACATTTTTTAAGGAAAAATGTACGTTTCCACATAAAAATACGCTAGACCCCAAACTAATGAATTGAAAAGTCAAACGTCTAATTTAAAATGACGCTGCTCTTCAGACTCATAGTGTTGCAGCGATCGGTGAGGATGAGACGGAGATCAGGTGGAGGAGAGGATGAGCTAGTCGGAGATGGTGGAGGTAAGGATGAGGTCGTTGGAGATGGTGGAGGTAAGGATATGTGAGTGACAGTTAGAGAGAGAGGTTTGCAGATCCTTCGTTAAAGAGTCATCGTTGTTGAGGCATTGGTTGGTGTCAGTGAGGCGTTGATCGGCGTTGGCTTGCTTCGACGAGGCATGGATGGCTTTAGATCTCTTGGTTTTACTAAGTTTATTACCCTTAGCAAACTTCTGTTGGGGGTAGTGAACTTTTCAAAACAACATCTCTAATTAAGGTCGTAATACACATTAAAACGGAGAAAAATCAAATTAGATGCCAAATTATAAGTTTACTACCCTTAATAAACTTTTACCGGAGATAGTAAACTTGCAAAACATTATCTTTAAGGCTCATTATACACATTAAAAACAATAAAAAATCAACTTAGATGTGAAAAATAAAGTTTACTACCCTTAGCAAACTTTTACTGGAGTAGTAAACTCGAGCAGATAAACAAACTCGAGAGACGGTGTCAGAATCTAAAGACGGAGTTCGACTTTAATGTGTGGTGGAGAGCGGAGATCAGAGAGAGAGTCTGAAAGAGGATGGGAGAAGAGACGATCGATAGATAAAAATAAAGGGAAATTCTGTTAGGGAAAAAAGTATTTAAGTGTTAAAAAATTTGTTAGTGGGAGTAGATCTTTTGGAGACTTAATTTTGGGAAAAATTTTAAAATCTCTTTTTGTTAACGGAAAAAAAATCTTCGTATCTAGGACTAATGAAAATTTTCTTTAGAATTTAAGTAGCCATCCTTCCATCTAATTTCTCTCTAATTATAGTAATCTGGAAATTCTGCCCTACGTTTATGCATGCAATGTCATCCTTTAAATAACTCCCCCAATACCATAACAAGCGACATCAACACCAAAAAGTATAAGCAATAACATTCTTTTTTTGGTAAAGCAATAACATTCATTTGAGTACTGCAACTTTAATTTCAACTATGGAGGGCAGTAAAACTAAGCCTCGATGTTCTTTGTCCTCCTCTCCATGTTGTCCATCATCAGCTCTTGTTCAGCGTTCAATATGTTAAAGCTACTCGACAAAGAATCCGATTTCAGCACCTTTAACAAGTACGTCTCCGCAACCACTCGCGGACGGTATCATCAAGCCAAGTACTAACAAGACGCAATGGGAGTAGACCCGGACCTGAGATTTTCAGACCTGAGTCGAACTATTAAAAATGAGCCCTTAAACTATAGCATTCATTCAAATTTATTTATTTATTTTTTAAAAAAATTTATGAACTAAAACTATAAACTCAAAATCTAACGACATAAAACATTAGAAATTTTTTTATACTTACTTACCCTCTTCATTTTTTTTTAAAATAGTAACTAATGATCGTAATATAATGCTTGTTTTTACTAAACTAATGTGACCACACAATGTGAAAATAAAATTTTTGACCCTTAAAGGTTCGAGACTTTGAATCCTTCAACTCTTAAAACACTATTCAGATATGGGTCTGAGTGAGAGGTATCTCTAGCGACAACAGCTTCCCCCTCAAGTCTGGTCATGAGCGTCCACGTCTTCCTCGACTACTTCTACAAGGAGAAGTTGACCAAGCTCGCCAAGAACAATAGAAGCACCAAGCTGACGATTCTGTTCCAGAGTTCCCGCGATGCTAAGGACCAACAGTGCTTCGTTCGGGTTAAAGTCGTCGACGGTGAGATTTTTTTTGGGTCAGCAGGTGCAGAAATGAACTCCAAGCTGGTTAGGTCGGTGACAGCTCAGCCCTACAACATTTCCGTGCTTGCGGTTAGCTCAATCATTAGGGTTCCCAACATTAATGCTTCTCCGGCGCCTGAGAAATCTCCGGCGCAGAAGAACGAAAAGTCTTCAAGTTCTGAAGACGAGGCCGAGAGTCCTTCGGCTGAAAGTCCCGCCGATGATGTGGATGAGGTTCCCAGTGCGTCCAAAGTAACAGACTCGACGCCACCCAAGCCAGCTTATACGGATGATGTGATAACGGCGGATTCGCCTTCGTCGACTCCCAAAGCTTGGGAGTATAGTGATGCACGCGCCACCGCTGCTGAGATGGGATTTCGGGTTGTTGCTATGGGGTTGGCTTCGCTATTGGTTACTTTCTTAAGACGATCATGAGATAAAACTGAACACATAGTAATATGAATTCAATGGTAACTATGTCCAGGGTAGAACCGAAGAAGTACTTTCATTTGAATTATGAAAGGATGAAAAGGTCACCGAATTAATTAAGAAAAGGCTTTATGTGTGTTTACGTATATCGGTATACATGCATACATACATGTATATGTGTATATATGTATGTATGAAAGTAGAATCACATACACATGCATGCAAGAGGCATTCCCCAACACTTTGTAAATAATGTGATTCGCTTAATTAAGAAATGAACCTGATATTCATACACGCAACTATATAACTCAATGTTGTAGAGTGTGTAAATCAGGTTTTATTTCATTTAATTAATTAAATTCACAAAAAGTTGGGATGATGATAGCATTTTCTCCATCATAAGGTTCACTATAGTGGAGCTTACGCTTATGTCAGTTCAATACGTACGTATATACAGTACACGACTAATCTAAAGTGTGATCGAAGGTGGAAGTTTATAGGGGATTCATGAATTATAGATTTTCTTATGATACTAAGATGGAATTTGTGCTTCTAGTTAATGATATATTCTGACGGAAGCCTATTTGCTCTTTCTAATGAGAATATAGCATCTAATTTCTTGAATTATCTGTTTCTTAACTTGGGAAATATTCCTAAGCTAGCTATATTATCTCTAGGTATATTAGCACTTAATAGACATTATGCCTAACTCTTGTTTTAGTACATATAAATAAACATAATGATCGAGTATATATACTGCTGCCATTAGTAGAATTTCATTAGTAGACTGCTTTCATGTTGAATTAAATCATGTGTCATTGTGGGGTTCAAATGCAAAGTGACGATCGAATAAGAAAAAGGGTCCTTATTTTATGCAATTGGATCCTACCTACCGATTCGAAACTGGGGAGTTTTTACAACAATAATTTTCGTTTAGTCTAAAATGAGTTTTTAAAGACGTGTAAAAATGATGTGTGCTAGCTTTAGGTATTTTGTTGGCATGGCATTAAGACCAAGCTTTACCAATTGTCATAATTTTTGGTCTGAATTTGACAAGTACGTAGTAAGCTAGCACTCGAACGATCTACAAATTTACAAGCTTTACATGACTTGAAAGGATTTAATACTTGTGATGGGTTAGTACGTCCCCGAAAAAAAACCCTAGTCGCTCTCTCCTCTCTAGTTGGCGAAGCCTAGCGGCATCTACCTCATTCTCGTCCAGTGGCGGCCTACTTTGGCTGGCCTTAGGGCCGAGCCAATGTCGGGTTTCTCTACCGGCAGGGAATCCAATATGCCTGTTTAGTCTTTGGAGAGTGTTTTGATTTAAGGGATGGCAGTTCGGGACTTGTTTTGGTTTGTGCAGGTTTTGATGCATATGGTAGACGGTTCTGTGGCTGCGGCGACAGAAGATTCCCATGATCGTCGACTACGTGGCTATTCTGTGGTCGCGAAGCCATGGTGCATCGGGTCGGATCTTGGGTGGTGTGGCTGGGAGGGGGCTGTGATGCTTCATGGAATCTATTGCACTACTACAACTTATTTGCAGTCCGACGGCGGAGGTAGGTGGTGATGACGGAGGAACAGGTCAAGACATGTCTTTCTTGGGCTAGATGTTTTCTTTAGGCCATTAGGGTTACAAGAAGGGCTATGGCTTATTTGGGTCTTAACACTTTCTAGCCTTTTGAGGACCTAGACGTTTTCTCTCAATGTAGTTTTCTAGTATTTCTATCTTAGTTTAGAAATTTTGCTGCGAATTAGATCTGTTTAATTCTGGATGTGTATTAGTCGTACACCAATTGAGGTTTTTAGACAACTAATTTTTACCTGCTATAGGGATTAGATAGAAATAGTATAAGGCAATTTGTGGTTAGTCTCATCCTTTGAGCACATTCTACAATGAAGACTATCGGTTAGATGTAAAGGTTTCAAGACAACATTTGATGTAAGCGTCTTTTAACCATAGATAGATTTATAAAGTTATCTATTTCACACAAAAAATGATTCAATACTTGTGTCATCCTTTCTCTCTAGATGATTCTGAAAGATTACGAAATCTATTTATCTACGTATCTATTAAATTTAGATTCCTCAGTATTCTATTCATTTTAGGTATAATAGATAGTGACGAACGAGCATATATAAAACATGCTAACCGGTGGCTGCTTTTCCCTTTGAGATTCTCAGTTTCTCACCCCGAATGAGATATATAAAAGCTAGGGATGAAAGCTATTGGCATGTTTATAAAGTTTGTGGTGTAAGGAGAATCGAAAGACTGAAAAGGGTTGCCGTTAGCCCCCACGAACCAAAAAACCTTTGAATTTGCAAGCAAAGTGGAACGTATAGTGAAAACGCATATCGGAAAATTCAGAGAATAACAAAAAGAAGGGTGAGCTAGGGTTGTCCTCCAAGATCCAAACACCTAATTGATTTGACAAGCTAGCTTGAACTGTTTAATCATTGGTATCCAATTACTTTGTTGCTTAGTGCCTAATCAGGCACATCAATATACACGTAAAAGGGTAACATTCTCTTTTCTGGGTCTAAATCACTTGCGAGGGACATTAAGGTGTCGATGTTCCATTGGCGAGAACTCAACTTCTCATATACATTCTTCCCTCCAATATTCCTTACTAATTTCTTTTGGATGTGCTTACTGCTTTTATGTATTCCTTCATCTGCTGGTTCCCAACAAAGTACATCCATGTGCACCTTACAACTCAACTACGTATACGTTAGGAAGTTAAACTCGGTCATTTGTTGATCGCCATCTTAATTATTTCTTTCGGATAATGTATAATATAAAAACTAATTAACAGTTGATCTTGACAAGTATTTATGAATCATGATAGCGAATAGTAGCGTATGTGATGCACTTATTCTTATTTTATGTTTTTGAAATGACAAAGAAAATTTCATTAATCGAAATTTTCATAAAATCTTGTTCGGTGAACAAAAGTTAAATGATTTGAAGATCTCCAATTTTATTCGATGCTCAAGCAGTAAATACGCCGACTGCCTTGATCATAAAAAAGCTACAAGATTTAACCCAGCTAGTATATCAATTCATATTTATACATTTTACTATTTTTTGTAGTTATTCTTCTTATTTTTAACAGTATCACCATCCATCAAAATCTTAGATCGAATAACTAGCTATAGCCAAAATTCCAGGCATCCCTCAATACTCAAGGAAGAAATATATGTGTGTCTGTAAGCGAAAATAGAAAACAAAATCAGAAATCGAATCGGAATGGATCGGAAGGCCGGGGGAGGGGAGTACAAGCAGAAACATGCAAGTAGGATGAGGATGGAGTCTTTATCAACAGGACCGTAGAGGCTTGCATAAAGAGAAACACAGAAACGCAAAGTTAACCTTTTAACTCGAGGCGTTGGATGGCTAAAGGCATACAAGTTAGAGACCATGCCAGCTGATATATCCATCTACACTTACATATAAAACAGTGGAATCTACTTTCAAACTCGAACATCAGGACAACTACACTGAAATGAAAGTCTGTAATTCGTTCAAAAGTTCATCTTCCCCATCATTTTTTTAATTAAAACGCATATTTCGAAAAATGCTCTTGTATCTTCGTAAATCCGCGAGGCATTTCGATCAGCAGCACTTCTTTTTGTTCCTTTATTTCTCCAAGGGGGGATGGAGATCAATGCATAGGCTCGAATAGTTTTTATGCTCGAGTTCTTTTCTCTTTATATTTTTTTGGTCGATCAAACACTCGAGTTCTCTTTGGGTTCTTGATATTTCTGGATCATATGTTTCTTGGCATTTTGAACCTTAAAAAACAAAGAACAAGTAAACAAGAACTACCTAGTCTATTCTATTCTTTGTCCAAGTTATATAATTACCTCATTGAGGAGAAATTTGGAGGGTGACAAAGATTTCCCTTTTTTTGTTTCAAAAAAATTCCTTATTTTTTCTTCTTCTCAACAATCACTATAGAATTATGGAAAATAGTTACAAAGGGTGGGCGCATGTATCCCATCTGTGTAAGCATGTGATTGTTGGGGCTACCTGGGTTTAGTTTCTCCAACCGCGCGAAAATATCTTAAGGCACAACACTAATCATGGATTTGACAAGACAACGCTCAAGAACACTCATGACCTAATTTGAGGACCATCTAGCCCATGTGTGATCACATGTGGCCAACATGGTACATTATAATCAATCTTTCATATTTTGTATAAAGGGATTGTGGAAATTGTGTAACATAGTCATAATGTGGTCCTTTTGATGACAATTAGGGTACGTTCCATTAGGGTTCAATCAATTATGTTTGATTTTGATTGCGACATTGTTTGATCGATTAGATTTGAGTGTGTTGATAACTTGTGGCAAAGATCAATGATCATGAAAATGATGAAATGATTATGTTGTAATAATTGGCTGTTTAATCTCGATAATTAAAAAGAACTTAGTAATCTACTGTTCATTATAGTGATATTCAACTATTACAACCTCGTTTGATCCAAATTTAGTCTTTTTAGTCGGTTAGAGGAATGTTCAATTGTTTAGTCAACATGCATCATATACGCTTTTAGATGGTCAATCTTGCTATCAATTTTTAAGATAATTGTGTTCCTTTTGTTAGGAGTCAGTGCAACGTGAGTGAAGTGAAGTTACAGTTCTCTATTAAGGTTTCCAGATTGCGCTAGTAGAATAGATAGAAGCATCGAGAAAAATAGACTCCTGAAAGGAGAGAAATTAAGCCCTAGAGAAGAGAGAGAGCACAAAATAATATCTAAACGTACGTAGTAGAATGTGTACCCAGAACGATCTCTATCTCCCACTCACTTCACGTGGACATCTCGTGATATGATGATTGTTATAATATACAGACCAATAACTTAAATTAATTTATGACAAGAATGTTAAGTGTTTATGAGTTAGTGATTTCATAAGTTACAATGTATTAAGTCTTCGGTTACAAGGTATTAAGCCTGAAGTTACACAAAGAAAGCAGATAGTTTTTTGGAGTTATGAAGTCATGAGTTACAAGAGTTACATGAAACATCATTATAAGAGAGCAATAATGAGGGTTCCTCCTTAAGCTTATAAAAAGAGAGGTCATTTTCTCATTCCATGATCTCATCTGATCTGATCTAATCCATCTCAAGCATCTTCATCTAAGTAGAAAGTGAAGACTGAAAAGTGTCCACTGCAAGTTGAGAGTGTAGTGTAGTTGACAGCAAAACAATTATGAGAGTATTTCTTTCAAGTGACGTTCTTGAAGTTATGTATCTCTTATGTATCTATTATTTGATAGTAAAACCTTTTGTTGTTGCCTCGTGAATGTAAACATATTACTGAATCATGTTATATCCACTATTCATTTTTCTTTATACTATTTATATCTTTACTATTTATTTGATTTGAGTTTATCTTGTATTATTCTTCCAACAATAATGACGTGACTTTGCGGCTAACATCATTGACTACAAATTGTCCCGTATCTTTTTCTCGATAAACAACTCATGAACAGTGCCACCAGTGCCAAGATTCCATCTCCATTAATTTCGAAAAGGACAGAGCAAAGATTCTCCTCCTCAAAAACGCTAAGCTCCACGCGCGCAGCCGGGAATCGTCTCCTGCGAGCAGCCCTAGGGTTGTTACCATGCACAGTCTTCCCCACACTGGATCCCACAATATCTTGATTCTCTTCAAAAGCCAAACACACCCACACTCGCCGTCGTTTTCAGAGAGGACTTGTCTAACTCCCACCCAAACTTCCCCAGAGTATTTTCCTCTTGTTTATATTTGTCCCCAACGCTCTTTCATCACCCTATAAATACCTCCTTCCCCCTTCTCATTTTGCCACCATCAACAAAAAGACACACAGATACCTCTCTGCCAGTCTGCCTCTTTTCTCTTCTCGAAAAGCTCAGCTATTCGATTAGGCGGTCAAGTTTCTCACTATGTCTGGAGTTTGGGTGTTCAAGCAGAACGGTGTGATGCGCCTGGTGGATGATTCGTCTTCGTCCCGGAAGAAAGCGCTGGTGCACTTGCCCACCGGACAAGTGGTGAACTCCTATTCGGCGCTGGAGCGGATCCTCACCGGGCTAGGGTGGGAGAGGTACTACGGCGGCGACCCCGACCTGTACCAATTCCACAAGCACTCTTCCATCGACCTCATTTCTCTCCCCAGAGACTTTAACAAGTTCAACTCCGTTTACATGTACGACATCGTCATAAAAAACCCCAATCTCTTCCATGTCAGAGACACTTGATCCATCATCACTACTATATTCACGAGTGAGTCTAGCTTGTTTCTTCTGTCTATGGATTCTGGTCTCTTTCTGGGATTACATTAGTCTCAGAAATTTGGTATATGGTTTTTCTGGGTTTTATTTTCATGGGTATACATACGTAGGGTTATAGGGTTTCACTCAATTTCCTCTTTGCATTTGGTTCGTGGTTTAATTCAATAAAAAAAGTGTGATCTAGATGGTGTGTGTTGTTTTCGATCTGTTCAACAATATGTATTGCTTTCTGTAAAATATAGCTTTTCAATCAATGATAAATGAATGTGGAAATTGATTTGAAGAACCGAAGAGCTCAATCTTCTGTGGTTTTCTGCTCATATATAACTGCTAGTGTGCCATGACAGCGAGAGTGCAGGTATGGTTTTGTGTGTTGGTGACCAGGTGTTGCTACTGAGGAAGAGACAGTGGTAGTTTTGGTAATTAGATTGACTTCTACTTCTACAGAACGTGACTATCTATAGATCGATATATACAAGACATGCTATGATTTGATTGTTACTGTTATGATTCCATCTTTGAAAGAGAATGAAACACAGGATCATGCATAATCTCATCAGCCATTTGAAAACAAAGTTATATAAAAAATGCTTATTAAATAATCTTTCATGAGAATTTGATTCTCTTTTAAGTATCCGCGGGTGGTTTATTTTTTTATTTTTTTGTTTACAATTTGTTGCTAAGAAAAAGAAACTAGGCACTTCAATCCTCTTAGAAAGCTCAACATGCACTTCAATCCTATTAGTTTTGGTTATGGATAAAAGTTTAGGTGAGAACTTGGTTACGCTACATTACTGTCAGGGCAAACCTGTAACTTTAACCCTGAAGGACTTACAGTGGACAAGTACCTGTCACACTAGCCTCCAGATATGGATTTTCACAAGAGAATTTATAGATCGCGAACCAACGAGGCCTGTTGGTAGCGGGGATCGAACTCGAATGGGGTCTCCACCACAAGCCCGCCCTTACCAAATGAGCCAAACCTCGTTGGCACAATCCTATTAGTTTTATTCATACTAATATGCGGTGTAAGATGAGTTTCTTTTCAACGAGATCTTCAACGGTCGAGGTATCTCCCTTTTTCCTCTTTCCACTCCCATGAATGGTTAAGCCAAAGTATATCGAATATGTCGTTATAGACTATGCTTTCCATCACTCTCGTATACGTTACATACTCTCAAAATTGGATTTTCTCCTTACTGTTCGCTCACGACTCGTCCCACTTAAGATAAGATTTTCCTAAATAAGATTAGTTTTTCTTAAATAGATAGAACATTGTCCCCGCTAATAGCCATATAATCTTCATTTTAAATTTTGAAAAATGCCACATTTTTTTGTGAAAAAAAAGAAGAAGAATTCCATCATCCATATAGTGAAGGAAGGATCCACTAATGATTATCCAATCAAAGTATGTCTAGGTAAGAGATATAGAGGGAATCAATTATCCAATCATATATAAATTAAAAGGAGCACTTTTATGTTGATTGGAAATGATTCGACTAAAACGACGTCGCCAGGTCCCCGGGGTTGAGGGATGGAGACCCTAATCCAAAGGGCCTTCACGTGGGTACTGTGTCTTCAACTCGCCACGTGTACCCGGGCCACGTGTTGCCTGGGGATTTAGCTTTTTTTGCTGGAGCCCACGTGACTTATCCACGTTTCAATTGATTCCCGAAACATGGGGGCCCAATCCAAATCTGAATATTGGATTGGTTTCGTCAGCCAATAAAAAGTCGCAACGTAAGCATGAACGAACTTATTTTGTTCCATAAATACCCCTGTGAGCAACAGTCGAAACTCAAAAACAGCACAGTAGCGCATACAAGTAATTAGCTGCATGCATTTCTCTGTATATATTTGCAAAAGAACAGGTTGCTATGGCACTAAAGCTTAGTACTTCAAGTCCTGTGTGTGTGATTCAGTCAGTAGTGATTTATAGGCTATTGAATAGTGAAATATCCAATATTTTCAGCAATCTTATTGATCTGAAACCCCTATAGATGGATAGAATACCTCATGGAACAAGTGTACATACCAAATACCTTGTTTATTGATATTGAACACAATGTTGGACACTTCATGCAAAACATAATACAACATGATGGCATCTGGACACTTCATTTAGTACATGGACTGATGCACAAATAGACATGTTGATTCTGATGTGAAGCACTCTATTTTACATTGCCATTTATTGACTACCCAAGCCAGATCCTAGTTGCTCCAAAATTAGAGAATTGGGATGCCTGATTTAAAAGGTACCACCCTCCCATTTCTTGAATCCTAATAATACACGCAGGCATTACAGAAAATATCAGCATCCACCGATGATAATTCTGCCTTGCCGTTCGAGATCATACAGCATGAGAAGTGCTGCAGAGTCTAGTGAACTCTTCTTGTCTGACCTAGGATCTCCTGTGCATTCGATGTTGCCCAAATTGGGTATGTACAACGTTATTGTTGATATGAAACTGTTCAGAGACAAAAAGACGATGATGTGATGGTTAGTGGCATAATCACCAAATTCAATTTGAGAATCAGGGAGGAAAGATACTTGTGAGGCCAAAATTAAAAAAAAAACTACGAAAAAACAACAATTATTGAAGTAGATAGGCTGATGCATATGGTTACCTGAAATCCTTTTCTGTTGGTTTGAAGATAGGCATTTGCCACTGTTGTTGTTTGCACAGCTCGAAAAGAGAGACTCGAGGTCCTCCTTTCTTCATGTTGATTGGTTTTATAACTGCGTACAAGCATCCGACAGCATGATTAGAAAACATAAGCTTGATTGTGACTGTTAAGTTGGGGGGGGCAAGGTGCAAACCTGGGATGTCATTTTTCAGACTTATTTTTCTGAGAGTAGCTGGTGAAGAAAGTTCAGTTGTATCCACAGGCAGATGCATCTCAGTTTTCTTTTGCTTTGTTAGAGATGTATCACCAACTTGGTCAGCACCCAGTTTCCTCTTCCTGGCAGACCCAGAGTGTGTAATACCCCTTTTCTGTAGCATTAGTGTCACAGCATCAGAAATCTTTTGTATTGAAATTACAAGAAAAAATATTTTAAACTCTATCAAAAGAGATCCATATTCTTGATTTTTTCCTAAATTTTTCGTTTTCCTTGTTCTTTGACAGTCTGTAGAATTCCACAAATTCTTTCTGTCAACTTGTTTCAGTGTAGGTACTGAGGATTCTGGTGGACTAACTGAGGATTCTGGTGGACTATCTCAAGATAAAACTAGTGATCTAGGAAAACATAAATTCTTAATTTTAAAAGAAAATCAAAGAATCTTGAAAACAAAGGTAGCTGCATACTATTATAATTGCAGAATGTCCAAAGTACTCTAAGTTTATGATAGCCGAGGTCTCATAAGAAATACCAAAGAGGAAGCAGACATTAGAGAACTAACAAACCTCAAGCTCCTTCAATAAATGATGAGCTGCTTCTCCTTTTGCAGCTTTTTTACTCCGATCAATCCCCTTTCCAATCAACAGGACATCTTTCAGCTGTACACTAAGCTCCGCGTGAACTGTTTCGTCCTTCTTTACAATTTGTTCTTTATAGAAGTACCCAAGTGAGCCACATAATTCAATCAGTTCACGCAAAGGAGGCAGCTCAAGTTTATCAGGGGTCACAATTGGAGATAACAGTGGTTTGTATACTCTCCACACTTCGTCAAGATTGAGCTCTGTATCAATTAGTATTGCCCCTGCAATACTTTCTAACATGTCTCCAAGAGCCTGTAGAGACACCATCTTTATGAATACAAAAAATCATAATAACAAGTTAACAACAATGGAAACGCATTGGTATTCATAGATAATTACCTTAGGGCCTTTTGGGCCTTGATGTTTGCTACCATTGTCATGTTCAGAGAGGGACTTTGCATATTCTGTTATTTGACTCTGAAGTAACCCAGAGCAATGTTGTAGATGCTGTTGAAGGTTGTGTCTTACAGCAACTTGAGCAAAGTTTTCATTGTTAACTGAAGCAGCACGCAAGTCAGTTAACTCTCCTGGATCAATATCTGTGTGGCTCTGATAGAGATACCGTGTGATAAGCAGGTCCAACAC
Organism: Comarum palustre; assembly: GCA_951800085.1. Taxonomy (NCBI): domain Eukaryota; kingdom Viridiplantae; phylum Streptophyta; class Magnoliopsida; order Rosales; family Rosaceae; genus Comarum; species Comarum palustre. Next base: position 14,848,303 of record OX637589.1, read on the forward strand.
ACAATCACCAAGATATTCTAGTCTCTGTTGAAGAATCAAGAAATTAAGAAAAGGAACATAAGGAACTGTCTCTCGTGAATAAGCACAATAGTCTGTCCAAGTTCATGATAAATTCTCCTCATTGTTCTAGAACCAACGTCTTCTCTTTGTAAATAAATAAAAGTGAGGAAGAAAAGGTCAACCACTACCTCGTAAGAATAGCCAATTTTTGATTCTTGCTCAGATGCATGTGTTATGGCTTCCTGTAAGAGACCCTTGGTAGAAAATACATAACGAAGCTTTGACTCAAGGATTTCAATGTCCTCCACCATTGGGTTGCAGGAATGAAGAGATGCGGTAGCAATAGCTTCAGAAACCAAGGATGGCTCAAACTCTACATCAATTTTGAGCCACTTCATAAAATGAACTGCAGCAGATAATCCACCAGCTACATAGTAAGCTCCTATAAGGGCTTCAACGCAATCAGAGATGGTTTTGGAACCCATCCATCTATGGCCCATGTCACAGCACTTCCCAACAACAATTTCGCGGTCCCTAGTTTGAAACTTGCTATCTACCGGAACTTCTAAGGTATCCACTCCACACTCACAAGGAACAGGTCGTATAGAGAGCTGTCCTGGACCAACCCAACGGCGTGGATCAAAAGCTCCGTCACGTACATATCCCTATCAAATAAGAAACCATACTCGTTATCACACAATGTCAAAACCAGTGACCAATTAAATTGATGCAAGTCTTATTAGCATACATATGGACAACTACCTGTAAGTTTCGATCTATTCCCAATCTATGCAGGTTTGCGTTACAAATTACTGACTGGCGCAGAGACGACAATTGTCCATCATGTTTTTCGGGATATTTTAGGAAGAGGTGGCATCCTACAGTATACTTTAGGACTGAATCACCAAGCAATTCCAAACGCTCCATGGAAAAATCTTCACTGCATCGAAGTGATGTGAGTGCTTCTAGAATCTAAACATAAGAAATTAGTTGGATTAGTCATATTACTAAAAGATAAAAGTGACAAATTACAAATACTCTAACCGAGGTACATGACACATACCAATGAGCTTGATATCTGTATGCTGCTAGGATCACTACTAATCTCTTCTCTGAGTTGGCTAGCTAACATCAAGGATTCCCATCGATGAATCAATGATGGTATTAAATAAAATGACTTCAAAATCTCTCTTCGCACACCAGTACAGACTAGAAGCTCAGGAGGCATATGGGCGTACATACGTTCCTTTCCATTAACAAGGCCAGATTCTGATGTCTTACCACTACCACCTGCCCAGTTGAGAGAAACTTTCAGAAACTAAACATACAAAAAGAGCCTGTATTACAGCTATTGCTAAACCACTCGATTCCATTGTGAAAAATCAAAGGGAAATGAATTTCTTCCTTTAATAATACCAATTAATTCAAGAGACAAGATGATAGCATTCTGGATTTATTCTTGTCCCAGGAACTTTTAACTCAATCATATCGCCGGTATCATAATAGAATTGAGAGTTACAATGGATGTCTTTCTAAGGTACAATCAATGTTATGAGAATTCATTTGTGTTTAACAACCATAGAGAAGGGGGCACACTATAAGAGGGACATGCACAAAAGATCATGAAGATGGGAATGTCAATCTACAGACTGTGCAACACATGAGTATTACTAAAGGCTATTGCACATAGATCAACAAACCTTCGCCATTGAAGTTCACAAGAAGATTGTGTGGATTATGATTTTGCTTCAGCCGCAAAAGTGGCTGACCCGGATACTTGAGCAGGATCCCATATCTGAACATAACTACCACAATTGTTAAAAATCTAAAGTGACAGTGACGAAACATCCAAAATATATCAACTCACTTACTTTTTGTTGAAGTAATCAGCATAGTTATTGTACTCTGATGTGTCAAAAGGGCTCTCAGCAGATGTGTCACTCAAAACCTCAAAAACAGAATATATTTTTCCAGTGTGGATGGCCACTACCACCATATCTTTGAGACTGTTTTCACCAACAGAAGAATTAGCAAAGTGGAATATCGGGCCAGTTCTGTTTTGCAATGATCTCCTTGCATCACCATTACAACGCTGAGCACCCAATAATGCATTTTGCTTCAAGAACTCTACCACAGAAACACAAGAATTGATCCCTCCCCAATTTATTTTCCAAGATTCATTATTTGAATCGTTCAATGTTTCAAGCGGAAGAACCAAATACATGTATGATTGCCTCCACAGCTTTCTTGTTTCTTTCTTAAGTAAAAATTCTCTCTGCTTTTCAGCTGGGTTGATTCGATGCAACAATTTCCCAAACAATCCATTAAAGAAGAATTCCTGAAAGAGCTTTGCTTTTGCCATCTGTTAAGAAAAATATAGTTACAGACTTACAGTAAGTACTTCTTCAAAATAAATAAGCTATATTCTTACAAAATCTTATTATTTACCTGCTCACTGTCCAAACAAACTTGCCCACAGGAAGAAACAGAAGCTTTAACTTTCTTTGAAACCAAGTAAAGCTCCAACTCAATATTCCCCACATCCTTAGCAAGCTCCGTCTCAATCAGAAGAATGAATCCGGAAAATAGCTCGGTGATAATATCGCAGGAGAAGTCAAATTTGTAGGCATAAAAAACAGCACCATCAAGTTTTTCTGCCCAAGTTCCAGACAGAGAGTGAATGCTAGTTGTCCCATGTAGTTCCTTCCTTTTAGTTGTGCCTTAAAGAGAATATACAATTTATTAATTGAAAGGACAGGGGAGAACAAGCGGTAGAAGAAAATGGCAGAGCATATACACGATGGGTACCTACTACCTAAACAAAAATCAACATCAAGCAAAACAAAGAGATTTGTTTAAAATGTGCATATAGATAATAGATGTGGTAACCAGAAACAGTTAGTCACATGCACCACTGCTCTATCACAATATAAAATGTCTACCAAGATCAATAAACAGAAGGAAAAAAATTAAAAATTAAAATAAAATAAAAGGAGCACATGTGACCAGAAGAAATCATTAAAACTAGTATGGTGTCAAAAAATACATACCAGCACCAGACGCTGGCCCTTTGCTTCCCATGTTTATATCTTTCTCCAAAGGCTCATCAGTGGATGGGAGAAGATGATCATTCAAGGCACCCAACTGATGCAGCTTTTTACAAGCTTCTAAGCATACAGCCTGCTTTGATAAAGCAGAGTTTTTGCATGCAGGACCAATTAAGGTTTGGAAAGCCGCATTTGGAGGCAATGTAATTGTACAATCATAAGAATCTCCCAGATATGAAAATTGGAAAGCTGGCCTTGGAATGAAGTACCTTTATCCAGTGATCGAATAGCAGTCTAATAAGTAACGAAACAAAAAGAGCTGTGAATTGGAGACTAATTACTGAGATGAGGATAAAAACATACTCGTCTCTGGGGAGTGTGTCACAATACTTGTGTATGAGACGGACACTGGAATCTGCTGTAACTGATGCTCCAGTGGAATCCACAATATATTCACTTATTTCATCAAGTGTACATGGTTTCAAAACACTTTCTTCAGGGTCTCTATTTAGAGCTGTATTTGTCATCAAACCTTCGCTCTTGATAATCTCATATAGTTGATCCCTCTGTTGCTCGTTTCCTCTGTGTGAAGGAATAGTTAAGATTGCTTGAGGAAACACAAAATAAGGATGCCAACAGAAGCAAACCTAAATTTATTGGAGATTCACTATATGCACCTATTGATATTTTGATGAAGTAAAACAAGAAAGCAATGGCCTTACCTCTCTAGCATTATAATGAATTGAGAGTTATCTTGACGAGCCCGTCCTCTAGACTGTACATAACTACGCACTGTCTTCGGCAAGTCAAAACGTATCACACAGGAGCAGTTTGGAACATGAATTCCCTCCTCAACTACATCCGTAGAAAATAATAAATTGACCTATATAGCAAGAGTTACCAGTTCAGTAACCAGTATTAGGTTTGATATTTCTGACAGCTCACAAGTCAATGTTTTCCTACAACATAAATCATCATTTACCTCCCCAGAGCTGAATAACTTTAATGTCTCCTTTTGTATTTTTGGTGTCAGAGCATCAACTGAGGTAGTACTCCCAGTCAAATAGGAAATTTTGAAATGAGACAAGGAGGTAACTTTTCTCATGAACCTTTCAATCACTTTAGCTGTGATAATTCTGTCCACAAAGATGAGGCACAGAAGATCCCTAGATACTCTGCAACCAGTAATCATGGTAAAAAAATCAATTTTGCAATGCGAATAAGATTTTGGAGTCAGTTCCTTACCCAAATGAATGGAAAAGCTGAACAAGTTCATTTAATTTTGGAGATATGTAGCCCAAATCTACTGCCTTCAAATAGTCAAACCCAACATCCAAAAAAATTTCAACACCTGAATAAAAGAAGGGAATACTGTGACCGATATATAACTTCTTTAAAGGAGAACATAAAGTTATTAGCATCATAAAGGCATAATGGTTAATGAAAGAATGTCAGGCACATAATGCTATTAGTCATTTATCTTAAGAATCTGAACTTGGAACCCTATCAGAAGGAGCATCATGTTTTGGTCCTCAATAACTGAACGACAGGAAAAACAACGCAACAATTATGATTGTCATATGAATTTATGCAAAAGCCTGGGGGTGATTAAGAGAAATTTCAAGTTTTAATCCCGGACTTGCATATAAGATCGAATAAATACCATTAGAGATAAATCCAAAGAATGACATACCATTCAAAAGAGAATGCTTTATTATACCAACAACTTCCTCAAGAAAATATCTGCACTGCATAGAACTTTGTCTATAAACTTCACACTCTTCGCTAGTAGGAGCATTCTCTAGACAGATCTTCACAGCCTGCAAAGGAACCCTGGTTATAGTCACCAGAATGAAGGACCGTAGAAGTAAAAAGAATCGGAAGAAACATGCAGTGGAAATTTCAATGGTTGGAAACAGGAATAAATTGGCAGAAACAAGTTCAATGGCAACACCGATCATTTCTTTGAATAAATGGCAACAGACTATCTATCATTAAACAAATGCATATGATCATACCTCATAAGCACATATGAGACCAAGGTCGTCCAGGCAATATAGGATCTTTTCATAGTCATTAGACAATCGTCTCCGCAGAGTCTTAACTTTGTAATCCAAATCCTTAAAATTGCTTTGTATTGATTCTTGCAGCTTTAAAAACAAAGCATCATTCTGTCCATGCATTTAAACTTCTGTTAGCATCCACACTATAAATGGAAAAGCTTGTAGTAAGTATCATTGGGAGTACCTTCAACCATGAGGCCTTGATCTTTTCTTTTAAATCCAAACTTGAAAACCATGTTGGGTTATAAAATCTACGAGTTTCTTTCGCAGTCGGGGCATATACTTCCATCTCTGTCTTATCCTCAACAGTATATAACTGTGTGCAAATTATATGACTATAAATCATCACATATCATCCATCAATAGTAACCCACATTTACAACTCAAGAATCAAAACAAAACAAAACAAAAAATGGGCGGTCACCTGGGAATCCAAAATGCTTTCAAGTTCTGATATTTGATCTTCGCAGTCCATTGTGGAAGAGACACCTGATCAATAAATTTTAGCAGTAGGTTTGGTATCAATAATGGACATGTGAAAAGCAATCCTCTACATAATCAGAATACAGTAAATCAGTAATACATTGGAACAACAGTATAATAACAATAGCATTTTATTACCTTTCCGAATTACAGGTGAAGCTGTCATTCCAAAAACTTTTGGCTTCATACCAGACCTGTGATAAAATTCCTGCACCCAAACAGAAAATATTGTCAAGTTGGTAAACCACGAATGGTATAAGATACGCATATCTCTTAAGAATCACAACAAACAAAATGGAGGAATACAGCAACAAAATCAACCTTCATGATCTTCGTATAAGGGTGATTTCCAGTAGCCCGGTGGCACTCATCCATGATCAACAAGCATAGTGCTTCCATGGTTAAGAATGCCTTTCTTAAGGCATCCAAAAGAATCTGGGGTGTCATAACCAGTATCTACAGTATAAAATAATAGGTCCATCAACTGAAAAAACTTGATAATTGTATTTTCTTATAAGGATTATAATGGAAGTATGTCACGTGCCTTATGAATAGTAACATATTTTGGGAAGCTAGTTCAAACAGGTTAAACATGCAGATGCTTTCGAATGTGGTTCTCCCATAGCTAAAACAGAGAATGTGATCAATTGCACAACATGATTTCTGAACATTAAGTAATTTTAATATCACTAGCTAACACAATGAACTAAGCAAAGTGAGCACGGTTCAGCTTCTTACTTCGCCAGCAATAAAATAGATGTGATCTTTCAAATTTCAACAGATTAAGACATCGTAGATAGTGAAAAGATAATAAGCACTGACACAAGCATGAACATCAACCCAATTAATCTAAATTACAAGTCAAAATTTTCTAAGGAAGTAAACTTACATGATGGTTTTTAAATTCCTTTTCCCAATGCTCCTTATCCCATGCATCAACCCCTTTGGCTCCATAATACTCCTCCACTTCAAAACTGGTGTGTTCTTTAATAACCCCAAATTGCTGGAAACACCAAAAGCATTCAATTTCCACAATCCTTCACACAACCAATGACACACATTACCAGAAAAGAGAGCAGAAATTAGTACCTGATGAACAAGATGAACAGTTGGGGCCAAGAATATGATCAATTTGTTGTCACCAGATGACTTGATAGCTTGACCAATTTCATCAATGAGCATCACAGCTATCATTGTCTTCCCAGTACCAGTCTCCATCACAGCTATTGTGTTCCTCCTCCTAGCAACCTCATACACTTGTGTCTGATACCTATTTAATCAAAAAACAAAATACACACCCAATAAATTCCCACCATCAAAACCTTAACTTTTCAGGCACCCCCAAAATGCCTTGGCCAAAATAGTAACAAAACGAAACTAAGAAATATAAAAAGGAGACCTTCTGGGTCTGAAGCGCTTTGGACCTCCTTGATCGGCGGCAGCTCCATGGCCGTCAGTGACTTCAGAGAAGCTGCGTTTCAGGGGATTATGGCCTTCTTCCCCTGGCATGGCAGAGACTATGAAAACAAACAAAGGGAAAATATTCCACAGAAAAAAAAAACCTGAAAGAATATCTATGAAATCATAAAGGTTTTTTTTTGGGGTTGTGGATTCTTTCCCAGACCAAAGTGGGAACTGTGAGTTTTCTTCTGGGCCTTGGTGCCCTCTTTGAAACCAAAAAAAGGTGAGAACTGTGAGTGCAGACTTTGGGACTGTGAGTGTTCCTTGGGTAGCACGTGAAGATGACGACCGGGTTAGGCGAGTGGACAAAGTACTGGGTTCGGAATTTATCGAGTCGCCTTTTCCCTTCTCTTTTTTGTTTTTTACGGTCAGAATCAGAATGCGAAGGAGAAGTAAAAGTACTGCTCAGAATTGTGTAACAAGGTCAATGAAGTTGCACGAGCACGAGCACGAGCACGAGCACGAGCACGAGCACGACCACAATGGTAACTCCCAAGCCTTGGATTTACCTTTTGACCAAATCTAAACTCCAGTGTTACAAATCTAAACATAGAAGTCATTCTCAACCTCAGATTTACCTTTTAACACCCGTTACGAAGCTAGATTAAATAACCTAAATTTATCGTTGCGACCAAATATTTTAAAATTTATTTTCTATTTCAGTTTACTTTAGCTTAATAATAAATAATTCTCTGATTTCTAGCCGGTCTAGCTCATTCAAGCACTATTTGAGAACAAACAAACATTTATCATCAACAGAAATTAAAGAATCAACAGGATGTTGGACTGAGTCTCCCAACAACAAAAATTAAAAAAAGTCAGAATAAATAACCAAACGAGGGTATTACATCGATCCACCAAACTCAATACATTTCAAAAAGAAAAATAACTTAAATTAACAATCAACATGAGAATAAAAACACCGTACCTTCAGTTATATGCACTTGTGTTAATCTAAGAGCTAAATCATCTTCTATTTTTTTTACTAATTAGTATCGATGAAACGATGAGTTGACGCATGTATTAGTATCTAAAAGTAATCGGTCTGATTTTTGAGCAGTATATGAGATTTTTGTATTGAGGATTAGGTTGAAATTTGAAAGTTTGAGATTTAAAATGTTTAAACGCACACATGTAAGCTCTTTACTAAGTTATGTGGCACCTACCCATAACACACCATATATGCCATCTTATTAGTCTCCGCTCTTTACTAAGTTATGTGACACGTACCCATAACACACCCTATATGCCATCTTATTAGTGTTCCATGACCGCGTGACGGTCTGTCCTACATAGAAATTACTCCAGTTATAGTATTTTAAATAAAATTAATTACAAAACATCACCTGAATTATAATTATATTTTCATTTTCATACCTAACTATCAAAAACTTATATTTTCATACTCTAAGTTTCATTCCGTTAGCATTTTGATACCTTGACCATTAACACTGTTAAAATTTAAGGGCATTTCATCAAATGTATCATTTTTTACATTTACTTTAATAAAATAATTTATTTTTTTGAGGTTATCAAATACAAATAGAATAATTTATTTTAGCAAAAATATTCAAAACAAAAAAATCCAAAATTAAATATTTATTTTTGCAACAATAGTGATACAGGTTAGTAGAACTCTTGTGTGTATATATTAAAATTAATATGGATGCTTGTAAAAAACCAAAGTTTGAGAAAATATCAAGAATATTTTAGTCTATGGTCACAATAAAACATTGATTTAGGTGAGTAAATGGTGTTCTTGAGTACGTTTGAACAATAACAATGAAAAATATTTAATTTTAATAACAATCTTAACGTAAAATTTTTATATCTATCTGATGTTTTATATTTAATCTATTTTGACCAAATATACCAATTTATATAAAATTTGATAAAATTTTCATGGATATTCGATTTTTCTTGATATATCCATCTAGATTTTTCTTTTCAAATCACCAATATTCCCATGATCGTTGATATTTTAGTCCTTGATTGTGATTGATTATTCTTATTGACTTGTAATTTATCTAATTATAATCAATGAATTGAGATATAATATTTAATTTTTTTATTTTTCTTAACATGTAACTACAAAAATATATATACATACAGGAGTTCTACTATCTTTATCACTATTGTTGCAAAAATAAATATTTAATTTTGTTTTTTTGTTTTGTGATTTTTTTTTCTTATAAATTGTTTTATTTATATTTGATAACCTCAAAAACTAAATTATTTGTTAAAGCAAGTGTAAAAAAGATACACTTGATGAAATAACAAAAATGTCATTAAATTTTAACGGTTTTAATGGTTAAGGTATAAAAATGTCAATAGAATGAAATTTAGAGTATGAAAATGCAAGTTTTTGATAATTAGATATGAAAGTGAAAATATGATAATAGTTCAGGTGGTGTTTTGTAATTAATTCCTTTAAATATTAAATGGTTTAGATTTTAAAAATCCAGAATGAAAATGTGTTGCTAGAGAAAATGAATGAGATCCGAGTGAATATAGAAAATATCTGCTGCGCAGCAAGTTGCTATCATTTCCAGATTACATAATTATGTACCAGAAACATGAAAATGAGTTTAAAATAAAAGAATCCACTATTATTGAATGAATTGAAAATGTTAACAACAAAAGGAACTAAAAAGGTGCTTAATCAGGTTGATTCTATCTCCTGTATGGCCGAGTTACCAGTAATCACCACAAGAGCAGCTTCCATTTTTGAAACGATGGAAGCGATTTGCATCTCTCACCACAATTTCTCTTTGAGAAACTTTTGATATGTATTTGATTGCATTATGGCAATCTCCACAAACTCTAAGGTTCTTAATGACCCGAATAATGGCAGATGAAGGAGTGCTTATCAGTCCATAAGCTATTGCTAGTCTCTCACTATGGTAATATAGAGCTCTCTCTTTTTCCTCATCTTCAACATCAGCAAGCACAAACTCAGTATCAGGGACATACCCTTCTTTGCCAATCCGTTTCATCAAGTCCTCCAACTTGTCATATATCAAATCGGCTTCAGGATGAGATTTATCATCTACTACAAACAAATGGACCTTGTTCTTCACATCTATCCAGCTGAAACCCGGTTCTTTCTTTACATTGTTCCTTTTCATCATTTGTCGAGCATCGTTCACAGCATCCCACTGGTTGGCAGCAGCATTCATATTGGATATGAGAACATAAGCCGACGAGTCAGATGGCTCGATAGCCAAGAGCTGTTCTGCTACTCGCTTTCCAGTTTCTGTGTCACCTTGAACCCTGCAAGCACCAAGCAGGGCTCTGTACATTGAAGCAGAAGCCTCAAATGGCATAGATGCTATCAGCTTCTCTGCTTCCTGAACATGCCCTGCACGGCCAAGGGCATCGACTAGACAAGAGTAATGCTCAATCTCAGGTTCAATGTCGTAATCTCTTTGCATTGAAGAAAAATGCTCATAAGCTTCAGAAACTAAACCAGAGTGGCTGCAAGCTGAAAGAACTCCAATGAAAGTAACTCTATCAGGCACAATGTTTCTAGATTTCATGACTCTGAAAAGATTTAGTGCTTCTTCAGCGTCTCCATGTTGAGCTAATCCCACCAACATGGCATTCCACAGGACAATGCTTCCAACATCCATCCTTATGAACAAACGATATGCCTCTTCTATGTTACCACACTTAGCATACATGTCAACAAGTGATGTCGCAACATAAGGGTCCGAGGAACATTCTAACTTTATTGCATCTGCATGTATCTGTTTCCCTTGTTCCAATGCTGTCAGACAAGAGGCAGCTTTGACAAGGGTAGCTAAGGTGTATTCATCAGGCGGAACTCCTGACTGCCTCATCTGACAGTATACAGACACGGAGCGCCATTCATCTCCATTTTCTAAACATCCTGAGATAAGAGTTGTCCACGCAACATCATCCGGTGATGGAATTTCATTGAAAACCGTGTGTGCACTTCCCATGTCTCCACATTTTATGTACATATCTAGAATACTGCTGTTAACATATAGGTCCTTTGAATACCCTGTTTTTATGATATCAGCATGAATTTGCTTCCCCGGTACCAAAGCTACCAGGCAACTAGTTGCCTTGGCAACAGTTGCCAAAGTAATCTCGTCTACCCTGTTTCCACCATCACGAATCCTCCTCATAAGTTGTAGTGCTTTGTGACTGTCATTACTCTTTACATACCCAAACATCAACGCGTTCCAAGATGCCAGATTGAATTTAACTTTATTTTCCAATACAGTCTCCGCCTCGTCCATCTTTCCACTTCTAGAATAAACATCAACAAGAGCTGTTGAAACAAATCTGTCAGCAGCAATACCGGTTTTTATTGCATGAACATGAACCTGTTTGCTGAGATTCAACCCTTCTTGAAGAGAGGAGCAGGCTCTTAAAATACTTGCAATTGTGAATTCATCAGGTCTTAGACCATCCTGTAATAAACCTATAAATAGGTTTACTGATTCCTCTCCTGAACCGCTTTGCGCACAACATGAAATCATCGAGTTCCATGAAACTAGGTCCACTTCTTTCATGTGATTGAATACTTCTCTTGCAAGTTGGACACAACGAGCCTTTGAATACATGTTGATAAGGTTATTTGCTACCAAAAGAACAGAATCAAGACCTGATTTCAAAGCAGCAACATGAACCTGCTTCCCCATCTCCAAATTATTTGTGCCTACAATCGCAGATAGAATGATAACTAATGTCACACCATCATATCCAACATTCAATCTAGTCATATTTCTAAAGCACTCTACCGCAGCCCAATTTTCACCAGCTCGGATATACTTGGACAACGTCTTGTTCCACAAAAATACATCGGAATCAGTAGAAGGATCACATAAATTTGGTGGACAGGCTCCATCATCCACATTAGTTACAAACTGCCCCAGCTTTACTGCATACGCTTGAACCTCCTCCATGTGCCTCTTGCCCTTATCAGAATCAACTTTCCTTATTCCACCAAGAACACAACGCACACTAACACTGTCAGGACCTAACCCACTCCGATGAAACTCAGAGAAAAGAGCAAGCCCTTCTTCCTCAAGTCCCATTTCCACGTAAGCCTTGAGCATTGTGTTCCACAACACAACATCCCTTTCCACCATCCCGTCAAACAAAGCCCGCGCCTCCTTAACTCTCCTGAGCTTACAATACACATTCACCAAGTTTCCCGCAACAAACTCATCCCACTCCAACCCAATCTTCACGGCATACCCATGAACAGCCTCCGAAACCCAAACACGGCCCGACATCAAACACAGCTTCAAAACCGACGCCAAAGTGTGCCGACTTGTGAACACAACAGACTCACGAAGACGCCGGAAAATCCCAAGTCCCTCCTGAGCATTTTCAGCGAGATAGCGACCCGATTGCGCGTAGGCAGCTAGAATGGCGTTCCAGGTGACCAGGTCTCGGTCAGGAGTTTTATCGAACAGGTGGCGTGCATAACTCAGCGACCTGCATTTTGCGTACATGGTGATGAGATTGTTGACTAGGAAATGATCTGGGAATTGCCCGGAGATTAGGATAAGGGCGTGGGCGCGCTTGCCGAGGGGGAGGTCTGTGTTGGCAATGGCGGTGCGGAGGATAGAGAACCATGGAGAAGATGAAGACGAGGGTTTCCAGTGAGAGATAGGACTCGAAAGAGAGGACAACTTGAAGAGAGTGACAAGGGTTTTCGGGGTTTTGGTGGAAAAGAGAAGTGATTTGGTATGCAGCTGCATTATTTCATGCTTTGATGAGTCACCTTGAACAACACTGGGAACGAGGCCAAACCAAGTATATAGAGAACTAGAGATTCAAGTCCCGAGTTTCAGTTGACTCCATTCAGTTAACTCAATCACACACATATAGCCGGAAAACACACTTCGTGCCGGTGACATCACAGAATTACATGACCTGAAATTAAGCATTTGGGAAGCAGCAATTTACTGGCCTTAGCCACAGCCTGACTAGGATTTTACACTTGCTTGAGAATTGAGAGCTCTAGAGATGAAGATCGCTTGAATGAGGGACTGGGATGAAGATTTGGATCATTGCAGAGAATGATGGCTAAATGGGGTTAACATACTTCAAAACGATTCGAAGGTGAATTCTATCAGTTACATCTGAGAATCAAAAAGGAATTAACAAAGAAACGAAACTTTTAAGATGCAAAAATAGTAAACGTTGCAAGACGTCTGCTAACGTAGGATCATTTCTGCCTGCCTACTGCCCCAACTTACTGACTGATACACTTTCCACTTCTTTTTTCATTTTTTTCTTCCTCTAACTTCATCTTTCTCTTTCCTTTTTTCCTTTTTTCAGACTTCACTAATCTTGGTTGCTTCCCATATACACAGATACAAGAATGGCTATGATCACTATGACTTCATGGACTTCCCCACTGTCAAAATACTATCTTCCTGGCTCAATACATCAGAACTCGAAGCAGCCCCGGCTGCGGCTCACTGTAGTTGAGGCCCTCTTCTTCCAGTAGGTAACGCTGTACAGCCACTGGGAGCCTTGCGGGTGTGCGTGAACCCCGGGTGTGGTGGCCTGTTCCAACACATATATAAACCTGAAGACCTGTCTCTGCTGCTCTGGCAGTATTCCTCAATATGCTCAGCTCATGCTTGAGCCTATGAAGAGCTTCACTTACGTGAAGTCCATGCAGGTCTATCATCCTCTCATGTGCTCTTCCATTGCCATTCATTTCTGGGTTCCTGAAAACAGTAGAAAAGCAAGAGGGGAATAGATTCACTTATCTAATAAAGATCACAACTAACCCCAATATTATTTGACACTTGTCAATTATCAAACTCATAATCTATATGAAAATAAGTAGCTTCATCAAGCTAGACGCTTGTTCCAGGCTGTCAGAACATGAAGCAGCTGGAGTGCTTTTCTAGAAATCACACTCGTGGAGTGTTCCAAACTATGTGTGACATATAAGCTCATCTATCCGGATTAAGATGAACTGGATTTCTTGAAGACAAAGAAGACGAAAAGAAAACCTAATCAACTTGTCACAAGCAGAAATAACGAGTTTCAATCCTTCACAGTTGATTTGAATGAACACAAATCAGAACAGGTGACAGAAAAATGCGAAGTTGCCAGGAACAGCCTTTATTAGCCATCTCCTTTAGAGATTAATATGAATAAGACAAATGCAAAAACAAATTTAATACTCACAATACCCTCTATGGCACAGGCCAGCCATAAATAGTGGAGGACAACAAACCTCTGGCGATATATAGATTCTTGAGCTTTGCCATGAGCTGCCTTCATATGCATGTTGTGCACCTGCCCTTTAACACTCAATTCCTTTGCTTGAGCCTTGTTTCCAACAAGGTATGCTTGCTGTGCCTGTTTAAATACAAACAGTCAGGAAACCTTTGATGTCACAAGCACCATATGACTCAATATGCCAATATTGATGACACTGAAGTGGCACAGTGGTATGGGAGCTTCATATAGGAAAAACACTCCAAATACCATTAGTGGCTAAAAGTCTTATGCTTCAAAACCAAACATCAAGTGTCCACCCCCCATGTGCCACTGCAATTTGTTCCTTGACTCTGTATCTTTCCTTTTTTGTGTTAGCATAAAGCTTGGCCAAACAGATTAGAAAAAGTTAAACATGTCAAGATTTCTACATGATGCCCGAATCCCCTTTTTTCAGCCAAGCTGTGTTTCACTGTTGAGTTCAATTTAAATGGAAAGGGTGACCAAGGTTTTACATGACAATACCATTTGAAAGAACAAACCTGCTCAAAGTATGCATTACGTAGGCGTGCATGATCACGAGCTTCCTCCCGCATATCGGAATACATATTTGCTGTCACCCCAACAATATTAAAGCAAATATTTGTTCCAGAAACTGAATGGACATAAACAAAAGTAATTTGGTTGACCAAGGAACATTACCAACAGCATCTCCGGTTTCAAGCCAAACAGGAGCAGTCCGAGCTGAACCACGAGTCTGCGACCTATCACTGTAGATGGCTCTTCCATGCCCACTATTGTAAGTGCTATTTACAAGATGGGAAGCTCTACTTGAGCCAATAGCAGCATCAGCAGAACCATTCCTCTCATACTTCCATCCACCCAAATCCTGAGTTGCCAATTTCCTGACAGCTGAAGCAAAATCTATTGAACCTCTAGATGGAAAGGATGAGCTTGACTTAAACATAAGCATGTTGTCCTTGTCAGAAGATCGATAAGGATGGACACTTTGCTGGAAATCATCATCTCCAGAATATTTTGGATGACCATGCTGACCATCTGTTGGAGTAAGTGCAGGAAAGTCTATCGAACTAAGATCAGGAGCTGACAAGGTCTTTGGATTCATATTCTCATTAAAACCACCATCAACTTGAAGCT
This sequence comes from Comarum palustre, assembly GCA_951800085.1. Classification (NCBI taxonomy): domain Eukaryota; kingdom Viridiplantae; phylum Streptophyta; class Magnoliopsida; order Rosales; family Rosaceae; genus Comarum; species Comarum palustre. Next base: position 14,863,739 of record OX637589.1, read on the forward strand.
ACAGTTTAAAACAATCAGGCACTGTCATATCAATTTGCAGCAATGGAAACAACAAGTAGCTAAAAGAAATATTTTCTGACCACAATCAAAAACCAGCATTCCCCATGCAAACATCTTCAAACCAGAAATATGAAAGCTGACTAAAGATAAAAAGCAGGAACATAACAAGTGTACTAGCAGGAACATAACAAGTGTACCTCCAACTGAGTCAACATCTCAATAGTCAGGTTTAAGTCGCAATTATTGGCAAAGTAAACTTCTGCAAGGCTCTGAGCGGAAAACCCGGGGAACTGTGAACCCAAAAAATCGGCAGGGTTAATTTCGCTATCATCAAGAACAGCTTGCTCACCCAATATATCATTCATGAATCCATGTCTAGAAATACCATCATAAAGAGATCCCTCATGAGCATTGCTAACAAGCTGATTACTATTCTGAATCTGCTTATCCCAAGGTATGCTTGACATATGCATGAAGCTGGGCGAGGAAAGATCATCCCCATAGGGAGATGTAGCAACTCTTAACTTGTCCGAAAAGCTATTACCATTAATATGTGGCTCATTGAATAAGTATCCACTGCCCGTAGAAGCAGGAAACTGTGTTACTTGAGCATCATCATGCAAGGACAAACCCGCCAAAGAGATGTTTCCAAGACCTGGTGGCTCATCTTCCCCCATGACCTTAAAGTCAGGGGTGATATCATCAGGGAGCTGGTGGCGCCAGTATTGGTGGGCCTCATCATCAGAATTATTCGAGGTGGATGACTCTGTTCGGTCTAATACAGCTTTTCCAAAAGCACCAGATGAAGAAAATGCTGTTGCCCCCTGAGCTGTGCTAGTGCTTCCAGATGATGGAGATCTGAGAGAAAAGGGGACAAACTCTGCTGCATTTGGATTTAAAGCAGTTGCCTTGCTTGCAGCAGCGCTTAGCTTTGCGTCATTCGTGAAGGATCCTTTCTTGGACAAGCTCATTATTTACTGAATTAGATACAACTAGACAAGCTTCAAATTGCAGAATAAGAACACAAAATTTTCCTTAAGCATCAACCAAACCCTGCAAAACAGTTTCATTGAGCACTATCATCAGTCCATTGACCACCAACTTGGAACCAAACAAACTCACAAATCCAGTGAGACCATCAAATCAAGAGTCAACAAATAACAAGAGATAAACAGCAAAAATGAAACCAATTTCAAAAGGCACTTTCGATATTCCTCATTTCAAAGGTTCAATTTAGTGGTTCACCAGTACAATTCTCCGAAACCGATTCATTTTCCAAGCTTCCGACAAATTCCACAAAAACAAAGTCTGAAACCGATTAAACTCCTGAAGCTTTTTCAAAAAAAAATACATAATAATTTTCCAACGAACAAAACTCGAAACGGTTAACCGAAGAATCTAACACAGTAAATAAATTCTCAAGTTCATTAAAACAGGTCAAGAATCGAAACAAACTCAAGCTCAAGAATCAAGAGCAGCACAGAAACCGAATCCGCAGCCATAGACCAATCAAACTCAACAGATCTCATCAAATTCAACGCAAAAATCCAAACCGAATCAAAAATCAAACAGAGCAAGTGAAAGATCCGAATCCGAGTACTACCTTTTCGCACCAAATCGAAGGGATCCATGAGCTGGTAGAAGCCAAGCTTTAGAGAAGAGAGTGATAGGAAAGCCAAAGAGAGATTTGACGCTTCAAGCTTAGAGGAGCTGTGTGTGTATGTGTTGCAGTGTTATCAGGAGCTTTCAGGGCTCTCTCTCTCTATATCTTGTTTTTCTTTCTTCTTCTTCTTCTTCTTCTTCTTCTTCTTCTTCCTCTTTGTGAGTTTTTTTTTTGAAACCGGGTAATACCAGCACCACCACCACAGAAATTTGGGAATGACGATTAGATCCCTTCGCCACTTGATTTGACCCCAACCTCTATCTCTGTCCAAATTGGCCCTTTTTTAAATAATTTATTTGACATCATTGGGATTTGAGAACAGCACAGCTTTTGGCTGGAGATTTTACATTTTTGGTAGTTTATTTATTTTCAGAAGACCGTCCCTTAATTTCACACGAGTCCCTGTCTTTCTCTCTTTTTGGTACGAAGCCTCTCAGTATATATTGCTGCCCACACAGACGTCTCCTCCAGTTTTTTTTTCTCTGCGAATTGAAAAAGTTCATGAACCAATTTCACATTTGCTTTTCACACTTGACATTCATTTTAATATATCTGGGGAGGAAATATTTTTCGTTTTGCTTCATTGCGTCCTTGAAAAAAAAAACAGAATTTTGGTTGTCTAACTTTCAGTTAATGCGGTTTTTGGGGGGAGATTTCTCAGTTTTTTTTCACAAAAACCGTAATGCTGGGGTTTCAATTTGTGGTGCAGTCCTGTTTTGATTGATTATACTTTAATGTTATGGAACGCAGTGCTTGGTCAGTTACTTTACTGTTAAGATCAGATGGCCGTTTCGTCCCGGTTCATCCGCACGGCTATCCCACACCTGAATATAATGATTGAAGAGTACGTTAAAAATGTTACCATGACAAGGTGTCTTATAAAACTACTAGACAAGGTTTGTTCAAGGATTTACAAACATTTGTACCTGTTTTTCTTAAAACAAATGACAAATATTCGATCCTGCCTCCCTTTTGTACAAATGTTATATGATCAATTCCCTTTTGTTTGTAATATTGATGGTCCATGTTTAGTGTAATCAGTGAACACCATTTTTATTGTAAATATAAATACAACATAACTTCTACTGTAAATATGAATGCAACAAACTTTTCTTATAAACACTAGTGTCAAATGAGCAACACAGCAACCCCGCGGCAACGCGCGGCTAATCTACGTAGTTCAATTGCTGAAGTATAAGAAGCAATTCCGCAGGTAAATATTAGGACATGTCTGGTGGAGATATGATACATCATTATAATGGAGTACAACTACAACCTCAAATTAAATATAGGGGGACTTAGTGTAGTAAGGTTGATATGGACACGTACATTCTGTGAAGGTTGCAAGCGTATGGGGGTAAATTGATCTACCAATTTGTCTTTCTCCTAATTGGTCTTTAAATTTATTTTTTGGTTTTTTGGTTTTTTGGCTAGGTATATATCATACATGTGATATGTTGGTCCATAACTAGAAGCCAATGATGCTCTATGCTGCAATTGAACAGGGACACTTGCAACTGTCGTCCATGCCAAGCACACTTTGAAGCTGATTGTTAGATGTACACGTAGGTGTTTTATTCACTTCAAATAGAAACCGTTCGAATTTATCTGACTAAACTAAAGGGTATTTCTTTTTTATGTGTTATTTTAATCAATGTGAAATTTCACTTCATGAAACGGTTACATAAGAGGTTGGAGCGAGGCTACTTAAGGATACACAAGATAATTAAAGCACATTTCGGACCAAACAAGATTGATGACAATATATATATATGATTCTTCTATTGAAGAATTTATATTTTTGGTTTATTTATAGGGATAGATATTCAACAAATTTTTTGATCAAATAACAACATCTCCACCATTCAATATGTATATGTATATATATAGATCATTTCTGTAAATTTTCATCAAATTTAGAAAGATATATATACATGTATATATACACACAAACTAAATGCCAATGCCACAAATTACAACAAGAAGCATATTAACATACATGTAGTGGCTCAAACAAGGCCTTCAACACCCTAACAAACGACCACATAATCACAGCTCCCGCCAGAGTAGGCAGCAACCAAAACCTTCCACAATGATAGATTGAGCAAGACTCATGCCAGCTTCAAATATTTCAGCCTCTAGAATTCCAAAATGCATAGTAAACATCACCAAACAATAACCAAAGACATCAAGATTAAGAGGATGAAGATTGATGGATTTGGAAAAGGAAAATTGGAAACAAAGAAAAGAAAACAGTGTAAAACAGGAAGACGAACTTCCCGCAAAACCGCCAAAACAATGTGAATGGAAAAAAGACAGAAAATTGAAATTGGAAAATCTAGAATTGGAATAAGAAAAGAAAATGAAAAATTACATATAAGGAACCAACTAAATTTATAAACATAAAAAACTATTTTTCATAATTTGTTATACAAATTATGACACAAGCCCACACCCAAATCCAAGATATAACAGGTCTGATCCGAATAAATTATCATAATATCCTCATGTCCATATATTTTTTCTCTCTCCCTCATCCTCTATTTCTGTCCACAAGTCGTCATTGCTTCTCTTCTTCTTCTTCTTCTGTCCACAAGTCGTCAATGCTTCTCTTCTTCTTCTTCTCTCTCTCTGTACCATTCCAAGCTTCGAATCAGATCTGTGAGATTTGGAATAAAATCGAATTGGGAGTGATGATGAGTGCTGCTACTGTACATTCAACAGTAGCAGATCTGCAGTACGTTTCAGCAATAGCAAATCTGCAGCAAGTTTCAGTGGTAGCAGATCTGCAGCAGGTTTTAGTAGTAGCAGATATGCAGCAGGTTTCAGCAGTAGCAGATCTTCAGGTTTTGTTGTTACTTCTGCAAATCTTCAGGTTATGTGGACTTTGTGTTTGGAAAACTTTGAGTAGTTTGATCTTAGGGCTGTTGAATTGAGGTTGGGATTGTGAGACTTAATTGATTTAAGAGACAGTAGCAGCTTGATATGATTGATTGTGTGCTGCTACTGCACTGTTGTGTTGTGTACGGGTTGCTACTACAGCGCGATAGTAATGTAGGCTGTGCGGGTGGTGATGCAGGCTACTACTGTGCGACGATAATGTGCGGTGTTATTGCACGGTGGTAGTAGCAGTGCACCAGCAGCAGAGTCGGGCAGTAGCAGCGACAACATCAAAGAATTGCCATAAAAAATTAGAATAGTGCTGACAGTAGCACATTTAAACTCGGCAGTAGCAGCGCACCATGTCAGCATCAAAGAATTACCGGAAAAAAAATGCAATAGCGACGGCAGTAGCACCTTTCAACTTGACAGTAACAATTTTCAACTCGGGCAGTAGCACATTTCAACTCGGCAGTAGCAGCGTTCCACGTCAACAGAGAAATTGAATATGTAATGAAGGGTAGTTTGGTAAATTAATTAATGACAGATCACATGTGGACATCAATTTGTCCTAAAAATGTCATTAAGGGTAATTTGGTAAAATATATAGTGACAAATAACATGTCGACATCAACTTGTCCTAATTTGTGTTCTTAAAAGTATAAGATATTGTCTAAATGATGTATTTATAAAATGAAATTTAGTTGATAACTAAACTATAGTTTACTAAAAACTAAAAGAAATTAAGAAAACAATCCTTATTTGGAAGTGAAGACAACACCCACCCCAGCGGTCCCCCACCCCTCCCATACTTTGAAGCAAAAACGCCCCATTTCTTTTTATTTAAAGTCCATTTTACTTCTTTTCATGTAGGAATGATAGACGTAAGAAATGATAGAGAAAATGAAATTGTATGTGAAAAATTTAATTTTATTGAGTTTTTTTAGAGCAATAACAAGAGTTTCATTAACGGCGATACAAATTACAACCATGAAAGACAACGGTGATGGAAAGAAATTCTACTCTCTCCTCTACCTACCTGAAACCCTAACGATTACAGTGGCCAAGAACTGAAATTGGTTCAACCGTAACCTAAACTAATCCAGAAGTACTGATACATCCTTACATTCAACCTCAAGAAGAAACAATTTTTTCAAACAATACATGCCAAAACTACCAATATATGCGCATGTAACCTCATCATACATTAACAACAAGAACTAACTGACATTAGAATAGTTCTTGAAAACGACACAATAACCATGCCCCCCAACGACACGACAACACCACCATACCAAAACCCTGACCCTCTCCCAAACGAGGGGCGACCACCCACCACCATACTACAACCTTACACCCTCACCCAAAAGCGAAGGGACAACAAAAACCAAACTAAGAAAAAAAACCTAAAAAAAACAAACCAAAGACCTAGGCCCAATGATACAGCTGCACAACTAACGTCTCCCTTCTCTTTCCTATGACCTGCCGTGTCGCCGCCGTAACCGGGTCTCGACCACCTTGACTGAGAACTTCTCATACCTCGTTGTTGAGAAGCAACCCAATAGCCAAATCCAATACCAACTGACGCCACAACCCAGCCACATCCACTCCTATGCAACCTTTACCACATCCAAAACTCATACCAATTTGCATCCTCTCTTCCAAAGCTGTCAATCAAAAGCCAGCAAAGACATCACAACATCCCGTCTGACCACACTCGACACTAGCTGACAAGGCCAAAGCCTCCCTAACGCGACGGTGCAGCCGGACGAGGAAGGGTTTCTAGCTTATAGGGTTTACTGACCAAATGAAATTAGAATATGAACGTAACTTATTACGATTTTAATTACTAAAATATCTCTAAAAACCGCTACACATATCAATCATTCTCAACACATTTTTTTCCCAATATGTTGATCGAGTTTTGTTTGTCATTTTGATTGTCTTGGGTTAAAAGTTATGTATAATCAACAAACCAAATGGACTATTTTGATTTAGTGTATTGATTGTAATAATGTGGTTACATGTTCATAATATAATATAGAGCCTACATGTGTGCTTTTGTATATTACAATCTCGTCCTTGCATAAACTCTCGTCTGTCATGATTTATCAATATCATTTGAATCTAGTATTAGCATTTTGACTACGACATTAGAGTATTGCCGGAAAAAATAGCATTGGAGTCTTGCCAGAAAAGGCCGGAGTTAAAGTTTTATGTTAGCATTGGAGTTAGTGGCGTAGCTACATGAGCATTAGAGGGGTCAATTGACCCTCCTCACCATGATCATCAAGCATACTATTTCTTATATTTTCACTTTCAAATAAGAGAGCATAAGTTATTTACTTTATTTTACCCCTTCTAATAAAACATGTAGTTTCCTTTAACTTGTTTATGAGACAAAATAAGCAAAAGTATTCTGATTTTTGTATCTATTTTCCTTATTTTTGCACTTATAGTTGCTTGTTACATTTTAATTATAATATTTATATTTTCTGATTATTCATTATACGTATATATTTTAAAGAGAACAATTTTTTTATAAGTCATCCAAGTTGTAAATTATTAATTATACATGTAAATATGACACCTCTTAACAAAGTTTCTAGCTAGGCCACTGATTGGAGTATTGCGGAAAAAATAGCAGTAGCACATTTCTATGACCAGTATCGCCTTCAATAGGGAGTAGCACTTTTCTACTAGTAGCACACTCCATCAGCAATAGCAGTAATACTAAAATATATGGTGAATGATAGTTTGATAAAATAAATATTGACATATGTTATGTGGACGTTAAATTGTCCTTAAATGTGCAAGATAATGAGTAAATATTGTATTTATAAATTGAAATTGGTTGGTAAGTAATATGTAATTTACTATACTTTTAACCTTTGTGTCCTGCATTTCCCAGTCCGACCCGAATACCCATACCCATAGCCCATTAACACGTAACGACCCTCATCTTTCAAATACCAAATTCCTCCCTCCAAACGCGACGATTCCAGCTTCACCAAGGGGACAAAACCGTAAATAACAAAATCCCGGAGGTGATTTCACCTTGCGTACATCGCCGTCGTACCAGAAAAAGTTCGTACAGCGTGTACTGCACCAGCCAACTTATCAAAAACAGAAGAATAGTAATACAGATCATTACTTCTGTCTTCTCCGAAGCCAAGATGTTGCACATGGCGTTCTACTGGAGCAGGCAGGTGACACTCCTGTTCGACTCGTGGAGCACCACCATGTGGCTCAGCTACGCCCTCACGCTCCTCGCCTGCCTCATCGTCCCGGCGTTCTACCAGTACCTGGCTCAACTGCGCGTGCGTCTCAGGCTGGCGTCATCAGCCGGGACGTCGGCGGATCCGATCCAGACTCCGCGGAAGCTCAGCGCCGGAGGGAAATTCTCGGCGGTTAAGTTTGCTGGAGCTGTGATCTTCGCCGTGAACTCCGTGATCGGGTACATGTTGATGCTGGCGGTGATGTCGTTCAACGGCGGCGTTTTCGTGGCGATCGTGATGGGGTTGGCGGTTGGGTATTTGTTGTTCAGGAGTGGAGAGGAGGATGTCAGAAGGGATGTCCCTAAGACGGGATGGGATGAGATGGAGCTGATTCCAAGTCATATCGCGGACATTGAAAACGAGACGGAACGGGATGAGATAGAGCTGATTCCAAGTCATATCGCGGACATTGAAAACGGGACGGAACGAGATGAGATTTGCGTTTTTTAGTTTTCATCTCATGCGGGTCTTATCTCGGTTGAAACGGGACTAATCTCAGATAAAAAACTGAATATAAATTTGTAAGAAAAAAAGATTTTCATAATTCGACAGTATTATTTACTTTATTAAGTATCAATAAATACTTGTAACATATTTACAACCACCAGCTTTGGCATAGTCCCTATTGTGTTATAATTGAATACAAATTTGTAAGAAAGAAATATTTTTGTAATTTGAGTGTTATTTGCTTTATTTAAGTATCAATAAATACTTGTAACATATTTACATGCAATGATGACGCCAATGTAAAACGGCTGAGGGCATTGTGTTATAGATTTTTTATGGTGTAATTCATTTGTGCCCCTATTAATTGATCTTTTTTAATGTAGTGTTGTATTATCCATGTTGTTTAACCATTGAAAGCTAGAGTTTACGCTTTGAGTCATTGACAACACCAATTTTACAGATGTATTTTCAATGTTGAGAAAATGAAAGGGTATATTTGTTCATCAAAGTATTTTCGTGTGGTTAGTTCAATCTTTTTGCCCCCACACGGTTTTTCTTGTCCCTCTACCAATGTTTACAAGTATAACACAATGTAATAAGAGAGTTTATACTAATTTTTCTTAAACCTATTATTACTACTAGGATGCAAGAAGATAGTCTACAACAATCAACAAATTATATTAAACATCATTGTTTATTCAATGAGAGACAATCTAGTAATTTAAAGAAACTAAAAGCTAAGTTCAAAACACTTAAATAAAAGACTCAAATAATATTTTAATCAATAAAAAAATCAATTTTTAAATAGTTAGAACAAACGGACCTAAATGAGACTTGAATTATCCGTCGCACGTCCTGTCTCATTGTATAAGGATAGGATGAGCCGGACTTTTTGAGATTTAAATCTTGTTTCGTCCCGACAAATTTCAGACTGAACAAGGACAAATTCGAGATTACGGGATTTTATGCCCACCCCTAGATGTTACGGCTGTGGTTGAGAATCCATCTGCTTGTGCTTAAAGATTATATTTAGATAAAACATTTAAATAAAAGGTTCAAATAATATTTTAATCAATAAAAATCAAATTTTAAATAGTTAGGACAAAACAAGCCTAAATGAAACTTGAATTATCTGTCTCACGTCCCGTTTCATTGTATAAGGATGAGATGAGACAGACTTTTTGAGATTTAAATCTTGTTTCGTCCCGACAAATTTCGGACGAAACCAGGACAAATTCAGGATTACGGGATTTTATGCCCACCCCTAGATATTACAGTTGCGGTTGAGAATCCATCCGCTTATGCTTAAAGATTATATTTAGATAAAACACTTAAATAAAAGACTCAAATAATATTTTAATCAATAAAAAATCAATTATTAAATAGTTAGGACGAGACGGGTCTAAATGAGACTTGAATTATCTATCATACATCTCGTCCCATCCCATTGTATAAAGATAGAACGAGACGGGCTTTTTGAGATTTAAATCTCGTTCTGTCCTGGCAAATTTCGATACGGAACCGAGACAGATTTGAGATTACAAAATTTTATGCCCACCCATAGATGTTTGCAGTTGAGAATCCATCCGCTTGTGCTTAAGGATTATATTTAGATACATCTATTAATCGAAATCGAAGATTTGCAATGCAATTCCTCATATTTTATGAATCTAAATTTACTTTTGTGCTTTGTTTTGTTTGCCCTTTTGGGGTTTCTGTAAAAATTTGTGAAATTATATGCTTGATTGGAAAGCAGAGGATCACTGTGTTATGGAGAAGTTAAAGGTGCATAACACCAAAGCTGTCATGGTGACCATTCATATCTTCAGAACTCTGAAGAAGAATGTGCCCTCAGGTTTTGTAACTGTCAATGAAGAATGTGCCTTCTGGTTGGACTGCTCAGGTGCAGGAGCGTCATGCGGGACGAAACAGTACAAAACGACGACAGTTGTTCGATCTTTAATGAATTGATCCAACAGACAGGATTAAACGGAATTAAACGGACAAAATCAATTCATTAAAGATCGGACGACTGTCGCCATTTCGTCCCGCACGACGCTCCCGCACCAGCAATCCTATATTTGTGGAACTGTTAATGAAAGGTGTCTCTCTACAACTAAAAGTGTACAGTTTCCTAATGTTACTGGGATCAACCATCTAATGCATAATCACAACTTCTACACCACAATATTCTACAAATCAAACCCGTTACGAAACAAATAACTTTGGCCCTTGGCAAAGAGATGTGACTCGTGACTCATGTGGGTAATGGACTTTGCATGTACTGATACGGGTTTGTTCCTTTGTTTCAGATTCCATCACCGGTCAAACATGGTGAGAACAGGATGAAAGAATTTGCAAGATGGTCGAAAAGGAAGCTAATGCTGATCTTGAATTTTTAGTGCTACTAGTTCACTCTCTTCATGTTGGTTCCTAAGCCTTGAATTGTTGGGGAACCATCTTCGAAGCCTGTCTGGCCAGAACCTAATTACAAGAGTTGCAATAAAACCATTCAATTAGTAAAGACTGCATATTGAATACAAAATCAAAACAAATCAGATATTGCATACAGGTCTTCAGAGAAACTGAAAATGGAAAAACAAAAGGCAATTGCAACTTACAGGTCTAATCTTTCTTGTATTGCCCGTCGAACTGAGGAATTCAAGCCATAGGCTATTGAATTGAAGAGGCCCTTAACAAGAACATAACCAAATTTAATACCAATGTTGTAGATGACTTCGATAAATTACCATTATTGCCAATGAAAATTAGTGAATTACCATGAGTCCAGATGTCCCAACATCAAGAACCGAAAGCCAAAATATCTTATGATCCGGTTCAATAAAGTCATGAATGCGGTTGATGGTGCCAAAAGCCCATGATCCTATCAGGATGAGCGGATAGTACCCCCACCTGTTCAAAGCCTGTTGAAGGAAGTACAACATTGTCATCACTGAAAAGAGTAGCTCCACCGAAAATTTTCATAGATACACAAATAATTATCAAGACACTTAGATTTCTCTATTATATTCAAGCTAAATACTGAATGTTCCAAAGTTGTTCAAATAAATAACATATGATACATGAAACATAGGCTTTTACAGAACCGGTAGATTTCTACTTCGCATATACAGTTTTCATAAATTTCCTACTGCCATGGAAACTTATGAACTGACCCTAGGAAGCTATTTTGAACACATCATACCTTTGTTTCTGCTCTGCCATCTGATTGGTAAGGACGGTCAGATATGCTACCTGCCATCTGTAATTTTCACAGCAGGAGAATGATCTCAACATGTGTAAAAAGTGATTATGTGTGAAAAAAAAGTTGACAACGGAAATACTTACACGCCTTGCATTGTTCAGCATGCGTATGACTTGAAAGTATGTAAAACCATTGTAAAGAATTGCACCCCATAGTGGCATATAAAAGGTTACAAAGTGAAGTGCCTGTAAGAAAGGTTGAAAAAGAAGAAGACAATTAGAAATATACAGGTAACCGACAGCATGGTCAGAAATCTCCAGAATACAATCCACAATTTCTGAATATTCTCCACTTTGTTTATATAATACTTAATATTGATAATAGATATGTAGACCTGTAGCAATGAAGAAATAAAACATATAACCAGCGCACGAGTTGGTTCAATTAATTAAACCAACTAATTGAAGAAGAACCACAGAAAGTCCTATGAACCGTGAACCTAAACAAACATTTAGCCGTCGCAATATTCTCCTAGCAAATATGTACTATGAAATTACCTTTCCTGTAAACCCAGACTGCGCCCAACACCATGTACCCAGGTGGCTATGGTTATTACCAATAGATCGCACAACTGTCACAACTAGCGAAGTCCCTGTACAAATGCAAATGCACTGCTTATCAGCTTAAGACATCAAATATAGCTAATAGCATCAACACAAATCAGAAGATCAGACATCCTTATCAGAAACATAAAAAAGGCCATACCCCAAACATACAAATGAAACATCGCCTCCAAATCTTCCACATCAGTTTTGTGCTTAACAACCGTACGGTGAAGAGTAAAAGCAATGGTCGTAGTCCACAAGAACGACGCAACACAGAAGAAATGAGTGCTATAGCCATGCGAGTAACAAAAAAATCCTCTCGACGGATCCCTGCACATAACAGAAACTCACTCTCCATCACCTAACTGCAAAAAAAATCAAATAAAAAAAATCTATCTCTCACACTAGTGTCTGTGAACTGAAGCATACCCAACCATGCTGAAGAAGCTACAAAGCATGTCCTGCATTCCAAAAAAATACAACACATGAGCATATGCTTAATTCTCACCCAAAAAAATAAGCACTGAACAATTTCCTTCAGCTGCCAATTGATTCAAATATCAAGTGAAACACTAACAATTATATCAAATCCTTCAAGCAACGTCACTAAATTTATATTCTTCTACCAATTTTCAAAGTAATCACTAATCAGATGCTGAATTTCCGAGAGCTAAGAACGAACCAGAGAACCAGAGAGCGAGCCGTTAGATCTAACAAGACACGCAAATTCTATGATCGGAGGTAAAAGTGAGACAAGGAGAGATGAGAAATATGCTTACAGAGAGAGCGAGGTAGAAGACGAGCTTGAAGGAGAACTTGCGGAGCTCTTTGAAGAGGACGTAGCAGAGAACAATGAAGCCGGAGCCGACGAAAGAGAGGCTGGCCGCCCCGGCATTGACCGCAGTCAAAATCTGGCGATCGTACGCCGTCAGGCCTCCGGCGACTTGCCCCGTCGCCGCCATTTTTCTTCTCTCTGATAATTATGATCCAATCGCGCCTATTAGTCTCTTCTCAGTCAATAATCCGTCGTCGGGCCGTGGGAATTGCTTTTCACTTTTTTTGCTGCTTTTCCTTAATAGCGAAGCACAACAATTTTACAGACCATTTTAATTGTAAGGTAAAAGCCACCCTTCTATCCGTCCAGATAACCAAATATGATTACGAAAATTTTAATGGTTTAAAAAAATTAATAGATATATCGAGAATATATCATTTGATGAAAATATTATTATATTTTTATATAAAATTTGTATATTTAAATAAAAATATATTAAATATAAAATATCAAAAAAATGAAAATTCATATCGGTACTTGAAAAAACGGAAATTTCGACAAAATATCGAGATTATCATAGAGATTTTAGTTGTTGGTATTATTGTTTCATCGATACAGTAAAATCTCTATAAATGAATAGATCCGGCTACTCTGTTTGGATGAATAAGGTCGATTCCGTAGAAAATTATTATTTTAAAGAGGTTATTATATTATCAAAAAATAAATAAATAAATTATTACTTTATAGATGGTTTGTGGTACAAAGTTTCCTTAATTTGGAGTTACATGAATTTTTCAAAATATAAATGAAAAAACAAATGAATATATAAGGATACTTTAAGAATAATTAAATTAAGAAATTAAAATTGTTAAAACCTTCCTTAATTTATTTTATAAATAGTATTTACTCTTTGGCGACGGTGTGGTTGCAGACGACAAACTTGACAAGGCGAGACTAGAAGTTAGGGTCTCAACTTTTGGGCCCAACCCGTAGGCTTTGTGGTTTGAGATGGCTGACCCATTGCCAGTGATGCCGGTTACAACGATGGTGGTGTTAGAACATTCCGGGGACACCTCCTCTATGTAGGATGGTCGAATAATCTAGGTGTAGGGGTTGTCCTACGACCTAGTAGCTTTGTTTTTCATTAGAACTTATTTTCTTTGGTTGTTTCTGTATGCTTTGGTTTAAAACTTCACGGTAGTTGCAATTAGGTCACTCTAGGGCCACATAGCATGGCTTATTTATCGAGCTCGATCTTGCCGGCAGGTCATGTATGTAATTATCATTTTCTTTTGTATGGTATGAAATGCTTATCCTTATTGATAAATAAAAAACATTATTTACACTCTTTTTTATGTATTTTATCATTTATTTATTTTTTTCATGATATTTTTAAATTTACTTAATTAACTATTATTTTATATATTCATTGGGACCTAAAGTGAGTCTAACAAAATTATTATATTATACATTTAGCGATGTACCTAGTAATACTGGTCTTAAGTAGAGTTTGAAAAAAATATATTATTTAATCGAAGTTATTAATTTATCAAATACTCATTTATTGAGGTTTTATTGTAATGTAGTGCAAGGCAAACATTGAAACATTATTCACATTTTGTCTCGGTAAAAACTTTGTTGGGTTTTGTTCTCGATAAAGATCATTTGTCTGATCCATAATCTAGTTTGATATAGACACTAAAAACATCCGTATTAACTTAGATTATCAAGAAATGAAATGTACATGATATATGGTATTTGGCACTTGGACGAGAATCTACGTTATGTGCTGAAGGGGAATATGCCAACTTTAATTTGGTGTGACTCCCTGTATAGTCCATGCCAAAACGTTTATCTCATATTAAAAGGAAATCCTTGATGTAGTTGTTAAACAACCGATTCTTCAATCTTCATTTTCAATGATTCTACCCAGAGAAGAAACATCTTGCACACGCCAGAAGGTTAGTGCATCCAAACCACAAGACAACGAGTTCTTTGTACTCCAGTGAACGTACACTAAAATCCTAACGAAGTTATGGCCTACCTGGGTTAAAATTTCAAGCCCTGTTTGGTGGTGATGGAAACTTGAAATTCCAGTCTCTATTAACATTACCATGGGCTGCTTATTGATTGAGACATACGTTAGGTTTTTGTGTCTATTCTCAGTCAAGTTCATCTTAATCAATATCATATCATATATTCATATATATGTGCTTCATTCTTTTCCACCAATTTATAGTCAGGAAAATACAACAGCACATCACTGTTCCAAGTTCGTGTATCAAATCAACTCCTTGAGAATTTCTTTAAGGGTGTATCTGCAATGGTAGTCTGCCTTTTCTTTATCGCAATCCTTTTCTTCACTTGGTGCCACATAAACAAATGGTTGATAAGTTAAGGCTTCGTTGAAGCCCTGAAGAGACTCCAGGATCATAACCACATCGGTCATCATAGGCCTGGACTTGGGGTTGTTGCTCAAGCAAGCGTAAGCTAATGTAGCTGCCTTTCTAGCCCCTTTGGTGGAATATTGTCCCTCCAATCTTGGGTCTATGATCCGGTTGAGCTTTCTTGGGTCCTTTAACAGAGGCCTTGCCCATTCCACAAGGCATTGTTGGCTGCTCCGGCGGGTTCTGTCCAGTGACCTTTTACCTGTTAACAGCTCTAATAGAACTACGCCAAAGCTATACACATCGCTCTTGGTTGTCAAGTGGCCTGAATTCAAACGCGTTAGATTTATATTCATGAGAGGTCATGTTTTGTGTAAGAAGATGGCTTGAACTGAACTGAGGTTACCTGTTCTTAAGTATTCGGGGGCTGCATACCCTTGAGTTCCTAGTATACGTGTTACCACATGTGTTTCTTCTCCTTCTGGACCATCCTTTGCTAACCCAAAATCCGAAAGTTTTGCTGTGTAATCCTAAAAAGGCGAAATCGAAGTGTGACTGTTAGTTTAATATTCTTGTATTGCCATGACATTTATAGTCAGAGAAGGAGAATTCAGAACAAAACTTACAGAGTCTACAAGAACATTTGAAGTTTTGAAATCTCTGAATATGACAGGCCTATGATCTTCATGGAGGAAGGCTAATCCCTTAGCGGCTCCAACTGCGATTTTCATTCTGGTTGACCATGGAAGAGCAGCAGAATATCCTAAAAGCCTCTGATCCGTTTAAATACTAGAAGAGTTGGCAACTGATTAACACAAATGTGAAGGAAAATGGAAATAAGAAACTCACTTCTGAAGAGTTGATCTTCCAAGCTTCCTCTGGCTATGTGTTCGTATACCAGAAGCCTATGCTCCTCTTCGCAACAATATCCGATCAGCTTAACAATATTGGGATGCCTCAGCTGTCCAAGAAATACAAGTTCTGCCTATACAATAAGAAAATCATTGCATACAATCAATCAGAACTAAGAAGTACTACTTTCATCCCTTAAATGAACATGACTCGTTTGAAACATAAGAGTGTAAGAGCTAAGGAGAACATACCAGCCACTCCCTATGGCCTTGAAAGCCATCCAAGTTTAACAGTTTGACGGCGACAGGCTGAGCCTTCAATGTTCCAGGCCTAAGATTGTCATCAACAAACCCCTTGTAAACTGGTCCAAAACCACCTTCACCAAGCAAATTACTCCATGAAAAGCTGTTTGTCGCAACTTTAAGCTCCGCGAGTGAAAATACATGAAGATTTAGGCCGGAAAAAGAATTGGAGAGATCATCTGCATAGCTGGGATCGCTAATTACATCTGACATGGACAGCCTTTGCTGCATAAAAGGGGATTTCTTATCTTGAACTTGTATTGTGGAATCTGCATATTCACTACTGCTGGAACAACAAACTGGGAGAATGCATTTCCATTTGATGATCTTCTCTGCTGTCATATTGAGAATGAGACACTGCTGACTCCAGAAACTTAACCAACGATTTCTGAGACGAGGATGGAAGTTATGTAGGAATTCCAAGAAGGATGAAGATGAGAGACCTCATCATTCATTTTCTCACCAACCATACGAATATATGCATAATTCTCTGCAGTCCTGCAACACCCTCCATTATTCAAATTCAATTTTTACAGCGAATGACTTGCCTAACTCTTGACTTTTTCTGGCTATACAAACTACATGAAGCACGAAACAAGTACTTATGGATGAATTTATAAATAGCGCTCCTAGTTAAGCTTAAATAGAAAAAAAAAACATACCTATTGAGGCAATCCACTAAGAAAATATATTTATATATATATTCAGAATCTATATGGTCTAGTTGTTTATTGACCTAACGTCTCATTTTTTGGGGTAGGTAAGTTAGGCTATGCTGTATAATATCTTGAATAATAAAGGTGTTAAGAGGTCAAGATCAGATTTTTAGCATGTTGACAACTGGAAGAACACCACTGCTGGCTTTGTATATGAGAATTCCCAAGGCTGTGTTTCATCAATGGCAACAAGGAAAGCTCCTAGAATGTGTAAACCTGAGATTGTCTTTTGGCTAAACTGGAAAGCTCAAAGATGGCCATGACATATAAAACAACAAATTCCCTTGTGATTATAAGCATGAAGACATGAACTGAAGGATGAATCGAGTATTTGTTTACTTTTGATTTACCTCGAATGGATGACACAAGCACAGCGCACACCAATGGAATCAGCTAGTTTGATGCACTAGTAGCTCTGCCGATGTTTTCCAGGCATTTCATCCAACACCTTGCCGATACTTTGCATTTGGAGAGAACTTGGTTCATAACTTGTTGATATTGAAGCTTATGCGTTATATAGTACTTCAGACTAAAATTAACAAGGGTTTAAGTCCAAACATGATTACAATGGCAACAAAGTTTGGTAATCCGTAGCTTTCAACCTTCCCACGAAGTAAACCTGGCAAGTGATTTTCAAGTAAGATTATAGTCTCTGCCTATGAAGAGATGAAAGATGGATCGTGATAGATCGATCAGTAGTTTTCCATCTGTGTCATAGTTGGTGGAAATGGAGAAAAGTAGTACTAGACTGGCAAACAAGCTTAGCGACGTGGGCTCTTACTATATGTAGTACATTAGTACATGACCTCATTTGCCTAGTCAAATTCAAGTTAAACCCTTAATCTTTTGCTAATTATTGTTAGTAGAAAGCACAATGTAGGCTATTGACTTGAACTTGAATGAAGCAGCCCTAAACGTCTGGTTCTTCATAGCAGCCGGTGTTATTTATTTAACTTTTTGTTTTTTCTTTTTGTATATGGGTTTTGGAACCGGTTAAGCCGGGAGGCTGCTTATCCTTCCACTCAAATTATTAGAGCTCTTTAGCAATGCTAGGGGTGACCTTTTATCCTAATTGCTTAATAAACTTTACTCCAGGTGTAAAACAGTTTAATATTTGTCATGCCCAATAGTGAAAATAATGCATAACGATTTAAAATAAACATTCCTTGTAAAATACAAGGCCCAAGGTAAAAATACATACTTGATGACCGATCTATATCAAGTCAACTACAACCTTACCACGATTATTATTGTACACACCGCTAATGTGCAGCAAGAGTGTCCATTTATGTCATAACTCCTAGAAGTAGTGTCACACCTTAAAGGATGTTAGACACTACTCTTTCGGTACATACAACCCCTTCAGAGGTTTAGGGGGTCAAAACCGAAGGAAGTCGCTATGTCCCATTCACTCAGGTCATCAAACAGTAATTCACAAGGAATCGAATATATATATATATATATATATATATATATATATATATATATATATGCATGACCCTTCTATTGAGAGGGATCCCTATTTTTGGTTTATTTATAAGGATATGCATTCGACAAACTTTTCGATCACATAACAACATCTTCACCGTTCAATATGTAGATGCATATGTATATAGTTTCTACAAAATTTCATCAAATTTGGTGATCGTTAAGGCTTTAAAATAACTGAAATAATTTGACGGATCAAATCTGCCAAACTTGAACCGTTAATGTCTATAATTTTAATTCGCAGTTTTGAACGTCTTAATGATTACCGATTTGGATGAAATTTTGCAGAGGTGGTCTATATATTAGGACCTAAGAAATGAACGGTTAAGATTGAAAAATGTGATCGAAAAGTTTATCGAATGTCTATCTCTATAAATAAACTAAAAATAAGAATCTCTTAATAGAATGACCATATATATAATCTAAAGATGATACCCCATTCCAAAAAGTCCAAAGTAAGGTAATTAATACTCCGGATTTTTCAATGTAAGATATATTTTTCAACATATGTAATGATAGTTAATCCAGAACATAGTAGAGAACCTATAAAATTCATTACATAATGAAATCCAGAACATAGTAGAACCCAAAAAATACAGCACATAAATAAAGAAGCCCAAAGTGAGCCCAAAAAGATGGCCCAAGCCCAAATAGCAAATCTACAGGAGAAGATCGCCACCGTTTACTGCCGCCGCCGACAACCTTGAGCCACCACACCCCCACATCAGGACCACCATCATCCCGAGCCTGTCAGCCATATTGCTCCTCAAGGAGGCCACAATATGAACCCAAGAACATGGAAATGCCAGCATGCTAATGGGAAGGAGGAGGACGAGGTGGCACAACCTGACAATGTTTTGGGCAGATGAACTGGAACAAGAAGAAGACTCATCAGTACAATACACAAGCCAGTCAGAAGTGTATGTACGTAGTCTCAGACACACACCGTGGATTGTCCCAAGAAGATAATATTATTATTCTTCTCCTCCATTTTTCTTCCTTAACACACGGACTCTCTCCACTTCTCACTCAAACACCCCACATTGGTTTCTTGTATAATCTCTCTACTCGACCCACGTTTCAACTTTCAACAGCACAAAGCAAAACTCTTGTTTGGCGAGGCGATTCAACCAAGGCCATTTTCTTTTACTGTTGAGGTAAACTCACTTTTAGCTCGTTTAAGGTTATTAACAGATCTCTGGTGTTGTTGCTAGATCAATAGGTCTTTGATTCTCTGTTGTTTCTTGTTTTAGTTAATGGGTTGGTTGTATAGCATTCTAGCCTTGTTTTTGTAGTGATTTTGTTTGATGGGCTAGTCTTAATGTTCCTAGAACTACTAGTTTTTTTAGATGATGGGAAAATTCTTAAAGGATTAGGAAGTGGGTTGATGGAATACCATTTTGAGTTTGTCTGTTTAGTAATTTTCTATGAGGAAATACTCTTTTCATTTCTGGAAGATGGGCAGATTTTTCTAAACTTATAGGAAGTATGAAACAATTTTTGGCTGATTAACTAGAATTTTTGTGGTTTGCAACATGTATCTGTAGTTTGCGAAACTTAGAAATTAGAATTAATGGAAACTCTATTCATTTTAGCTGAAAACGAAATCATGTCCAGGCACTTCGCTTTTTAGTTGTAATGTTGCGTTCCAGGGCCGATGTTTTTTTTAAAGGGGGCTGATGTTTTGATAGTCGGGGAGGTGTTAGCTCTGTTGGAACTCTAAGACTCAAACACTGAAACACTCACAGTATAAGAAGTTCGGAACTCAATGAATTTATTCAACTGATGAAGTGCAGCTTTATACAAGCTTTCAAAACAGAAAAACCCAGAAAATAGGCGATACCAACTACATCACCTACAGACTAGTTCAACTTCGTTATTGGACTGAAACAAACCTAATCTATATCCCTACAAGCCAGGGAATTGCTAACTGAAACAGAAACAATAAAACGCAGACTTATTCTTGTAGACTTGTCTGCCAAGCAACCAACGATCTTCAACAATTCCTCCCTTAAACTGATTAACAATCTGCATCAGTTTACTTCTGGTGCCACACAAACTCCAAGTAGATCTCTCAATCTCAAGAACACTTCTAGTTTCACAGGCTTAGTCATAATGTCAGCAATTTGATCCTTCGAACCACAGTGTACTAACTCGACAATTCCATCTCTTGTTAAATCACGAAGAAAGTAAAATCTGATATCAATGTGTTTACTTCTACTATGCAGCACAGGATTCTTTGAAAGTTTGATGGTTGAACTGTTGTCACAATAAATCATAGTACACTTACTTTGTTTATGTCCAAGTTTTTCGAGAATTTGGCGCATCCACACACCTTGACATGCACATGCTGCAGCAGCTATGTATTCTACTTCAGTAGTGGAGAGTGAAACCACCGGTTGTTTCTTTGAAGACCAAGCCACAACACCTGAACTTATTAAGAAAGCATACCCTGATGTACTTTTTCGATCCTCAACGTCTCCTGCATAATCACTGTCCGAATAAGCCATCAGACTTTCTTCTCCTCCTCTTTTGTACAGAATTCCTAACTCAACAGTGCCCTTTAAGTATCTAAGAATTCTTTTCACTGCTTGTTGATGTAACTCTGTTGGTCTCTCCATGAATCGACTGATTGAACTCACCACATATGCCAAATCAGGCCTGGTGGCAGTCAAATACATGAGACTGCCCACCATTTGCTTATAAGTAGTAGCATCAACACTAGTGCCTTCCACATCCTTTACAAGTTTGAACCCTGGTATCATTGGATTCTTTACAGCATTGCAGTGTTCCATTCCAAATCTTTCAAGCACTTCTTTAGCATATTTTTTCTGACCTATAAAAATTCCCTCAGAACTTTGGACCACTTCCACTCCGAGAAAATATTTCATCTTTCCAAGATCAGACATCTCAAACTCTTGTTTCATAGAATCCTTGAATCTCTTAAACAATACTTCATCATTCCCTGTGAAAATGAGATCGTCTACATATAGACTGACCACAAGGAGTCTTCCTCTTTCTTCTGTTTTAATAAACAAGGTATGCTCACAGAAGCATCTTTCAAAACCTTCCTTAGAGAAATAAGACTCAATCTTGCTGTACCAAGCTCGAGGAGCTTGTTTAAGTCCATATAGGGCTTTTTTGAGCCTATACACCTTGTCTTCTGCACCCTTCTTCTCATAGCCTCGAGGTTGCTCAATAAACACTGCCTCATTCAACTCACCATGCAGAAATGCACTTTTTACATCGAGCTGGTATACACTCCATCCTTTGTGAGCTGCAATGGCAAGAACCATCCTAATGGTTTCCCAACGAGCTACAGGAGCAAAAACCTCGGTGTAATCTATCCCAAACTGTTGTGAGTATCCCTTGGCCACAAGTCTAGCTTTAAATTTATCAACTTCCCCTTTCTCATTCAGCTTGGTTTTAAATATCCATTTCACTCCTATCTTTTTGGCTCCATCTGGTAGTGTAGTTAACTCCCAGGTTTCATTCTTTTCAATGGATGATATCTCCAAATCCATGGCTTCTTTCCATTTTGCACTTTTGACTGCTTCTTCAACTGTGACAGGATCAGCTGAAGTGAACATTACAAGATTATTCCCTTCCTCCTCAGACAGGCCTTCACCGGTTACATAATCTTCCATCCAGGTTGGTTCTCTTCTTATCCTCCCTTGAACTGGACTTAAAGAATTATCTTCACTTGATCTATTTGATGAAGAGTCAGTGACTATTCCTTCGACTTGTTCTTCTTCTTCATTTACAGCTTCTGTCTCATTTTCTTCCATCTTATCTTCATCTCCCCACTCAAGAACATCACAGTTGATTTCTTCATCAGTCTTTTCCCAATTCCATTTCTCATCTTCCTCAAACACCACATCTCTGCTTATCACAATTTTCTTTGACACAGGATCATACAATCTATAAGCTTTAGATTCTTCACTTAATCCTAAAAGCACGCACCTGAAGCTCTTATCATCGAGCTTTTGCCTTTTGTTGTCTGGAATGTGCACATGACCAATGCAGCCAAACACTCTGAAATAGTTCACAGAAGGTTTGATCCCACACCATGCTTCCTCTGGAGTCATATCCTTCACTGAAAGTGTAGGACATCGATTAAGTACATGGACTGTCCAGTTGACTGCTTCCGGCCAGAATTCTTTTGGAATTTGTTTTTCTGACAAAATGCAACGTACCATATTCATGATTGTTCGATTTTTGCGCTCTGCAACTCCATTTTGTTGTGGAGTGTAGGCTGCAGTGAGCTGCCTGCCAATGCCATTTGAACTACAAAACTCGTTGAACTCCAATGAGGTGAATTCCCCTCCTCTGTCAGTACGAAGACAACAAATATAGTTCCCAATTTCCTTTTCTACCAAGTTCTTGAATTTTTTAAACACAACAAAAGCTTCTGACTTGACATTCAAGAAATAAGACCACACTTTCCTGCTATAGTCATCAATGAAGGTGATTAGGTACCTCTTTTGACTGTTGGACTCAGGTGAAATCGGACCACAAATGTCAGCGTGCACAAGCTGAAGTCTCCGAGAAGCCCTCCACAAGCTTTTCTTTGGGATGAATTCTCGATGTTGTTTGCCTATCATGCAGTCAGTACATAGTTTTGAAGATACTTGGAGAGGAGGCAAACCTTTCACCATTTTCTTGTTAAACAAAGTTCTTAAACCTTTGATATTTAAGTGCCCAAATCTTCGATGCCATAGATAAGTTTGATCCTCTGATGCAGTCTGAAAACATGCAGGGACAGGAGCTTGAGCTTGAGCTTGAGCTAATGTTGGCACCTCGACAAGGAGAACAAACATCCTGTTAACAGACATTTGAGTCTGCATGATCAACCCTCTTGTAGGATGGAATATCTTACATTCTCCTTGCTGAATAAGAATGGCCAGATCCTTTTCTTGCAATTGACCTATGCTCAGCAAGTTATTCTTGAGCTCTGGAATATATAACACTTCACTAATCACCTGTGTTGTGCCATTGACGTGGAATCTGATGCTTCCTTTTCCCATTACTGCTATCTTTGAGTTGTTTCCTAGTTTCACAACTTGTCTGAATGTTTCATCAAGATTCAGGAACCATTCCTTGTTGCCACTCATGTGGTTGCTACAACCAGAGTCAAGAAACCATGCCTCTTTTCTTCCAGAATCATGAATTTCTTCATAAGCCATTAGCAGCATTTCTGTTTTGTCATCAAGCTCAGCATAATTAACACCCTTTTCCCAACTAGGACATTCATATTGAAAATGTCCCAGTTTATGACATCTGTAGCACTCTACAACTGCCTTGTTGAATGGCTGTCTCCATCTGCCTCCTCTACCACGAAATGCACCTCGACCTCTTCCTCTTCCTCCGAACTTTGCTTCATATGAAACCTTCAAGGCTTGTTCATCTCCTCCACTGTGACTGTTCATTCTCTGCTCATGCACTAATAGGCTGCTTTGTAGCTCATCAATTGTAAGAACATCCAAGTCATTAGACTCCTCCACTGAACATACAACATAATCGAATCTTGATGTCATAGATCTCAAGATTTTTTCAATGATCACAACCTGCCCCATTCTTTCTCCATGTGCTTTCATCTTGTTGGCAATTGTCAATGTCCGAGCAAAATACTCATTCACCTTCTCTCCTTCCCTCATTTGAAGGATTTCAAATTCCCTTCTGAGTGCCTGTAGTTGAGCTCTCTTCACTCTGCTTGATCCCTGATATTTTTGCGCCATTGAATCCCATATACTCTTCGAGCTCTCCTTATCAAGAATTGTCTCCATAATGGTGCGATCTATAGCCTGGAAAAGGTAATTTTTTACCTTGAGATCCTTCAGTCGTTGATCCTCCATTATCTTCCTCTGACCCTCTGTTGGCTCACTTCCTTCTGCCACTAGGAGAATCCCTGTTTCTATCAAGGGCCAGTATTCCTTTGATCGAAGGAAATTCTCCATGAGCATAGCCCAGTGATCATAGTGACCATCGAACTTGGGAATTGCAGGCTGAACAAAATTGCTTCCTTCAGTTGTCATCTCTCTAGAACTCGTTCTCTCTCTTTCTGTTTTTCTTTGTTAGGAGACTGCTGTTCCTAACCCTATTCGATCAGGCCCCTTTGAAGGGCTCTGATACCACTTGTTGGAACTCTAAGACTCAAACACTGAAACACTCACAGTATAAGAAGTTCGGAACTCAATGAATTTATTCAACTGATGAAGTGCAGCTTTATACAAGCTTTCAAAACAGAAAAACCCAGAAAATAGGCGATACCAACTACATCACCTACAGACTAGTTCAACTTCGTTATTGGACTGAAACAAACCTAATCTATATCCCTACAAGCCAGGGAATTGCTAACTGAAACAGAAACAATAAAACGCAGACTTATTCTTGTAAACTTGTCTGCCAAGCAACCAACGGTCTTCAACAAGCTGTACAATACTTGAAAGTTTCACTTTTTTCTTTTAACATATGAATTATCCTTACAGCCAATATATGAAGTTTGTCCCTTTAAGTTCCTGCTTGCTCAGACTGTAGCTTAATTCTTTAGGTTTAGCTTTAGATTCAAGATTGAGCTGTTATGCTGTTAGTCCTAGTTGCCCTCTTTTCTTTCTAGCGGACTCCTTGTCCGCATCCTTGTTCTTATTCTGTGCTTTTGTTTCAATAAAACTTTGTTTCTTCTCAAAAAAAATTGCTTGTTTCTTGGACTGAAGAAGGTGCTGTTGCTGTTTACACTATTTAAAAAAGGTACAACTATTCTCTCAGAGTTGGCATGTTTTGATATTTCAGGAGGATGTTCTTTATGCAAGAGTTAGCACAACTGGTGTTGTAGAGATCCAGTTCAGGTAATAATTCTTTTTTTCTTCTTCTAAATTTCTAACCATGCCATCCATTCATCCTAAATCAGATTCATTATACAGTACTTCAAAACATGAAAGCAACTTGAGGATGCTTTTAGAATATTGTTCAGTTCATGAGAAATTTCTATGATAGTGCAACTCATGTATACTGTTGAAATTTCAATCAAACAACTCAGCGATTATTTTGATTGGCAGTCCGGTTGGAGAAAACAAGAAAAGTGGCAAAGTATATAGACTCTTTGATGTTGGAGGCCAGAGAAACGAGAGGAGGAAATGGATCCATCTATTTGAAGGTGTTACCGCTGTTATTTTTTGTGCTGCTGTTAGTGAGTAAGATGCTCATTGCTTTAACTACGTAGTATATCCTCCTATGCATGCATGATCGTAGCAATTGATCCTGGTTCTTGACTAATCATCAATGGCCATTCTTTCAGAGCAATCTGTCCATGTCTTGCTTGTGGCTGTCATTTTGTTTTCTTGGTTAATAGTTTTGGGGAGAAACAAAGGTCAACGCAGGAAAATACCTCTTAAGAAAGTCCCCAAGAACCCTTGTTAATATGAAAATACCATCATCAATAAGGAGATTATTTCATAGCAACTCCATGTCAAGCTTAGTTTTTTTTTTCATTTTGATACTTGTGTTTCAGTTATGATCAAACCTTTGAAGATGAAAGCAAGAACCGAATGATGGAAACAAAGGAACTTTTTGACTGGGTCCTTAAGCAACCTTGTTTTGAGGTTCCTTTTCTTCTAAGTTGTTGCTGCTGTTGTGTGTGTGTGTGTCACATGTGTGGGACTAGCACTTCCTTTCTGTAAAAGTTGGCTCTTTTACATTGTATGCTCTCTATTAATTTTTGCTTTTGGATGTAGAAAACGTCCATGCTATTTCTAAACAAGTTTGACATATTTGAGAAGAAGGTTCTAAAGGTAAGAGTCGGTGGATCAGTATGCTGTTATAGGTTAGCAGCCAGCTCACATTTGTATGGGTTGTTGATTCTTGATGATTTATTGTGTAGGTGCCACTTAATGTGTGCGAGTGGTTCAAAGATTACCAGCCAGTTTCAACTGGAAAACAAGAAATTGAGCATGCATATGAGTAAGTGTCTGCATCTTTTACTTAAGAAACTGAAGGAACAAAACTTCCTTGGCTCTGCCAAAACTGTTTCTTGTCCAAGCTGTGGTCAGAATTAGATCTATAGCTGGCTTAAAACTTCACTGAAGCTCAACCTTTTTCATGATAGACTTAATAACACTCCGATCTCAACATGTGGCCAAACCTACTCAATTATTTGTTTTCTAAGCTTGGACCTACTCTGGTATAGACTTACCACTGTAAATGTTTTGAGGAGTTGTACTTTCAGAGCACCACCCCGGATCGCGTGGACCGAGTGTTTAAGGAGAAATCTGTTCGAGGCAGGTTTGTTGTGACCAGGGAGGGACCATTTTCTGAACAAGCAACATCGCATTTTGAGCACTCATATTCCTTGATTTTTAGCATTTAATTTTCCATCAAATCGTGTTCTGATCATGAGTGTCAAGACAGATTTCTTTTTTTTTGAATCTAAAGGCTAAAGCAGCCCTCACGTTGTTATTAGTAATGAACCGCAAAATACAAAAGAGGAGACATTAAACCTAAACCCTATAGTGTAAGAGCATCTAAAACAATATCAGGATATCTTACACAACTTATGCATTCAAGCAAGATCTAATTAATAAAAACTGCATGACGACTCTATTTTGTTTTGTATAAAATATGACAACATAACAGAAATCTAAAGCTCATATGGAGTCATGAAAAACTATGTATATCCGTTTTTCCATTATGTGAAGATTTTAGTCTGTCGTACAAAGACCGTAACCATTTGACTGCTCAAGAAGCTCGTTGCCTTTGTAAAACACTCATAGCACATTGTGTGCAGTTACCCAGGCATAGCCCACATCGCCCACAAATAGGGGTAATTTCGGCATGAAGCCCCGAGGAGTTGACCAACCCCATGTTATTGTACGAAAAACACAACAAAAAGGACAATAAATTGATCATATCGTTGCCTTTGTAAAACACTCATAGCACATTGTGTGCAGTTACCCAGGCATAGCCCACATCGCCCTACAAATAGGGGTAATTTCGGCATGAAGCCCCGAGGAGTTGACCAACCCCATGTTATTGTACGAAAAACACAACAAAAAGGACAATAAATTGATCATATTGGGCTCATGAATAGAGCCTGAACAACAAACCCTAAGGGAAAGTGATCACGCGCAGTCACCCTTCCTCGCCTCAATCCTGCTGCCGCCACCGACGACCTTCCCATCGTACCAATACCATCGCACAACAAAATTTTTTCTCGCTGCCGACCTAATTAGTCAGTCAAACTATCAAACCTACGAAGTGGGAGCGATATGCTAAAGATCAATTCCTTCCATGCTTATTGAGCATCATCCTTGAAACTTTCGATCTAAAACTCTTTGTTTTTTATAAAAAAGCAGAGAAAATTCTATTGGATTAAAATCATCACAAGTTATGATAGAAAGTTAAAGCATATTCAACAGCTATTTGATAATTTATCTATTTTAAAAAAGGAAATCATAAAATCTTTTAAAAAAAATGAGCTCAACTCCGGTAGTTCTTCTATTCTATTATACAACATTAAATATTTTTTGTATAACTTATGTATCTATATAAATATTATATATTTATTCAAATTAATCTCCTTAAATTTAATGTTAAATTTGTTAATTTTATGACATTTTTCTTTTTTAGAAGAGACAGAACGAATTCTACATGAAAAACAATAAATTTTATAGATTTATAGATTAATATACAAATTCTGAGAATTGTATAGATATAGAGGATATGTTTTTCTCTCTTCACACTTTTTGTAAAATAGATAATGTTTTACATGACCTGTTGGAGTTAAAATATGACGTTTTTCCTCTAAAATGAAGATAATTCTAGTTTTACATGAGTTGTTAGAGATGCTCTTATAGAATATGCTGACTATTAAATACATATATATATAGCGCTGACCCTCAATTTTTGTACTATCCCAAAGCTGGGTTTGCAAGACCCCGGTCCAAATAGAGTGAGTGAATGTGTAGTAACTAGTAACTTGTGTTCGCTATCTCACCTTCAATAAAAAAATAAAAATTGTAAGTCTTGACATAAGCCCTAGTAACTGACATATTTTCTTTGGTATAAGTAGGGGTGAGCACGGTTCAGTTCAGATCGGTTTGAGGCTCAAACCGCAACCGAATTACTTTTTGGATTTACAAAATTTCAAACAGTAACCAAACTGTTTTTTCAGTTTTTGAATAATTCGGTTACATAATTTTTCGGTGTGGTGCGGTTCGGTTTTGATTTGAACCGATTTATTTATTTTAACAAACAAGGGATGTCCAAATCTTTGCCTAACAATTCCTATAAGACATGGAACAATTTTTGAATGCATTTAGATTTCATACAAGTCTATCATCAGAATATAAATTAACTAATAAAAAAACTATATTTGATAACTTAATAAATCAACATATATCAGTTATCATGCAAACACAACAACTTACAAACTATAAACTTGAACATAAATGATTTTTTATATATATTACAAATCAAATTTCATCAATGAAAAATTAAGATAAAATAAGAAAAATGTAATTTAGTGTAATTCGGTTGAATTATAACCTCAAACCGTAACCGAACTGTTTTTATACTGTTCGATGCAATGTGACCATAAAACGACACTAAATCATAATTTTCGATGCAATTTAGGTCAGTCACCATATTTTCGGTGTAAAACCCTGTCAGACACATTAATGGCTTAAAGTACCTGTAACTGTCCTGTTCAAAAAATAGTACCTGTAACTGTAACCTGTCCCTGTGGCAGCTTCAACCCCCGCTTATTGGGATTTCAGCACGTGTCCCATAAAACGCCGAAAACCAACACGACTGATCCAAGGCCAAATACGTCCTTTCGACCCCATAACTCAGTTCTACAAATCAAACGGCGAGAAAAGTCCGAGTATTTTCTCTCAAAATATGTTTTTTAAATTTCTGTATTCCAATTTTGACCCGAGAGAAGAAAGAAGGCTCTTGAATCAACTGTGACTTGTTCGCTTTTCGCACGCAAAGCATATTCTCTTTCGTTCTCTCTGGAACGTCGTTCATGCACAAACTCAAAGAACTCAGCTTTCTAAATGCAGAAGAACCAAGAACAAGCTGGGCCTAGATTGATCTTGCCGTGAAAGCCCATTTGGCTCCGATTGCAGGTTTGCTTTCTCGTTTTCTTTTCTGGGTTTACTTTTGTTTTCTGTAATTTTGAGAATATGGTGGGAAACGAATCTGAAAAAGTGTGAAATGACTGAAGAATATGCCTTTTAAATTTCATGCATTTGGTTCCTTTCAGTTTTTAGTTTTTCCATTTTCAATCTTTTTGGAGAAAATAAAAGGATAACTAGTTTTGATTCATGTGATCCCTGATTTGTAAACCAGAGAGCTCTGAGGTTTGTTTTATGATGATATCGTTTTGGGTTTGATGTGGGTTGAGAAAAGATGGGGTCTTTGGTGGTTGGGGAAATAGCAATGGAAAATTGGTGGTGTGTTGTGGAATTTGTCAATTTAGGTTTGAATTATGAGCCCATTTGGTGTTCAAGTAGAATGGATTTTGGACAAATGAATATAGAATTGATTGGAGATGTTTTTGAGCTAGAGGGACCCTCAAAGCACCGTTCTTAAGTTGGTGCTTGTTTTTGTTTTCATCTGTTTCCTCACCTTTCTGGATCGTATATAGCCTTGTTAGCTATGTTTTTTTACTTGTTTTGTCATTGTGGCTTTGTGCAGGTGTGTTGTATCTGTCTTGATTGATATCACAAACCCAATTTCTGAGGAAGTTTGAAGTGCCAATCTGGGTAGAATTATAGGAAATAGACAGCAAAAGCATGAACAATTGGTTTGGGATTGGGGATTTTGATGAGGGCACTTCCTACAACTTTCTGCTGGAGCCTCTGATTTTGTATAGTGTACGGGGAAATGTGTTTTCACATATTAGTTCATTTATGGATAATTCGTTGCACGACTGTAGAGACTCTCATGTGCCTGGAAGCTCAGCTCATGAAGGCGCGTTTAATTATATTTCAAAGTTTGCTGGTGCCTTACTAGTGATGTTCTCTTCTGGGATCAGTACAAATGATACTCGGGCAATAGCAGGTAACTTGGATGGTTGTGAGCCTGGATGCTCCAATTCTTCTGCACGAGCAAAATACGTTACTTCAAGTAGACAAAAATTTAAAGGATTTCAGTTCAGTTTTGGGCCAAAAGGAGAATCTAATAATCCCATTGGTTTTGGTAAGATATCGGCTTCTGTAATGCAATTCCTACAAAGAGAAGCTGAAACGCGATATTCATACTCCTTGCTCTCATTAGCTACTGCACTTGTACCACCTTTTGGGAACTTGTAAGTAACAAAATCTTTCACAAAAAGAGTGGATTGAAATGCAAAATTTCTAGTGGCTCCTTTTTTGATGTTGTTTAGAAAATTCTCTTCTTTGGTAATTCCTACCAGATCTTCAAACATGTTAGCTGTTTCCACGTCAAACACTGATGTTATGGATCAAATGCCTTGTGAGGTTGGGCGTCAAGGATGTGCTGGTTTACCTTTTCCCAATTTGGACTGGAGAATGCATGCAGTGGAGCCCAGAACTGGTATCGAGTTCCCTATGGTTTTGGACAATATATTAACAGCGGGGAACAATTCGAGTTTAAATTCAGAGGTTAGCACTTTAGAGTATTCTCTTGTTGTGAATGGTGCAGTTTGTTAGTTTTTCGTACTTGTTTAGTTTCTGGTACTTCTTTTATCATGTTTATAAATGGTGTAGTTTATTTATTGGGAATGCCTTTACTTAAGCTCTTCATGTGTATGGGCATGTTTTCCTTTCATTGAGGCACGATTCTACTTTTCTGTAATAGGCAAAGGCAGCTTTTGTATATAGTTCACATTTTTGAAAGTATATTTAATGTCATTTTTTGAAACTCCATTGCAGGTCCTTGTGGGAACTGGATCCAGAACAATGACAATAATTAGAATAAAATCTCTGAAGCTCTATGCATTTGGCTTTTGTAAGTTATTTGTAGTTCAATTCAATTTTTTGAGTTTCTTCCAATCTTGACTTTTTTCACATCCATTATCGTATGTGGTCTTTGATTTGTTCATTTTGTATAGATATTCATCCTCACTCTGTTTGCAAGAAATTGGGTCCAAAATATGCTTCTGTTTCGGTTGATGAACTAAACAAACGCCAAGAGTTTTATCAGGACCTTCTCAGGTATCGACAACTGTCTTGCTCAAATTTGTCCTCTGTTTTTCATTAAATTTACATTGTTGATAGGTGTTTGTCTGGCTATTACTTGTCGAGGCTGAGCTGTGTTTTCTGGGTTTAATGAACTTTCTGCTTTTCTACTTTTTGCAGGGAAGATATTGATATGACAGTTAGACTTGTAGTTAGCTGCAATGGGATGAAAGTCAATACTGTGAGAGAGTAAGTTATATTTCTGTTCTTGACATAACCTCAGACATTAGGATTTGGAACAATTGTGAGATTCTTCTTTTTTGGATTTCCAGAGCCTGATTTGTATTCATGGACAAGATTTTTTTGTGTGTTTTTCCTCATGGAAGATTTACAATTCCAAATATCAATAGCTCGGTTAGCTTTGTGTGCATAGCTTCTCTTGTTTTGGATCATTAATGCTATGGTACGATTTAGATCAAAATTGTGTTATTTCGTAGTGGCCTTTGATGGGGTTACCTTGTAATGGGTGGTTTTTTTGGAAAAACTTAGGCCTTAGATATATGTGCTCCAACGTGTTATAAATTCTATATTCTTTCATGATCTTATGCCAAAAATTGATTCTGCAAGTTAATTTTCTGCATGTACCAAGCTGAGCTTCAGCTGATTTACTTATATTCACTCCTTGTCATTCTTGTTTATGTGCTTCTGGTTATACTTGATGCAGTGCCTTCGAGAAATCCCTTAGAGCCCGATTAGTGAAGGTAAATCATATTCTTTGCAGATTCTGTATTTTGTACTCTCTGATCTTGTGTTTATTAATTCTTGTCATTTTTGTTCACTTTTGTTAGACAAACCCAGAAACTGACTTCCGTTGCATAACAACATTTGGTTCGAAGTTCACACAAGATATCCCACTGGCAGTGGTAATATTATATTATATATTTCTTATTCTTTTCTTTATTATCTAGTGGTTTGGGAGTTAAATTATTCTTACATCATCTTTTTTTTTTGAATATTTCAGGGAACAACAATTGATTTTCATCGAACAGCTGATGGAAAATTGATTACTAAAAGTAAGTAGTGCTTGTTCTGATTTTGTTATACCAATACATCTGCCATTTCTGAATCATGTGATGACTCAATTTAAGCATTTAAGATTAAGTTTCAAATGCCCCCAAGTCCCTTTGTCCAGTTTCCTCTCTTTTTTAGTTGCTCGTATGCTCTACATTGCTTGCTGATTCATATATTCAGCTCAATGATGTCTAGGGCAGATTTGTGTCATGTGTTGGTCCTGATTGATTTATTCGTGCAAAAATGTATGGAAAATTCATCTTGCAGTTGGAGACAATCAGATTGGAGCAGTGCAAAGCAAGGAACTGTGCAGTAAGTGAACTCTCTTTCTTGTTTTCCTTTTCCATTTCTATAAAATCTCAATGTAGCCTCTCGGGAAATGGTGGATTAGAATGCAGTCATTTACTTATTCTGGGATAAATGTTTGATGCGTACAATTTTCTCAGGGGCTTTCTTTGACATGTACCTGGGAGATGTTCCTGTGTCAGAGCAAACGAAAGAAGAGATTGGCAGAAATGTTGCTAGTATCATTAGGCGTTGCTGAACTGGTTCATTTATCTCCATTGCCTCACTTTTTAAGGGGCAAGTGGTTTATTGAGGAGATGAACTGCTCACGGCGAGAAAGATGTCATTGCCGAAGAGCATTACAAGGCATACGCGAGCATGCTTTATTTAGGCTTCTTGCCCCTTTCAGGGGGTGATCATTTGTTAACCAGCCTGCAATTCTTTGCAGCCATTATATGGGGATTTACACTAGTTAGATAGGCAAATCCCTCATATTCCAGGTGTAGCAATTTGAACTTTGAAATACATAAACTATATCTTGGTTTCAAAAGTCAATATATATTGGTTTCAAAATCTTTGCTGCTCAAAGATGGACCTGAAGAGTGAAGTCAGCAGCTACCAGGCATTTCAAGTCCAATACAAAGCTCAAACAAATTAACAGTCCAAGGCAACTACAGTAGATACTATTCATACATTTTGGGTATTTCATTTTAGTGACTAATATTAACCGACTAATGCGGCTGGGAAAACCTTTATCATATATATCTCTTACTAAAGCAGCTAAACAAGCTTCTCCAACATTTTATTCGTCGGTGACTGAATAACAGAGAAATTATTGTTGGTGAATATTTATTTAGAGAACAACTTATTCCGATGAGTATTTTGCCTTTCATGGCCGAAACTCCGCAATCTATAGTTTTGTAAACAAGTTTTCGTCAGATATAACAGTGAATTAAACCTATGGAATCAAATTTATTATGGCTAGCTATGGTACCGAGATGTATATCATACTTTTATTTTACAAGAAGTTGAACAAACATTACAACTTCTTGAATCAAATTACAACATTGAGAACAAATCTACCAAATTTATTTACACTATTTACAAAAGTTAAACAAAATTACAACATTGAGAACAATTTGTTCAAAAATTTGAAAAATGGTTTTACAATTACTTGAACAAGATTACAAACATAATAACTCAATTTTCCCACTTTAACTATAAATATGTTGTCATATTTATAAATGTGGGTATCACATACAGGTAACTAGTGTATAATTTTCTCATGTTGTTTTATGAGGGAGTAGAACATATAGATGACCTGGCAAATGTCCTCAATTGTTTCGATCGATGATGAAACATAATTGATATGTAAGTATCATCGGGGAGAAATTGCACCACCTATATATATATACTAGCCTTAAAACATGCGCTTCACGCATACAAGACTTTGTTCGCGCTTACAAAATATTTGGATGATATGTCACCGCCTATAACCCTCAGTATGTATCAAAACTTTAAGACTTATTAATCATATTAATTATATATTTACATTAAGATACATATAATTTGAATAACAAATTGATATACTATACACATGAATTTTGTAGTTTGATCAATATTATGTAACAATTATCTGAAAACTCTAATAAAAATTACACAATTGATTGAGATGACGTTAACAACGAATTTTTATTAACGACAAAAAAATATATGAGGTATTTGACAATACACCCAATTTACTTGGTCTATTTTAGATTAAACCCACCTCTTTACATTCTTCTAAAATACACCCACTTATTAATTAGGTTGATTTATTGAAAAAAAAACTATTTATATTTAATCTTAAAAATAGAACATGTTTAAGAATGAAATTGCAAAATTTGCAACTAAACCTTAAACCCTAAACCCTAACCCATAAACCCTAAAACCCTAACCCCTAAACCCTAAAACCCAAAACCCAATTCCTCCATAAACCCTAATCCCTAACTTAAAACCATATAACCAAAACTCAATTCCTCTATTTGTAATCTAATTTAAAGGTAGAAAATAAAATGAGCAAAAATGACAGTGAAATAAATTTAAATTTCTGAAATAAAATCTATAAGACGGGTTAAATTATTGCATTGGGTGTAAATTTAAAAATAAAAAGTGAATGAATTTATCTTAAAAGAGGGTGAATTTTTTGGGTTTTTCTCTAATTATCTCAATATATATCTAGAATTACAAGTAAGGAACACCCATCAGATAATGTCATAAGCTGAACTAATAAACTTAATCAATAGGGAAAGTAATTGTTGTCCTAAACACTAAACTCACATATCATCATTCATATGCATCGTCAAAATTAATATTTTAAATAATTGATATAAATGAATATAAACCCTGAAAAATCGAACTCTAAACTCGCATACCAACATTTAGATGCATCATCAAAATTAATATTTTAAAAAAGTGATATAAATAAATATAAACTCTGAACAATCGATACAATTATTAATCAGTTAAAATACACACAACATTATTATTTAGTTTTAGAACTGATTCAATTTCTTTTATATTATTATTATTATGAATATTATTATTATGGAGATGTTACTAACAACACTCGATATTTGTTATCAACACACCTATCAACCTAATATTATTATTATAATTAATATTGTTATTTTTTAAAATGAGTGGCAAAATTGTAAAAATATTAAAACTGAGGGCAAATCTGTCAATTAATGTTAGGATGGTTTAATTGTAAAAAGGGGAAAAAGGAGGCAGATTCGTCTTTTCACTATTCACCAGTTACTATTCACATGAATAGTAAACCACCCCACTCCGTTTAATATATAGAGCCAAAATTAATATTTTAAATAATTGATATAAATGAATATAAACGTAAAAAATCGGACCCTAAACTCCCATGCCAACATTAAGATGCATTGTCAAAATTAATATTTTGAAAAAATGATATAAATTAATATAAACTCTGAACAATCTATACAATTATTAATCGGTTAAAATACACTCAACAAGTCAACATAATTATTTAGTTTTAGAGCCGATTCAATTTCCTTTATATTATTATGAATATTATTATTATAGAGATGTTATTAACAACTGCTGGTATTTGTTATCAACACACCTATCAACCTATTATTATTATAATTAATATTGTTATTTTTTAAAATGAGTGAAAAAATTGTAAAAATATTAAAATTGAGTGCAAATCTGTCAATGAATGGTTTGATTATAAAAAAAGAGCAGATTTATCTTTTTACTATTCACAGGTTACTATTTATATAAACAGTAACTACCCACTCCCTTTAATATATAGAGATATTAGGAATGGTCTATGGTTACTATTTTTCCCATTTTACTACTGGCTGTCTATGGTATACCGTAAAATTCAAGTGATAGAAAAGAGGTAGATATTAGGCATGAAACGGTTAAGTAAACCTGAAGTCCATAAGCTCTGTTCAATTCCCACCCCACGTTTAAGCTCCTTCCTCCCAAAAATGGCTTCCCTCCGCCACCATCGTTCTGTCAATTAAGTTCTCAAGAAATAAAATTAACAGCTAGCCGTCCAAACAAAAACTCCAACCTTGTTTTCTTCCTCTACCTCTCCCTGCCCGACTATTAAAGAAGCAAGGGTTTCTGCATTTCCATCATCGCCAAGTTTCATCTATCCGAGAATCATGTTTGTAGGCAAACCCTTGGCGATCATTGTTGTATGGCTCGCACTCTTTCAAGGACTCCATGCTCGTTTGGATTATAAGGATGCCCTAACCAAGTCCATCATCTTCCTTGAGGCACAAAGGTCAGGGAAGCTCCCTCCTAATCACAGACCAAAATGGAGAGGAGACTCCGCCCTCGATGATGGCAAACTAGCAAATGTACGTATCTCTCACCGTCTCACGTTTGTCGTTGTTTAGCATCTCGCTATTTATCATATATTAATTTTGGTGATATGCATGCATGTATTCGTGACCCTTAATCTGTGGCTGTGACTTTAATTTGTCAAATTTGATCATCACAGCTGGACCTTTCTGGGGGATATTATGATGCCGGCGACAATGTCAAGTACGGACTTCCGATGGCTTTCACAGTCACGACCCTGGCGTGGGCAGCCATCCAATACCAATCGGAGCTAAAGGCTACAGGAGAATTGCAGAATGTCATCGACGGCATTAAATGGGGAACGGATTACTTTCTCAAATGTAGTAGAAAAAAAACATTGTACGTTCAAGTAGGAGACCCCAATGCAGACCATCAGTGTTGGGCTCGACCAGAAGAAATGAAGACACCAAGAACTCTGTATAAGATCGATCAAAACACTCCCGGATCAGAGATTGCAGCCGAAACCTCGGCGGCAATGGCTTCTGCTTCTATCGTGTTCAGACCCATTGATCGTGCCTATGCACGTCGTCTTCTCAATAAAGCAAAGCTGGTAAATATATATGCTCCGATATACGTTTCAGTTTCATCAATAAATTTATTTTCAAGCTAGGTTTAATTTTAACCTACTTACTATCAACCCTTTCTTGTAGCTCTTCCAACTGGCTAAACAAAAAAAAGGAACTTATGACGGAGAGTGCCCTTTCTACTGCTCCTTCTCCGGCTACAATGTAACGAATCTTTTCTGTATAATATATCTAGAGAAACAAAATCTTATAACACAAAACCGATTCTAATTTTCTTTACCTGATTCGGAAATTTCTCTTGTAGGACGAGATATTCTGGGCAGCTACATGGTTGTACAAGGCCACCAAAAGACCAGAATACTTAACTTACATACACGAAGAAGCCATTACCGCTACTGTAGCCGAGTTTAGCTGGGATCTTAAGTATGCTGGAGCTCAAATCCTTGTATCCAAGGTACTTGATTCATTTTCCATATCGTATAATCTTCAAGTATATATGTGACAAATTGTGAATATTAATTTCCAATTATTGTTACAGATGTTCTTTGAGGGCGATAAGACCCTAGAAAACTTCAAGAACCAGGCAGACAGTTTCATTTGCTCCAACATCCCTGACAGTCCATACGCCCAAGTCAAAACCACTCCGTCCGGCATGATCCACCTCAGAGACGGCGCCAACACTCAATACGTAACCGGCGCCGCCATGTTGTTTAGCGTCTACAGCGATTTCCTAGCCGAACACAACCAAAAGGTACAATGTTCCAACAAGATGTTCGACAGCAACCACCTCATGGCCTTCGCCAAAAAACAAATGGACCTCGTGCTAGGTGACAACCCTAGCGGCAGATCCTACATGGTTGGCTTCGGCCAAAACGCTCCGACGCAGGCGCACCACCGCGGCGCGTCGATTCCCGTGGGGACTGATACCAGCAATGTTAACTGCCCCATGAGCTTTGTGTACTGGTATAACAAGGACGTACCAAACCCTAACGAGCTGACCGGAGCCATCTTGGGAGGGCCTGATATTAACGATCAGTTCAAAGACAAGCGCTGGGAGTCTGTATATACCGAGCCATGCACCTACGTCAATTCACTGGCGGTTGGGGTCTTGGCAAAGCTAGCAACCAAGTCTATCGCGTGATGAACTAATCTTATGTATATATTATAGCTAGCTAGCTTTTTGTTGCCATTTTCTTATATATGAGGCAGTGAATGTCGTCAAGTTCGAATAAGAATTCACCACAATCGCTGTAAATTGACGCCAAAAAGTCATGTCTATCTAAAATTTGCAACTTATGGTGCTTCCATGTCTTATAGTATTCTAATGATACGTAGTGTTTAACTGATCATCACTATTATATAACCAAGTGAGTTTTATGGTATATAATATGTTGGGTTAACATTCTAAAATCTAAATGCATTTTAAATGATATAAGTTATTGAGATTGAACCGTATACTTGTATTTTGTGTATATAATAATTTCTGATATTTTTGTAATTAAACAGATAATCAATCTTGTCCTAACCACAATTTCGCTAACTACCAAGATGAATGTGACAAATTGAAAAAATACACAATGTTATGTACAGGTGGTTTAAAATGTCAACCGATACGTACGCACTAGACGTTCATCTTTGTTTAAAGCTTTCACTAAGATTGTGAGCTGATGATGTTATTAAAACATGTTTAGACGTATCACGTACATACGGGTACGTGTTCATTAAACAAATGAATGGTATAGTATCCCAAAAAGTACAAACCCAACAAAATGTAAATGTGCAGGCGCACGCATCTAATGCACCCAAGTCCCCTCTAAAACTTACATTAGCCATAGACGTTGCTATCGTTGTTAAGCATCGCCTAGATGCCACATCATGCTGAATCATCAAGATAAAATCGATTATCTCCTTGACATAACGCCACCCCGTTAGCCGACCACTTATCGTTTTCAGTCATTGATATTCACCGAGAGTATCTTCTTGTAGGAAAATTCTGTTCTACAGCGCGGTATGGGATGAGCACGGATTCAAACCACACATTTCCCCTCTCACCTGTTAGGTCTCACTGCTCATCTCTCTAAAAACCGGTCGGTATGTTATACTGGCCGGTATAACAGGCGTTCCCCTTCTTAAATATAGAAAAATATTAGTGATTTTTCTATATGGAAGCAAAGTGCATCGGTACAGTAAATGCTATTTAAACAAACCAAATTATATTATTGAAAATTTGAACTTGATTAAGAGTTATAAGTTAAAATGGAAAACATCAAAAATTGTTTGTTGGTCAGAGTAATTTTAGTAGACTCTTTATTTTATCTTTTAACTATTTTGAATAACGTGTTTAGATTTTTATTTTATTTTCAGAACTTTAACAGATCATCTAAATTTTAATTATTATAACTTTGAGCTATATTGCTGGCTAAATATAGAGAGCGAGATAACTTAGATTATGCTAGCTATAATTTAATACATTTTTTATAAAATATTTTAGGTGATACATTTTTTATCAAAATATTTTTCGTATTTTGATAGCTAGTCATGAAATGAGTTTGTTTCGCTCCGCAAAAACAAGAGAGAAAAAAGTTTAGAGTTTGGTTACTTTGTTTGTCAAGCAGCGCCCACGTCGACATTGGCTTCTGGCCTCATCGGCATGACTTGGGTTCGCTGCCGGATGGGCATTTGTATTGGAGGCGGCAACGATGGATTGATATAAGGAGGCTACCATGGCAACGAATCGAGAAGGTTGTGGGGGAGGGGGGTTGCAGTTAAGTGGTGCGATGACTGGTAGGCTTCGTCGCCGTTCATGAGAGGTGACTCAAGGTCTGTTTATGGTGAGGTGGGGTGGAGCGACATGGTGGTTTGATGGGGAGGATGCGGTGGCGACGGTCAAGCTGTGGTTGGTAGGCTACGTTATAACCTGAGTTTCGACTGTCGTGTCTCGTTTTGTGAAGAATCTCAGAGGATGGTGATGCCATGGTGGGTTATGGATGGTATTGCTCTTGGGGCGGAGGTTATCGGATTTCTTTTGGGCCGAATCCTTAGTGGCTGCTCTTTCAGGTCCATTGTGTTTGTTTTGGGCCTAGCCAAGGCCATATGGACTTAGGTTTTTGTTTTTTGGGTTTAGTGTCGGTTGTTTTGTTGTCCCTCCTTTAAGGCGAAAGTGTTTAGGGTGCTTGTTTAGTGTCGTTGGTGGTTTTGGTAGGGTCATGTTTGGTGTTATATCCATGGATTATCGGATATAACATCAGTGTTTTCTTATTATTAATGTAATAGGATGATTGCCCTATACATATATGCTGACGGTTTTAGAATATAATATTAGGTGAAGTTGTTTCTTCTTAAGATTGACTATAAAGAGATATGGAGACTTCTGAATAAGATTAGAAGTATATTACATTTTGATCTTTTCCTATTTTTATTCATTATAATCACCTGTATATAGGTATACATGTAGGAACTTGTAGTCAACGGAGGATATGTATATGGTTGTAATTGTTGGTTATCATATAAATGTTTACATTTAATATATATATATATATATATATAACTAAAATTTGGACGGATGAGATTCTAAAAAAATATTTTTT
Organism: Comarum palustre; assembly: GCA_951800085.1. NCBI lineage: Eukaryota > Viridiplantae > Streptophyta > Magnoliopsida > Rosales > Rosaceae > Comarum > Comarum palustre. The sequence goes on from OX637589.1 coordinate 14,904,834, forward strand.
AAAACCATAAGTCTAAAAATGCTCAATTATTTCTCATTAATTAGGTCTTCTTATATATATATAACTAAAATTTGGACGGATGAGATTCTAAAAAAATATTTTTTTAAACCATAAATCTAAAAATGCTCAATTATTTCTCATTAATAGGGTCTTCGTTAGAAGATCTGTAAGGTTATATTTACGGTAAAGTGTGTGATCTCAGTTTCAATTTCAAGAAGAGAAATTATTACGAAAAGAGGCCGGGGTTGGGTAGAGTAGGATCGATCTTATCCAAAATACGTAGAGTTCGTTAACCTTGTGGGGGTCTTACTCATTTTGGATAAACCTCACCACTCACGAGGCTTAAAGACACTGCCCATTTCTTGATAACCACGTCATCCACTCCGACCACAACCCAGTGATTGCTCAAACGTGGGGGCATCCTTACTGGACCACGTGGCAAAAAGGTCTGACCAAAAACTGTGGGCAGTTCGAACAGGTATCTCAAAACATGGGATTGGTTGTGATCCCCTACATCATCGTCACTTTAGTGGACTCGCTCTCTCAACCAATGAGAAAAAGGCTCGGCACCACTATTTTCTTTCTTTGGTTCAAAAGTTATGTTACAAAATGGATCTTGGAATTTATTAGAGAAATTTACTTTATTAGTCCATATAGTTCGTAAGAAAAAAGCGGTGAGTTTGATTTCAAGACTCCATAAATAGAGGCGAAGCTAAAGATTAGAAATGAGGGTTGTCATCATTAACAAACTATCCAAATTAGCTAGATTTTGAAGACCAAATACATGTAAAGCTAAATTTTTGAGTCTTTAGTCTATATGTATCTCCGTCTATGACTATAACTAACACACTTATGAAAACAAAATATGAATATTCTTACAAAATTAAGACTAATTTACGACAGTGTATCTAGAACGATTCCGAGGACATCATTTTAATATTGACTTGTGTTGACTCGAAAATAGCAAATAAGAACGAAAATGCATTGTAGAGTTGTGGTCCTAAAATAGAGAGCCAAAAATGGAGTAGAGAATGAGATGCGAAGCAGATAATAACAGCTCCTGGTGATAAGTATTAAGTAGTGGGGACGTATATCCAGTCGGGTAAAGGACGCTTTATGGTAATGAGGATGAGGAGGATAAGTCCTACCCCTTTTCCTCGCTGGCCTTTATTTAAACACTACTTAACATCAATATAGTACAACATTATCCTCTAATCACACCTCCCTAATTAACTGGCTTATCTTATTCATCTTTGCTAAAAATAGTTTTAAAGTAATTTACAGTGCATAAATTATATATATAAAATCGGTGGGAGATATATATAAGTACAATGTAGGTGTTCCTTCCTTCGGATCTGTTTGAGTCTCATTTTACGACCAGACCTTCTTGTTTTGCTTTGTTTTGGAGTTGGAGTTTGAGTTTCATTCATGTCGATCGCGTTGGACGTGGAGCCTTCCTCGTCTGGCTTCATGCACGGTGCTGCGATGTCGTTTGGTTTGTTATTCGAGTCGTCGCCGGGAGAGGAGAGGGCTCCGGTTGCGTCTTCGTCGTCGTCGTCTTCGATAGGGAAGAACAGCGACGTGTCGTCCGAGAGGTCGTCGGAACAAGGCGAGGAAGGTCAGAGCTCGTATAAAGGTCCTTTGGATATGATGGAGGCTTTGGAGGAAGTCTTGCCTATCAGGTTAGAACAAAAATTCCTTTTTTTCTTTCAATTTCCGTATGTTTTTGTATTATCATTTTTTGGGGTTTTGTCTGAATCGTATTCGTGGTGTTCTGTATTGTTGTTCTAGACTCAACATTTGTGAAAATCTATTTGGAAATTTAAGACATTTACCACAAGAGTTATACAAATTTGGATATGATACCATTTGTTATGGCTTTTTCGCTTGGAATGTGTTCTTAGTTGAGAGCTAGGTTGTTGATTTTGTGTAACAAAGTGGTATATATATTGCAAGGTTTTGATTAGTAATGCCTATTTTGGTTGGATCTTGGATGGATTGATTGATGTTCATATGACTAAATGGTGGTTTGCATTTTGCTTTGCAGGAGAGGCATTTCAAAGTTCTATAACTACAAATCCAGGTCCTTCACGAGTCTGGCTGAGGCTGCAACCTCATCCATTCAAGAGATTGTGAAGCCGGATGATCCATATACCAGGAAACGGAGGAACATGCTCGCTTCTAATCTCATCTGGGACAAGAATCGAAATTCCTCACTGAGAATTTGTAGTACCGGGGTATCTAAATCTTCAAGGAGAGTAATCACCGCAAGTCAGAGCACGTTGGCTTTGGCTATGACAATGTGCAGCGCGGAATCCAGTCCTAGCACTAGTGGTGATTCCAATTCAGGTTCTCTTGCTTCTCAATCCTTTAACAAGCTCGGAAATCATGCTGCTTGGCGATCATTGTCCTTGGCTAATTTGCAAGAATGTGCTACTTCTGCAGCTGCAACTACCACTTCTCGCTTCTTTCCTTCACATCCAAATTTGCAGCAATGACTTCAAAGCGCCACACTATTCTTTCCACCAAGCATCGTTTGCTGTAGAGCTGTTAAGAAGTAGTTTCTGATCTAATCTAGTTTGAAAATGTAGCGCCCAGAACTTTCGTATTGTGAGCTTGTACATGTACTTAACTGGTAAAACCCACAATAATGGAGGGGCATTCTACACGTAATTGTTACGAATATGAAGTACCAATTCCAGTTGTTTGATTCCAGTTCCAGAAATCTCATGTTGTATAGCATAACTCTTGTGACAGTTTTCCACCTTATATTTTGGTTTCTACCTTGTGATGTTATGATGGTCTTTCTAAGAGCCGTAGTGCAATACTTTGAAAGACGTGAAAATTCCAGTTTAGAGATCGTAATACTTTATAAAAAGGAAGCACTGCTATATTTCGAATTCAAAACAGATGAACAAGGCTTATGCAGCAACTATTTGGGTGAACGGACTATTTCATTTTGGCAGACAAGGGGAAGGTGGAAGTTCGATATCTGTAGGATCAATAAGACGAATTGCCTTGTAAATATCTTCCGATTCGAATGGAACGCTGCAATTAGAAGAAAAAAATAGTTCATAAAACCGAAAATGAGAGAAAAGAACAAAAGCATCTACAATGAAAGCAAGGTATGTTGGGTTTGTGGATCCGACTTCATCAATGAAAGCATCTAATCTTACTTGATAATTGTTTTTTATGTCTATTGAAAATAAGTTTTTATAGGTTTCATGTTAGATATCTTTATTAATAAAGCCAGAACAAATTTGGAAATGTGATGAAATGATTAAATTTTTAAACTTCTGATTATGACATTGATTTATTAAAGTTTAAATCTAATAATTAAAGAAGATTGTTGGGTTTGTGGATCTGATTCCTCTACGAATAAGGATTGTGTTTTACCTAATCTTATTTTGTAATAGTTTCTTATGTCTATTGAGAATAGATTTTCAATGTGTTATAGGTTTCAGGTTAGATATCTATAAATAAAGACATAGGGTGCAATAGTTGGTACGGTTACGGAGAGCAATCATCCAATATTGTGGTGGAGAGCAATTGAGATCTTGAGAGTTGGTGAGAACGTATTGTGAGAGATCTTGTATTCTTCTTATATAGTGAAACACAACAATCCAAGAACGTAGACAAATGTCTTTGCTAAACCTCATAAACAACTTGTGTGTTCGTGTTAGTTATTTCTCGATAGTTTATTTATATTGTTTCAAACTTGTCTACTTTAACTAGAGAAATTCTAAATCAAATTCCTAACAAGGTAAAGATGAGAAACTCAAAAAGGTGGAAGATTCTAGTTCTCACTTTAAGATGGCCATATAAACACAGATGTATCATATATATATATATATATGTATGTATGCAGTGCGGATCAGGAGCGGAGGTCCGTTCCTAAGCTTAGGAACGGATTTCATCATTTTGACCCACTTCCCAATCGAATTTCCTCAAACTTCCTTCTAGACATATCTATATCATCTTGTGTAGATCATCTCTGCAAAATTTCAGCCAATTTGATGATCAGGAAGACTTTCAAACTTATGTTACAAAAAAGATGGACAAACTGGACAGAATTATGTCCGTCAGTTTTATAACGCAAGTTTGAAGGCCTTTATGATCACCAAATTGGCTAAAATTTTGTAAAGATGATCTACACAAGATGATATAGATATGTCTAGAAGGAAGTTTGAGGAAATTCGATCGGGAAGTGGGTCAAATGATGAAATCCGTTCCTAAGCTTAGGAACGGACCTCCGCTCCTGATCCGGACTGTGTATGTATGTATGTATGTATGTATGTATGTAACAAGGAATTGAGTGCAAACATGCCTGATTGGACACAGTTCTGAGTGCCGTATTTGTCATCCCAGTACATAGTAGTAATACGATAGATTTGGATTACTCTCAATGCCTGTACATTGGTCAATTTGCCAGTTTATTAAAGGATGTCCACACCGGCAATGAGTAATGACTGGACAAATGTCCTGCATGATCACATCCAGAGATCTTCTCCTCTTCTGATGAATTAATTCAATTACCTAAATCGATTGAACAAGCAGAAAAGGTTTCTGACTTCTGATAAATCCGGGAATTTAAAATGTCAAAGGAAACAGTTTTAGCTTAAATACCAGATAACTAACAGCTTGCCTGATATTATTTAGCTCGTTCCATGAGGTTCCTACAAACTACACCGATCAAAGATTCAGAGCAGAGTATTTACCACCAAAATAGAAAATTCTTGCAACATAGAGTTTTACTTGCCTCTTCCCCGGTGTTGACAATCCACTTCTCTAGTTCAGGTATACCTGATTTTACATATTCCCTGATAGCTAAATAGTGAAAATAATCATTTTATTTATCTATTTTAAAACTAGATAATTTAAATGGTTATGGAGTGAATGAGAATAGTCATCAAAAGTTGAATGTTTGAAACGGTTTTATACGTTTCACCTTCCATGGTTGTTTGAATTATTGAAAATGTTTCCTTACACATTGTGAAATGTTTCTCTCTCAAAGCTTGGAGCTTTGATGCAGAGGAACAAGACCCAGAAGGGTTCTTAAGTCATGGATTTGCAGAGGCTTTGTGGGTTGGTGTTTGTTTCAACTCTGATTCTACTGGGGTGTAATCACAACTCTGTAGAAGCTGGGGATATAGTGAATGATGATGCTTCAGCTCCAAAGAAGCCTGGTTGTGAGAACGATTTTGTTTTGGTAATCTAATGTTGCTTACCCTTGTTTTTGGGTTTTGGCTACTAGGTCTATGCTGGTTTCCTATATACCAATTGGGAACCAAGGCGGTGCCCTGTTCACCACGCACTGTTCAAATGGAGCTGACTCGATGCAGAATGAGCCGAGCAAGTCGATGATAGAGATACAATTTTGTCCTTTTTGTTGCCCTACAAATAAAAGCCTTCAGTAGTTGTCATCGACAGCCGTACTACTCACTTTCGTCTCGAAATCACTGGATCTCACAATCTAACACCGAAGCCGTAGCTGGCCACAATCCAAATACGGATTCCGAAATCCGACTCAAGCTCCACACTTCGCAGGCACTTCCAGGTTCCTTTCTTCTTTTTTGCTGGATTTCATTTGCAATAAACTTTTTCAAAACTGAAAATTTTGAGCTGCGATTCGTCAATTGAGAATTACATTGCTGATTCTAGAATCAAGACTTTGGTTTGCTTTAGGTGATATCTAGTAATGGAATGATGAACATGAAAATAATTACTATGAACAACATTGGTTACCACACTTGATTGAAGTGGAAATAGAACTTCTAGAAGCCGAATCACGTGTCTTGGTACACTTAGTATGAAGAACACAAAAATCGTTTTATAACTCCAAACTTGAACGAAGGATATGATAAAAGTGTTGAAGTCGAGTCGTGTGTTTCACATACTTTCCTTTAGACAAATTATGCATCTTCTACAGGTGCAAAAGGCTTAATGACACTTGTCTCTCAAGATACAACAACTATTCGTATTATTAGAGCTGCATTGCTGTTAAGAACACTCCGACGAACTTGAAGTACATTTTTTCTATCACCAAAATGTTATAAACTAGAGAGAGAGGAGAGAGAGAGAACTCAAGAGATGAGGAGATAATTTCAAAATAGTGTTTCCAGACTTTCACAATGTATTTCGAATGTGTTTTAACAAAAGAAGTGTCATCTATTTATAAATGGAGGAATTAATGTCACCATCACTTGAATGCCATGAATCCTTATTCATGACATTGAACATTTCACATGCTAACCATTTGAGATTCCTTGATATGTCACAACTTTTGACATTTGTGAGGTAACAACCTTTCACATAATGTGAGGTTATAACCTTTCACAGTATGTGAGGTTATAACTTTTCACGTTCTTGTGAGGTTACATCCTTTTACATTTTTGTAAAGTTATAGGTATTTCATATATTGGTGGTTGCATAACCGAAATTGTTGCCTACATAGATTATGTTGACTTACAAAATTTGTAGTTAATGATACGTTGTCACCGAAAATAAGTGGTTATATAATTAATATTTATGGATGTGTTTCAGAAATGACAACCTAAACTGGTTATGAAAAATTTAAACTAATGTCAATCAAAATAAATATGAGAATTTCCACCCCTTCTTCTCTACAGTAATGATCTGCAAAGTGGTCAAAACATAAATGATCCCTATTAATTTACAAAATCATGAGATGCAACCATATATGGACATATCTGATACATATGAATATTGCTCTAATGTACTTGTTCACATGAATAAATATTTCTCTTGTTCTATAGTTCATATGAATTGGTCTTCATTCTGAAAAGAAAAATAATTAAAAAAAAAATGAATAGGGATTCTAATAGGTTTTGTAATATACACTCAATTTAGAAAATTTCTTGCACTTTTTTTGAACAGTCAATTTAGAAAATTTCTTACAAACTTGGATACCCAAACATTATTCGATTGACACGATATGCCTTACACCTCTAGGACACATGTCAGTAAGGCAAATATGGTTGCAACTCTACTTCCCTATATGCAAGACATGGTTACACTCATAAGAAACCTAGAAAAATACATCCTACAAACATACATGTAATTAAGCAACAATGAACCCATTACTGGAGGGATTGAGGGTAAAAGAATGAACTCATTTGAGTTGATATCGATACAAAAACTTAGTAAACAGAATCCCTTAAATGAATTACTCATCTATAATTGCAGGTACCAAACTCTAACATAGGTGTCATTGTTGGAATCACAGAATGAATACAAAGATAAACAGAATTTGAGAGTAATATTGCTTAATCACTGCTAGTTATTCAATGATTTCTGGCTTTTAAATAGCCTTACACACGAACTGTTCTTCCTATTTTCCAGCATGAAGAACAGCGTTTCGGATAAACACAGCTAACCAATTGCAGGAACCAAACTCTAACATATGGGTCATTATTCGACTTAAGCAATAACATAGGGGTCATTATTCGACTTAAGCAAACTCTCAGACGACTTAATCATCAATTGATAGAGACTCGAGTCAGCATTCTACTTAAAAGGCATGTGTTGTTTTCCCTTCATAAAAAATAATATATATGTATGCAAATTGAATGCATACAACAATCCAATGTTATTTTTTTTCTTTTATATCTATTGTTATATGTGTGTGAGTGTGATTAATAAAACAGAACGTGTCATTGCAGCATTGGATAAAATATCAAACATATAAATAGAAATTAGCATAAATAGAAATTAATAGATGTATTGTATTCATGCAAATAAAAAAAATCTGGATAGTGTTATCAAGCTTGCTTTGATTCATTAAGAAATCAATTTCACACATTCATAGGCATTGAGATGTACCACAAAAATCTGGATACATACATATCCATTAAGGGATCCTTATTTTTAGTTTATTTAATTAGGAATAGGCATTCGACAAACATTTCGATCACATTTTTTAATCTTAACCGTTCAATTTTTAGATCCTAATATATAGATCAATTTTACAAAATTTCATCCAAATTGATGATCGTTAAGATGTTCAAAATTGCGAATCAAAATTATAGGAATTAACGGTTCATGTTTGACATATTTGATCCGTCAAATGATTTCAGTTATTTCAAATCCTTAACGATCACTAAATTGGATGAAATTTTATGCATCTGTATATTAAACAGTGAAAATGTTGATATGTGAAAAGTTTATCGAATGCTTAACCTTATAAATAAACTAAAAATAACGATCTCTCAATGGAATGGCCTCACACACACAAAAACATACCATTTATTTGTTGCATGAGCCAGTAAAAAAACTATCTTACCAATTAGAAGGTGCAAGCAGATGCCAATCACAATAAGGTCTTCAATCTAATTTTCTCAGTATCTCCTGTGCCCTGCCTCTTTTTTTAATTTCTTATGTCAGTTATGTATACACTTACTGTGGAACAATAAGAAGGTTTTCATTGCAGCTCAACATTTTGATGTTCTAATGGACCAGGAACAGCAGTATAAAAGTGGGGACTACAAGTTGTTTCATCTCTGAAAACAGGTAAAGTGCTGATGCAACCAAGAGGTGGCAGCAAACGCTAGGCAAATGGATTTTTGGTAAATCTAATATTTCCATTTTTTACCTTGACTATAAATTGTAAAAACAGCACAATTCTAATATCGTTGACATCCATTGGCATATTGATCGAGCAGTAGCATTACCGGTAGTGAATATCTTGGAATGATCCATGGGCGGCAAGGCACGGGTACCATCTAGCGTGCCCTGTTACAAATATGAAGTGCCAATACCAATGGTTTGATGCCAGTGCCAGAAGCCAGGTCAATTACACATCATATAAAGGGTTTTTACTGTTTCAATTTTTTTATTACAATCTTAAGATGGCTTTCGAAAGAACTGGGTTGCAATACTCTGCAAGACTAGTTAACATTCCGATTGAAATATCACGACAATGAATCAAATTCTTAATGACCATGCGACATGTACGAATGAAAAATTTACATCTTTGATACAACATGAACCAGATTCCAACAGTCGCCTTAACAGCTAAGTTCCCCTATACACAACCCTCCCCCAAAAACGAGAAAAGAACAAAGAACTTAACAAGATATAAAACAACCTAGTTCAAGAAACCAGTCCTAGACCTACAAATGATTGAAGGGAAATGAATTCATATCAGGCCTGATGAACCCTAGTAACATAAATAACAAATTAGAGCAATGTGTGGAGTCACCCTCTAATATTTAGATGACTACTGCTCCATGTTGAGTGGGTGGAGAGAAGCCATTGTTGCTACAACTTTTAACTTCAAAGAAAGCACTGTGTTAGCCTTTGGATTCAAAACAAGCTTATGCAGCCACTATTTGGGATGAACGGACTATTTCATTTTGGTGCTGGGCAAGAAACTGAACACATGAATAACCAGACAAGGAACACGGAAGTTCTATATCTGAGGGATCAATAAGAGGAATCGCCTTATCAATATCTTCCGTAGAGAATGGAATGCTGCAATTAGAAAATAAGAAGTTAGAGAGAGAGGACAAAAGTATCTGCAATGCGAGATTGCAAGGTAAGACGAGAATTTCTGAAAGCTGAAAGGATCCAGCTCACTTGGATGTCTTAAACTAAGGAGAAAAAAGCTTAAGGTTCACGTTCTGCCCTTCGATTTAGAACCATACAAGCATGAATTTGTTTTGGACAGACTGATATCCAATTCAAGGCAGATTACCCACCTTAGATCATCATCCAACAAGAATGAATTGGAGGTTAGATTCTGGTTATCCTTGTTCAGAAGCTCCCTCATTTGAGCAACCACCTGCCGCCCACAAGATAATGTTAGAAGATTCTTCTAAAAAAAGAGCCCATGGAACAGATTTATGAAACAGGAAACATGCCTCATTGGACACACTCTGAGTGCCATATTTGTCATCCCAGTACATGGTACTAATTCGATAGATTTGCCTTACTGTCAATGCCTGTACATTGAACACCATCAGGATGAGTTCAATTTGTCAGTTTATACGTCATCCACGCCAGCAATGACAGGACAACATAGAATTGTGACATACACAAGCAAAAGAATCATACCGGACAAAGGTCCTGCCTGATCTCATCCAGAGATTTTCTCCTCTTCTGATGAATTACCTAAATTAATTGAAGCAGAAAAGGTTTTTGACTTCTGATAGATCATGGTTCTAAAAATGTCAAAGGACAGTTTTAGCTTATATACCAGAAAACCAACAGCTTGCCTGATATAATTTAGCTCGTGCCATGAGGTTCCTGCAAACTACACCGAACGAAGATTCAGAGCAAAGTATTTACCACTAAAACAGAAACTTCTTGCAAAATGAAAATTTTACTTGCCTCATTCCCAGTGTTGACAATCCACTTCTCCAGTTCAGCTAAACCTGATTTTACATATTCTCCATTTGAAAATGTGCAACACTCACGTCGCAGCAGAAGACTACCATGGGAAACAAGAAGAGTCAATAAATCATTAAAAATTATAAGCAATATAAGACTAGAATAGCAGTAAACTCTTGCCTGTTGAAAAGTGACATATTGATGAATGAAAAGACCTGTGTAATTAGCTTACGAATGAAAAATGAAGGTACCTGCGTAAAGTATATTGCTCAAGTCAGAATTAAATAGAAAGTCAATTAAAGGAGTCATAAATCAGTATAAGTTCGCAACTTTTGATAGGATTTTCAAGCATCAACACAACAGATAGATGATATGATTTTAAACTTGGTGCATGAACAATCAAGAGTTGACTTCATCATAAGGTTTCAAAATTTGAATCATATGGTGACATAATAAGTCTTACTCAACCCTAATATGGCTTGGGTGAACATGACCAACACTGTACAGTATGTAATATAGATCAAACAACAAAAGGGTTCACATCTAAAACCAATTGGTAATGGGTGGAGTGGCCCAAACCCTTATAAACTCATATGCAAGGTCTCATTTTCCCGATGTGGGATTATATCTCAACATGCTCCCGCACGTGTAGCAAATCTTCAAGCCTAACACATGGACAACATCTGGGGATGACGTGAAGTGCGTGTTGCCGGTAATGCTAACATACGTGAACGTGAGTAACCCGCTCTGATACCATGATATAGTAGTCTGGGTACATCCAAAATCAATTGGCAATAGGTGGAGTGGCCCAAACCCTTATAAACCCACAGGCAAGAACTCATTTTCCCGATGTGGGATTATATCTCAACACAAAGTACTAAACAACTGAATGAGAGATCTAGTTGACATACATGATTTCCACGTAATCGGATCATAAGAGAATCCAAAAACTTGATTATGTTGTCCCACTGACTGCCAGGTAATTGTTGAGGAGCATTACCAGGAGATCTAGACTTCCCAGCATGAACTCGTGCAGCTTTGGGTGCCTTGCAAATAGTATGAAGAGCCAAAAATCAAAAATAAAAGAATGCAAAACCACTTCACCTCTAAATGAGCACACTTAACATGACATTCGGGATTGATGCTACTAATAGTAAAATGAACAGTGTGATAATGCACCTATAATTTAAATTCAAAGAGCACCTAATGCACCTGAATGCATGATCCCAATAAAGGGGACAACTCCTTCTTCAAACTGTCACGCATCAACCCGAAGATCTTTTCTACGCAAGCAGTCAGCTGTTGTTTGAACAATATAGCTGGATATCTTGCTTCTAAATGTGACATACCATCTCCATGTTTGAACGGTGATGACAGTCCCTGTGAATATGCAAAATGAAAATTACCAATAATATAAAATAAAAATTCAGTGAACCCAACATTCATTTGCAACTTACCTGTGCAATCCTTCGAGCAAAACTAGAAGACCCTGCTGAACGCTGAGTTGATGGGAAACCATTTGGCCGTAAATTCCTCTGCAAAAGACATAGAAGTGCTGATGCATTGGACAGCCAGTATGGCAAGGTAATGTTCTCATCTCCAACCTGAAACAAATGCAAACAATTTAGGTAACTCTTGAAGAAAATATGAATATCACCTTGAATTTCCCTTGTCTTTTTGGTATTAAATGAAAAAAACAGCAACAAATAACACAACAAAATATTTGAAGCTCTCCAACCTTATGTATTTCAGGTAATGGTGAAACATCCAAATCATATGCACAAATTGAATACATAAAAATATACTTACCCTCAGGACATCATTTATCCCCTCAATTATATGGTCAAAAATAACTGTCCGCTCAGACTCAAAAGCACGCCACTGAAGAAGGCATTTGTATATGATACAAGCCGCTGATGGTTTACTATCTTTAAACCCGATATCCTCTTTAATACACCTTGATAGGAATTCATAGTTTTCCTGCACACATCAAAGAAAATTGCTAAACACAATTACACAACAGAATACCAAATACAATCAATACGAAGATGACAGTGAATTGTCAAAGCTAAACATCAGGCTCAAGAAACAATAAGAGTTATAACCTGGGACCTCTCCACTGTCGGCTTCGTTCGACGTGATTCAGACAGGTCATGTGAATAGGGTGTTATCATTTTTGAAGGTGTGGGTGACTCCTACACCAGATATATCAAGCATTTATCATATGTTACAACTATAAGAGAGAGAGAGAGAGAGAGATCATGTCTTACAAAATCAGGCTTTCGAGCAGTGTGGGGAACAAGTGCACCAGAGTTCATCTGTTACCATTAAAAACAATGATCTTAATAGGAAACCATGTCTCTTATATACAAATGATAATGTGGCACACAAGTGACGAGACAATAAATATAGCAAGGGCAAAGGATAAGTTCATTAATTTGCCATTGTTCTCAAAACTCAACCATGGGAAAGCTGACAATTCTATGCATGAACCTTCCCAGCCATTGTAGTGTGTACAAGTGAAATTAAATATAATACAGTGTTTGCAACACCTGCATACTTGAGAACGCTAGTTCCAAACCAAGTTACTACCATTATTTGAAAAAAGTAAAATTTAGATTCAATCCCAACACAACAGTAAAAAAGAGGAAGGAGACCCACTCATAGAAAGAGCGGGGTGATAAAAATTACGCTTTCTAGAGTAGTTTGCATGCCAAAGGGACCATATGTTTCATATATGATTTCTGGTAATCATTCACCCATTACATCAAATTTCACTTTCTGCTCTCCAGTGGTAGGTGGAGAATATGACTTTGCCAAAGAGGTCTATAAGTTACAACCCCCCCAGAACAGATTTTATAGGTCAAAACATTTAATCATGCATATATTACCTCAGGAACTGTTGCCTTTTCAAAACCACGTCGAGTGCTCTTTGGAGAAACAGCAAGGGCTTTTTGTCGCATGATATGATTCTCATCTTCTAAAACTGAGAGTTTCTCCATTAGACTGTAAATTAAATAAACAGTAAGCAAGAATTAAGACAATACGCAAGAGCAAAATAGATGTAGAATCTGAAAAAAAAACCTATTTTACAGAAAATAAATATTCAGAATTTTATTCAGTTAGACTGCGTTAAAGAATTGGAGCAACTGATGAATTTTTGAAAAATACCTGTTTACATTCTGTTGGAGATCGTAACACTTGTGTTCAAATTCCTGCAGCTTCTTAATGGTGTCATTACTGTTTTTCTGAGCCTTGAGAAGCTCATTCGCCAGATCAGAATTCTTCTTATCCAAAGCATCCATTGAACTCTGCAAACAAAATATTTAGAAATCACATTTTACAAGATTTAAAATATAATAAAAATATCCTAAAAGGCATCACTTCCTCACCTTTAAAACAGCATTTTCATTTCTCAATTCGGCCATACCAAGTAGTTCTCCTTCCAAAGCAGATTTTTCTTTCCCTGAGAGTTCCAACTGATTTTGTAACACTGCATTCTTGTTGCACTCATTGATTGTTGCTAATTTCGATGCATCTAACTTGAGGTTCAAAGATTCCACCACTTTTTGAAGACTTGAAATTTCCACTGACTTAGCTTCTTCATTAGAAACCTGCATTCCATAAAGCTTGCAATTAGAAAGAAACTTCAAACATCCATAAAGCTTGCTAGAATGCTAATTGTTTATAAATTATTATTTTTTAAGGAAACAAGAACTTATTTGACAATACTACATGAATATGTGAACGGACTGTGTGCACAGAAGAAACAAATACCCGCATTCTTTTCTCAAGCTGCAGTCGCCATGTGAGATCTTCCAACTGCTTCTCAAGTTTATTCTTAGCTAAACGCAAGGCACCGCTTTCATTTGCCTCCTGTAAATAGTAAACAAAAAATTAATGGCAATGAGACACTTTTTCTGCATGTTTGAATATATGAGAAGCACTGCAATTTAACTCACTTGTTTAAGCTTTCGGAGCTCTCTTTTTGCTAACTTCCGCCTCCAAAGACATTGTATTGCCACAATAGAAGCGTGATGATGTTTGAAAGCTGACCGAACCTTGCGCATTCTCCACCGAGCCTAACAGATTTATATTATGTCAAAATCGAAATCACAAGCTATGATGACGTATGAAGCTAAAGCAAGCCAGATATTACACAAAAGACAAACATGAATGTATGAACAGAATGCAACTTTATAATAATGGCACAGCTATTACTAGCAATCTTCCCCAAAGACCAGTGCACCAAAGTTAAAAGCACATAGAAGACAAATGAATGGCTGAACAAAACAGGTTTATAGGTAATGACTATTACTAGAAATCTTCATCATACTTGCACAAGGCACCATATAACACAGGAGATTTGTTTACCTGAATCAGGGTAGCAGCTTTACGTTTCTTCCCATGCACAAATCTTTGGCGGGTTGAAAAACCACGAATATTGGACTGTATGGTAACAGCAGCTGAATATAATTCAACATAAGCATGCCTTAATAGCCACCTTCGGACATGTTTCTGGATGAAAATAGCAGCAGCTGTCTCTCGTTTTACAGCATACAGTGCTCTAGCAAGATATCCTTCAAACATCAAAATCAGAAAGAAAGAAATTAAATTAATATTTAAAGAATTTCAATAAAATGAGAGAAAGAATAAGATTTTGCATTTCTGATGAAATCTGGACCTCTACAAAAAGCTTGAAGTGCAAAGGCAGCAGCACGAGTTGAAACAAAATTCCTGCGGGCAACGAATGTTCGCAACCGACATTGAATACGCTTTGCAGAATTGTCCAAGACCTCAGCGCGTCTGGAGTCCAAAACTCCAATTTGACCAGCCCTAAGAAATACTTTGTTCTTACCCAACTTCAGAGAAGGAAAAGACATTCTTGTCAATTATTTACTACATAGATAGATTCTCACTCACAGTGCTTTGTTAATACAATAAATACCGAACTGTGTAGTCACAAGATTACAGAACAAGTACCTGAAAATTCTCAAGCTTCAAAATTTTCAGAATTTTCTCGGTTGTAGATTTTTCATCATAGCTGCATGGACATAATAAATCAAAGAAATTTACAATATTAGCATCCAGAATAAGGAATACAGAATAAAACAAAATTATAAATAAACAAACACAAAACAAATTAATAGAATCATCCATATTTGTACAGGCGGATGTCTATTTAAGTGGAAGCAAAACAAAATAAAAATTTAAGAACCAACAGAAAACAAAAAAAGTAACCATTATAAATCATTAAGAAAGATGAATGAATCTACCTTGCGTCAATAAATTCAGGAGCTAATATTCCAAAACGATCTACAAACTCTGAGTAAGTCCTACGAGTGGGATAACCTGCTAGACTTATCCGAACAGCCTCTAGAACACCCTATTGTCAAATCAGAAAATCATTAGAACAGCTTTATGAATACTCCATCAGTAAAAAATCACCAGGTGCATGATAGTTTTTTTGTACTAACCCCACACCGTAATTGATGTAAGATGCTCAGGTTCTCGAATTTTTGTGGTCGATTCAATGAATTTGGCTTCACACACCGTACATAATGAGGCTCTGTTGTATTGAGAGTTTCCATCAATGCTTGAAGTTGTTGCTGGAAGTGCCAAAATAACACAGAAGAAATATCAGCAACACACACATATTTAGGAAATGTACATAAATTTATATATACCTTAAATCTAGTGGCTACAGAAGAGAACTTGTATGATGATCTTGAAGATTCTTCAGGTAATGAGCAGAAAAGATTAGCAATGAAGGGGCATTTCGAGGAAGATAAAAGATTGCAATGTTCTACCACCACATAATCACGGTTCTTATCCAAAAAGTAATCTGTGTGATAAGTGACCTACGAAAGCAGAGAAGTAATTTAATAGCAAAATATTATGTGGATCAACATATGCAAAAATACGTCATGAAAATGATATACCTTTCCAGCATAATGGGACAAGGTAAAATCTGTCTCCGAAAATTTTGCCTTCTCCCACCTTAAGTGGTCCCGGAAACTCTGAAACAACCTGGTTGAAAATGTGTGGTGTGTTGATTTTGGGAACATGCTGCAAAGATAAGAAAATAAGGGTAAGGAAAAAAAACTACTAAACTACTATAGGGAGTACAACATCCACCAAACTATAGTGAAGAACTTAATTGTACCAAGCTTCATCCAACAGAGCAATGATCCCAAGAGGTTTCTGCAAATCAATGTAGGATAACATTAGTGTCCATGGATAGATCGCTAAAATATAGGTATTGACTATAACTGAGAGACAGAAGGGGAAGAAACCTTCTCAATCAAATCTAGAACATCTTGGTTGTCTATGAATTCAATGTAGCTCCAATTGATTTCCTCTTTGCTATACTCCTCCTGCTCCATCTTGAATACATGCTGGAGCAAGTGCAAGAGAAGTTGGGACAATTAGTAACAGAAACTTACATGACATCACAAGATAAAAGTATGTTATTTAAAACAGCAACACATACCTCGTTAAAATGTTGCTGCAGCTTCTCATTTGCAAAATTAATGCAAAATTGCTCAAAACTGTGGAAATGAATGATTAACTAATCAACACATATTTCTTCAAACAATGATCATATATGGAGGAATAAAATTAAGGTGCAGACTACAGTTTAATGACTATCACCAATTAACAGATAACAGTAGAGATGAAAGTTAATGTAGTGAAGGCTCATAACCTTTCTGCATTTGATAAGCAAGTTCAGATCACCATGATAATGAACTATACCAAACTGAATTTCCACTAAACTACTCCTACTGCAAGGTTAATTTGCATAGTGATGTCATAAATTTCAATACATGAGTTAACAATCTTACCTGTTGTCTTTAAAGCACTCAAAACCATAAATGTCCAAAACTCCTATCTGCATTTGGGAATTCAAGTCTTGCCCGACAGACCTGTTAATCTTCTCAACAAGCCTGTGAAAATATCACATTTCAATTAAAAAAATCACTTCAGGAAAGTCAGCTAAAACTAGAACAGTTTTGAAGGGGGGAATCCAACCATACCAATCAAACAATCGTGCATAAATAGTCTTTGCCAATGCATCTCTACTAGAAATAGCACCATTACAGTCGAGAGCTTTAATAATAATTCCTTCACGAGTTTGGATTGTACGAGTAGATAATGTTACTAGCAAGAGGTTTTCATCACACCTGATTTATAAGGTAACCAAGTTAAAACAGTAAAGAACAAATGCACCCTATTATATGGTTAAGGATATTGTTGAATGCTCCAATAGCAAACAGAACTGTAACAACAGTTACTCTATAGCAAGCAAAAGTGTTAGTTACTCTACTAGTTAAACATTACGAAAATTTCAAAGGAAACCTATAAAGAACAATATAGCATCCGAAAAGAAAAGACCCACAATCAGAATTCATTAAAGAAGACTAGGAGGCAATAAGATTAGTCAGATTACCAATCAGTCTGCTAATGCAGATTCATGAAAGATAGAAGATCAGGTCAAGCTACATATATCACTTACATAAAAAGATTAGCCGCCATCTGCATATGAAAGCTGGATTTTTGATCCTTTAGAACTGAAGAGTCGTGCTCTTTTCCAGGAGAAAATTCAACATTTCCCAAATGCAGAACTGCAGCCAAGGTGCGAAAAATTGCTTCCTATTACATGTATAAAGATAAAACAAATGATTTTTAGTAAGATCCGAAAACAAACTATCAAAAGGGAAAAATCAAACTATTCGTTTTCAAGAGCAGTCTTCTCAGACAAAGTTTATAACCTGCTCTTCGTGGCTGATGCCAACAATCTCCATTGCTGTTCTTGTTTTCATATATTCTTCTGCATTGCTCACTCCTTCCAGTTCATATGTCTTGCTCTGATTCAGGTAGTGAAAGTGGCTTGGATGGCCTAACTTGTACTTCTCTGCGTCCTATGAGAAAACCAATGAACAATACCCAACGGCTTGAAGATAAAGTCAAGAACCTTCATCATATGCATGAATGTAGATGTTTAGGTACTGTCTAGATACAACGTTTAATACATGAGAGACTACCTTTCCAGATGCGCACAATTGGTAAAAACAATGGAAATTCCTTTCAGGATCTGTAATCTGCACAACACGGGATCTCTCCAACAGGTAAGTCCTAATTGCAGCTCCAGATATTCTCCCGTTTGCATCAAACTGAATCTCAACAAACTTGCCAAAGCGACTGCCCGATAGAAGCATAAATTACATTTATTTTAGATTAAATACCAGTAACATTGAATAAACTTAACAGAAAATCGCATAATATGATACCAAGCTACTGCTAGAAAAATTGTACTGACCACAATCAACCTTATCCTAATTTGTTCAAATGCAATAAACACAACTTTCTTATAATGACATAACATCATCATTAAAAAGAAGGCAGAGAAGGTCTATATCCTCTCCCTTCATGACTAGTATTGTAGCTGAAATATGGCACTGAATAGTGATAAACTGTTACAACCTTCTGCATAGATAAATTACTGAACTTGAAGAACCAGCACATAGCGCACCTTGAATTGTCATTTCTAACAGTTCTTGCGTTCCCAAAAGCCTCCAGCAGGGGATTTGACTGAACCACGCAAAAAATAAAATCAGTGACTCAATAACAACAAGATGGTAAAAGAAATTATTAATGTGAAATCTTACTTCAAGAACTTGCTGCTCAACTGTTCTCTCATCGCTAGCGGCTCGGCCTCCTACATAAGTAAGATACTGCAATATCAACTTCGTCGTCTCTGTTTTCCCCGCTCCACTTTCACCACTGACGAGTATTGATTGGCTTCGACCCTCAGTCATCATTGCTCTGGATTATAATATAAAAAGAAGTTAGCAAGAGTCACTAGATGTACCGGCAATGTAACATGGTTCAACAGTCAATTTTCATACAAGAATGGAAAGGCCTGCACACCTGTAAGATGCATCAGCCACAGCAAACACATGGGGACTTAGCTCACCAAAAGGAGCTCCCTTATATTGCTCCATCATATGTACATTGTAGAGATGGACAAGCTTAGTAAATGGATTAACTGCAATCAAAATGCTCCCTGTATATGTCTAACGACAAAAGAAAACAATTCATGTTGAGTGACACTGCAATCCCGGAAAAGAGAGCGCTATACTGCATTTTCTAAAAGAGAAACATAAAAATAACTGTTATGGTAAACTCCCTCATTTGAAGTAATGATAAATTTCGCATATATGGTCCTTTCCGCATTGATCAATAATACTATGTCTTCATCCTAATCCTACCCCAACCCAAAACGAAGAAGTTAAATAAGGGATGTTAATTATCAAGTCTTATACACACTCCATACACGTGATCGCCTACACATTCAAGTAGTCAAATTAAACCCCATCCACCCTAAAAGGCAAAAGCCCTTATTTGGAATACCTTTAACATTTCTAGAATGCATGAGATGGAAAGCATAATCTTAGCCTTATCTAGGGTTAAACAAGCAACTCAACACTGTCACTCCAACACTACCATTCAGTTACAATTCTCGAATTAGATGGAAAATGGGACATGGATTCGACCACTCCACTCACTATATAACCCCGGAATCAAAATATAGTACCGAATTCACCAATTTTAAGAAAGAAATTTATAAAGCCCTTTGATTAACTACCAGTAGCAGTAGACTAGTGATGAAAATTGCACTCACGTATATATCATTGAGAGCATATCTCCTCCTGAGATTGTACAGCACTCCCGGCTCGTTCAAGTAGGTCAATTTGGTCATATCGTCCACTCCCCCATGCTCATCCTCATCGGCGTCTCTCGGAAACAGCTTCTCCGGCTTCGCCAAAACCTACACACACAAAAACACAGTCAAAACCTCACTAATCAACACCTCAATTCCACAATTCACACACAGACCGTCTTGCCGGAGCCGGAGACCAGCTGGACTTGATTGCCTTTGAAGCCGGCGACCTCCGCCGGCACCCAAGCCGAATCGCGGTCCTCGATCCAGACCTTGGTGCCCTTCCGGAGACTCATGGCGGACTCCCGGCGAGGGTAAAAAGGGAAAATTAAACCCTAGGGAACCGAAATCGAAGGCCAAAGAAGGAAAGAGCGAAGGGAAACGAGGGCTTTGGTTTTTTTAGGGGTGAAGGGAATTTTGGGTTCCCGCCCTAACAGGTGTAGAGTAGGAGAGTCCAAAAAATGGCGAGGTTCAAAGTGGTGTAGGGGACACGTCACCTCGCTCTCTACACAGAGAGGGTGGGTGACACGGTGTTTACTCTATGTTAATGGCGGTTTACCACATAATTGGTTTTTGGTTTTTTATTTATGGTAAAAATGAAAATTAATTGAGAATAATTGTTGGTGTGAAATTTTGGATTTGAACACCAACAAAAAAACCATTGAGGATCAAGGACTGTTTAGGGACAATGATGGGTAACAAACGATAGAAAGTACCAATCTGTTTTCTCGGGCGTTTTTTACATTTTGTGGGTTTCATTTCTAATGGTAAATTACAAGACGGATGCGTCTAGAGTTTATGGAACAATGTAAGAGATTTATGTTGGGTAAATTATGTCCGAAAATTTTATGAACCAACAAACATTATGTACTTAAAACTTTCAAGTGTTATGGAACCCAACTTAGGTTGGGTTTGAGAGAGCTTATCAGCTCATTTGCTTTTAAGCACCAAAGGTTTTGGTGTTTGGTAAGTCTAAAAATAAGCTACTTTTTAAAAAAGTATAAAGTGTTTTGAGGGAAAAATGAGAAGCTGCAAACATCCACCTTCTGCTTATAAACTAAAAGTCAGCTTATATCTTATAAGCCCAGCTGCACCAAACCCACCCTTAACCGGAAAACATGTGTATGTTAGGACGTTAGACAAGACTGTTGATACTAACTCCTTTCCATTTCAATGAAAATGACAATGAGGATTGTTGCCTTGTGGGATGCAATGTGTAACGCTCAAAGTCTCTCTTTGATAAGGCGTCAAATTCTCTTTTTGACGATGTGGTTATAGTGCAGTGGTAAACGTATTTATTATCTATTGTTGGAGTCATAGATTCGAGTCAATCTAGAAATAGAAGTGAAATCCTTTAATTTTCTAAAAAAAGGCGCCGCATTACTACAAAGATTCTTTAGTGATGTGGACGAGGGTTGAGGGAGCCCCATTTTAATGGTTGGGTGACGTCACTGTTCAAACACGGACAAGAAGCCTAAAAACGAAATTCAATGACTGTGGGCCTTGTTCCACCATTACGAAGAAAAACGAAAAGGACTGGTTATATGATGCAAGCCCAAAGGACATATGTAGACTCAAATGGGAGTAGACGAGTACACAAAACTCAAAATTCAAAGAGAAAAGATAGTTTACATGCAGCCTAGCAAAACCCATTTGCATCAATGATGAAGATATAGGCAAAGCAATCTCTCTGACCTTCATACTGGCATGCAATGGTCCTTAGGAGTGAACGATTTGCATCGAAAATACGGTTACCGACTATAACCGTACAGAAAAAAATGATTTGGTAACCGCACCGAATTAAAATGGTACCGATTTCTGGCCACACTGCACCGAACCGTATAAAAATAGTTCGGTTGCGTTTTGGGGTATAATTCAACAAATTTAAACCGAACCGCACCGAATTACATTTTTTTTCACTGATGAAATTTGGTTTATAATACATCAAAAATTCATTTATGTTCAAGTTTGTAGTTTGTAAGTTGTTCTGCTTGTATGATAGTAGATATATGATGATCTATTAAGTGATAAAATAAAATGATTTGTTAGTTAATTGAGTGACATTAATTTGTAGACTTGCATGAATGTACTTTAAACGCATTCAAAATTTGTTCATACCATATAGGAATTGTAAGGTGAAAATTTGGACATGATTTTCTTGTTAAAATAAATAAATCGCTATTAAAAAATTAGTCCACAACTGAAACAGACCCGCATCGCACCGAAAAAATGTGTAACCGAAATAGTCAAAACCCGAATAAAGCGATTTCTTTGCAATTTGAAATATGGTAAAAACGGAAAAACAGTTCGTTTTGGATTGGTTTAAGGAAACCGAACCGCGCCCACTCATAATGGTCCTGTCATAAAAAAGGATCTGGATTAAATTCAATTTACCCCCTTATACTTTAGGGTTAAAATCAGTTTGATCTTTAAATTTTTGTTACAGGGTATAATGGATATTTACACATTAAACCCGAAAAATTTATTTAAGCAAATAATTGATAAACCCAATTAGAAGTGGATCTATTGAGTATCTTCTTATTGAAGACTAGTTGAGGATTTTCTCCTTAATGATTTATTATACCCAATTTTTAATCACATTTTTTCATCTCAACCGTTCAGTTTGTAATACTATATAAGTAGATCATTTCTATAAAATTCAGACACATTTGTGATCGTTAAGATATCGAAATAGATCAAATGAATGGATGGTCTAAATATGTCAAACATGAGTCGTTCAAGTTGATAATCGGTGAATCACATTTATGAATGTCTTAACAATTTTCAATTCGTATGAAAATTTATAGGCATGATCTACTCATATATCTACAAACTAAATGGATGAAATGCGAATATGCGATCGAAAATAGGATGAAACGAAAAAATCATTAATTAGTCTCAACAAGAAGGTTCTCGATAAAACCTCTCTCAACCCAATTATACACGTTGTGCTTACAAGAATTTTATGAATCTATGTTGAAGAAATTGAGTTCCTGAATAGAAGTTTCGTCCCGCATAAGGGTTTGAGGTGAGATAATTTTGGCAAGTATCCAAAAACAACTCATTATTCTCCCCATTGGTAAACATGACTAACTTAATTTCACTTTTAGTTTAGCTTAAACCTACTCAATTGATGTTAATACAATATAGTTGAGAGGAGGTTAGCTTTGACATTTTATCTAACTTGTGGGTCAAAATTCAGAAAATGGGATGATGCTCGTAACTTCATGTTTAGAGGCGACGAAGGATGGTGAGCTCGGACCGTTCTCGATCTGGGTTAGCCTTTTCTATCTTGTTCTATTTGCATATCATGGAGGATGGTTTTTACTCCTAGCGAGAGGTAGGCAAACTTGTTTTGGACGACGAACTAGTTGGTAGCCTTCGCAGCGGGACAACCGGTTGTAGTCAGGCTTGTTTTGGTGGCAGTGATGTCGGCGGCGAGGCAGAGGCAGCAGGGGTGTCGCGGGTCTGCAATTCTGCAACAAGATTTGGGTTGGGTCTGTGGTTTGGGTGGGCTTGGGCTTTTTGGCTCAAGTTTGGTTTTTTAATTATGTTTTTTCAGTTTTGTTCTTTGGGCTGAGGGTTTAGTTTTAATAGGTTTTGTTGGTTTGTTTTTTGGTCGTTAGTTGTCCCTCCTCTTGAGCGAGGGTTTTGGCCTCATCTCTGAGCAAAGATTTAGGGTTTTTGGTAGGTTGGTGTTGGTCGTCCCTCCTCTTTTGGGTGAGGGCTTGGGGTTCTGGTAGGGTAGTGTTGGCCGTGTCGCTGGGGAAGCCATAGTTATGGTGTCGTGTTCAGATACTATTTAAATGTCGGTTAGTTCTTGTTGTCAATGTAATTGGGAGGTTACATGTGCATATATGCTAGTAGTTTTGGCATATAGTGTTTGAAAAGATTGTTTCATCTTGAGGTTGACTGTGAGGATGTATCGATACTTCTGGATTAGGTTAGGTTACAGTTGAACCAATTTTGATTCTTGTCCACTGTAATCGTTAGGTTTTTGGGTAGGTAATGTAGAGTGAAAAATTTATTTTCACTTTCATGGTTGTACTTTGTATTTCCTATCTAAATAAATTTTCGTTCTAAAAAAATGTTCAGAGTAACGACCAAAAAAAACTTCATGTTTAGAGTCAAACTTAAAATTTGGAGTTGACTCATGAAGATTGAAAGTACAGGATCATCATTACTACAATCAAAGTTTAGACCAAACTCATTTTAGCGATAAAGTATAAGGGGGTAAAAACTGAATTTAATCCAAAAACTCCATACTGCATTATTGCTTTTTCACCGTGCATTATTGCTGGTCATGCTCGTGCATCTAATGCACTCCAGTCTCCAGAGCCTGAACCATGTTGTTAGGAACAACATCACTTCTACCAGCTTTTATATATATTATCTTTAGTTGGTCCATTGCAAGCCCAGTTATTTTGTGTGTAGCCTAGTTTTGGTCTTTATCTGATGTAAGCCAGCTGTAGCTTGAGAACCATATATAGCTTGTAGAGCTGTCTTCGTTGGAGGAGGTTGAATATGAATTAAACTATATCTTTTCTTTATTCTGCATCTTGTTTTTCCTTTCTTTCTTCTCTGTTGCTACCCAATACTGGTTTAGTTGCCGGCTTTATGAGCCATGACGCTCCGGGGCAATCAGAATCCACTTCCTTCTACGCCGCTTTCAACGTCCTTTGTTCACCCACCATTATCCTCTCCACCAAACCCTGACGGGCCAACCGTACTTCTATCTCCATCCAACCAAACTCCCCACCCCCTGAATATACCGCTTTCAGCCACAGCCTAGAGTTTCTTCATAATCAAAATAAAGAATCCCATCAAGAGATGACGACCCTCAAACGGTCTAACAACCGCATCGAGGCTACTCTTGCTACTCTCCAAAACACCATCATCCAAACCATTGTTCATCGCCCTTCTCACACTCCGCCCACCTCTGCACCAATTCCTTTCGGTTCCTTTCATGAGTCTGGTTGGGGAAATTTGGGTTGTTCAAACTCTTCCACCATTTCCCATAGCACCCCTCTCTTGGAAACTCCTGTCACTACACCAGGCACCTTCCTTCCGCCATTTCCACACCAGTCTGCATCCATCTCCTCCGCCTCTAGTACCTACTCTGCAGTTAACTCCCTACCACCAAATTTTTACCACAGTGCCACTTGTGAGACCCCGCACGTTTTAATCATGGTTAATGACGAGTTACTGAGGTTTAAGTCACTATCGGTAACTTTGCGAGTGAATGACCACGTTCATTTTCGAGTTTTTCAAAACTCTCCAAATTCCTCAATTAATGACTCGATGTCATAGTACGTGTCGACACGAGTTTCCCGGTATTTTCGGAATATTTTTCGGAGCTTCCGTCTATTATCTATAAATTTTTGAAGTTTCAAGTATCTTTTAATTATCAATCCGGTAAAAAGAGTTTTACCATTTTACCTTTTACTTTTCACCTTCTTTAAATCTGGACCGTTGGATCGATTCCAGATTAAATCTGGACAGTCCATTTTTCTATAAAAATGGGTGAGAGGTTTGACTCGGTCAAACCTCCCATTTCGGTCAACTCTCTCTCTCTCTTTCGAGCTCTCTCTCTGCTCCGGTGTCCTTCTCCCAGCGCCGACGACTCCGGCCACCACATGCCGGCGAACCACTCCCATTCAATTCCTCTTTCTCTCCTATGCAAAATCCCTCAAACTAATCCAACAAACATCCACGATCGAGGGAGATCGAATCCATGAACACCCACTGTGTTCATCGGATTCTGGCAAGCTCAGGTTACGGCGACGGCGGCAATTGATATATTCTTGCTCCTCTCCTTCTTCTCTTCCTTCCTATGCCATGTTTTGAACGAATTAGGTCCTAATTCGAAAATCTCCTTTTTCACTGTTTTTCGGGTTTTTCTGGGTTTTTCGGGTTCTCATCTCCGACGAGGAGTTTTTGAGGTTCTGGTGGACCTTGGAGCTCCGACGAGGCTGGAGACTGAGGGCTGAGGCAGAGGAGGTCCTGGTTGGTGAGTTTGGGCAGTGGGAAGCCACTGTACTCAAGTCAGCGACGAGCAGAGGTGGAGGTGGTGACCGAGGCAATGTGGAGGCTATTCAGGAACTTCTGGGTTCAAAGTTTGGAACTGCAGAAGGTAATCTCGAACCTCCTGTGTTTGTGTTGTATTGTGTTGATATTGAATGGATGTTGATCTGGTGTTGATTTGATTCTGTTGTTTGATTGCATGTTTGTCGTAACTTGGTGACGAAGAAACGAGGGAAACTCTGCCGAAATTCTAGCAAGTTGACCGGAATCCGGCAAGTTACAGGAATCCGGTGACTGTCCCGGCGATGCAATGAAACCGGTAGAAATGCCGAGAGGTAGTCTTCGACTCTTTGAGAAATGTAATGTGTTTCCGTTTAGTCAAGTTAAGAGTCGAAATCAGAATTTACGTAAGGAAACGTACAAAAACGGAATCTAATCGTAATTGAGATATTTTCCATTTTAGGAAACTTTATGTTTTTAGAAACCTACTAATTTGGAAAACTTTCCATTTTAGGAAAGTTCAATTTTCAGAAAAACGTTTAGTAAAGAATTGAAGTTCAACTAAGTTTGACACAATTTGGTTAAATTGGTAAAGAGTTAAATTGTTATTGGAAATTGATAACTGGAATTTCTGGAAAATGTCAAGTTGCCTGTTTTAAGTAAAATTGGTGATTCACGTAAATCGGTAAATCGACTCTTGGTAAATAAATTGGTTAATGTGACACGTTGGGTGTCCATAGTAATTCAATGAATTAATATGTGACACCCTAACGTCAGATTAAAATGGTTAAGGAAAGTTCGGAAGTTAAGTCGGACTTCCGGTAAATAAGTAAAAAGTCGATAACTGGAAAAACAAGAAAAGGTTCAAGAGTTAAAAAGGAAATTGGTTGGTCAACTTGGTCAATGTGGTCATTCCTGGTCAAACTAAGAATGCTGAGGTCTGTTGATTGTTATTGTTTCTTGGTTGCTAAGCTACTTTAATTCTGCAGTGAATCATTGGACGAGGTAGCTTACGCCGTGACCTCGGTTTACCGAGGCGGTTCCTGGAAGCTTGGAGCGGCTATTCCAGGTAAGGAAGCTAAACCCTCTTTGTTAATGGTTTTGTATATATATGAAAGTGCATGATTTCGTATGCTCATGGTCGATGCCTCGAGAAGTTTTCTTTATATATGTGATAAATGATTTATGATTGGGCCAAGAAAACCCGAGGCTAGACGTAAATGATTTTTATATGATGATGTGATATGTTGAGCACCGTTGTCCTGATTTCCGGTGCGTGACCTGAGAGTGATGGGACCTAGTATATAGCACTCCCACGGTGTCGATGACCGTTAACCTCCGGAGGGCAATGCCCTGTTTATTTTAATTATCCCACTTACGCTCGTCTCGTACAGAGTTAAGCGAGACGTAAGTGCGGTGTGCTGTGACGAGAGATTTGTTGGGCATTAGCAGTAAATGGACACTCTCGCTACTATTCGTCTTCAGACGCATAGGTAGTTGGCCTCGGTTTGCTGTATAGACAAACCCGGGATTCGGTCACAGAGATTCGTGAAGCCCTGCAGGCTGTATTGTTTATTGAGCGCTCTAGCCCCTGTTTTAGCATACTGCATTGTTTTTCTCAAAAGATATGAAATGATGTTTTTGTGTGCTAAGGATTTTCGAAATGGTTTTATTTAGAGCTTAAATCTATATGTATATATATACATGGTTTTCAAACCTATCATTGGTGGGCCTATATGTGAGCACACGAGGACGACGCTCATCCCTACAACAGGTTGTTTGCAGGTACTATGTACTGTGACGGGATAAATAGAGAGAGATGTGCGTTTGGAGCCTCATTCCTTGCTCGATATTTTGGTCCGAGTTGTACTCACTTTTACTGTATTATCTTTCGGGTCGTTTACCAGAGCTTTTTACATAAACAGTAAATGTGTCATCCTGAATTGTTGACCCTATTTTATATTTTCATTGTTGTCGCTAAAGTTTTTAATTGACCCTTTAATTTGATCATCTTCCGCGAAATTGGAAAACCTCTGATTAATGTTTTAAGAAATTATTTGGTGTCACTCTAGTTAAAGTTTAATTTTATTTTTACTTACTAAAAAGCCTACAATTTTAGGTTAATAAGTTGTTGGCACGTCCTTCGGACGTGTTGGCTTCTTATTGTCTTAAATTCATGGCCACTGTAGTTTCCCCTCCCGAGACGCTACACCACCACATCTTGCCCCCAAACACTTCCACCATATACTCGGGTGCATAACAACCAACAACAACACAACCATGACCCTTACTCCTTTAAAACACCCAAAATCGACCTTCCTCGTTTCACTGGCGACGACGTGGTTGGTTGGCTAGCCATGGTAGAGCGTTATGTCAAGGTCCATAAGATTCCTCTCCATGACCAAGTTACTACTCTTTCTTCGCACTTTTGGCCGGATGCCTTTATCTGGATGAATTCTTATGAGCAGCGTAATCCATTCCCAACCTGGGACAGGTTCCTTGCTGCATTTGTGGATCATTTTGGTTGTGGCAGCACCGCTGACTCTCAAACTTAACTCACCCACGTGGAACAACAAGGTTCGGTCGACGAATTCATCACTGACTTCACAAAACTCTCTTGTCGTGCTTCGACTGGTCTGAGAGCCAACTTACTCATGTGTTCTGCGGCGGTCTCAAGCCGGAAATCCGCCATGACGTCATGGCCCTCGAACCAAGATCTCTGTCGTCGGCCCAACGCCTTGCACGGCGGTACGAGGCCAAGTTGTCCGACATGAGGGCGGCGTCAATTAAGGCTCAATGACCCCACTCTTGGTTCAACTCCAATCGCTCCACCAACAACTCATCTAACCCCAGTCCGTTGGCTACTACTGCCCAAAACAGGACCACTCCTATTTCAAACCCACCAAATACCACCACTCCACCCTAACGACCGACCAACTCTGCTCCTTTTCGGCGTTGGTCCACCACTAAACAACGGGAACGTCAAGCCAAAAACCTTTGTTGGACATGTGAGGAGCCCTACACTAAGGACCATGTTTGCAAACGACCATTTCTGGCTATTCTGGATCCACCCATGCCTCAAGATCAAACTGATGCGGGTGAATTCCATGACTGCCCCTTTGACCTTCAGGACATCACTGCTGATGCTGAAGCCACCCTACCGTTGAATGCCATTACCAAGACTAAATTGGGAGAGATGATGAGACTTGCAAGAGACATCAATGGGCACCCTATCTGTGTATTCATCGATTGTGGCTCTGCCTCAAACTTTCTCAACCCTGCCTTCGCCAAACAACTCAATTTGAGTGTAACCCAACCAGGACTGCTGCAGTTTACCTCTGCCTCCAGCCACCCACTATCGCCGGCAGAGCAGGCAACAAATGTCACTATCTCTATGCAAGGTTACTCATTCACTAGTGATTTTCTCGTTCTTGCAGTGGATGAGTGCGATTTAATTCTTGGTGCGGAATGGTTATCCACGTTGGGATTTATTGGATGACATTTAGCGGATAAGGTCATGTTCTTCACTGTTGATGGTCAATATTATACTCTCCAGAGGATCACCAATTACCAACCAACCCATAAAACTGGTGACCTCCTTGCAATTTTGGAGGCTAATCAAATGGACTATCTTGATGACTCACTCAAGCCCAACCCACTCAACACAGTACCCATCCTGCCATTCAAAACCTGTTGACTCAGTTTCACGAGTTATTTGAACCTCATATTGGGCTTCCTCCGAAACGGGCTAGAGACCACCGTATTACACTTATTCCTGGCGCGGGGCCTGTTAATGTGTGACCCTACAAATATGCTCACTCTTAAAAGTCAGAAATTGAAACTCAAGTACCTGAGATGCTAGCCTCTGGTGTAATCCGCCATAGCTCAAGCCCATACTCCTCTTCGGTATTGTTGGTTCGAAAAAAAGATAAGACTTGGAGATTTTGCGTAGACTGCCGCGACTTGAATGCCGTAATGGTCAAGGACCGGTTTCCCTATTATGAGTCGATACATCCACCTGCAGTGTGATGTCAAGTTGTTTGTCGCGTCCTGTGATCAGTGTCAACGCCAGAATTATGAGTCGATACATCCACCTGGCCTATTACAGCCTCTCCCTATTCCACATGAAACCTGGGAAGATATTTCAATGGATTTTGTGGAAGGTTTGCCGGATTCTCAAGGGTATAATGCCATCATGGTTGTTGTAGATAGACTTTCCAAATACACCCACTTCATTCCAGTCACACATCCATTCACAGCTGCCCATATTGCAGATGTGTTCACAAATGAAATTTTCCAGTCTCCATGGTCTTCCCCGACCCATCGTCAGTGACCAGGACCCAGTATTTTAAGCAACTTCTGGCTCTAATTTTTCAAACTACAAGGCACACAACTCTGTCACAACTCGGCCTACCACCCCCAGTCTGACGGTTAAACAGAAGTGGTGAACCGCTCCCTAGAACACTTCCTTCGCTGTTTTGTATTCGACAAGCCTCGAAATTGGAAGAATCTTCTCCAATTGGCGTAATTCTGGCACAACACAACATATCACTCTTCAATACAAACCACCCCATTCCAGGCTTTGTATGGACACCCTCCCCCTGCTATCAGTAGGTACATACCGAGCACAACAACGATTCACAAGGCGGACGAGACACTAAAATCTAGAGATGCGCTATTGCAAGAACTCAAATCACATCTCACTGTGGCACAAGATCGAATGAAGCAATTTGCAGACCGCAAAAGAACAGAGCGAGAATTTACCGTGGGTGATTGGGTATTCCTCAAAATCCAACCTTGTCGACAGCGATCCCTTGCTCACCGCACCAGCCAAAAATTGAGTCCAAGGTTTTATGGACCATTCCAAATAGAGGAGCGAATTGGATCGGTAGCCTATCGTCTCAAGCTTCCACCATCTGCCAAGATACATCCTGTCTTCCACGTCTCTACTCAAGAAGCGACTCGGAGAAGGCATTCCGGTCACCACCACTCTTCCACCCTTTAGTGATCAAGGCGAGCTGCAATGGATCCCAAAGAAGGTGTTAGACATGAGATTCAGGACCAAGAAGAATCAGACAACCACCACTTGGCTTATTCAATGGGAAAGGCTCTCTGAGAAAGAGGCAACTTGGGAAGATGCAAGAACTAATGCAGCACACTTTCTGACGTTTTATGCTTGAGGCCAAACACGTTTTGGGGAAGGGAGAAGTTGTTAGGAATAACATCACTTCTACCATCTTTTATATATATTATTCTTAGTTGGTCCATTGCAAGCCCAGTTATTGTGTGTAGCCCAATTTGGTCTTCGTTAGCCCAGTTTGGTCTTCATCTAATGCAAGCCAGGGCATTTCAAGGTGTAGTTCTTTAGTGCTCCCTAGTATTAAAACCAAGATGTAGTGTTCTTGGGTCTCAGAGTATTAAAAGCAAGGATGATACCTAAAGCAGATATATGAACCCAAGGATGAAGCATTTATAAATCTATTACTAATACACTAATACTTGTCCATCTTTTTACTTCTTTCCACCTACAATAACTGATGAACCCAGATCTTTTGTACACATTTTCAATGAACTGACCCAGCAGAACTTCCACTAGCCATATTGAGATACTAAATATCCAATACTCCAACAGCATTGCAGTTCTTCCCAATGCTACTTCACTCACTGTTCTGAGAAATTACCTCCCCAAACTTGAGAAAGAGCTGTGCGTCTGAGGTACTCATAGATGGACAGTTGAGCATGTGTGGGGTTTTGAGGTTTGCATACTCATCCATGTAGCACGGCGCTTTGACAGATGAGAGTGTAGTGGATAGTGGATTTAGGGTTGGTTGTTTCAGCTGAGTAGGTGATGGCACAAGGCTACCCAAAACTCGTGTTACTTCATGCATAGTCGGCCGGTCTGTTGCCTGCCTCTTTGTGCATAGAAGTGCAAGCTGAAAAACCTTCTTCACTGCTCCAAGGTCCATGCATGTGGCTGTGATCTCCGGATCAACAGTTTCCATCACAGCATTGTTTGCTGTCTTGGATAAGATCTGAGCAAGAAATATGAAGCATATGTGAGGAACTGGATGATTCAACATTTGTTTAGCATGGTAAACAGTGAAAAGGAATGAATGAGGACTTACCAAATGATGGAGATTGCATTCATTGTCTACAGCTTTCCTTCCTGTTAGCAACTCCAGCATGACAATTCCATAACTATAAACATCTGATTTCTCAGTAAGGCGGGAAGTTCGAGCATACTCAGGGTCTATGTAGCCAATAGTGCCCATTACGCAGGTAGATGTATGGGTCTTTGACACGCATAAACTCTTGGCAATACCAAAATCAGTTAGATGAGCCTCGAAGTCCTTGTCCAACAGAATGTTAGACGACTTCACATCCCTGTGTATGATACGTGGACTACAATCATGATGGAGATAGGCAAGCCCTTGGGCTGCTCCAAGTGCTATCTGGACACGAGTTTCCCAGTCGAGCTTTTTCTTCTTGGTTGTTGGGCCTAGCAAAATAAATACAAGTAAATCACCTCGTAAACATAACAGTGTAGATGTAGCTAAATCTATTAATCCACCCTGTTAGATGACAGATAGTGTTTAGGGA
The DNA here is from genome assembly GCA_951800085.1 of Comarum palustre. NCBI lineage: Eukaryota > Viridiplantae > Streptophyta > Magnoliopsida > Rosales > Rosaceae > Comarum > Comarum palustre. Next base: position 14,937,532 of record OX637589.1, read on the forward strand.
CTAATAATTTACACAATCAAGATACTAGGAACATATTGACTTACCATGTAGGAGATCCCAGAGACTGCCATTTTCCATGTAATCATAAAAGAGAAGGTTTCCAGAAGAAGACAAGGAGTATCCTTGGAGGCTGACCAGATTTCGGTGCTTGATACTGCCAACTGTTTCAAGTTCTGTCTCAAACTCCTTCAAGCATGGTGGATAATGAGAGTAGAGTCTCTTGATCGCTACTGGCCTACAATTCTTAAGAACACATTTGTATACCGTGCTTGATGCCCCATAACCAATTATATACTTTTCACTCAAGTTTTCAGTCATCCTCATGATATCCTCATACACATGAAGTGCCATATTCATGTTAAGAATCACTAGCTTTGGCGTGGAGTAATTAACTACTGTTACACAATTATAAAATTCATTAGCCAGGAACTTTCTACTAAAGCTAGCCCTAACAAGGTGATGAAGGTATCAGTTATAATCACAGCATACGTCTTTCTTTATTATTACTTGATCACCAGGAAGTGCTAATAGATATGGTAATCATTAACCTTCTTGCCATTTAGCCAACTTTGTTTTCCTCTCAAAATGTCTCATCAATTGTGAGTGTTTCATTCAAATTCAGTCAACTTACTAAAATATATTCCTGAACTAAACTTGTGACCTCATTATATAAAATGATATTGTCAGAAATGATCAACATCTACACTAAGCATCCATGGGGTGCAGAAATATCACAAAAGAGTACCTGGTTTGTCAAGTGAACCATCAGGGAAAGGAGTTGGATGGTAAGGGCGGCAGGCAGCAACAAGGATCATGAGAAGAATCACAAGGGCACCAAGGGCAATTCCCAGGATTGCCGCTTTAGACAAGGCAACTGCAGAGAGAAGAAATGGACAGGATGAAAACTGTAATCGCTTTATGTTAAAATATATGCAGTCTACCTTGTTGTGTTATGTCCACAAACCATATTGATTGCACTTGATACTCCGGATAAACAAAAAGTAATGGCAATTAACTGTCTTCATTGACAATAAAATTTACCTCTCTCTGTTGGATGGGACTCGTGACAGGGAGAATTGAGCCAATAGCCACAAAGATCAGGATTTCCAACAAAACTGCACAGAAAAGGTTCAATTAGCCAAAAGGAAACAAAAAAAACATGAAAAAGGCGTTGCGATAACATTACGTGGATGTCAATGACGTAAGCTAAACCATCAATACAAAATCAGCGTCCCTAACCTGTCGGGTGAAAACCTTGAGAAGTTATTGGATGTGGGAATATCTCCCCCCAAGTTGTTATAAGACACATTTCTGCAAGGATTCAATTTCACACTGGTGAAAACTTAACAATACATAGGCAATCATATATTCTTATATCAGGCTGCGGTACATAAAAAATGAAATCAAAATAGTCAATAAGAATTAACTCACAGCACCGCAAGACTGAGGCAATTGATCAAAGACACCACTTCCCCTGATATATTGTTGTGCTCTAGCCTCCTGCAATAATTTCACAAGTGACGACAATATCAAAACAAAAAACATCAAGTTTCAGTACTTAAACATCCTAAACTTTGGACAACAAGAGACATGGACACTTACAGTGCGAACAAATTCTGCAGCTGACTGAGCTCCTGAGGAATCATTCCTGTGAGCTGATTATTTGAAAGATCTCTGCAAAACATGTCTATGATTAGAGAAGAAATAACATGCGCACATACACAGACATACAAGACGGAAGGAAGTAAATAGTAAAAATAACTGTAACAAGCACTTACATGTCCACAACACTCCTTAGATTACCAAACTCTGCCGGAATAAATCCTGTCATATGATTTCTACTCAAATTCCTAGCGAAGTAAAACAGGTTTCAGTACAGAAAAACAAGAAAATCCATGAAAACAAAAAAATGAAGCAGTTGAACTCACAGCTTAAGAAGATGTTCCAAATCACCAAGTGAAGACGGTATGGTACCACTAAACTTGTTGTTAGAAAGATCCCTGTTCAAAAATATGAAAACATATACTTAGAGAAAGCAACAGGAGAGGAATAAACTAGACTGATTTATTCTTACAAAGTATCCAAATTGCCAATCCGAGATAGCTCAATCGGTATGCAGCCATGAAGACTGTTGGAGGACAGATTTCTAAGAAAAAAAAATAATATTTTTGTTAATGAACCTTGCTCCCACTATCAGTCCAATAACATGACCAAGACAAACATGAAAGATATATGGTAGAAAACAAAAGTATAATATTTCAACGGTAAACCAATTTTCACAAAGAGATTGGCGAAACTTACAGATCAGTCAAACTCTCCAGCCTCTGGAGAGCAGGTGGGATGGTTCCATTCAATTTATTCCCATGCACATTGCTGATAAAAACATCAATTAGATAAATCCACCTTGAACTAGGTTTATAAAACAAAGTAATAGTTGAGGTTGTATGCTTACAGGGTGTTGAGATTGGTACATGAGCTAAGATTATCAGGGATGGGCCCTTGAAGATTGTTGTTAGCAACATTTCTGCAAGTTTATTAATTGAGCAACTTAACTTCAGACATGCAACACCATTCTGAATTTAAAAATCGTGGCAAGAAAACCTACAGGTCAAACAAGTTGGTAAGCATCCCAAGTTCAGGTGGAATTTGTCCGGTAAGATGGTTGTCGTTCAACACCCTGCAAACATAAAAAGCAAAGCTTAGAGAAGATGAAACTCAAAAAATTCTTAAAATAACAAGTGGCACACTGCATGCACATCACATGAATATATCAAAACTAAGATGTTTTTAGATGCATTTAGTAGACAAAACATGTAATGGAAGAATTAAATATTTAAAATTAAAAAGGTAAGTCTCATACAAATAATGAAGCTGTTCCATTTGTCCGAGCTCTGGGGGAATTGATCCTGTAAGCTTGTTGGCATGCAAATACCTATACAATTCACGATATTCAGTCAGTCTCTTGCATAGAAAAATCTGGTCTGGCCAGGCAAGCCTGTTCAGAAGTAAATTGATGATGCTGTTGCATGCTTGATGTAGGTCTATGATGCATAAATGACATATACCATTCAATAACTTAAACGCTTGTATTGAATACAAATTACAGCTCTTTCCGATGATCTGTTGCAAATTAGATGTATGTTCGTGATGAGCGTGATGGTAGTTTTACAAACCCATGCACTCATATTATAATTTCTTTTAATGAAGTTTATGTCTCCTATACTGTAATACTTACAATTTCTCTGTATAAGTCAAATTCCCCAGAATAGGAGGAATCGGTCCACTTAGCATATTGCCGCTCAAATCTCTGGATTTGAGACAAGACATATAAGAATTATAAGACACATAAGAGATGAAACTTCAAAAGAGTACGAACTCAGATATATACAGTTAAACGACTTACAACACAGCAAGTGCCTGCATCAGGCCAATCACAGAAGGGATAGGCCCAGACAGTTGATTACCCTGCAATGATCTTGCAACAAAAAAGAAGAGAATATTTGACAAATTAATAACTCAAGTTCTCATGATGACAACACAAGATGATGACAATGTCAAAGAAATAGGAAGTGCATACAAGGTGGCTACTTGTAGGAACCCAATGTTAAAAGGAATCTCTCCAGTTAGCTGGTTATAGGACAGATCCCTGCCATTAAAAACATGCAAGACATATGTCCATAATCCTAGTGAGGCATTACTAAAAATTTCAATTGACAAGTAGGATAAAATACGCACAAGACTTGGAAGGAAGTGCAGTTCCCTATATTCTGAGGAATGCTACCAGTCAAACTGTTGTTTCTCACATCGCTGGAGCATAATAGAGAAGATTGTTATACCTGTTGGACAATGTAAATACGTTCAAGACTTGAGTGAAGAGGTTGAAAGACAACTTACAAATACCATAACCCAGTTAACTGGCACATATCTGGAGAAAGTTTCCCAACTAAATTGTTCCCTCGCAAACCACTACAACGAATATGATATGAAATTGAATTAAAGATGGAATAACATCAAAATAAAGAATAAGATTTGGAATAACAAACTTATCAATTTACTCACAGATATTGTAGAACTTCATTCCAGTAAATAAGCCTTGGTATTTCCCCACTGAGATTATTCTGGGCCAGGTCTCTACAACAAACCCCCATATTAATAACAAAAAATGAAATAATGGTAAAAAAAATTGGTGATTTAATTATTTTAATTAAGTTTAGAATTCAGAATGCAGATGGGAAAAAAGAACTTACAACATCTTCAGGTTCGGAATCTGGGACAATGTTGAAGGGAGTGGTCCGATCAACTGATTATTTTTCAACATTCTGGAAGTCCAATAAGAAAGTCAGACTAATATAAAATATACAGAGTTCTTTTGCCTATAAAATCAAGTACTTCCAGAACTTACATGGATTCCAGTTGCTTCAACTTGGATATTGAAAATGGGATATCTCCATGTATCTCGTTAAAGGACAGGTCCCTAATCACAGTCATTGATTAGTGTTAGAACCTTGCATTACTTTATCTACAAATCTTAATGAGCATAAGCAAATCCTAATCCAGTTAGAGACATTACAGGTATCTCAGAGACGAACAGTCACCAATCTCATCTGGGATCTGGCCTGAAACTCGGTTTCCTCTCAAATCACTGATCAAATAAGACGCAACAAAATTCAATCTTTTTACTTAAATACCCACCACTCTTTTGAAAGCTAGAAATGAAAGAACCAGGAAAATGTGGTACATAAGTGTTTACATGGACTGGAGGCCCTTGAGGCTTCCTATTGCAGGTGAGATTTCCCCATCAAGATTTAGACTTGATAGATTCCTGCACACAACACAAAACAGCGAACCCCGAATGAAACAAAAAGAACCAGATTGTGTAGTAAAATTATAATAATCACAATAATTAAGTCAACATCAAATAAGAAAACGAAAAGCGGCTTACAGTGATATCACATTGAAGGTGACATTGTCACATGTGACGCCTCTCCAAGCACAATAGTCTAAAGACGGTGAGTCTCCTCTCCAGTCGTATAGAACATTGTCCACATCCCTAAACGATTTCTTTATCTCCAGCAGTGTTGCTCCTTCATATTATAATCAAACATTTCAGTTTCACAAATTAAAAGCTATAAAAACCCATTAATCAACACTAAAAAACCCATTTAAACCACAAAAATTCTCTGCTTTAATGAAATGAAAACCTCTACTAAGCGACTCAAGTCAGTTAAGCTGAAGACTGAAACTTTACACCCCTCAAGTTTTCTGGGTACCAAAAACAGCTCAAAAACCATTTATGTTCTATAGAAATAGAAGCCAGTTACTAATAGTCAGTTAGTCACTCAAAGGTAGAAGCTTTACAGTGTTGACAGTACCAAAAACAGAGCAAAAATCACCAGAGCTTCTGAAACTCACCTTCATCTGAATCCACATTACCAAAGCTCACACAAACAAGCAAACCCAGAAACAGCAACAAGTCAAACCGAAATTCCATAACTACCCTCCTATCAAAAGCCCATTGCACAAGTTATACTTCTTCTTCTTCTTCTTCTTCTTCTTCTTCAGCTAGTCTTGTCTGAAACACAGAGAAGTACCCTCCAAAAAGCCAAAGATGCCTCTATCTCTCTTAGCTCCTTAAACTGAAATGTTGGGTTTTAGAAAAAGCTCCTTCCTTCGTCTTTGTTTATTCAAAGTCTGAACTGGGTGTGTGACTGAAATATATTCTGGAACTCTCTCTAAGTTAAAGCCTGTGCTTGTTCCATCACATCGCTCTGCCACATTGGGTTCTCTAATACAACTGTTAACAAACAGAGAGAGAGGCTAGGCTTTAGAGTGCTTGCTAGAGAGAGAGAATTCAGAGGAGAAATTATTTGGTGGATAAAGTTAAAAAGGCCACATGCCAGAGGTCTGCAATGAAAACCTGCAAAAACATTACTACTGTCTAGTGTCTACTGCCTCTGCCCAGCTCTCTCTCTCTCTGACTCTATGGACTTTCCTGTTATTTATTTTTTCAGTTTTTTGGATTTCTCTTTTCGCTGTGTCTAAATTAGAGGTGGAATCGGGATGGAACGGTTTGGGATTCATCCCATCCTGAAACCGATCTTGATGTTTTTTTGAGATCGGTACGGGACGAAATTGATGTTTTTGAGATTTGGTATCGAACCGTCCTGATACTGAATAGTTCGGGACGGGTTCGGGACAGAACCAAAAGCAAAACGGCCAAAACCTGCATCTGCTTAATTTCTAGTCTCAGCTCAGCCTCTGCAAAACCTCAAAACAATGAAGACATTGCCTATCACAGACCGTACACATTTAAACAATGAAGCAAAAGGCCAACACAAAATCCCAGAACCCAAAACCCTACAGCTTCTAAAAATCCTTAGAGTCCTAAACGATGAGTTCCATGGAGCTTGAAGCTATGGAGGCATGTGATTCAGACAATACCCAAATGTCGGAGCAGTCTTTGATGACGACTACTGAATTATATGTTCTCCAAAACCAGAATGGTAGAAGCAGAGGAGAACCCGAGCTGCAGAAGAACAAGTTGAGACCATTGAAGCTTGCAAAATCGCCGTCGAGAAGAAGATCCAATGATGCAACTGCGGCTATTCCACAGGCAAGTCTGTTGTAGTGTTATTCATTGTTCTATTTGGTTAGAATACAAAAAGATTGAGGATCAATAGCTGTTTTTGTTTTTGGGGTGGTGGTTTTTCTGCATAACTCAGGTAGAGTATTGAAAAGGAGGTCTAGTTTTAAGCCTGTTAACAATTTAACAAGAATGTCGAGTGTGAAATTCAAGAACTCTTTGGTGAGGAATAGCACTGGAGAAACCCAACTGAATAAGCATAAATCATCATCATCACCAAACTTTTTGAAGGAGACCTGCTGCTCTTCGGAATCGAGTTATTGCAGCACTAGTAATTCAACCCCCAACTCTGCTCACAAGTCAACAAGACCGATCCCGGCCCATTTAAGAAATTCGGGCTTTTCGGGACGGATAGAGCCTATACCGATCCCGGCCCATTTAAGAAATTCGGGATCAAGTTCGGTATCGGGACGTCGTATCTGAACTTTCTGTCCCGTTCGGTATCGGTACGGGATGGACGGGTTCGGGATCGAGATTTCGGGTCCAAATTCCCACCCCTAGTCTAAATGTCCATAGTGATATAAGCAGTCGTCTTCCTTTCGTTAATAATAGTAATCAAGGCAGCTATCATCTGATATTAAGTTTTAATTTTTTTCATTCAATTTTTTTTACATATATCACCTCCTTATTATCAGGAGTATCATTATAACATTCGCATATTCGCTCAACGTGATAAATCCAACTTTTTTCATTAGACCAAACTCACATGAGTCAAAGCCAGTCACCTTCCCTTCCATTTTATCTTTGGAAAATTGGGACATGTGCACCATAGACAATTTTTTTTATGAATTTAGTTTTTTATTTTTTATGTTTATTTGGTTTGGTTTCGTTACTATCGATCTGAGTTCGGTTTCTTTTCCCTGTATATTTTCAAAACTTGTAACCTTATTAAAAAACTGTGGATGACCCGATACATATGACCAGGTGCACCTCAGATGCTCACCAGTTTTCATATGCCTTTGTTTATTTATATCTTTTGAAATTTCTGATATTGTAATGCCGTCCTCCAATTATTTCGTTTCTAGTTTCTTCATCCTGCATGTTTGGCAATAACTCCAAATCCATGATCAAGTGATTTGATGGTGTTTGTAACATAAATTGAAGCTTGAAAGGTATAAGATTGTCTTTTTTTGAACAGGAAAGGTATAAGTTTGTCTTAGAGAAAGAACTTAAATCTTTGATTATTTTGTTTGGGAATGGAATGACAAAACACTTTTCTCTTATCGTGTTAGATTAGAATGAAACTGCACATGACATTATATGTAAAACGAATCAAAATATCATTGGTAGCACTAATGAGATTTAAGATGAGCTTAATTGCTCAACACAATGACGTAGGCACATGAAAGGCCGATAGGGCTATAGCCTAACAAAAAACTGTCTTATTCAAAAATAATGCACCACACGTATAATCAAGTTGTTTATGACTTTAGCTACCATGTAAGAGGTCACGTGTTCGATTCACATCATTCTTCCAACTTCAACAATTTTCAATTTCTTCTTTTTTTGGTTGATTCTTGCTTGTTTTTTCCCTTTCTTCGTTTACTAACTTTCAGTTTCTTTTTGTACTAAGCTGCTAATTATACATAACGGTTCATTTGGTGATACAATAGATATTGATTGTAAAGTATTATATGCATGTTAGGTTATGGAAACTCAAAAAAAATTCGGCTACTCTGTAACTGAAGACACCAAAAATTAGCCCAACCCATCTTGTATTCCTGGATACGTCCCTGGCTCAACATGTTCTTGAAGTTGACATTACTTGACTTTTTTTGTTACTATAAGGTGATGGAATTGTGATCAAAGTTTAGTTTCTGAAAATTTGGAAGCAAAACAATGCAATGCATCTTCAAATTTTTCTTCAGCAGTTCAGGTGGTTCATATGTGTGAGAAGAAATAATTGAAGGTATAATTAAGTATCCTAGAACTAGTTTTGGTGGTCAGGAAAGAATTAAAACTATGATAGCTTGTGTAATGAGCTCCATCTAACCCAATACATAAAAAATGGTATTTAGCAATCGACTAATGCTTCACTAAACAAATGCCCTTCGCTTTTTTTATGTTTGTATGAAAAAAAATGCCCTTCACTTTCCATTTTCGGGGCCCCATTCCAAATGTATCAACTACATTGTGTATAGACAGTAGAAATTCATACTCATACATCAGACGCAGTAATTGCATTTCAAGAAGATAATATTTAACCACAACGAGATTGATATCTTTTATTACAAACCACTTCCACCAACAAATTCATTGAGGAATTAAGCTGCAAATGAATTGGTTAGGGTTTGTAATTGAAAAAAGAATGCATGCATGCATGCAGAGGGGTCAGAAACGAGTGGGCGCCAAAGGTCCCAGTGAATTTTACTCGAACCAAAGAAAATGTTACCTTTTTACACCTCGGGAAGGTCATTTGTATCGTACCGTCCTCTCCGCCTGACACAGCACGAGTTATGGGCCCTCAAAAGCTGGCGGAGATGACGACAGCCCATTGACGGGCTCCGTTAACGTCGTTGTCGGAGCCCAGGCCTCTCACTCTCCCACGTCCCGCTCGGTACTCTTTTGTCCATTAACGCGTGTCTCTACATATTTTTACTTTACTAGAAAGTTATTTCACTTATTTGAGAAATAAGTGGTCAGATAAGTAACTAATTTTCAGCTTTACCGTTAATCCGCGAATGTTTCCTCTGTTTAGGGTATGCCCCTCTTATGGCAACATTATCTGTTACCAAGAAAATTATAATTACTACACCATTCATGAGATGCCACGTGGATTGTGAACCTCGAGTTTCAAAATCTACTTTTTTTTCCTTTTTCCTTGGTTTGTTTTTCCTCTAAGTTTGCTCCTCTATTTGAGGAGATGTAGCCACTATTTGAGAAATAAGAGGTGTTGTTTATGTTTTTCGTGCAACGGTATAAAAAAAATAACATTTCATATTACTGTTTATTAATTAATTTATTAAATTACCAAACTTTTCTTTTAATTTCTTAATGTCAATGTGCATGTCGACACGAGTTCACCGGTGTCTTCGAAATATTTTTCAATTTTCAGAGCATTGAGCTATTTTCCATGATTTATCGAAGTTTCGATAAATTATACTCATTTTTATGAAATTAGGAAATTGTTTTTCAAAAAATTATTAATTCTCAGCAATTGGTCAATCTCTCATTTTAAAATCTCAACTGTTCATTTTCTTTTAAAAGGAGTAGAAGTGTTGACTTCGGTCAAAATCCCTCCTCTCTCTCGACTTCTCTATTCTCCCTCACTTTCTCTCACCTTCACCAGCAACGCACGGCAGAGCTCTGCCGTCCAGCCACCACCGGCCACGAGACTACTCTCATTCTTTTCCTTTCATCATTTCCTACAAAGCCCAATGATCAAATCACACATGCATCCACAATCGGAGGAGATTGAAATCCGAGAGCTCCGACTGTTTTCTCAGATTCTAACGACCCCCGACAACAACAAAGGTGATATTCTTGTTCCTCTTCCTCTTTCTCATCCTTCATATGCCTTTGCATGAGTTCTAATCCTTAAATCCCCTTTTCTGGGCATGTCTCGGTTTACCGGTGTCACGCCCCGACCCAAGATTACCTCCCTAACCCTGGGTTAAGACGTGCGGGACCTAACACAAGAGAGATTTACTCGAAATCCCCCTTGAGCCAGGATAACCCTATTCAAACAGTCCAAGCGGTGCCGGAATAGACCTCAAACCGGAGGTTATCCCGATTCCCACATTTGAATCTCAAATGTGCCATTTAAGGAACCTAGGGGTTCTAATAATATTTGTGACTGCACCCGAATCCTGGTCAGGCTGCCTACGTACCCTGTCTTCAGGGATCAAGCCACACGTAGCTCTTATATTAACTAACACCCTAACCGGGCAAATCCCGCTATTCTATTTATCGGTTGCTTTCTAAATGAGGATAGCATACACCTAACGCATATCCTGAGTTAACCTCTCAAATGAGGTATCCACCGACCAACTAACCCTCGGGTTTAAACCGATCACTCTACCATTCATAACAATAACATCCATACACAGAAAGGCGGATAAAAAGGCAATCACACGATTATAAACAACCATCACACACAACTATAAATAAAAAACATCGTAGCATCCACGTAAATAAACCAAACCATGGGCATTTAAGATATTTCCTCCTACTTGGCATCCATGAAAATAACTATAATTACCAGAGGTATTTATGGTATTACCACCTCAACGGTATTCCTGTAATTAGCCCAACATTGTCAGGGGCAACATGGACATTTTAGCCTTAATGGCAGTTTCGTAATTAATCTGAACTACCAGGGGCCTTTTAGGAATTTCAGCCTTAGTGGCAGCCCCTGTAAACATACAAATCAGCCAAGGTCAGTCTGGTCTTTTTAACCTCAATGGCAGCCCCGTAAATATACAATTCTGTCAGGGGTATTTCTGTCATTTTGGTCTCAGTGGCTGTTTTGTAAATTAATAAAACTACCAGGGGTATTTCCGGGATTCCAACCTGGGTGGCACCCCTGTAATTACCCTAACCTGCCAAGGACAATTCTGTCATTTTTCCAACACAGTAAATCGGTAGAAATCCAGATCTACCGCGGTAAAAATCCAAGAATTTACCCTAACCATTTCCGGTCAACTAGTTTGGCCGGAGAAGTGGATTTTCTCGGCCAAACCCTGCTCCTCTACCTACAACTCTAGAATCTATCCCAACACAACACCCTTTACTGGTCTAAAACAGTAGGAGAAAGGGAAACAGAGGTTACCCAGGCGAGCCCGAAGCTCGACGACGGCACCCACAACCTTTCTCCAGTCCTTCCTCCACCTCCTCGACAAACCTTCTCCCTCAGGCGCTACTGCACCTCCCTAGCGCCGCTGCAGCTGGTGAGCGCCAGGCACGCTCAGTGCAGGCCTAGCAGGTTCGCTGGGTTGGTGTGTTGGGCGAGGCGGAGTTGAGGGACGTTAGCTGGTGGTCTAGTCGTGGTCGTCGAGACGAGGCGAACTTGATGGCGGCGGCGGTGAGAAGGGACTCGCGCCGGTGCTCTGGTGAGAGGAGAACAGAGAACAAGAGAGAGAGAGAGAGAAAGAGCGAGTGAGGGATCGAAGGAGGAGAGAGAATCCCCCTTCCCCGGTCAACTGCCCCCCCTTTATATAATTAAACTGACGGCCCGGATTTGACCTCCAAGAAATCAACGGTCCAGATGAATAATGAAAAATTACCCTAAACAGTAAATAGATATTTTCTATTTACTTTTACCACACGGTAACTATACAATATCTCGCATAACTTTCGCATACGAACTCCGATTAATTCATAGGACATACCCACGGGTTCGTATTAATGACCTCTACAACTTTCCCGAAGGAAACTTTCTCAAATTCTTGACTTAACGCAAAGTCCTCTTTTCCTACGGTAAGGTAATTTAACCTTTGTTACTTCCGTAAATTGGATAAATTCGTAACTAACAACTCGTAGCTCCGGAAATTCTTCTGGGCATACCGGGGAAACTTGTATTAACATACTCTACCCCTCGAGACATTAATTCTAATTTCCCCCAGAACCGCGAATATCTCGATATTAATTCGAGGAAAATTAACAGTGCGGTTACCATTCTCTTTAACTCGTCTAATCCCGGTAAAAAATGTTAATTTCGGGACGGGGTGTTACAACCGGCGTGGGATCGACCGAATTGGACCAAATTGAGCATATTTCGGCTCCACTAGGACTGCTCGTGCTGAAGAACAAGCAGAGATTGCTCGAGCAACTGCTCATCGAGCAGGTCAACGTGCGGTCGTCGACCTCTCTTCTCATTGCTGCACATTGATTCCAGACTGATCGTGCTATTTTCCGCCCAGGTCCGCCTCCACACCTCTCTGCTCATGCTATTCCAGGCACCGGTGCAGATGCTCTAAGCACTTCCTATTTTTTCGCTTTATCTTAGAAATTTCACGTCTTGTAGTTGGTTTAGTAAGTTTACAACTTAAGAAAAAAGGAAAATTTCAACAAAAAGCCTCTCCGACAACTAGTTTGGGAACAAACTAACTGAAAAACTCTACAAATTTGGGGAGGGCAACTGCCTACCCAAATCTTCAGACATTGAAGACCATGACTTGTATTAGCAAGAGCATCCGTCATAAAATTTGCTTCACGAAAAATATGGGTGAAGTAAATGTTGTCAAACCAATAAGATACAAGATATCACAGATAATTGTTTTGATTCTCTAGAGAGTGTTGGTTGGATTCTGAAGACAACTAATCACCACTAACGAGTCCCCTTCAACTAGCATATTCTTGTGATTGAATCTCTTGGCAACTAACAAACCATCTTTAAAGGTAAAGCACTCTGAAGCAGGAATAATTGAAGAGTATAAATGTTGAGCACCAACCACAAGAGGATTACCATCAGAATTTCTTAAAATAAAACCAACAACAACAACCCATTTTGGATCAGACAAAGTCCATTTGATGCAAAAAACCACATTAGAAGAGGCATAGAATCCTGAAAAGTTGATCTCTCGATAAGCAGAGCCCATCAAGACAACAACAAATAACAATGAGGAATGGTTAAACTGCCCAAACTGAAAAATAACATGGTTTCGAGATTTCCAAATCTGTCAGCAAACCAAGCGGTCCTTAAATTCAGTGCTTGAATCATTCTTAAAAATAAAGTCCAACCAATCTCCCACATAATGGTAAGCTATAAGAGAAGGCAAATTACTGCAGTTTGCTCACATAGTTGCATTGCAGGAACAATTAGCAAACAGATGGTCACTAGATTTTATATCAGAACCACACAGCACATATCTTATCAATTTCGTTTATAAAACGAGCTAGATAAGCTCTAGTTTTAAGTCTTTCTATCAAAAGCAACAAACTAAAAATTTTCACTTTGGGAGGAATTTTCATATTCCACTCTATTTAAAAGATCTGCTTTTTACTGCTTAGATAGTTTACTTTGCATCCAAGTAGCCGATTTAACAGAAAATATTCTATTTGAGGTAGAGCCCCAAACAAATTCGTTTTCAAAGTATGCAATAGGAATATTAATAGAGGAAATAACATTATCAGTAGGTCTATCAAGAAAAGATAATAATTTGGGGATGTTTCAACAACCATTCTCAATAAAATCAGTCATTGTAGCATCAATATCAATCATATATTTAACTGAATCATATAACAGATTAATTAAGGGAAAATCATAGATCTAATTAAAATTTCAAAATTTAATATTCTTACTGTTCCCAAGATCCATCTCATACTAGAGATAATAATGCTTATAACATCTAAAATTCTTTTCCAAGCATAAGAATGATTGAGTTTCTTTTTTAGGTCAAAAAATGAATACTAGGTACTTATGGGTGACAATTTTTGGAACTCTATTTAATTTAAAAATCTATTTAATTTTTGGAATATCTTATTAATTTAAAACTCTATTTAAATGAACAAAAATTATTGCCACACAACACATTTGTGAACAATGACTTCTCATCTCAAAAGGCCATAGAATCGACGATAACAGATGAAATGTGTAAAATATCGTGTGAGTTCAACAAGAATAATACAGTTAGAACACAAAAGAATTTACAAAAATGGACTATTTATTATGAAATCATTATAAATGAATAATTAATTATATGTATATTAAGGAATTATTAATTTATATATTGATTGAGGTCTATGTGAATTTTTATACTTATATTATCTTATAAATTTAACGAATTGTTAATTTATCACATCGTCTCTAACACGGGACCAACAAAAATGATTATTTTATCAAAATTATTAATTAATCAAACATTAAATTATTGAGTTTGTATTGTAGGTAGGCAAGAATGTATGGAAGTACTCAACAATGTAAATGTAGTCCCTTAATCTAGCTGCTTGGGGACAATTCTCATACCCAATGATGTAATTGAGGAGGAATTTTGTAGTGTTACCGTAGCACCACGTGACAATGCTTAATGACGTTACAGTCCAATTAGAACAAGACATATGGATTTATTACAATTAAACTTAAATATGTGGTTTTTGTTATATTGTTAAAGACCATTTTGAGTTTCTTATTGTTTTTTAAATACTAAGCCCTAAACTCTATACCCTATACCCAATATCCTAAACCATATACCATATACCCGATACCTAAACTTAAACCAATTGCAAAACGCTAACTCGCTAGGTACGAAATAAGGTAGTGTTCTGGATTAGATCATGTAGGCGAATGCACGCAAATGAATGACCAGCCCGGTGTCTTGCCAACACAATTCACGAGTGAAGTGACATTTTGTACTAAATAAGCCGAAGAAGATGTGCATAGAGCTTGAAAAAGAAGCACATAAATCAAACTGGTGCTAGGTTTTTAACCCAGAGAAAGAAAGGGAAGGGAGAACTGGAGGAGTACTGTTGGGTCCCCAAGCACATGCAAAGTGTTTTAGCATGAAATCACCATCAACTGCAATTTGTTCTCCTTCGCATGCCCATTAAACGTGTACAATAATGTTTTGGAGAGGGCCATCCACATATCATTCACCATTGTTCTCAATACCAAACTTGACCTCTTGCTCCTGAAGCATATCACTCCTTCAGAAAAGATGATATATCAATGTTCAAAAAATAACCAATTGACATCAATCATAGAATCATTTTTCTCGAGCAAAAGTAAAACCAAGCCAACGTCTACAATAATTTATCCATCAAGCGTAGGCCGTATTAGCTTACGCCAACACCAGATGAGCAATGAAATGAGACCCTCTCGACCACCATGCATGACACATCTCTCAGCCGTAGACGAACACACTCGAACGCACCGTCTCCTTAACCACCATGCATACATATCGGTCCCGGCGGAATTGACACCACCAAATTGCCAATTGGCTTGAAATAGTGAAGCAAAAGTAAATTTTATTGAAAAGAAAGCAAAAGGATGAGACACAAATGGAGTGGAGGGAAGAAAGCCAAAACTAACACAACTAAAACATCATGGCAAAGAGCCAAACAGAGAAAGCAACGTAGAAATATCCTGAAATCAGCCACCAAATT
The DNA here is from genome assembly GCA_951800085.1 of Comarum palustre. Classification (NCBI taxonomy): domain Eukaryota; kingdom Viridiplantae; phylum Streptophyta; class Magnoliopsida; order Rosales; family Rosaceae; genus Comarum; species Comarum palustre. Next base: position 14,953,217 of record OX637589.1, read on the forward strand.
TAGGCTCTTCTACATCAAGATGCAGCATAACAGTTTGTGTTCTTAGTGTATCGAACCAGCACTGGAACATGGTGAGGTTTGTTTGTCTTCTATTTTTGTGATCATATTCATACCCTTGAAATCAACATCATATGCTGTATCTCCCAAGTGTCTTTAACCAGAAAGAAACTTCATAAAAGGTCCACTTAAATGAAAGGTACTGTAATATAATTACTAGCTGTAGTTTCTGGTTCAGAGTGTTTAACACGTCTAGCAAAATGGTCTGGGGCTGTGCTATAAGTAAGCAATTAAATGAGTGTCGGCTGGTGGTGGGACGTCTGTACTGTGAGAAACAAGGACACCCAGATCAATTATTCAGTTCTTGTCTACCTCCCCATCATAAGCTCCATGCAGAGAGGCAGAAAGCATAGACTTTTGGTGATTTGGTATGGTAAGGTATTACTATTTGTGAAATGTTCATAGACTAATTACATAAGGAAGCAATAACTTCCTTGTTCCAATATTTGTTGATGGAAAAAGAATTGAACCAAATTATATTACTCAAAGCCTTGATTAGGCGTGTAAGCATTACCGGAGCTAATTCTTCCTTGCACTTTCGGATTTATGAAGCTGTAGAAGCAATGAGTTGGTTACTACAAAAATCGAGCTCAATGCCATCATCCCACCTGTCCAATCAAACAGTATTAATCAAAACTTGCATCTGAATATTGTTGTATTCCAATAACAACCTTTCCTAGCAAATATGAAAAAAAGAATGAGGAAATGGCTACTCACCAGAAAGTGATGGTGTCATGGCAAAATCGTAGTGCGGAAGCAGTACTCCGGCAGCTATGGGGATGGCAATTACGTTGTATGCAACAGCCCAACATAAATTCTGATACACTTTTGCCATTGTTGCCTGTGCAAGTTCCAGTGCATCTACAACCTGCCAGAAAGAGGTTCCCTTAGTATAAAGACATGGGGAGAAGCTCTTGATTAGTACTGTTAATGTAGATTGTAGAAATGACATACTTGGGATAATTTGTTTCCAAGAAGTATAATCGATGCAGCATTTGAAGCAGCATTTTCTTGACCCTCAATCTGAAGAGCAATCCCAACGTCCGCAAGAGCCAAAGAAGGTGCATCATTTATGCCATCACCAACCTGCAAAAAAGAACTAGTGTCATAAAGAGGTATAGCGAAACTTCCGATTCATGTCATGAGAATGCCTTAATAAACAATCAAAGAAAAACTATTTGATTGCATCCGTGGTCACATGGTTTAAACTATTAGTGAGAAAGTAGTCTGAGGTTCACATCCAAAACCAATTGACAATGGAGAGAGTAGCCCAAACCCTTATAAACCACAAGCAAGGTCACATTTTTCCCGATGTGGGATTTATATCTCAACAATTAGATATTTTACCAAAAACACCAGTTGATTCCATTGCTGAAAGGTAGAGTATAGAATGGATGTCGTTGAGTGAGGAAGACACTACACTAGGATTACAATGTTACAACAGCTCTGGCATGAATAAAAACATATGAACAAGCAAAATTTATAAGACAAATTATGGATGGTTACCATTGCAACATGATGCCCTGCAGCTTTAAGACTAGAAATAGCTCCAGATTTTCCCTGTGGAGTCAATGACGACTTGATAAATTCCTTATCTATTCCAACTGCTTTTGCTATAGTTGCAACTGCCTCTTCCCTGTCCCCAGAAAACAGGACAGTTTTGATACCCTTCTGCTGGAGCCTTCCAGTCAAAACAAAAAGATTTCAGCACACCATGCAGCAAAAAGTTCTTAATAACTTAAGTGATTAGAATAGTGTATAGAGGAAACTAATACAGCAAAAAAATCCAGAGTTAGGCTCCAACAGAAGAGTACAACAAATATTTGTTTATATCAGAAATCTAAAGACCAAATAATCCTCGGTCATTTTAACTTTTCAAATTTCCACTGCCTATTGTATGTAATGAAACCAAAGCCACATACAAAAAACACCAACACAAAACCACTGTAACAATCTATGTGATGGTTCTATGAAAACACAAAACATTGAATGAAAACAAAATGGCAGGAGCATCGCTCTACAAAATGACAGGAGCATCGCTCTGGTAGCCACCACAAATAAAAATAAGAATATCCTCTCTCATTCAAGAAAAATTCATGTATTCTGCACCTCAATGCTTAAAATGTGATAGAAATATTACCTAGCTACAGTAAGCTCAGCATCATGCCGCAGGCTGTCGGATATTGCAATAGCACCAATGGTACCTTCCCCTTCACGTCCAACATATACAATTGTTTTTGAATAATTTGAGGGTGTTATGCCTTCTGATGATTGACGTACGGCATGCTCTAGATTCAAAATTTCAGATCGTTCTGTTCTTCTCTGGAAACGCTCATGAACCCATTCCAAAGAACCCACGGCAACCAAAAGGCCATCTACTTCTGCTAATGTTCCAAAACCTGGTTCTGTTAATTGCCTTTTTGTGACTGGGATACTCAAGTTCAATGATTTGGCTTTGTTTAAGATAGCATTAGCAATTGGGTGTGATGCCGTACTCTCTACAGCAGCAGCAATTTGAAGAATTTCAGACTCCTTATACTTGAAAGATGCAATGCTAGAAACAGCAGGTTTTCCTTCAGTGAGGGTTCCTGTCTGAAGGTTAAAGCTTAGAGTGAGATTGCAGAAATCACTTGACCTAAGCTAGAGTGAAATAATTCATCTCTTCAGAGCCAGAACAATGTGTAAGAGTGAGTTTGATTGTGTAAATGGAAATCTACCTTGTCTAAAGCAAAATGATCTATACTGGCCAAGCGTTCCAATACATCTGCTCCTCTCACAAGGAGTCCTTGCCTTGCTCCTGATCAATTTTCAGTGCAACATAAAGTAAAATTAGAACTTTTCAGAAGTACGTTGGTGTTATAACTATAAAGAATGTCAACATGCTTGAATATATGATTAAATCTCTCAAACACCAAAATAACAATATTAAGTAGAGGACAGAAGTATGGCAGCACAAGTTTCTCACAGATATACAAAATCAAAGTGAATATAAACGAACATGATAGATGGTGTACCAAGAGAAGTGCCTACTAGGATTGCTGTGGGTGTGGCAAGACCCAGTGCACAAGGACAAGAAACTACCTGCAAAAGAACAGGAAAACTTCATGGAAACATACTGAGAGATTTCACTATGAATTGTAATTTTATTTTACTTTATTTTGAAAATTTGACAAGTATGTCTTACTACCTATTTTATTTTACTTTCTAGTATTTATCCGAACGGTTCAATATGATATCAAAGAGTAACGCGACAGACACCAGAATTACAGATACCAACTAATTGCGACAGTGTTTTTCAGTTCATATTTGGTCACACTTGGAACATCATTGATTTCTAACTGAACAGCAATGACATCAGTAACTAAATGTGGAGAATTTTTCGTGCGTCTAGTAATATTTTATCTCTGAATAGTAATTGTCTTGTATACAACAATGCGATTGCATAACAATAATTCATCCCTATATTAAAACTGGCAAATAATGTTTCATTCGTTAACCAGTTCACCTAAATCCGTCAAAAATTAACAATGATTGGGGGTATATTTATATTTATTGGTTCACCATACTCACCAGGACATCCACAGCTAGTTTCAAGCTCAACAGCAATGGATCTCCATCAGGTCCAGCAATATCATTGAGCAAAACATCTGGAAAAATATGAGTTCCAATATAGTACCTGAAATGAATTCAAAGTATAAGCCTACCTAGTTGAATATAACCACAAAGCATTTTCTTAAGTAAAAACAAAGCACTTCAGATTCATTTCAATCTATGATGACATGTAACTTGTTTATGTGAAAAAAAGTCACAACGTACCAAAAAGCAAATGTTGTAGCTGAGAGAGTCATTATAGTATATACAAAAGGTCCGGCTATTGAATCAGCAAGCCTTTGTGTTGGTGCTTCATGTCCTTGAGCATCCTCAACCTGATAAATATGAAATGCATCCACTGACTAATGAGTAAAGGTGCCAACAGATTAAGATATTAAACAGAAAAATCCCCTACACTGCAAACGCCCCTTCCCATAGGAAATAAACAAAAGAAATAAATTTTTGTTGCACATGTACATAAATATCCTCAATGAATTAGTGTTACTGCAGAAGTGCAATGTTGCTCAAAACAATTGTCTGTGTCATGAATGAACGTAGTTCACTTACCATGCGAACAATCTTGGAAATCATTGAATTGGAGCCAGTTGAAGTTGCTTCAATCCTCAGAGGACCGTCCTGAAATATATAACTAATCACCTTCTGTTTTAACCATGTACAAAGTATATATCAAATGAATTGGTTTCTTCTTTTCAGAAAATAAAGTCTTATTCTTGTTTTGTACTTTAAAGAAAAAGAAAAAAAAGACTACTGAAATCACCGGAGGAAGTAATAACTGGAGCTCTTAATCTCATCATTATATTCCCTGTTAACCATTATATATAGCAACTCTGTCCAAGATTTAAAGATGACTCAAAAAAGCTCTCAAACTTAAGAAATTACGAACAAAAAATAAGTGCTATGTGTAACAACATATCACTCTTCAAATTAATAATTATACCCAATTTATTGTTCCAGCTGAGACGGTAAGCCCTTTTTCCTTAAATACAGGAAGTGATTCTCCTGTGAGCATGGACTCGTCCACTACACTTCTTCCAGCCAAAACTCTTCCCTGTGGAAGCAGACTATTTTTCAGCAAACATTCTTGAAAATAAATAAAAGTAGTCCCCAATAGGACTTTGGCATAAAACAAAGACAAACAGCATACTAATTAAGACAACTTAGGGATTCACACCATTTCAGCATAAATTTTGTAGTTTTTGCTCAAATTGTATCAAGTTATGTCAATCTTGATTGGAGCAGTGATTAAAATGCTTACATCCACGGGTATAGTTTCTCCAGGCAATACTAACACAGAATCTCCCACACGAACATCATCAGTTGGGACCTCAAGGCAAATTGCATCGGAGCCAAGTACAGTGTCGCTGGAGGAATCATTTTCTGAGGATGCAATTACAAGTCTTGATTGAGTGTTTATCAGTGACTGCCAAGCATATTCCAAACAAACATGTGTTGGTTATGCATCCCATATATTATTATATCATGTTGATTATATATATTCAAGTTACAGACATGAGTAACACTCTAACTAACCAAGAGTTCATTCATATCACTAGATGCCCTGATCCTTGCCCTTTCTTCAAGAGAACGTCCTAGGAGCACAAAACCAAGAAGCATGACCTGCATGCTAGAACATAGGAGCTTTCCATGAGCTTTTTCTCATGATCATCCAAGGTTTGAAAAATTCGTAAAGGTTAAACAATGCAAAGGTTGAAAGCAAAATCAGTCACCGGCTCATCAAAGAAGGCTGCATCCCATTGAAGTTCAGGGTTAAGAAGAGAGACCTACAAGAGTAAAAGGCTTAAATTTAGAGAAATCTAAAATAAAGACAATGTTTTCAAAAAATAAATAAATAAAGACAATTTGAACCATCTTGTCATTGGACTGAGAAAAGAAGAATGAACACTAGTTTTAATAAGAGAAACCAACCGCACTAATTGTAAAAGCAGCCAGGGATCCAAATCCCACAAGAGAATTCATATTGGGTGATCCTTTTCTAAAAGCCCTCAAACCATCAAAAAGCAAATCTACAATAAATTAGATTCACAATGTCAGGCTCGGCCAGTGCATAAAACTTGCAGACACACTACAAACCCGTAGTTAGTCTTATATTCATAGAGCATCACGCAGAAAATTCTAATAAAATAACTTTGAGGTAACTGAACAAAGCAAACCAACCTCGTCCAGGTCCCAACAAAGCTGCCATAGCCAAACCACCCTTCACATACGAATTGTGGAGCACGTCCATATACGATCCTATATCATGAGCCATACGAATTAATCAACACAAAACAAACATGGACTTAAAGCACATCAACAATTCTAGTTGTTTTCCTAGCTAACACAAAGCAATGGTTCTCGAAATTTGTTTGGAATCATTACCATGAGAAATGTGAATCCCCAGAGAATGTAAAATGTGGGAAGCGTGTGATCCACAGCACAAGGCCACAAGAGTCCAGGCCAAAATAACACGGTTCCTACTCTTCACTAGCATCTCCTCTTTCTTCTTGACCATCTCCTTCCACTTCCTCACACTCTCCGCCACTCCCATCCCGGAAGCCCTCCTCTTCGCCGCGAATCCGCAATCCGTCAATCTCCCGGTCAAGCTCTCCGCCACCTCATCCGCTCCTACCTCCGCCTTCAGCTTAACCGCCGCCGTCTCGGTCAACATGTTGACCGCCACCGAGTGGACTCGGTCATCAGCAGACAGAACGGACTTGACTCGAGACACACAGCCGCCGCACATTATCCCGGAGACGTCGAGAAGCACCGAGGCTTCCGCGGCGGCGTGTGGCTCCTCCTGAACCGCCTCGGCGATTGGATTTGGGGGCGCGGCCTGCAGGCAGCTGGAGAGAGTGAAATTAGGTTTGGAAAGATGGCGGAGGAGCAAACGGTGACGGCGATGAGGGAAACGGCGGCGTTGCGGGAGGTGGAGCTTGAAGTTGCGGTCGACATTGGAGTTGGTGGACAAGAGCTTCGGGTGTGGCGAGAGTGAGGTTCTGATAAAAATAGTGTTCATCACCTCGAAAGTGCAGGAGAGAGAGGATCTGATAGAGAGAGGAGGAGGAAGAAGAAGAAGACCGGAGGAAGGTAGAGGTGGTAGTTGAATCGTAAGAGATTATTTGGTTTTATGAGGCTTGAATAAATTATAGGTTGACACGTCGGATTTCATTACCAGCTTCACTAACGGCTTTTTGTTGGCTAGTGTGTACGCCTTGTTTAAAACGAGCTCAATTAGGATTTTTTGTTTAAAGTTAATTAGGACAAATTTGACCAACGATCATGAATTCTGATATATATATATATATATATATATTTAAAGTTAATTAGGACAAATTTGACAAACGATCATGAATTCTGATATTTTTTTAATATATATATATATATATTAATAACTCACGTTATTTTTATATGTCTAATAAGTTTTAAAACTGTAATCTGAAAGTTATTAGTTAAATATCTTAACTAACTAAATCATAAGTCACTGATATTCTCATATTTATCCTAAATAGTAATAGTATGAATCTTGGATTAGAGGTATATTAGTACAATCCTATTCCCTTTTATGTAAGCTTTGAACATAATCAGTTGTTAACAAGATAAAAAGTTAATAAAATTGAATACGCTGCTACCGTTCTGTATTGATATGGTAGAGTTTATAACTTTATATGACTGGTGACCAGTAGATTTTGTTATTATAGATATTTTAAGCTAAGTTGCAATATAATAGTGAATGATACGATAAATATAAAAAGATTTAATACAATATTTTATTGTTCAATTTATCTAGTCGCCCTAAACGTGGTGTACGTAGACTACATAATATAGTCAGTATTTTGATTTGTATTTGGTCTAAATTTGATAAAATATGAAATTTACACGACTGTATTGACCAACAACCAGAGAAAAACGAGTGGATCGCGAACGTCGTCGTATGTAGGACAACGCCCGGGATACCGAAATTATCCAAATCTGCTACCTCTTTTCCTGATCCACACTTCTTCTTCTTCTTCTTCTTCTTCTTCTTCTTCTTCTTCTCAGCTCAACCTCCGGAAAATGGTTCAGACCGAGTCGGCCTCGGCCACCGAGACCCAAAAATCACTGCCACCCACTCCAAATTTCACTCCAAACTTCTCAATGCTACTCTCCCCAACCAGCTTTGCTCCATTTCTCAGATCCCATTCTTCTCCCAAGAAACCCAATTTTGCTCTTCCCGATATTCAGTCTTCAATAACTACCGCAACTGATAACTGCCTCAAATTGCTCCACTCATTCCGGAGTTTCTGCCACCAGGTACGCCGCGTTTCGATTGTATTTGTCGCCGGAAACGGGGCTCTATCGAATTGAATTGAATTGGTTTCAGGTTCAGAGCACGAGGCGCACCAAATTGAGGAGCTTATCAACTCACAATTTCGCGGCGGTTTTGCCGGGAGATTCGGTGGCCGGACTTGTAGTTGCAAACGGCGTCTCCAACTTCTTCAACTTATACAACACTCTGTTGGTCTGCAGGCTTGTGCTGACATGGTTCCCCAACTCCCCTCCTGCCATTGTAGGCCCACTCAGGTATATACTCAATTAACACTTGAACAACATAACATAGAGTTGCGATAAATTATGGTGTTAGCAAAGTAGTAACCGATTATGTTGTGAATGTGGTGCAGCACAATATGTGACCCTTACTTGAACATATTTCGGGGGTTGATCCCACCGATTGGGGGCACATTGGACCTCTCTCCCATTTTGGCGTTCTTGGTTCTGAATGCCTTCACAAGCACAGCTGCCGCGCTACCGGCTGAGCTTCCAGCGTCACCGGTAGCATCCCAAGAACATGCTGCGGCTTCTACTACTGGCATTACTCACCTGACTACGACGCAGAAGAAATGGATTACTAGGTTTCAGGGCAGCAACACAAAGAGCTGAGTTAGGCTGCCCTTACTTTCTTGTAATATTCGACTACTTGCACTATATCTACCTTTGCAATATTATAGGGTAGTGATCGGTTTCATTTGACGCTGTCTGTTTTGAGAATGTAATCATTAAGCATGAATGAAATCCCATGTTTATTTATCAAGTCCATGTTTTCGTTTATTGGTGTTCAATGTGCCTAAGAACCTAACTTTCTTTTTGGTTCCTTTTCCCCATTTATTAATCTAACTTTAGTTGTATTTTCAACCATTTGATTCAATATTTAGACTGGAAGAAATTCATAGCAACTATATAGCATCTGATTCTAGAGAATTATTCAGGAACAAGCAGTATCAATTTATTTTCGTTAATGGAGAATAATCTATCCCACTCAATCTGACACCAATAACTTCTTCATTAAACCTCTAACTTCCAGGTGGAATCCTTGCGGAGGGTAAAGCTAAAATCAGTGTCCTTTAGTTCAAGCCCTCTGACTACCATTAAATTTGGACATCTTTGCACAAGATAGAGAGAAGAGTGTAAGCTTATAATTAGTCATAGTCTCATAGACAGTCCACTGTTCTTGGTTATTTTGGTTCTCTAGTGTTGCATTCTGACACTCTTGAATGGAGCCTAGAGCTACCAGGAGAACGAGCCGGTTTTCTTCATATGAGAGGTTGGCGGCCATCGGGTTGGCGCTTCTAGCTGTGCTTTCGCCTCTCTATATTGATCGAACAACGGTAGATGATTCAGAATTTGACTTGGAAGAGCCCATCAATTTTGCTGCTTGGCTGCCTGTGCTGCTTGTGGTGTTGATCTTGGCCATCACTTTCTCACTCTACTTGGACCGAAGCTTTACCAGGTTTGATCCTTACTGGATTTACAGAGTTGGTGGTTCTTCGAGTGGTATTATAATAACTCTTTTGGTTCTGGCGTTGGTTTTGAAGTGGAAAGCTTCTGTTTGGAAATGGGAGGCTTAACTCAACTCTGTTTGCAGTACTGGTTTTTCTGCTATGTAACTCGGGTACTGTTTTTACAGGGAAAACTTCATGTATCTTCCTTTTAATAAGACTAACAGTAAGCAGTTTTTGTTGAATCTAAAATGTTGAGGTTTTTGTGTTTGTATTGAATACTCAGCTGCTTTGTTCATCATATAGGATTATAGGTAAACCAATAACTTCACTTCTATATCTACAATAGGACTTTTCTCTTTATGTACATACGCACACACTGGAAAAGGAGGTAAAGCTTTGGTTAGCAAGGACACGAAATAGAACAGAATAGCTGAAGAAAATGAATGGCATTAATCTCGCAGTTACACTCTACATACAATGAAAGCGAAAAACACAGAACAAACTACAAAGGCCATGCTGTTAATACAACAGAAAGAGAAAAAAAGCCCCGAATTAGGTAGAAACCAATCCAGATTCTCATACATCATAATCCAAAGGCAAACCCCATTGCAATCAGAGGTGTGGTGAAAAATGCCCACACACGACTGATTCTAGACCAATTATAAGCGCCACTGCAGTCATCATTTGCACCACTAAAGCAGCCAGGTCTTGTTGTCTTAACTTCACCTTCCTCAGGGAGAAAGCTGCTGTTAGTTTTGCCGCTGCCGAACAACACACACCAGAAATACGGAGAACCACCATCAGTGCCACTTACAGCAGCTCCGACTTCAGTGTGGTTCTTATTGTAGAGAATGTCCAAGCTCTTATTGCTTTCAATCAAGATATTTGAAAACGCTTTGGCAGCAGGAACATATTTAGTCTCGCAGCCAAGTAAACGACCGGTAATTGGGGAGAGGGTGGAGGTTTGAACACCACAGGTTGGGGCAAAAACTTCAACAAACTCAGAATCAGCTGGCTTCTTGGCATCTGGACCTCCTACAGCACCGCAGTGACCTTCGTACGCTTTGATGTACTGCAAGGCAATGCAAGCCAACCCAGGATTGTCATATAGGGAAGGTGATTTGTGTGCAGTTCTGTTAGCGTTAAGCACAGCCACTAACTCATCCGCAGGGTTATTGGTAACTTTCACTGCAATGTTCATCCACCATCAATCTCATTACTACAAGTCCTATCTTTGATCCACAACCAAATTATGAACCCAAAAGACAATGAAGCAAAGGAAAAACACCATTTACGCTTCATAACTTAATGCAAGTCCAATGAAAAAAAAACTTCACCAAAGCAGTCCATAAGAATGTGAGTGCTTCATTTATTATACTACCCAAAACTATATATATATTCAAGTTTCGATCTTTTATTCTCATTGCAATTCAAGGCGCCCCTAATATTGAAAACTCCAAGATCCAAATTCTCTGCCCCCAACACAAGAATGACTAGAATGACAAATGAGATAAAATCACTAAACCAAATAAGATCAAGTAACTGAAGCTGATTTCTGATCCTAACCATAAAGATCTAGAGCCAATACAAAGCTTCAAACCTTCAATTAATACTCATGCACTATGAGTGCAAATGCAAATGTGGATACACTTTCCACAATTGGAAAAATGCATAAAAGACACAAATTTAAAACAACGAAACAGAACCCCAACTTGTTTGAAGCAGAGCCAATCTTCACTACCCAGTTAGATACAAGTTCCAAATCTGAAGTTTGCAGGGTCACATTGTACTATAAAGTATAAACATATGCATAAAAACAAACTTTGATTTGAAAGAGACTTACTTTGAGTAGCAGCAGAAACAGAGACAACAACAAGAAGAGAAGCCAAAAGAACCCAAGTGGTCATTGCCATTGTTACTGTTCTTTGCTTCTGTTGCAAACGCTCAAGAGACAGAAATGAAGGTGGGTCGATCTCTGAGTTTAGTAACGTGTCCGCTTCACTTTGAGCTTTACCAAAATGGACAGCTATTATTTCCTCTCTTTTTTATTTGCTTATTTCAGAGAGACGAAGCAACCAGAAAAGTAGTGGTGGTTACGTGGGGGCGGATAAGTCATTTCCACCATAACTCAAAAGATAAGTCCTGCAGCTTCTCATGGATGGTTTCTAAGTTGGGCAATGGCTACACTGAGCTCTACTGCGCACGTTAGCACCAACCCCTTCAGTTCCTCAACCGTTTCTAGTACTGCAAACAAGTTCCGGCCAGTGAGGTGCGCACTGTCACCCCCAAATTGGCGGGAAAGCAGGCGATTGGTCTCCGTTTCCCTTTCTCTCGCTCTCTCGCATTTGCTCTTCGCCCCTGATAGTACGTTTCTCTTAATCTCTAATCATCTTTACTCCATTAGGTCATTGGCAACGAACCAAAATATATGAAAAAAGTGAAGCTTTAATTACTTGCATGAAATCTTCAAAATTTAATTGCTGCAGATGCTGTTGCTGGAGCCTTTGATAAATACGTGAAAAGGTAACGAATTTGATCAGTGTGTCCTTTGTCACTTAATACATTATGTGACGAAATAATTTTGCTAAATTTGATGAACCTGCAGGAAAAAGCTTGACCCCCTTGAGGCTTATGTATCACCGGTTATATTGACCCAGTTACAAATCAAGGACCTGGGTAATTTGCCTTTTCCTTGTATTTTATTACTTGGCTAATGAGTTGTGCTTGTCATGGTTGATACGGTTTATGTATCTACACTATTATGATATATAGTGATTGTTGATGAAGTTTTGTGCCTATATGATTTTTCCATATGTATAGAGAAATCTCTGGAAGGGGACAAGCCGCAGTTTTCTACCTGTCGGTCTCTGCTACGCTCCGGCCCTGCAGCATCTCTTCGTGTTAATATTAGAGCTGTAAGTTTAAGATCAGCAGACTTTTTGGTTTTTGTGATGCTGTAGTCTTTCAGTTTTGATGCATTGTCTTCCTGCATTTCAAAAGATAGAGTTGCTTTGTGTTGTGATGTTACTTGCTAGATTTAACTAGAATATGGCTCTAAGTTGCCTCATGCCTCAGCTCACATGTTTGTGGATGATATGAGGAATTTCCCCTGTTCAATATCTGGATAACTTTTCCAACAAACACTAGGAGAAAGCTTACTTCACAGTTGCTTTTCTGGCAGATTTTTGTATGAATAGAGTTCTAAGAACGGTGGACATTTTTTTGGAACTGTAGGTGGCACAATATGCTTCAGACAGTGGAGATGGGAAAACTGCTTCTACAAGTGTTGATCAATGTCTCAGGTACTATCACCACTTTCTTGACCATTGTCGGATTTCAACAGGCTTTGTGTTCTCCGAGGACTACCCATCTTGAAAACTACTTTCTAATTTCTGATAGGGTCAAAACCATTTCAAAATTGTGGCCACAAGAAAAGCAACAAATTTATATGATTGATTTCAACCGACTTACTACCTGTGAAATTTAACCTTGAAGGGCCTTGGAGGAACTAGATAACTTGCTTTTACGTGCCACAAGAAATGACCCAGGAGCTTCAATCAAGTCGATGAAGACACAGACCGATACTGCCCTCAATGCATTAGACAGGTACAGTGTCGCCTTACTCTTCCTCTGTTTTGTTACCTGAAACATTATACATCATCATCCCCATCTTCGTCTTTGCCTTCTCCAGTTCATACTTCTAATCTTTTGTATATATACTACAGAGCCACATTTCTGAAAACTGACCATCTTCCTTTCTGCAGCCTCCTCAAAACTGTGCCTTCAGACGTGCTAGACAAAGGGAAAGTTGCAGCTGATTCTTATAGGAGCTCATTAGAGAATGCTGATGTTGATATCTCAGACCCAGAACTGAGGGAATTGCAATCCATTTTATGAACCCATCACCCATGAGATTCTCCAGACAGACCATGGGTGCATTGTAAGCTTCCATCTTTTTTCATGTCTCATCAACTCATACATTCAAGTACGCGTACAAGGCTTGCAATCCAAACTCAACAAGTGGAGTAATGAGCGTAACATGTAAACATATGGTCTTTCACTGAAGAGGATACAATTATTGCTTCCAACAAAGGTAAATAAATAAGTAGAATTGGAGAATATAAATCATGATGGCAATTTTATTGTCATATCACATAAAGGCACAAATGTAGTACCCTATACAAACAAACACAGAATCCAAGTTGTTTTGAATTCACCCGATCTGGAAAATTGAATTGAAGCAAACAATCATACAACTCAAGTAAACTTATTGTACGGCCACATAAAACGGCCAGCTCCTACTTATATTCTCAAAGCGCACGCAACTGAAATAGATGAAAACATTTACATTGAAGTTCATTGATCGAAACCAGATCTGTTTGCTGACCATATAGCTTGTAAATTGTCCCAAAGAAACAAGATGCATCCCTTGCTCTTGCTCATGACTGGTGACTGAAATAGATGAAAACATTTACATAGAAGTTCATTGAATGAAGCCGGATCTGTTTGCTGACCATATAGCTTGTAAATTGTCCCAAAGAAACAAGATGCATTCCTTGCTCTTGCTCATGACTGGTGACTGAAATAGATGAAAACATTTACATAGAAGTTCATTGAATGAAGCCGGATCTGTTTGCTGACCATATAGGTTGTAAATTGTCCCAAAGAAACAAGATGCATTCCTTGCTCTTGCTCATGACTGTGGTGACAGGCTACTAAAGATGCGCTTCAGACTTGGGCACGCTGCACGTAATCTCCCCATGCATAACAGACATATCTGTCACCACCAGCAAAGTCATTATAGAATTCTATTGAAAGTACAAGGTTTTCCTCATTATTAGTAGCACACAGTGGAATTGAAGTTTGCACTGACCTTGGGACAAAACCGAACATCAAGAGTCTCCAGCATGGTACATTTTGATATCGCAGCTTCAACTGCTGCTTCATCCATGTTGCAAGACTAAGAAAAATTCCCAGAAAGAAAGTGATATCAGAGAATGGCAAATCAACAAATTGAAGACCTTAAAATAATGGAAGGGCAAACCAAAAATAATATATATAAACTAGATAATAAAAAAAGTGTTGAATTTCCAGTATTCAGCGAGTGTTGCATATAAAATAAAGTAAAAGGCTCAAAACAAAGTGAACCTAAAGTGACTTGCATGGGCATAATACATACCTGAAGGAAGAGACTAGTCAATTTTGGACAGTCGAGCTTTAGAACTTCCAAAGAATAACAATTGCTGATAAAACAAACAAATGTTAGTGAGATAAAGAGAGCATAAGGACAAAATTAAGGACTAACCATGCAAAGAGAACTTCTGAAAGAGAAAACCAAAGTACCTCAGATTAAGAAAGCATAGGTTGAAACAAGCAACTTCTACATCCTTCAAATTTGCAGACAGAGAAAGGTTCAATGAAGTCAAATGTAAACAACCTGCTGCAACTGGAATGTGAACTTTCCTGATATTTGGACAACCCACGCAGTTGAGATTCTGCAGCAGCCGGTTTCCACACTCAACTCGGTTATAGACATATTCATGTGAAAACATGCCAGATGGAGCGATACTAGGTGTTACGAAAGGCTGCCCAACACTGCTACCCCAGTTCAGGTCATGCATGTTCACACAGCCGTTCAAGCTCACATGGGTCAAGTGTGTACAGAAAGATAAAAGCTCTTCAATAGCAGACTGACAAAGGGTTCCATATGACAAATCCAATTCCTGGAGAGCCGGAAGTGCCCCTTCCTTGTAAAGAGGCTCCAGGGATGAATCAGATAGATACTTGCATGCTTGTAATTTTAATACCTGAAGTGGACACAAATAAGGTAAGAGGATGTACCCAATACATTGCAACAAATGAGAGTCATTGGACCTATTACAGTATTAACTGACTGAATTACAATGTTTCTCCTAGTTGTTTGGGTCATGTTCAATTATGATCTATTGGGGAAAGTCCATCCCGTAGCTTGCTATCAATAGAGTTCTTGTCCAAATATAACACAAAAACTCAATTCCAGGGCCCTCTTCTTGACTCATCTCAAAAATAAAAGTGAGCATAGACTCACTTAGTTTAATTGAAGTGTTAACAATTGAGCCAAATTACAAAGTTAGGACAACAAATTAGAAAAATTATAACTGATGAACTAATAAATGGAAAATCTATACTCAGATCACTAGTAATGGGGTTGTAAATATATATCTATACCTTTAGCATAGTGCAAGACTCAAAAACTGGCTTCAAGCTCATTAAGAAAGTGTATGATAAATCAAGCACAATCAAATTTGGGAGCCAGCGCAACGAATAGAGTCCATCAGAACCAACAGAGGGGCATGACATTAGAATTAAAGACTCAATCAGCGGACAAGAAGCGGCTGTTGCAGACAAACAATCGTCCCTAAGCTGGCTGCATTTGTGGAAATAAATTAAAGGCTTTAGTTTGGTTTTCACAGGGAAAAGAGTGGGATGTAGTTAAGGAAGTATAATATAATAAACATAACCTGCAAAAGGAAGCATCCAGAGACGTTAAGAGTGGACAAGTAATTGATACTTCAGACAATACACCACATCCCTTCAACTCAAGCAGCACCATATTTGGTGCATCAATACTGAGGGCGTTAAGTTTGGGACATATTCCCAAATTTAGTGACCTAAGACCAACCTGAAGAAACATTTAAGAAAAGAACTCAGTTCTCTATTAGCTGCTCAATGGACAAACTAGCACCCAGAAAGACTGCAAATGGAAATCTCATATTTCCATCAAGTTTAGAAGCTATGTAAGAGTAATGTATGGTAGAACTCTAACATTGTTGAAAATTAAAAAACTTCTAATAGTTGTACTACACCACAATGATTATCACTTACCGGAAAAAATGCTGCCCTTTCAAGATGATCACAGCCATCCAAAGAAACTTGTTCAAGATAGGGGCCTATCAGTTCAAGAGAAGTGATTCCCCGGCAACCAACAAGTGAAAGACTGCCTAAAGAAGTGCTGCAGAACCGAACCGCTGTTAAGCTCTGAAAGAAATAAAACCATTAACCTAAAAAAATGCTTTATAGCCAAAAAAACAACTCAAAAGTCAACCAATGCCGTAAACAAGAATGATTCAACCTCTCAATGGCTATCCTAGCAAAATCTATTGTCAACAGCATTTAAGTCGGCTAATAAGAAGAGATAAAGTTCACAAACCTCACAATTCTCGAGAACTAAAGATTTAACCATAGGGCACCCACCACCATCACTGAAAACATTGCATATAGAATTTGTTAAAGATTCACAATCTGTGAGATCCACTTCTTGCAAACTTGAGCAATGCAGGGCCAATGTAGTTAAGCTCTCTTGCTTCTGCAATGATAGTTTCTGCAAGTCCAAAAGACCATTCAGGTTCAAGTAACTGATAAATGATAAGACATTAAACACAAGGAACCTGATTGTTTCAACAATAGACATACTTGAAGTGAATTTGAAGTGATGCTGATATGGTTGAGGACAGGGCAATTAGACACCATGATAGACGACAGAATGAGAGTTCGGAGACTCAGGTCAGCAAATCTGTATGGAAATTTAGATGTTATATAAGAAAAATAACAGATGTGTATTTGTGTGTTTGTGTGTGAGAGAGAGAGAGATGTATTTTCTTCGTGAAGAAGGAAGGCAGGATGAAATAGAAGGAAAAACTTACTTGCGACAATGTACTAGTCTAATATTCTGCAACCGTGGAAGCTCCAAGCTTACAGAGGTAAGTAGGCTGCAATTGTCAAGCTCCAAAACCTGCCATAGGTCACATAAAATTGTGTTTAAAGCATTTATTGAGACAGCAATAACAATACCGATATTTCATATTCCACACATATACAAACCTCCAGCATGGAACTATGTGCTACTGCAACCATTGAAGCAGAAGTTATGCCCTCACAACTGTGTAGCTTGAGTACTGTCAACAATGGAAGTCTTACAGACTTCAAAGAAAAGCAAGGGAGCATGTCAGATAACAAATGATCCATTCATTGCTAAACGAAGGACAATGGCAACCTCTAAATTCTAACCTCTAAGGATACATTTGGGCAGTATGATGCATTGAGAACATGGAGATTTGCACAAGTGCCAGCTATCTCACGTAGTGTTTCATCACTAACACATGAACAATTTGCCATATCTAGTGACTCCAATTGAGGACAGGAAGTAGCTGCCAAACGAATTGCAGCATCTGAAAGCTTGTGGCAGGAGCCTAGATCAAGATCACGCAACAGAGGGCTATTAAGAACCGCCTGGGCCATGTTACTGCGCTTCATTGACAGCGTCCCCAGTTGCGGACATCTGCAAAAGGTCAAATTTAGCACATATTTTAACCAAAAACAACATGAGAAGGTTAAGTTAAAATCTTCAAACTTTTTTCACCTAATAGATATGCGCATTACACGACATTTTGTCAGTTCAAGATGACGCAGTCCATCGTGGTTTATAGATATCTCCTGAATACCAGTACCAAGAGTAGCATCGTTGACTATCAAAGTTCTCAACATCTGAAAATCTGCCAAGGAATGGAAAAAAAGATCCCCAATTGGCCTTTTGCCTATAGTCAAAACTTCAAGATTCCTGAGATAAGTGAACGGGGAATATGTAAGCAACAATCATCACAAGGTTACCCCAAGATAAAAAGGAAACAAATTACCTTAATGATGTGATTGCTGTCATCACAAGCATGGGAATAGCAGGGGTCCCAGAAATATTCAACTCTGTAGCATTCGGATACCGCCAACATATATCCTCAACTGCAATTGCAGTCACTAATTAGCACTTGGTTTAACATCATAATAGCAAGAGATACGGAACTATACTGATCCAAGATATAAAATAATAAAAGTATGCATAAAGATTAGATATACCATTACTAAATCTAAAGACATTTTCCAAATGCAAACTAAATTACAGATACACATATAAACCTCAGTAATACACTATCACTACCTGACAAACACGTGATAACACAAGTATCAGAAGCTATTTGGCATAGATGTATCTCAGATAGGTCAAACTTGAGTAGAAAGAATTGGCAAATGCAGGAAAAAATATAAGGTAAACTCACATTGCTCCACAGATATGTTCCGATTCTCAAAATTCAAGCACCTCCAGAAATCTTCATGAGCGCTAGCAGCTCGCCACTGCCTACAGACTATTGCAGCTCGGCAAAGATTGATGTGGTCCAAGAAAGAGAAAACCTAACAAGGGAATACAATACGATGGCCATAAAAGTAAATCTTGGAGCCTAAAAAACAAAAAGATAATAGCTAGGTAAATATTCCAGATTATACAATGGGAGACAATGATTACCATGTGTAATAGGTCATCTGTAAGATCCATATGAACTTCAAAATCTTCAGTGTTTGAAGTGTCACCGTTATCTCTTTCATCATCTTTCCCACTACCAGACTCATAGGGATTCTCCTCACCACCATTGTTTGGTACAAGACTATGAAAAAAAGCTTCGCCTTTATACAGAACATTAGAGCCTTGATTTCTGCTGTAGTCCCTGTCAGATGAACTAGAATTTCCGGCACCTGAAGACATTGCCATTGCATAATAGAAATCACTGCAAGAAAGACAACACCAAGCATAAGCATAGCCGTAATGTAGCACCCATGTCAAGTCAAACAAACAAGTCCCGTAGACTTCCAATAAATTTACAAATTAAACAATAAAGTTTGTCGTATTTCTCTTAACAGGTAGACCATTTAAACAGAATTAAATTCATTTCACAAATTAAACAATCAACTATTGCAGAACTACCGACAGTACAAAATTGGTTTAACAGTTCTAACGCACTTCTCTGTATCCCCAGTCCAGGTTAGGTTAACTATTCCATTAATGGATTGCTGAACGTAGAGAATCAAAATGTCACGGTACAAATTATTTCGTTGCAGCATTCAACATACAAGTTCCAAACATGTTAATGGTACACTCATTAGGATCGCATGGCGTACATTGACTGAGCTATAGTCACACTATGAACCAATCCAAAAAAGACAAACACGAAGCGAAAAACTCACTGAGAAAAGGAGTGAAGCTTAGCTCGCTTATGGTCCGCCGCCGCATTAGGAGCCGAGCTAGTCTCGCCCTCCAACCACCGCGGATGGACCATCTCTTCAAACATCTTCAAATGCTCGTCACGCCCACCCGCCGCCGCCTCCAATCTCGCCTCATTATTCTCCATCAAAACCCCCTCAGAATTGACGAAATCGCCCTCCTCCTTCATGACCTCCTCTTTGTCTTTCACGGTGAAGCACAGGCAACACCAAATCTTCATACATTCGCTGGCGAAACCCTAGGTCACGATCCGGTACATTTCCAATCCCCGCCGGAATCAAACGAAACGAAAATCGGAAACCCTAGAAATGATTGGGATAATGGAATTGGATGTCGGTACCGAAAGCGTAGAGCTAAGAATTGAAGCGGAGATTGAAGAGAGTGGATCTGAAGAAGGAGGAGGAGGAGGATCGGGAGAGAGCTGAGCTGAGCTGAGCTGATTCGGCCGTGGATGCTTCTTTCTTTCCTTCTATTGTTTCTTTGTCCATTTTATTATCTATTTTCTTTTGTAACGTCCATTTACTGTTTCTTTTTATTATTATTATTTATTTTGCAGAGGAGAGAAATTGGGAACTATGTTCTTTTTTATCAGACACGAAACTATGTTTTGAGATATGAAACAGAAAAGTACTTTTCTATTTCTTTTTTTTTGTTGGAATATAATCTTTATTACAAGAAGTTATCTGTCCAAAGTCAAAAATTCCTCAAGGAAAATGGACAAGGGATAAGATTCGGCTCTACTTTACTCAAGGATGAGAAATAACGTACTCCTTAACCCATGTTTAGGGAACATTAAGTATTGGTGTATTGTGTAGTCATTTACAATAAATGAAATGAAGATATTTCACCCATTGTTGGATTATTATGTAATTTTTTTTTGTAAATTAATAGATGGCTATTCTGATATATTTTAAAAAGTTATGATAAGAACTCAAAAATAGGGGTAATTAACTAATTAGTGTCCGTAATAGTCTAAATTTCGTGTTAGTTAAGTGGTTTATGTTAGTGGAGGAGAAAATAATTAGGAATAATACGGCATGGAGTGAAGATAATTAGGAATGATTAGGGTTTATTGATGGGGGAACCTTGGACATCAGTCAGAGTCATCGACCCCCAAATAGGGGAACACAAAGGCCCCACCGACATAATCAATGTTGATAAATACGCGAAATCTCCTATACAACACGTCTGACATCAGCCCAACCCAAACCTGCTGCTGCCGCCGTCAAGTCAACTGGCATCAAACTTACCTGCGCTGATATTATTGGGCCTCAGTTTCAAACTTCGCATCTGGCCCATCATTGAGAGCTATTTTCCTTTGTCGGTGATACAGATAGGTAGAACTGATAATGTAACGGCAGAAATTGAGGCCGGTTGCATCCCTCCTCTCATTTCCGTTCCATTTGTTGGCTCTCTGTCTCTCTCTCCCCAGTACAACACCAGCACGTTGCTCGATCGACGCCGCGGCTCGATCCACTTCGCCAGCACTGGACTTCGACTCCGCTGTAATATCGACTTCGCTACTCGATCGGAGCCGGAGGAGTTACGTATCGACGTTGCCGTCAGATTGATGCCGCTACTCAATCGATGGTCGACGCTTGATCAATTACTCCGAGCTAGATCGAATTCGGAAGCTCGATCGAAGCCACAGCCTGAGGAATTAGATATCGACGTCATCTAGATCTTGATGACGACGACTACAACAATGATGCTCGGGGATCCCAATGTGGAGACTAGAAGGTACCAGATGGGCTGAGGTCAGGAAGCTTGGTCGCTCTCGTCGAAGAAAGACTTTGTTTACAGTTTGTATTAATCGATGGAAAGGAAGTTAAAGTTTCTCATTTGTATTAATTTGGAAAAATGTTGGTGAGGTGAAAGGAGTTGTGTTACAGTGATTTTCATCGAGTTACTTTCATGTTGATCCTAAATTTGGTTACGGGTTTTTGCAAAATTTAGTGTTATAAGTGGTAGTAGAAGCGAGATTGGATGATCACACACTAACAGCAAGATTTGATGATTGATAGTAGCAGTAAGATTTGATGCTCAAACAGTAGCAGCAAGAATGGACGATCAGGCAGTAGCAGCAGCAAGAATGGATGACCGGCCTAGGCAGTAGCAGCAAAATTTGATGACTGGTCTAGACAGTATCACCAAGACAAGACAATCATGCCGTACCAGCAAAACTAGATGACTATGCCCAAGCGGTACCTGTAAAATTGGTCAGTATACTCTTTATGATTTGGATAAATCTAGGCATTTGACGTATGTTTGTTTGTAAAAATGGATTCTCACTAGCTTCGATTTGCATGTTGCTATTGTGTTGTCGTGTTGTGTATGGCTTGCTGCTAATGTGTCGTTGTGCTGCGTACGATTTGCTGCTACTGCGCTGTGATGAGGCGTGCTGCTACTACATCGTCGTGGTAAAGAAGGGTAAAAATGTCAATTAAGTGATGACAGATGACAACTGCATATCCAAGTGTCCTTCATTGTAAAATTTTGTCCTTATATGTGTAGAAACATCTCTTATATACCTATTTGTAAATTAAAATTTAGTTAGTAATTAAAATATTGTTTGCTAATAATTCAAGTATGTAGCGAGAATTTTGTTATAATCTTATAATGGAGTGTAAGCAAAACCTTTTGATGGATATCAAAGTTGTAATTATTGAAATTATCTCATGTCGTAAAATACGTAGTGTGAGATAATAAGAAAGATGATCGAGCACGGAGCACGTATTTCATATTTTATGACCTTCACAGTTACACTAATTTCATAATTAAAAATTATCTCATGTCGTAAAATACGTGTAGTGTGAGATAATAAGAAAGATGATCGAGCACGGAGCACGTATTTCATATTTTATGACCTTCACAGTTACACTAATTTCATAATTAAAAATTATCTCATGTCGTAAAATACGTGTAGTGTGAGATAATATGAAAGATGATCGAGCACGGAGTACGTATTTCATATTTTATGACCGTCACTGTTATACTAATTTCATAATCAGTTGCTCGCATAGGTGTAGCTACAATAGAGCTAGAAAGGTTAATTGACTCTTCTCATTTTTTAGCCGACATCTGATTGCATAAAGATCCATATAAAATACTATTTTGACCCTTCTATGATGAACAAGTTAAATATTTGTTTTGGAAAGATTTGGCACATACCCACGAGTCCACTTACCGCTAAACGTTTTCAATTATTACAACTCTCGTAATAATTGTTTACTCCTACGTGCCCTGTATATACATAAAATTATGTTTAAGTTTACTATAGTTTGCTCTCTATGTCATTTTTTCCAGTGTTTCCCCAAATGACTAATTGGCTTTAAAAATTCAATTTAAATATAAAATATTTAAAAATTTGTAGAGACTATCTACTAGTGGATTATGATTCTTAGCCGATGAAACAAAATAATGAAAATAAAGTTTATGATATTGTTTATCCTAGTTTGAAATAAATTTTCTTATTCCATATCTCATAGTTTTTATCTAATTTTAAGCTAAATAATATATTCTAACTAATAGAAACTCTTACATACATTATGCTTTAATATTATGTAAAACTAAATTCACTTGTAGTTTATATTTAATCATAATTTTATTTCATATGAAATAATTATTCACACTAAAAATACTTAATATAAAATTAAATAAACAGCCATTGTCACGTGGCGACTCAGAAACATAAATCTTAGGTGGAAACTAAAGTTAAAAATCACTGTCACGTGACGACCGATGTCTCACCCACGACCCAGGTCTTCCCAACGAAGACCTAGAGGGTGAACTTGCTCTAAGTGGGTTTACTTCTAAATCTCAGTTTTTGAGTCTAGTGATTGCATTTAGGGTTAAGTGATTTAGGTTTTTTTGGTAGAATTAGAGAGAGAGAGAGTTTTGATCTTTCTTAAGTAGGATTGTGTTGATTTCTTACCCATATCTTGTATTAAAAACTTCAAGTGAAAATATATGGGTTTGCAAGTGTTTTGTGGCCATGGTTATGTTTTTTTAGAGCAATAACAAGAATTTCATTAACCAGAGAAATAAAATTACAATCATAAAGAAAATCGGTGGTGGAAATAAATTCTCCACTATCCTTCCTACCTACCCTACAAACCAACGATTACAGTGGACAAGAACTAATATGGGTTCAACCGTAACCTAACATAATCTAGAAGTATTGATACACTCTTACAGTCAACCTCAAAAAGAAACACCATTTCAAACACAACATGTCAAAGTTACCAGCATATATGCACATGTAACCTCCTCATTACATTGATAATAAGAACAAACTGACATTAATATAGTCTCTGAAAATGACACCATATCAAGGTTATGTTAGGTTCTAGGTATTGAAAATTTGAAATGAGTAGTGTGGAATAGGGTTGTTAAATCATGTTTTTGGTTTCAGTTTAACAGGATTTAAGTGGATTTGGGTGTTTATCTAGCTGATAAATTTGGCTTCAAATTTCCTTACAACCCAAAAATGTTCTTACCTGTAGCTCATCGAAATCAATCACTTCCTCTGAGCTTTTGAAATCTCAACTCAAGTTATGGGGCGTTTTAAACATGGCCATATGATTGATAGTTTACCTTTTTCAGTTTTGACATGCTGGAAGGGTCTTGTATGTTTTGGGGCAAAACTTAAACAAAATGATATTCGAATGTGTATTTGGTTGATTGTTTATGCAGATACAAGTGACTGATATATACATCTATCAGTGTTCTATTCTGGGAATAACTATAAATGCATATAATCAAGATCCTATAATCAATCCTAGATTGATTAGATGAGATGCTCGATCCATCATTCTCTCCAGCATATCTGCTATTACTTGAATGCAGACTAATGGCTTATTTCTTTCCTTTAATACTCCCCCTCAAGTTGGACTGTGGATGTCAATGACACTCAACTTGCTGAGATGTGTATGGAAGGCTGGTGCACGCAGAGGCTTCGTGAGCAAGTCTGCAATCTGATTTCCTGTTTGCACATAAGCAGTCTTGACTTCACCCTTATTGATTCTTTCGCGAACCGTATGACAATCTAACTCAATATGCTTTGTTCGCTCATGGTATACTGGATTTGCTGCGATGTGTAGAGCTGCCTGATTATCACAAAATAACTTGGCTGCTTCAGGATGTTCCACACGTAAATCTTTCAATAGGTACCTCAACCAGCTAAGTTCACAAGCAGTTGCTGCCATAGCACGATACTCTGCTTCGGCTGATGATCTTGATACTGTGGCTTGCTTTTTACTTTTCCATGACACAAGTGACTTGCCAAGGAAAATACAGTACCCCGTCACGGATCGTCGTGTGATCGGACATCTTGCCCAGTCTGCATCACAGTATGCAATCAAATGAAGAGAACTATGGGCAGAGAACAATAATCCTTGACCTGGGACTCCCTTGAGGTACTGTAGAAGCCGATGAGCTGTTTTAAGGTGATGTAACTTAGGCTCCTGCATAAATTGGCTGAGTGTGTTCACCGCATAAGTAATCTCTGGCCTGGTGATTGTAAGATAAATTAGCTTCCCAATCAATCTCCTGTACCGAGTAGGATCCTTGAGGACATCACTCCCTTTTTCGGTTAACACCAAATCAGGCTCCATAGGTACCTTTGCAGGTTTCACCCCAAGTAATCCTGCATCCTCCAATATATCCAACGTATATTTACGTTGACAAACTGAGATTCCAGCTTTGGAGCGTGCAACTTCTATGCCAAGGAAGTATTTGAGTGGTCCAAGATCTTTAATTTTGAAACAACTGTTGAGAAACGTCTTGAGATCACTAATGGCCTTCTCATTGTTCCCTGTAATAACCATATCGTCAACATAAAGTAATATCACAGTAATTGAATTTTCTTGGACCTGTGTAAACAATGAATAATCAGCAAGGGACTGCTGAAAACCAATTTCTTGAATGGCAGAGGAGAACCGTTGGAACCAACTGCGGGATGCTTGTTTAAGACCATAGAGGGATTTGTGAAGTCGACAAACCACGTTCGCCCCCTGTTGGCGACAACCGGGAGGAGGCAGCATGTAGACCTCCTCAAGGAGCTCACCATGAAGGAAGGCATTTTGCACATCCATTTGGTGTAAAGGCCAATCTCGTACTGCAGCAACAGCCAACAGACATCGAACGGTAAGCAATTTTGCAACAGGGGCAAAGGTATCTTTGTAATCAATGCCTTCTCGTTGAGTAAACCCCTTGGCGACCAGCCGAGCCTTATAACGTTCGATGGTGCCGTCGGCATGGTATTTGATCTTGAAGACCCATTTGCAACCAATGGGACGGTGACCAGAAGGTAGAGGGACCATGGACCATGTATGATTATCTTCAAGTGCCCGAATTTCAGAATTCATTGCCTCAACCCATTGAGGGTCATGACGAGCCTGCTCATAGTTTGCTGGTTCAACCAATTGAGAAACATTGTGCACAAAGGAACGATAAGCAGGAGATAACCCAGAGTAGGAAACATACCGTCGAAGTGGATATCTAGTGCCGGACGTGGAGGAAAAGGACGCAGCCGGGTCAAGCAAAACAGCGTGATTGGTTTTGTAGTCTTGAAGATAGGGTGGTGGCTGTTTTGAACGCTGGGAGCGTCTTGGGGCTGGCATAGGTAGAGGAATAGGTACCGGCAAAGGCGGAGGAGCCGCTGAGACAGCCGGGTACTGAAGAATTGAGGGTGAAGGCGAAGATTGGGATAGAGATGGCGACATAGAGGTCTCGGCAGTGGGCTGGGTCAACGACATAGGGGTCTCGGCAGTGAACCGAGTCGGCGGCGAGGATGGTGGTGCCGACGAAAGAGAGGTAGGTGGCGATGGTGGAGGAGACGCTGGTGGGATTGCGTCTGGTGTCGAAGAGAGAGTGCAATCGGGAGTTGAAGCAGAAGAAAGGGAAGCGGACTGAGCGTGTTCTTGAGAAAGAATGGGCTGAGAAAATTGGTCTGGGTCGACTGCAGGAGTGGGTAGGACGGGATAGTCTTCTTGTTGCTCAAGTGGCAAGGAGGTTAGAGGTAGAATATGTTCATGAAAAAGCACATCCCGGGAAGTGATTAATTTTTTGCGTTCAAGGTCATAGAGACGATAGCCCTTTTGGCCATGAGGGTACCCAAGGAATATACAACGATGTGCACGAGAATCAAATTTGTGAGAAGGAGTGAGGTTGGTTGCGTAACACAAGCAACCGAAGACCCGAAGATGAGAATAAGTTGGAGGTGTTTGATGCAAGAGTTCATATGGAGATTTATTAGAAAGTAAAGGTGTGGGAAGACGGTTTATGAGATAACAAGCAGTTTGAATACTCTCACCCCAAAATTTTAATGGTAAATTTGCTTGAAATCGAAGGGCACGGCCAACATTCAAAAGATGTCGATGTTTACGCTCTACAACCCCATTTTGTTGGGGGGTGTAGACGCAAGTGTGTTGAAAAATGGTGCCATGTTCAGCAAAGAAAGCTTGCATGGATGTGAACTCTCCCCCATTGTCGGCACGAAGTATTTTAATGTTACGATTGAATTGCGTTTGTACCCAGGAAAAGAATGATTTCAAGAGTGTTTGAGTGTTGGATTTGTAACTCATAAGATGAACCCAGGTAAAACGTGTGAAATCATCGACAATGGTGAGAAAATAACGAGCCCCAGAATGTGTGTGAGTTTTGTGTGGTCCCCAAATATCACAATGAATCAAATCAAACGGTGCGGTTGTTTTTATTGAACTTGAAGGAAAAGATAAACGAGTTTGCTTTGCTAAAGGACAAATGTCACAAACATGTTTAGGATTAAACATAATTTCTGGAATAACCTGGGATAGAAATTGGACAGGTGCAGAAGATGGGTGCCCAAGACGCTGATGCCAAAGATCCGAGGTGCGGGTGATATGGTTGGCTAGATGTGGATTTTGATTTGGGGTAAGGTAATAGAGCCCATTAAAATGCTTGCCCAGGCCAATCGTCCTCTTCGTAACCACGTCCTGCACAACACAAAAATCTGGGTAAAATATCACGATACATGTCAAAGCTCGAGTCAATTTACTCACAGAAATCAAATTCACACGAAACTGAGGCACATGTAGGACTCCATCAAGAGATAAATATTTGGACAATTGAATAGATCCAATACTTTCAATGGCAGTTTGCCCTCCATTAGGTAACCCAACAAAATCATGTGATGCCTTAACATTATTGTGAGTGGGTGAGAGATGAGATACATGGTCTGTTGCTCCACTATCCATAATCCAATATAGAGTTGAATGAGAGCCATGTTGTATATTATTGGAATTGGGTGTGAATATACCTGTCGCGTTTGCGAATGGTTGAGCCTTATCATTTTTATTGTGGATTAAAGCCATAACCTGCTTGTATTCTTCAGCGGTGAATGTTGGGCTCTCATTAGCAGATCCTGTCTTGATCTCCACATTATGAGCAACAGGCCTCTTGTTTCTAGGCTTCACATTCTTACCGTGCCATTTGTGGCCCACTGGAAACCCTTTAAGATAGAAGCATCGATCCACCAGATGACTCTCCTCCTCACAATACGTACACTTCAGTGGTTTGCGAAAGAAAGGAGTCTTTGGTGTGCCTGATGTGCGTGCAGCTTGCATAGCATGAGAAATTGGTGGGTGTTCCCGACGGGTTGCCGCTTCCATCTGCCTCTCATGTTGGAGAATGAGGCCATGGACCTTCTTTGTGTCTGGGAGAGGATTCATCATCAGAATGGAGCCACGAATGGTAGAAAAAGATTCGTTCAGCCCCATTAAAAACTGCATAACCCTTTCTTTTTCTTCTCGATTGATCAACGTTTTAGCACCTTCACAGTTGCACACGATGGGTTCCTGATAGGAGGCTAGTTCATCCCAAAGTGCCTTGAGTTTGGTGTAGTGTACAGAAACTGATTGAGAGCCTTGACGACATTCAGCGATCTCTTGTCGAATCTCATAGATCCTAGAGTCATCCCCTTGTGAAAATCTATCCTTGAGATCATTCCATACTGCAGCTGCCGTATCAGAAAAGATCACGCTGTTGGCGATGTCGGGTTGGATTGAATGAAGAATCCAGGTCAACACCATGTCATTGCAACGTTTCCACATAGGAAATTTGGGGTCAGTGACTGGAAGCGGCTGTATCGTCCCATCGATCAATCCTAGCTTGTTCTTGGCGCTGAGGCTGAGGCGCATTGAGCGATTCCACTGTCCATAATTGTGTCCATCAAGTAGAGTGTTAACCAGGGTGAGTCCTGGTGTATCTGAATGGTGTAAGGCCAAAGGATCAGGTAATTTTGTCTCAATCTCCTCCGTGGTTTTGGATGAAGATTCGTTTTTGCTTTTTGAGTTTTCTGGGTTTTCAAGAATCTCAACCATGATGTTGATGTGGTGGTGATTTGGTGTTTGTTTGTAGCGGAAGGGTGTGGGTTAGAGACACCAGAATCAGTGCTCTGATACCATAAACAAAATGATATTCGAATGTGTATTTGGTTGATTGTTTATGCAGATACAAGTGACTGATATATACATCTATCAGTGTTCTATTCTGGGAATAACTATAAATGCATATAATCAAGATCCTATAATCAATCCTAGATTGATTAGATGAGATGCTCGATCCATCATTCTCTCCAGCATATCTGCTATTACTTGAATGCAGACTAATGGCTTATTTCTTTCCTTTAATAAAACTTCAACTTCACTTTATGGTAAAAATTGGTAATTACTGCTCTCACGTGTTGACAGGGTTAACAAACTCTTAATGATGATCATGACTAGCTTGTCGATGTCTTAACGAGACACTTTTGTTATGTAAAACACTATTCTTTGTTTCAATGATGACAGACTCAAAAAAACTGGGTTATTGAGAGTCTATAGAGATAGACTAAATGTAACTATAATTCAACATGTTTTGACTCAAGAATTTCATTATACAACTTATTTGTTCGCATACAGGTTCAAATCGTTCAATCGATAATGATTTTTAGATAATTATCTTGGTGTCTTCACAAGGATAATCTTACAATTTGTATACTATTTGCAGTAGTTAATACTGATTATTATCTAGAAGCCATTCATGAAGATCCAACTGACCATGCTCTTCCAATTCATGTAAATCCACCACTACTTCTGTGCTTCTGCTGCCCACTTTTTACCTAATCCTGAATCAAAAGCAACATTAACCAGACTCTAGTTTTTAAGTTATTAAAATGATTAATGAAGATCTCCCTGCAGGCACTTGAGAAAGAGCAGGGCCTTTTCCAAGTGGCAATGACACAATGTGATTCATTTCAATACTAAACTAAAGATTTATATAACTAAAACCTCTGTCATATGAAATTCCAAATAGGATGCCTCCCATGATTTATTCAATATGAGAATCATGATTTATTCCAAATAGCAGTCAGTAACTACTAACTACTCCTCCGCTAAGAAGAAGAGGGTTTTAGGGAGGTCCTTCTTATATGCTCTTGCTAGATAGTAGACAACAGATCCTGTTCAAAAAGATAGTAGACAACAGAAACAAAATAAAAAAGCATCATGAGGGCACATAATTCTGTGACTAGAAAACATGTATGATCATGTGAGTAGTCTAAGGACTTACTAGGACACACACATCATCCAAATTCTCTTTCTCTGTGGAAAAGAAGAATCTAACCAAACCCTGCAAATAATCTGTGTCTCCCTCTTCTGGGTTTTACTAATTTATAGTCGTTATTCTCTCCATGATTCTCTTATTGACTAGGTTTCATACTTATGATGTATTTGACTGTTGTATTTTTGAATCACTTGACTAGTTTTTTATCCTGATCAAAAGGGTAACTCACTTTTCACTGCTGTCAAACTTTGTCATCATTGCCTTCATAGAACACATCACATGCATCATACAACTAATTAGAAATAGGGAGGTAATTTCACTAATTTGATTGCACAACATGGGCCATTGATCTGCAGAATTCACATTTTCCCTTTCTGCCAAGTCATGTGTACAGAATGGTACATATGAGAGAGTTTCTCCTTGTTCAATCATCAAATGCATGCACATTGTCTATTTGTCTTTGGAACTTTTCTATATAAAGTTATCTGGGGTTGAAGCTTTTTCCAAAGAAAGGTAGCTGGTAACTCGGCTTAGATATATAGAATCAACATGCCACATCTCTCACTGCCATAAATATATAAAGCTTCTCGAGCCTCAACCTTTCCTACTTTCAGCTAGAAATCGCTGAGTACAGTAGTGGCAATAATGGTGCCACTAAGCACTAGAAGTAGCAAGAACAAGGAAGTAAACAGAGGGTCTTGGACAGCACAAGAAGATCAGAGACTGGCTCAAGTTATTGAAGTCTATGGCCCAAGGAAGTGGAAGTCTGTTGCAACGAAAGCAGGTATAGCACTGTTCAACTCTTTATGTATCATTCTTTTCAACTCTATGTACAAGGTTTCAATTTTGTTGTTTGTGATCGCAGGCCTTAATCGATGTGGGAAGAGTTGCAGACTGAGATGGATGAACTATCTCAGACCAAATATTAAGAGAGGCAATATATCAGACCAAGAAGAGGACTTGATACTCAGGCTGCATAAACTCCTTGGAAACAGGTCTGCTACTTCTTCCATTTGAAATACAACCTTTTTGTTCTTGGGGTTTCACAATTGGATTAAGTTGGACTCTGTTCTAATTTAGGTGGTCATTGATTGCTGGAAGACTACCTGGTCGGACAGACAACGAGATTAAGAATTACTGGAACTCTCACTTGAGCAAGAAGATCAAGCATAATGAGAGATCACAAAACCAAAGCAGACTACTTTCAGCAGAAAATCCAGCAGCAAAAGAGTTGTCGTTCTCGTCGGACCTGCAGAATGCTGAGTTAAGGGAGAACAATGCTGTATCAATTGGAATAGAAGATACCAGCAACTCGAAACGCGAGGAGAACTACTTCTTCAGGTCCATGAGCTTTAATGGATCATTTGGGGATGAGTTCTTGTTTGATGGCTCAAGTGCTGAGGAGAGGCCTTTGGATCTGGAGTGGATGAATAGATTTCTAGAAATGGATGAGAGTTGGTTCACTCTGCATGGCATTTGAGCCTCGTTTCCGTTTGTCGTTACAGCACTTTCGACAATTCTAGGAAAAATCCCAGTCCAGATTTTCTCTATGTATTCTAAACTGAGATTTTTCCTTGCATACAAATTCTATGGTAGTCTTGTTTAAATCAAAGTTTCAAGCTTGATGCCAATAACTAGTTTTATTATAAGAACTGAATGGATGTGAGTTAACAATTCAGTGTGATGCCAACAGTAGTCTTATTATAAATACTAAATGAGTGTGACAACATTAGAATTCCAGCTTAAATTTTTCATCTGGGAGCTTAAATTTTGTGGAGGATTACTGGTGCTCCCTGTAGAGGCTGAAGGGTAATGCCTGCAACAGGAGCATGAGTATATGAGCTTGAGAGCTCGAACGAAAAACGTTGCAGAGTCATAATCAGGGTCATCTTTGCTTCTATCAAAGCAAAGGTTTGGCCCAGACATATTCTTGGTCCCCAACCAAATGGTTTGAAGTTTTTGCAACTCCTTCAGCAAATCTCTCCGGGTTGAATTCCTCAACGTTTTCACCCCAGATTTTGAGGTCATGATGAAGAAACAAAGTGAGAAACACCAAGTCCACCCCTACTGGGACCGAAATGCCTCCTATGTTGGTTTCCTGGTTGGTGTGCCTATAGAGTGCGCTCACTGGTGCATTTAGCCTTAGAACTCAAGGTTTTGAAGCTCCGGCTCCACATCTACTTCACAAGATCCCTCACCACCAGGTAGCTTATCCCATCGACTAATCAGGCCAAAGCAACTGGTTTCAAATGCAGGCACCATTCCATGTTTTCCCAAATCTAATTTTCATTCCATGCAGGCAAGGTTTTCTAATGAAAATGCTTGACAGAGAAAGTGGGTGTGTACCTTCAACACCTCGAGGTGGAAAGCAGGTATGATGAGCCTTATGCGCTTGGCCCATTGTTCTCCCTCAAGGTTGCAACTCGGAGTTGTTGAGATATAAATCTTAAATTGGGATTATGAGACCTTACATGTGGGTTTATAAGAGTTCGAGTCACTCTACTCATTATCAATTAGTTTTGAATATGAACCTCAGACTATTTTATTATGGTATAGAGTGGTTACCCACGTCCACGTGTGAAGCTCAAATACCACACGAACTCCATATCAACCTCAAATGTTGTACACGTGTTATGCTTAAAAATTAGTCAGTTGTTGACGTGTTCGGTTTAATATGATTTATATCTCAACACACCCTATTTAACTTGGGTGTTCAATACCAGTTGGGTTGGGCCTTGGGAGTCCCTGTTTTTGAACTTTGTTGTATATATGGATATCCCAAAATGAGATTTCGGGAGTTGATATCAGACTAGTTGGTTTAAGTTGAGGGATCAAAGTGAGAGAATTGGGAAATTTGAAACACAGCAAACAAATTGGAGAAGAAGCAAACAAAGAAAATGAGAATCGCTTTCGAAATTTGGAAGGGTTGTGAGTCGTGTGATGGCAGAGACATAGTCGTACGTACAGAGCAATATTTGTAAAATTGTCAGAGAGAGAGAGGTAGAGTGGCCGTTGGTGAGGGCTGAGCTCCAAAAATGGGAGACTACAAAGAAACTCAGGAATTAATGGTGGATATAAGTAAGGTCTCAGTGAATTGTGGGTTGGTTGGTTAAGATGTTTAACTTTAAAGTTAATGAGTTTAAATATCAAAAACGTATATAGAATGTTTGAGTTATTAATATTAAAAAAAATTGAGAGCACAAAAGCACCCTCTCAGTTTCTCTCTTTCACTCTCAGGGTTTCTAGCCAGTACGTTTACATGCATAACAAAAACCCAGATGCCCATACCATACTCAGTCTCAGACTCCCACTCTTTTGCAGTTTAAGGACAATCATCTTCAACGTGTAGCTCTTGATGTACCTTTCTCCATGTATTTCTTCATAAATATGTGTACAAGAAGAAGCTGGACTGCAACAAAAATGGAAAATTCAAAGGATAAGTTGTTAGGGAGAGCTTCTAATGAGGACCTTATAATGAATACTAAGTGAAGACTTTCAAATGAACAGTTGGATCAAGTACACATGAGAATTAGAAACTATCAATTAAAAGTCAAAACCTTAATCCAACCGTTCATTTGAAAGTGCTCACTTAATCCTCATTGTAAGATCCTCGTTAGAAGCTCCGTTGTCTGAATAATAACAGATGGTTTTAAGATTTTCTAAACATGTATTTGTATTTCGTCTTTGTATTACCCTGATCAGAAGTTCGGAACTCTTGTACGATTATGCTCGTCAATACAAAAAAACAAACTGGTTCGAAGCCCATAATTGTATTTATTAGAAAAGAGTCGCAACTAAACACCTCCGTCAAAAAAATATCTAGTAAATAGGCTGGAGCATCTGTAGTTTCTGGTTAAAACCCTAACTCATATAGAGGAAACAAAAAAACGGTGAGACGGGCTCCAATCTTATCCTTCCCAAAAGATCTTTCTGTTGGGATATCCCAAGAAAGAAGTAATACGACTTCAGACAAAGAGCCCTACTTGAACACATTTTACAATACCTTAGAAGAAAACAACCTAGTTATTATGCAGTCTAATTTTGAAATAGCAGACCTCCCGTCTCAGCAACACTTCATGGACACCAGCTCCTCTTCCTCTGTTTTGCCCATTTTCTTTAATCCCCAAAATCAAACCCACCCAAGTTTCCAGCACCAACAGCTGAGTCATCCCATTCCCATTACCCATGAGTTGTTTCAAGGACTGCATCCACAGCCAGAACAAGAACACCAATCTGGAACAGCTCACTGGCAGATGAGTCCCTTAAATTTCAAGCTGGGTCTGAATGAGAACACTGCTAGTGGTCAGGCCGCTCTGCTTGATCAAAACAGCCCTATGTTTCTTCAGAGCTGTCAACAAAATTTGGGCTTCAAAAGCTGGCAGCCTCAGGAATTTAGCTCTAGTAAAGAACCCCTTTGGTAATTGAATCCATACTTAAATAAAGTTACAAGCTTTACTTGTTTGTCTATGTTTTTCATATTTTTTGAACGCCATGTGTTTGTTAATATTAATTATTGGTCTTAATTGACATTGGACAAAACCCAAATTGAAGAGGGCCCAGACGTGGGCATTGTTGAGTCTTAGGTTGATTAGGATTCATGTATGTCTATAATTGTTAGACTATATAAGAGGCTGCCTTAGTATTGTTTTCGGCAGAGGGATTACCTAGTTAACCTACTGCTCTTTCTTATCGACAGAAAAAAGAGAGAGATCGTGTATGAGGGTTTTGGGATTGAGAGTTTTGTCATAAAGCTCTATTGTATTCTCTCCAAGTGTTATAGTGGAATTCTTTGCCGGCTTCGAGAGTGGACGTAGCCCAATACTTTGATTGGGTGAACCACTATAAATCTTGTGTTCTTGTCTTCTATTTTCTTTACCGTTCTTCGATTATCCAAATTGTTCCATATCAATATTGTCGTTTGTTTACGCTTCCGCATAACAAACTGGTATCAGAGCCTGTTCTGATTTGGGAGTTGATTATTGATTGGAAATCATGAGTGACGGTGAAGGTGCTGAAGTTGATAAGAAGAAGAAAGGGACAGAGTCTACACATGCTAAGCCATCTGTTGGCAATGCCAAATTTGAAGTTGAGAAGTTCGATGGAACAAATAATTTTGGTATGTGGCAGTGTGAGATGATGGATGTCTTGTGTCAACAAGAATTGGATATAGCTCTCGAAGAGAAACCAGCAGATATGACCGAGGCGCAGTGGAAGCAGATTAATAAGTGGGCTTGTGGTTCTATCAGATTATGTCTTGCAAAGAGTGTGAAATTCTTTATCATGAAGGAAACTTCAGCAAAGGATATGTGGAAGAAATTGGAGGACCAGTACATGATCAAGAGTGCTGAAAACCGCTTTCACCTGAAGAGAAGGCTTTTCCGATTCAACTACAGACAAGGTATTTCTATGTCTGAACACATCAGTGATTTCAATAAGATACTTGCAGATTTGGTTAATTTGGATGTGCAAATTAATGATGAGGATAAAGCTTTATGTTTGCTTAATTCTCTTCCTGACGAGTATGAACATTTGATTACAACTTTACTGCATGGAAAGAATGAAGTGCAGTTTGATGATGTGTGTAATTCATTGATTAATAATGAATGTCGGAAGAAGGAGAAGCAGTTGCAAAGGGGTTCAGGTGGTGAAGCACAAGTACTTGTTGCAAGAGGCAGATCAGAAGATAGAAAGTTTGGTGGAAATCGAGGTAAGTCTCGTTCCAAGTCAAGAGCTAAATTTCCTGCAAAAGATGAGTGTGCCTTTTGTCGTCAAAAGGGTCATTGGAAGAAAGATTGTCCCAAGTTGAAGACTAGAGACAAGAAGGGTTCTGAAGTAAATATGGCAAAATTTGAAGATGATGATGACTTCGGTTTTGCATTGAGTTGTTCTTCGGTTGTCGAAGATTTTGAAGATGATGAGATCGATTTGGCTCTAGCAAGTTCACCTACACGTGATTATTCTAATCAGTGGATTATGGATTCGGGTTGTACTCACCACATGTGTCCCAACAGGGAATGGTTCTCTTCTTTGAGGGAATTAAATGGTGGAGTAGTTCTTATGGGAGATGATAGTCCTTGCAGAACTAAAGGGATTGGTACAGTTCGTCTCAAGATGCATAATGGGGTCGTTAGAGAATTGACTGATGTTCGGTATGTTCCGAACTTGAAGAAAAATCTGATCTCTTTGGGTACTTTGGAATCAAAGGGGCACACAATTACTTTGAAGGATGGTGTTGCTAAAGTTGTTTCTGGTTCACTTGTTTTGATGAAGGGTACTAGAGAAAGAAACTTGTATTTTCTACAAGGGAGTACTGTGACAAGTGAGACGGCAGTTTCTGAGACTGCAGATGATGCAGACACTACCAGATTATGGCATATGCGTCTTGGTCACGCTGGTGAGAAAGCAATGCAGAAATTAGTGAAGCAAGGCTTATTGAAAGGTGCAAAGACTTGCAAGTTGGAATTTTGTGAACACTGTGTTTTGGGTAAGCAGACTAGAGTTAAATTTGGCACCGCAGTTCATCAGACTAAAGGAGCTCTAGACTATGTTCACACAGATGTATGGGGACCTACCCAAACAGCATCTAAAGGAGGTATGCATTATTATGTCTCTTTTGTTGATGACTTCTCTAGAAGAGTATGGGTGTACACCATGAAGCATAGAGATGAAGTCTTAGATATATTTGTGAAGTGGAAGAAGATGATTGAGACTCAGACCGGTCGGAAAATTAAGAGGCTCAGGTCAGATAATGGTGGTGAATATAAATCTGATCCGTTCTTCAAATTATGCGAAGATGAGGGCATTGTGAGACACTTCACAGTTAGAGGGACACCGCAGCAGAACGGGGTGGCAGAGCGTATGAATAGGACTTTATTGGAGAAAGTCAGATGTATGTTGTCTAATGCTGGTTTAGGCAAGGAGTTTTGGGCTGAGGCAGTCACATATGCAGGTCACCTAATTAATAGAGTGCCATGTTCTGCAATTGAGGGTAAAACCCCCATGGAGGTATGGTCTGGTAAACCTGCTACTGATTATAGTTATCTTCATATTTTTGGTTGTCCTGCTTATTTTCATGTTAGAGAAAGCAAGCTTGATCCAAGGGCCAAGAAAGCAATATTCTTGGGATTTAGTGATGGTGTTAAAGGATTCAAGCTTTGGTGTCCGGATGAGAAGAAAATTGTTGTAAGCAGAGATGTTACTTTTGATGAAGCAATTATGGTTGATCAGAATAAGCAGAAAATTTCTGAAGAGCAGAGAAAGACCAAAGAGAACTTGCAGCAGGTGGAGGTTCAGAGAAAAGTTGTTGATACTCAGATTGATCCGGTGAGTCCTACAGTTGAGTCAGATGATTCAAATAATAAGGACATGAGTGTTGAAGTTGAGGCTCCAACCCAAGAGCCTACACAGCAAGACAAACCTATTGCAACAAGAAAGGGAAAAAGGAATGTTTTAAAGCCAGCTTGGCTTAATGATATGGTGACTTATGCACTTCCCGTTACTGAAGAAGAAATTCCTACTACCTATGAAGAAGCTGTCGTACATGCAGATTATGTTGAGTGGGAGAAAGCTATGGGTGAGGAGATGAACTCTCTTTACAAGAATAAAACGTGGGAGGTGGTTCAGTTACCGCATGGGAAGAGAGCAATTGGTTGTAAATGGGTGTTTGCTAAAAAGGAGGGATCACGGTATAAGGCTAGATTGGTAGCTAAAGGCTACGCACAAAAGGAAGGAATTGACTACAATGAGGTATTTTCTCCTGTGGTTAAGCATTCTTCTATTCGTATTTTATTAGCCTTGGTTGCTCAATATGATCTTGAGTTAGCACAGCTTGATGTGAAAACTGCTTTTCTACATGGAGAATTAAAAGAAGAAATTTACATGACCCAACCAGAAGGATTTAAAGTTGCTGGTAAGGAAAATTGGGTTTGTAAATTGCAGAGATCATTATATGGATTAAAACAGTCTCCAAGGCAGTGGTATAGGCGGTTTGATAAGTTCATGTTAGGTCAGAAGTACACCAGGAGTCATTATGATCCATGTGTTTATTTTCGCAAGCTACAGAATGAGACCTTCATTTATTTGCTCTTATATGTTGATGACATGTTAATTGCATCTAAGAGCAAGGTGGAGATAGACAAATTGAAGTCACAATTGAGTCGTGAATTTGAGATGAAGGACTTGGGAGAGGCTAAAAAGATTTTGGGCATGGAAATTGAGAGAGATAGATCAAGAGGCAGAGTTTGTTTGTCACAGAAGCAATATTTGAAGAAGGTACTACATCGGTTTGGCATGGATGATAAAGCTAAACCTGTAAGTACACCTCTTGGCTCTCATTTTAAACTTGATGCTACTATGTCTCCTAGCACAGATGATGAGAAGCAATATATGGCTAAAGTTCCTTATGCCAGTGTTGTTGGTAGCTTGATGTACTGTATGGTGTGTACTAGACCTGATATTTCACAGGCTGTAAGTATGGTGTGCAGATATATGCATAATCCAGGTAGAGGCCATTGGCAAGCTGTGAAGTGGATTCTACGGTACATTTTTGGTACTGTGGATGTTGGATTAGTATTTCAGCAGGATAAGACGAGTCAATGTGTTGTTGGATATGTGGACTCTGATTACGCAGGTGATATGGATAAGAGTCGGTCGACTACAGCTTATGTGTTTACTCTTGCTAGTGGACCAGTGAGTTGGAAGTCGAATTTGGAGCATACAATTGCTTTGTCGACTACAGAAGCTGAATATATGGCAGCAGTAGAGGGTGCAAAAGAAGCAATTTGGCTACGTGGTTTGCTTGAGGACTTGGGGCTTATTCAAGAATATGTGGATATTCATTGTGATAGTCAAAGTGCTATTCATTTGGCAGAGAACCAGGTTACTCATGCACGTACTAAACATATTCGTGTCAGATATCACAAGATTCGTCAGATGGTGGAGGATGGTGACATTCAACTCCTCAAGATTGGGACTGAAGATAATCCTGCAGATATGTTGACAAAGCCAGTTCCATTTAGCAAGTTCAAGCATTGCTTGGACTTGATTGGTGTTTGTAAAATTTGAAGATCCCTACGGGGATGTTGGAGCGGCGAATGGTTTGAATTTCTACTACGGAGGATTTGCATCAATTAACACCAAGGTGGAGATTTATTAATTATTGGTCTTAATTGACATTGGACAAAACCCAAATTGAAGAGGGCCCAGACGTGGGCATTGTTGAGTCTTAGGTTGATTAGGATTCATGTATGTCTATAATTGTTAGACTATATAAGAGGCTGCCTTAGTATTGTTTTCGGCAGAGGGATTACCTAGTTAACCTACTGCTCTTTCTTATCGACAGAAAAAAGAGAGAGATCGTGTATGAGGGTTTTGGGATTGAGAGTTTTGTCATAAAGCTCTATTGTATTCTCTCCAAGTGTTATAGTGGAATTCTTTGCCGGCTTCGAGAGTGGACGTAGCCCAATACTTTGATTGGGTGAACCACTATAAATCTTGTGTTCTTGTCTTCTATTTTCTTTACCGTTCTTCGATTATCCAAATTGTTCCATATCAATATTGTCGTTTGTTTACGCTTCCGCATAACAGTTAAAATGTCTGTGCAGGAAGCCCAATGAAGCAGAAGACACGAAGCAGAAGCAAGAAATTCAAGGAGAGATGTGCAAGGTGTTGGAGAGCAAGTACAGACTTTATGGTGAGCTTGAAGCAATTTACAGCCTTGCAAAGATTGATGATGTTAATAATAAGCAAACTGGTTCTGGGTCAGCTCTGACTATTGAAAACTCCCTAAAGAATGTGGACCTTATTACCCCTGTGCCTTTTGGTGGTTCTCATGGCCTCATTGCTGGCCCAGCAGTTATTGATGGAGTTGATGTTGGGTCAGAAGCCTCCATTGAAGAAGATGTTTCGTATAGGAATGTTCAGAAGAGGAAGAGGAAGAGGAGAATGAAGGAGCACATGAGTTCATCGACGACACGATTTTTCGAGGGGTTAGTGAAGCGTGTGATGGATCACCAAGGGAGTCTGCACAACAGGTACTTGGCATTGATTGAGAAAATGGACAGGGAGAGGAGGGAGAAAGAGGCGGCGTGGAGGATGCAAGAGGCTGAGAAGCATAAGAGAGCAGCCATTGCCCAACTCCATGAACATGCTCTATCTTCAAAGAGAGAGGCACTCATTGTTTCATACATTGAGAAAATCACAGGCCAAAAGGTCAACATTCCTTCTAGGGTAATACCATCATTGTTGCAATGTGGTTATTCAAATGGAGCTAAGGAGGAGGAATTGACACCGGCCAAATCTGATCATGACACAAATAGCAGATGGCCTCAGAGTGAAGTTGAGGCCTTGATTCTAGTGAGAAGTAATATAGAATCCAAGTTTCAGGAGCCAGGGCATAAAGGGCCTCTTTGGGAACAGGTGAGTGCTTCACTGGCTTCATTGGGTTATCAGAGGAGTGCGAAGAGATGCAAAGAGAAGTGGGAGAACATCAACAAGTACTGTAAGAAAAACAAAGATAGCCCCAAAATACGCGCTCAGCAGTCCAAAACTTGCTCCTATTTTAATCAGTTGGATCAGTTGTACTCTAGAACACCAATCACCAACCCCCCATCATCTTCTTATTGTTCTAGCAACCCTGCAGTTAGCATCGAAAGGCAAGGTTACTCGGAGCTTTTACAAGCTATTATTACAGGGAGTGACACAGCAGTTTCAGAAAACCTGTCTCGTGAGAACTTTGAATTACTCTCTGAAATGGGGTCCAATAGGTTGGATTTTGATGGCATTACTAATAGTAAGGTATAACATTTGCGAGAAAACCATGGGAAGGAGAAGGAAAACTATGAGGATGATGGAAACATGGAAGAAGAAGCGGAAGACCTTCATGGTGATGATTCTGATGAGTAGGGTAGAGCATGACTATCAGATAGAATAGAAAGGTACGCCAGTTTGTCACAGCCTGTAGTGTAGTTTTTTGCCTAGGAACTTTGAATCCATTGCCATGAATTTATTTCTGGTATTTGCTTGAGCTTTAGGCCTTCTTATGTAGTTCGTATGCTTGGAGAGACAGACTTCGAGTTAGATTAAATTCTTCTTCAGAGTTTATTTATTGGAAAGATGGTAAATGTCTACCCTATGTGGCTGTTGGTTAAGTCTGCTAACTAATCACAGATCAATTACTTGTAGTACGATACTAACTTCCATCCACCCTGATGCTAAAAAAGAAAACTAGTCAGTTAATTTCAGTTCATGATTATGAGCGCAAAATTTTCGATTTGATGAATAAGCCTTGCAGGACAACCATACCAGACATCCATCATTTTCCTATTAGTTTTAGTTAGGTTGAACAAACGCGATCAGCCTTTTTACCAATATTGGTAGTACTTTAAACACAGCCTTTTGGGTAGAAGTGGAATGACCTATACTTCCAGAAATTGTAGCTTAACAATTCCAAAATGGGGGTGGAGTTGGATTGCTTTGTAAACTAAGCCCTGCAAGCCTAGTAACTTTTACTCTTTGTGAGATCAAACAGTGGCAGTTGCAAATACAGAAAAAAAAACTTTTGGTTGTAGGATTTATAATAAGCAGAGGAGATGAAGAATCTAGGACCCAAAGCTGCTTCAAGAAGACAAATGTGTATTCCTGCCTGATTGTTTAGCACCCTTGCAAGTACAAGAAGGTTTACCAACAACTTTCATGAATACGGAATTTATAACTCTAAATGACTGATGTCTGCACCATTGGTGCAGTCAACGACCATGGTATTCAATTCACAAAGCTTAGAGAAGTCGGTATGAAGAAACTCAGATATACTAAGTTGCCCTGCATTTAGATCCATTATGAAGTTCCAAGCCATATCACTTTCACCGGTGGTGGTCGGCAAGAATCCATCACCAGAATCTGACTCTGTCCCTTCAATTCCAGAGAGAAATGGTTGTTCGGCTGATTCATTTCTTGTGCTGCTTGTTGATCTGATTTCATTGTTGGTGAAATAAGGGTCCTTGATGGGGTTTCTCTAATTTCTAGACCGTCTTGAGCTGTTTTCCTGTTTCTTCCTTAAGGTAGAATTCCAGTAGTTCTTTATCTCATTGTTTGTTCGCCCTGGAAGCCTTCCGGCTATCAGTGACCATCTACAAATACCAGAAAGTGAAAAACATATAATTCAACACTAGTGCTAACTTTTTTATAAGAACACTAGTGCTAACTACTGGATAAAACTTAAAAAGTTTATATACTCATCGTAACATTACATGAAAGTTTAGAAACTCATTGTCTGTCGCACCTTAGTTACTTGCTAGCAGTACTTATTACTTATTTACAATGAGGAGTTCGATCTTCTGCCATTAATCTGTTTTTGGTATGCCATATTGATCAGAATGGTGTAATTTTCGTTATTGATGTCGGTTAAGGTTCAAGGGCAGCAAGTGTCTGTTGCCTTAGAGTTTATGAAGCCTAATGATGAGCTCTTCTTCATCTTCTGTAATGCTTCCTCTCTTGATATCAGGCCTCAGATAATTCAACCACCTTAGCCTGCAACTCTTTCCACATCTCTTCAGGCCTGCAACCAACAATGTATTACATTTCCACAAAAATAATCGATCCTCAACCAACAATGCATTACATTACAATGAGGAGTTCTTCTGCCATTTTCATAATACTGAAAGAAAATTCTCACCTGTTTCCCTCGACATTTCCCCCTTTCCCTTCACTGCGCTCTTTGACAGTCTCAGAACCTGATCTTCATGAGCAGTCCAGGCCCCTTTGTTGGCTCCCTCTTTATCACAACGAGAGCTGCTTCTCTCTCTCTCCCTCTCTCAGAATTGCATGTATTTGAGCCAGTGTCTGGGGGCGACTCATTTTATAGATGTTTTCTGGTATTCAACCTAATCCTGTATTAATCTGTGAATTAATCTTTTTTCATCGCTTTAACGGGAGTATCTTCAATACACGGCCATGTATATACACGACACATATGAACGGTTAAGATTAGAGGATATAATATTAATACATGGGTGATCAAACATATAAATTGTTATGAATGACTAAGATTGTGTCGTGTATATACATGTCGTGCATATGCACGGTTGGAATCAAAATAAAATGAACCAAGTGCCAAGGTTGTGTCGTACTATTTTAGTGATTCCAGTGCAATTTTACTAATGCGTGTTCGTCAG
The DNA here is from genome assembly GCA_951800085.1 of Comarum palustre. Taxonomy (NCBI): domain Eukaryota; kingdom Viridiplantae; phylum Streptophyta; class Magnoliopsida; order Rosales; family Rosaceae; genus Comarum; species Comarum palustre. Next base: position 14,996,479 of record OX637589.1, read on the forward strand.
CGATACGTGTTCACCAACTGATGCTTATAAGAAAAAATATATACTATGATTCTCTGCATAATTTTGATCTTCGCTCGTTAATTTGATACATATACAGCCAAAACTCATGACATGTTTTTGTAAAGTTTCAATTCACATGTGTCAAATGGGCGGGAGGGACGGTTAGCGGGCGGGCTTTAGCTGTTAGCTGTTAGCGGGTTCAACCCATTATAACCCGTTAAGCTAATGAGTTATAGCAGGTTGAACACGTTGGGTTCGCAGGTCACCCGTTAGAACTCGTTAAGAAATTTTTTTCATTCTTTTATATATATATATATATATATTTTTAATCAAATACCAAAAAAAATTCCTTTACGGTTGGAAGTTCAAACGATTTAGATGAGATAAAGTTAAAAAATAAAAGAAAAAAAGAAGAAGAAGAAAATGAATTAGTAAGGTTTTCTCCCTTTTATTTTTATTTTTCTATTTCTTTACAGGTCCTAACGGGTTAAATGGGTTCCAACGGACAACCAATTTCCGTCCGTTAATTAGTGTGTTGTTAACGGATAACAACCCATTAACACATTATGTAATCGGATGGTTAGCGGACGGGTTTTTAACGGGCGGTTAACGGGTTGAATTGTCAGGTTGGCATGTATATGCTTTCGTATCAGATCAAGTAGAAAGTAGAAACCAGAAGTCTCAAAATATATATTATTTGGTCAAGCAGAGAATCTAGATTCGAGAATATAACTGAGACGTTAGCCTAATTTCTGCTTAATACAAAAACTATGAATCAAATTATTAGTATTTGATATGATGAGAGGACTTAGAGTAGCTCAGCAAACTAGGTTTCTTTTCATAGTTATTTTACTTGATTGTTTTTTTATGTTCATATAAAAGAAATTGACCCTCTGATCGACTATATGATTTTGTTAAGTCTATGAATTATTATTATTCTATACTTGACCTACATTTTGATGTCATAGTATTTGATTGATGGGGAAAGATTCACAAGACATTCTGGTTTTCATGAACAAAACACACACACGGTAAATAATTAATAATTTTTATATAATTTTAATATATAAAAATTATTTAACACTTAAAAAAATCTTAAAAATACTAAAAGCTTCTAGTGTATATTTTGAGAGTTCCTTTGTTTTCTTTAAGCTGAGATTGCACATATACACTCACTTCCTCCCACCCCTTATTGTTTTCTAACTAAACGCAGCAACCCACCCAATCATGTCGCCTCTTCTTTTTTAATCATATACCAAATTTAAGTTTCAATTTCAAAACTCTAATCATACAACCTCTCTCTTGAGGCCCAAATCAAATATCTCTTTCATTTTCAATTTCAAAACCCTAGTCAAATATCTTCCATCCCAAATTCTGTATTTGATGACCGCCACCAGCTGTCGGTAGAGAAGCTTTCGATAAAGAGGACCTTGATGAAACTCATGCGAGAAGAGGTTTGTCGCTCTTGGAGGCTGAGAAGAGGATCTTGATGCGAGAATAGATCCTCTATTTTTCTTCTTCTGTTTCAGCTAAAAGAAGAGACTAGGAAGTTGATGATGTGGCGTGTATGAAGCTGACGTGGAGTGTCAGTCAATGTGTCGGGCCGTGTCAGAAAAGCTAACATTCTCTGACACACCACGTGGCGTGTCAGACACGTTTCGAGGCGTGTCGCAGTGTCCGACGTGTTGGACACTCTGACACTCCACCTCTAGGAGTATCCGTGCAATATAGATGTCCACTGTAAGAATACCTTCACTCAAATCCATTATCATCAAATCGTTCCGTATCAATGTAATTGTTTGCTCCAGCTCCAACATCAGCTTCAGAGCTCAATGTTTATGGTCATGAACATCAGCATGATTACTGGCGAATCGCCACAAGCCTGTGTGTACGGTGGCCAGTACTCCTCCGGCCTCTTTCGATCCAGCTCCTCATCATCCTCCACTGGTTTTGGTCGTTAAATGTGAATCTTCCTCAGCCGGGGATCTATGACAATGCAAGTTCTCCTTGCTCGCCAAATCTCCAGTCATCATGTTTTTGTTGCCGGCTTCTAACTTAGAGTTCCATTAGTTCTTCATCTCATTCTCACTACGGCCTGCATCTCATTCTTGATGGGTATAACATCCCTCCATTTGGAGAAGTCAATGCCTCATGTCCATCAATCTACTGAGACATGGTTGGTGAGCAGCTAGCATGCATTTGTTGAAATGCAAGAAAGTCATTGTGGTATATGGCTTCAAAGTTTGACAATGTAAGAGACATTGTGGTAGATAGTTGCAAAGGTTGAAATGTAAGAAACAAGGCTACTATCCTAGGATGGTGATGGCAGAATTTCTTGACAAAGGAATGAGTTGGTGACATGTATATGTTGAAATTAAGGAAGAAGTGGCTGAAATGTTTGACATAATGCATGAAGATGTTTGCCTATATAAAGACATTTGCAATTGTGCAAAACATAGAACCGGTGAGTTCATCTTGTATTACTGTTTATACAAAAGTGAAAGATAAGAGAGAAAACTCCAAGTAGAGAGTTTGTGTGTATAGCAAAACAAAGAGTGTGTGAGAAGTAGTGTTTCTCTCGGTGTAATCTTTATTCGTATAATGGAGGTTTTTTGTTGTTGTTGTCCCGTGGATGTAGACATTTTACCGAACCACGTTAAATCTTAATGTTCTCTATCATTTTATATTTTCGCTATATTTATTTTCACTAATGGTTGTGTGTTTATATTTTCATTCCCCATTTATTCTTCCACATTTTCCAACAATTCTCACTACAACTATGCATTTCGATACACACAAGGCGGAGGCAAATTTAACGACCACATTTTACTTTCCCACCTTAATGTCTACATTAGTGACACATCGAGCCGCTCTAATTCGCTGTGGGGTGTTAATCGATAGAAATGAAAGAGGGGCTTCGATGTAAACCCAAACAAATCAAAATCGAAATATCTATGTCGTGTGCGCTTCAATGCGGGGAGGCGGGGCTTCAACTCTGCTTGAAGACTCCATTATTTTGTTTTTGGCCGATTCTAGTAACCAAGGAATAGTCCTTTTCATATACAGCGGCAAACATATTATTGCATAAATGATCGATCACTGATTTGATTTACTTTTTGTTCTCCCTTCCGAGTTGGTAAAACTTTGATCATTGCATATTACCATGTGTGTGTATAAATACCATCTTCTTCTTCTTTGGAGAAGAGTATACTAGTTACTATGCATCTTTTTTGTTCTGAGGCAGAGAAACAACTAGCTACTATTTTGTTGACCGTTTTATTAGTCGATCAAATATGACATTGAGACGTCGCTTACAGGCCGCCTTCACGCCTTGTACACGACATTATTAAGATCGAAACTACTAGATGATGAAGAACAATCTCAAAGAACAAAGTAGCCTAAGCCTTAAGGAAGACAACTCTCGGCGGTTAAAGCGGCGGCGTTGACCAGGCTGCGACCGCCTTCCCAGTTATTTGGCAGCTCCTGGTTGGTAGTGCTGCAACCCCCAACGTCCACATTCATAGGACTCCGTTTCGCAAAGCTTTGAAAAGTCTGTTTGGAGAAATTCAGATATATCTAACTGACCTTCATTTTGATCCATTATGAAATCATTCCACGTCACGTCATCACTTAGGTTGTCTCCGGCTAGCTCTATATCATTCTTGTTTGCTTCGGCTTCAACGGTGGCGCCGGGGGATAATGTAGTATTGTTGGCAGTGCAGGTAGTAGAGGTACTTTCAAGATGAAAACGCTGAATATCTTCTTCCTTAACACTGATTGGTGAAGCAGTAAAAGCTTGTTGGTTTGATCATCCCTCCTCCTCCAACCCCTCCATTATTTTTGGTCGAATGTGGTTCTTCCTCCTCGGCCGCACCCCCGCTGTGGCCGGGGGATAAGGAGTTCTCCTTGGTCTCATTCAAGTGATGATTTTGTTGTTGTAGCTTCCTCCTTAGGGTGGAATTCCAGTAGTTTTTAATCTCATTGTCAGTTCGCCCCGGTATTCTTCCGGCTATCAATGACCATCTACGTACACACAGCAAGTTTATTACAAGTTTTGCTAAGTATATTATGTCCAAGTGCGATTAACTGAACAAAAATGACAATCTAGATTATAAAATATCAGTAATCATATCTATTGTAATACAAGGGGATTGCACCTGTTGCCCAAAAGTTTGTGGAGCCTGATGATGAGCTCCTCTTCATCTTCTGCAATGTTGCCTCTCTTGATACCAGGCCGCAAATAATTCAGCCACCTAAGTCTCACACTCTTCCCACATCTTCTCAGATCTGCAGAAAACCACTCACAGTAGAACTCATCAATACTCGATCACTCATCATATTCATCTCTAATTCTGATATCCATGCATGCACTGCTCAGGATTATACGTACTTATTAGGGTATCAAACTGAAGTACTTGATAAGTTTTGCACAAGAAAAAACTTGCCTGTTTCTCTGGAAATTTTTCCCCATTTGCCTTCGCCGTGCTTTTTGACGTAGTCTATCAGAAGCTAGTCTTCTCGGGCTATCCACACTCCTTTCTTCATTTCCTCCTTTTCGAATCGAGAGCTTCTTCCCATTTTATGCGTAAGTCTCTCTTTCTCTGATATATATATGGCCGTTTCTCTCACCGTGATCTGTCTTTCTCTCTGCGGCAAGTATGCTGGGGAGTAGTGGTGAAGATGGCGGACCGAGAGGGGTCGAGCGGGGGTCATTGCCCCACTCAACTTTTGACAAAGGCTGTCGAGACTTTTTTTTCTTTTCAAAAACGTGTTTTTTTGTTACAAGCGGAGCCTAAAAGGCTCAAACAAAAGAAAGAAAAAGACTACAGACTAAAACAAAAGTCAGATTTCCTAACTCTAGTTACAGCGATCATCAAAGAAAGCCGAAGTAACATACACAGGAGGATCATCAAAAATAATAATTCCAAGCTCATTGTTGATGCTGCATTTGGCTAGAGCATCATCTGTCATATTAGACTCTCTAAAGACATGAGGGAGTTTAACATCATCCATCTGAGCCATCAAACTACTGCAGCCATTAAGGAGAGATCCAAGATGATGAAGAGACAGATTAGGACTTTGCATTAGCTGCACAAGGATAGCAGAATCTGTTTCTATCTCCAGCTTAGAGATATACAGGCTAGAAGCAAGCTTTAAACCATGATACAAACCCCATGCCTCAGCATCAAGGATAGCACCAATCCCCAAGTTTATTTGAAGCAAGCTTTAAACCATGGTGTATGAGGTGTTATTAGAAACCATTTTAGATCCTGGATTGTTGGTTTTCAAAAACATGTTTTTTTTCTGTTGCTCTCCAACTCTATTATATATATACATATATTTTATATTATAAAATTGCATTATTATAATTATAAGATGAGTTGATCACATTAAAAGTCAAAATTTAAATGTTTAGATAAGAATTGAGTCTAAAATTAAACAAGATTGGGTGATCAATTTTGGTATTTTTTTTTCTAATCTGGGTTTATTATACTGACGGATTTTAATGAAATATTAATGAACTGTGACTTTAGAATCCTCTTATTCTCTATAAAAAGAACAATAAGTCAGTTTTTAAATGTGTTCATGTTAGATATTAGATGTCTGATGTGGAAAGCCTGTAATTTTATAGTGTCCGATTAAGATTTCATATAATTATTGAAAAAAAACTTCAATATTTCATAATAATATATAGATTAACTAGATGAAGAGCTACAAAAATTAGAGATTAGAAAGAGTAAATAAATAGTGAGTTGTTTTTTAGCCTCAAATTTTTTAGCCCACCGTCACTTCCTACATTCACCGCTGCTCACACACACACATGTGTGTGTGTATATATATATATATATATATATATATATTCCTACATTCACCACTGCTATATATAAGTGAGTCCTTTTGATTGGCCTTCATGTTGTGTGGCTGCAATAATTAACATGAATTATTATATTACAGTGATATTTATAGGATGACATTGACATGAGTTCTCTCTCCATGAGTGGTTTCAGAATATATACTACTGGCAAGTAATTAGTTTAATTTGGGGGGGGGGGAAATTAAGATTTTGGTGGAACTAGAAATCATGCAAGTACGTATATAGGGTTTGATATATATGGTCCAGAGTGAAATTTATGAATTATTTCAAGAGTTATCGTTTTCAGAGATTTAAATCATTTAATTATGAATCAGTACGTACCAATACACCCACCCCTTCCTGGCTCTACGTCTTTACTACTTTCTGAATACTTCTCTTTCTACTCCGACACGGACTCGAGATCCATGTATATCAAAACTATTTCTACCTATCACCCAGCCCTTGCTACCAAACAAACCATCATCAATTTTAATTTCTTTTTCAAATATTAAAAATCATCATCAAATTTGAGTTTTTACTTCTTCTTTTGTTGACGTACTTGTTTTATTTGATTTTCACTATATTAAAGTCTTCCGTGTATGTTTTCCAGACCAAATTCCTTCCGGACAGAATTTCTTACGGTTCCTCTAAATTGAGCAAACACTCCACACTTCCTAATCTGAATTAATGTCCCACTTGCATATGGTTGTTGGTGCACGACATTCAAACTCTACTGACTTTTCTAACGTACACCAGCCTTTCTCCACCGTGTTTAAACTTCAAAACCAAAGCAACTATGGGAGGGCAATGCATAATGTTCATCAGTTCTGTAATCCTTGCAAGTAACTAACAAAATACAATGAGAGGGTTTGAATCATAAAAAAGGGGACCATATATACACTCAGTAGTGTCTCCTTCTCTGTAGCTCTCTGCAAAAATTATAACGTCCATGATATAATAGCTATCAAGCTATGCCTGATTCATCACGTAAATGCCTCTTTCCAGTACTGTTCTGCTCGATCTCTCCCATTTAATTTCCTACTGGTATTTGTCTGGTACTTTTGTCGATGCATCATTGATCCTTGTTCATGCTTATAGGTTGGTGTGTACTAGCAACTTCACTTAAGCGTAGTCCTACTTACCAATTTGTTGATGAACAAGTTACGGCAATCATACATCATGTAACCCTTGTATATTAAACTTCTGAAAAATCTTTGTCTAGCTATATGCGTCATCGATCTTCATGTTTATATATATGCTAGTAAGCTAGTTAGTACTCAAAACTTCACTTAAAGGTGGTCCTCCTTACCAATTTGTTGAACAAGTTACGTGCATCAAACACCGTTGTGTGTTAATAAACTGCTGAGAAATCTTTGTCTATGCATCATGTTCAAATGTTCATGTTTATAGGCTTTTAGGCTTGTTATGAACTCGCAACTTCACGTTAGGGTACACTCTTGCTTACCAATTTGTTGAACATGTTAAATGCAACACGGAAGAGGTTAGGGTTTTGGTTCTTTTGGGCATGTTCGCAAACGGAAGAAGTTTGTCAATGTCATGGAGTCTTGGACCCATCCAATTACAAAACCCACGTTTTCATATCACTAGCTCCCTCTCATGTCCTCTTAGCTATCAACTAACTGTCTCATCGATCTACCTGTACTACTCCCTCGAGCAAGTGATCAGTAACACACATTTCATTTTCCATATTCTTCGATCTTCTTCCTCTAGATTTCCCGATCCTCAGTTGTACCAGTACGTATATCTTGAGTTTGAAAATGTTTTCGATCGACCATGCAGATTAAACTAAAGGAACAAGAGCAGTCCTCTCAAATTTTATATATTGCCCTACCAAGTGTACGTCTGTGGCCAGTTTTGATTGTCTCCGGCCTTATGGCCACCGGTCAGACTGCCACCATTATTGTTGTCTCAATTCAACTCCACGGCAATTTATTATCAAGTTCAACTGTATAGGCTAGCCAATGCTGTTGCAGCAATCCAATACATGGTTGAATCGAACATTAGTCTCATTACAAAATTATACATTATATGTTTCTCAAATAACATTATTCAATTAAAAAATTACTTTACCAGGGAACAAATTAAAACTTCGGCCGGTAATGAACTAACGTACAGTGTTCAAAACATACCAAGAGCTAGCCTCAACTGAAACATGTGTGAAGAAGCTGCATAGTTACCGTACCCCTGCAACTCTAAGAAAGATACATAACGAAATTCTAGTTAAAGAATCAAAGATAGAGAGGATTATAGTCAAACAACGGCAAGCGTGACCCGTGAATCATCTGAATACCGATACTGTCCCAACTTAACCACCTTTAAGGTGTTAGATTTTATCCACAAAATGCCTCGGTACAATTAGAAATGATCCACCCACATATAAGTTATATTTTATTTATGTTGTTTCTGATGTGGGATCTTTCCTCTCCAACACGCCTCCTCACGTGCAACCTGACAAGGTCTGCATGTGAATCTATGTCACCCTCTCCACTCAAACACCAACCCTCACATGCAACCAGACTCAAAGGTTTAACACGTGTACAAATGTCTAAACCAATTCGACTACTAACCCGGCCCATCTAACACTTGGTGACAATCCACACAAACCCTAACCCTCACGTGCAACCAGACTTAAGGGTTTAGCACGTGTACATATGTCACACCAATTGAACCCACCAACCAATGAGACGTAATTAGAGAGGGACCCGCTCTAATACCAAGTCAAACAGCGGCAAGCGTGGCCCGTGGATCATCCGTATACCGATACTGTCCAAACTTAACCACCTTTAAGGTGTTGAGTTTTATCCACAAAAGATCTCGGTACAAATAGGAATGATTCACCCACATATAAATTATATTTTATTTATTCTGTTTCTGATGTGGGATATCTCCTCTCCAACAGTTATTCACAGTACTCCTTATGCTTTCACTTGAATTGCTAGTTACAACACTTTGATAGAGTGGATATCGTGGATAAAAGCTTTCAACCCAAAGAGAACATACAGAGACTCGTCTTTCTGGATAAAAGCTTTCAACCCAAAGAGAACATACAGAGACTCGTCTTTCTGGTTTTTGTTCACCCAAGTTGAATTTAGTTCATAAGTATTAATAACAAATCAATCCTTTTGTTATGCACCCAAAAGAGTAATCGATTGATTTTGTGTTTTTCTTTCTTTGTGTGATCCATATACATTGTCTTTCTCGTTACACATGTGCTTGAAGCCATAGTGAATATTAACACATAGCAGCAGTACCACACTACCACGTACGTACCCTGGTACAAACCAATTAGCATTTGCTGCCAACCCTATTGTGATGTTATTTGACAACATCAATGTCGCGGAGGTTTGCGTTGTCTCTTCCTTTTCATACTTATTGGTGGATGGTGGTCTCGGATTGGCTGAGTTTCTTTTTAGTTGCAGTCTTTTGAGTAAGCAAGTTACTCTAGATGGTTCTTTTCAGAATAGTGTGTCTGATGGTTATATATGGTGGTATTTTCAGAGATAGTAAAACTGTGTTTTTGGGTGCATTTGCCAAGAACATAGAGGTGCCAAGTGCGTTGGATGCGGAGATGCTTGCAGTAATCGAGGCTGTGGCCATGGCCAAAACAAAAGGGTGGTGTAATTTATGGGTGGAGGTGGATTCATTAGTTTTACTCAAATATTGGCAACACCTAAGTAGAGTTCCATGGCGGCTTTCTACAAGATGGGCAATATGCATTCAAGAGACAAGGCATATGCAAATTCGTTTGTCTCATACCTATCAAGAAGGTAACATTGTAGCCGATTTGCTTGCTAATTATGGGGCTTCACATAATGTCTCAACCTGGTGGGACGTGTTGCTTCATTTCATCTCTTCTGCGGTTGGTAATGACTCTTGTGGACGATCTACTTATAGATTTTTTTTAATCTTTTATTTTATTTGCATGTCTGTTTTGTGTTGGAGTTTCGTTTATTCCTTTTTCTCTGTCCTATTTCTACTCTGTGTTGTGTTGTGTTAATTGTGCCAGTATCAAGGTTTTGGTTTGATCCCTTGTTATGTACTCTTTCTTCTTACTTTTTGATTCATATATCTCAGTAAGTCTTTTTGGAGTGTGGTATTCTTCTTAGACTTAGTTTGGGTTTAACCAGACCGCATTGTACTCATTGTTGTCATCTTTGATTATTCTGGAATAAAATTTTACCTTTGGATCAAAAAAATTGATAAGAAAACTCAGCCTACTAGAAAGGCCAGCCTTGTTCCGTTATTTATAAAAATAAATTTTTTACAATCTAACAATACGTGGTTTCAAAGGTCAAATACTCGATATAAAGTGGCAAGCAAGAAAGAACAAAAACGAAAAACTATCAGTTTCGGTTGTGTTAAGTCTTGTAATAATACTTCTCGACATATCCAGCTGCGCGTGATATTTACAAGCAGCGCTGCTAACTGCAGAGGTGACAGATTTGACAGATTTGCATTAAGGAGTGCCTATTTATATACCAATCAATAGACTTACCTACAATAACCACACTCTGAATGTCTCAACATTTTAGTCTGTGGTTTATTTTCTTACATTTTCATATAACATGACATTAACTTGACACATTGTTACTACATCCAGAGGACCTCCACAACCACCCGATGGGCCTCGAAACTCAAGCTGTCATTGTACGCACATCAATTTCTAATCATATTTCCGGAAATAATTATGTTGGCATTTACAATTTTTTACATGTTGGATATTCTTTTGTGTGTGAAGATCCATTGAAAACCTTATTATCGAGGACTATGTGATGACTTTCTCTTTAATGATTTATTACACTCACTTTTTAATCACATTTTTTCATCTCAACCGTTCAGTTTATATATAGGTCTATATAAGTAGATCACTTATACAAATTTTCAGTCAAATTGGTGATCGTTAAGGCATCAAAATAGATCAAATTAATGGATGGTCCAAATATGTCAAACATGAGTCATTAAAATTCATAATCAGTGAATCACATTTATGAATGCCTTCACGATTTTCAATTTATAAGAAAATTTGTAGAGATGATCTACTCATATATATCTACAAACTAGACGGCCGAGATGTGAATATACGATCGAAAATAGGGTAAAACGAAAAAACGTTTTCAACTAGTCCTCAATAAGAAGGTCATATTTTAACCTATTTTTCATTCAGCTGACCTTTAGAATTATTGGGCCCCCTATTCCATAAGCAACACAACCATATTACAATTTTGGGCTGCCCTATGAAGCCCGAATTATTGGTTTTTCTTGCTAACGGGCTAATCGTGTTAGACTGGATGAGTGACATTTTTTATGCTTGTACGTTTAACCAATGGATGAGTGACATTTGTTGATTTTCATAAGCTTGTTTACCAATGGTGGAGCCAGGAATTTATATTGCGGTGGGTTTGGATTTTTTTTTTAATTTTTAATATAGAGGATTTTTTCAATGCTACTGGAGAACCACGTGGCATTGTCCAATCAATATTGGACATGTGAATTTTCGACATGAAAAATCCTTTCAGCTATTTTGTCAATGATCATTTTGGGTTTTTTGTTGTTTTTGAAACTCTAAACTCTATGCCCTAAACCTTATCACTCTACCCTAAACTCTAAATCTTAAACCCTAGTTTGAACTCAATAAATACCCATGAACGTAATTTCACAAAACATACAAATACTAGTTTATATTTTAGTTGTAAAAAATCTACATGTCTAAATTTGAGTAGAATATAACATCATTAGACAATGTCACATGGTTCTCCCGTAGCATTTAAAAATTTGTCTTTTAGTATAAACGAACTAATTAATGTAAGAAATGAACTAATGTTAACAATATGTGGGCTAAATTTAAAAAATTTAGGTGTTAGATTTTAAATTTTAACTTTTTGAACTAAAATTTATGTGTAGGTTTTCTTAGAGCGCCGTTCAAGAGGCTAAAGAACTATGGGCCCAAAACACAAATGCTAGATATAGGAATCAAATAACAAAATCCAACAACAAACAAGCCCAAAGGCAACTAGCCCATATGCGAACAGCGATCGTGAATGACGATCTTAATCTACAGTCCCTCTTAGTAGCTTGTTCGTGTTTGTTTTTTTTTCCATAAATTATCTCTTTAAACATTCATTATTTTGAGTGCATTTTTGACCGTAAACAAAAATTGAAATGTCTGGACCAGTCTGGTAACGAGGGCTACAAGAATGACATGACACTTCAACAACAAAGCAGAGAATGTCAGACTACTGGGATTTAGTCAGCTCAATTTATTTTATTTAGCTGCATCGAACATCATTAACTAATAATACTTATCAAGATGCCCGGCATGAAAATCCGGGCGGTCAACTTTGAAGAGGGTGGAAACAGTCCTCTTTCGTCCAATCCTCCAGCATTTCCTCCGAGAACAAGATTGGTTCACAGCTAGCTGAATGCAACTTGTAATTGTTTGAGCCACCACCACCATTATTGATATCGTCGCCACCGTATTGATCCTCCTCCAAGACTTTGTCACCGCCACCACCAAACTGACATAGTTCCCAGTAGTCGTCGGAGCTATCCGGAATACTTTCCGACACATCAAAGAGCTTCCCCACATCAAAATCTGAAGTGGAAGCAGTAGTGGCGGTGTTGTCTTCCTCAGAGTTCTTTATGCCCTCGTCCAAAGCAACACCATGTCTCATTGCCTTTGTACGGACGGCAGCAATGGAGTCCAGCACCTTTGTCAACGATTTGGTTTTGCTTTTCCTCTTTTTCTTCTTCTCATTCATATTCTCGACCACATCATCGTGGCCGTTATTCACCTTCTTTCCTAACGTTGTGTTCCAGTAATTCTTGATTTCATTGTCTGTTCGTTCTGGTATTCTCCCGGCGATTAGTGACCATCTACGTAAATGGATCGATCAAAGAAACTAATCTTTGTAAGGAACATAATCAAGAAAAATGTGAAATGTTAACTAATTAACCTGTTGCCCAGAAGCTTGTGGAGCCTAACGATGAGATCCTCTTCTTCCTCAGTTATATTACCCCTTTTGATATCAGGTCTCAGATAATTCAGCCACCTCAGTCTGCAGCTCCTTCCGCATCTTTTTAGACCTAAATAGACACGAGTACGTACGTGCGTATCCAAATAAACTTGCTAATCAAACATGGAAATGAAATGAAAACATAGCTAGCTAGATGCATCTTACCAGCTTCTTTGGGAATCCTTCTCCATTTTCCTTCTCCATGGCTGTTGATGTAGTCGACGAGGATTTGATCCTCCAGAGCAGTCCAAGCTCCTCTGTTCAGTCCCTCCTTTACACAACAAGGACTTCTTCCCATGTTTTGATCGATCAATGCAAACTCGATTTTGATTATTCTGATTTCTATCTCTCTCTCCCGTTAAATAACCAAACCAGAAAAAAGGGATAGATATTAGCAATATATTGCAAACTGGCTGGAGTTAAATAAAAAGTCCTCGACAATGATAAACACAATACAAAATTAGACAGTGGGTGGAGTTAGCCATTTTATAGTAGAAAATACTTAGTAACTCCTCAACCATACAAATTGTCGGCAAACTTTAAAAAGAAAAATAAAAAAGGAAGAAACTCAAAACAGAAGTCCAGCAATAGGATAGGATGGAGTTAAGTAGTAGTAGTCGTAATTAGTTCACCAAATAAGTGAATAACACAGCACAGACTTATAAATGTAGTAGTCCCTACTCGATCCTACATATAACACAAGATGCGGGCAAGTGCGTAAAGCCTGGAAATTTTGTAAACATTTTGAAGGTTTGTGAACCAGGAATGAGGGAGAGATTGGTTGACTGTTGCTGTGTTTGATTGTTGTAAGTTTTGGAATGCACGTATCCATTTTTCCAGTTTTCTTTACAGAAAAAACCCGCAGTGCAGAAATGGTTGCAAATACAGAGAAATTTTAGACAATGTTGCAAATACATGAAGAAATTTCGTAACTAAGAGTTTTATATGTGGATGCTTAATGCTCATCGAGTTGCAATTAGCTCAATGCTACCAAATTTCTCTTTTCTTTTCATCGTTCTGTAATTCATAATCTTTACTAATGAAGTTCTTATGCACATTTATGTGAAATTCTGTCTATTATAGTGTAAGTTTGTGAGTGTTGTATGATACATTAGACCAGAAAATTCTCCAGTTTGCATAAAACAATTGTAAGATCAGTACTGTCCGAATCCATCGATTACTTAATGGACTGCACAATAACCTAGGGAACAACTTTGTAGGTAAACTAGCCTTATGGGTCTTTTTGCGACTTGTAATATGTGTTAAGATGTAATGATTAGTTGTTAATTAACATAGAATTAGTTAGTTAGCTATTGTTTTCCTAGCTGACAAGTAGCAGTACCAGTTGTATTTTTCTGTTGAGCTTTGTTATATAAGCTCCATTTTCAGCTAGTGAGAATCAATTAATCAAGCAAGAGCCATTGATTTTCTGCAGCAATTAAAACACTATCCATTCTCCGTACACTTGTGCTTCTTTACATCAGATTAAGTCACTATTAAAAGCTGCAGAGATGGATATTGTTAAAGAATCTTAAAATATTCAAAGTCTTCTCACAACCATGCTTGCTAACTGCAACATCACACCAAAATCTTCATCAGCATCAACTTCAATATCTTTAGATGCAACCACTCAGTCTATTTTCTCTAGTCTTCAGCCTGTTAATTCTGCTTCTCCTTCCATCACTACTCAAGGAATTCTAAATTTTGTGTCTGTTACTCCATCACCACCATTATTGCCCACACCTACCATGCCTCCTGGAGTTAACAATATATTTTATGTTTATCCTTATGCTCCTCCAACTTCATACCCTAATGTTGCTTATGGTTTCAATCCTATGTCATCATACCCTATGCTTCCTTCAACACTCAATATGACAGGCATGTATGCAGGTAGAGGAAATGGTAGCAGGGGCAATCAATCTGGAGGAAGAGGTTTTGGTAGGGAACAACAGTTTCATAATGGTGGATTTGATGGAAACAGTGATTTTAGACCAAATGCTAGAGGAACTAGAGGGAGATTTAATGGTTCTAATGCAGGTAGTTCAGTTACTTGTCAGTGGTGTAATAAGGTTGGTCATGTTGCTAAGAACTGCAGGTCTCTGACAAATAATCATAATGTTGGAGGAAATGGTGTTTATCCCAATAATTAAACTGTTGAGAATTGTCAGTATTGCAATAGGCCTGGTCATACTGCTTCAACCTGCCATTTCATTGTTGGCTTTCCAAATCATCAATCTGATCAGCACCATGAACCTAATGAAGCATCAGTTATGATGGCTAATCTTGCTCCACAGTATTGGCTTGTAGATACCGGTGCAACTAATCATATGACTCATGACCTGAATATGCTGCACAAATTTGATTCTATATCCAACTAATAATGGAGTGCAAATTGGAAATGGTAAACTTTTACCAATAACTCATATTGGACTCTCAGATTGGTTCATTAAATTTGCCTAACGATCTTCTCATTCCAGACTTGGCTACTCATCTGTTATCTATATAACAGTTGTGCGAGCAGAATAACTATTTGGTTTGGTTTGATAAGTTTATATGTGTAATTCAGGACAAGGTGCAGGGCAAGATCTTGTACAAGGGACTGAGTAAGCAATGACTGTATCCTATACCTTTCACTCTACATGTTCAGAATAAATCAACAACAATTACTTCTTCTACAAGTCTTCCAGTTCAGAGTCAGTCTACAACAAATAAAATCTCAGTGTAAAAGTCAGCTCCACATGTTCAGAAGAATGCTTTAGTTGGAAAACCAATCAGTATCATGCTTTGGCATATAAGATTAGGTCATCCTACAAATGAGATTGTAAATATCATGTTGCAAAAAGTCAAGTACAGTTTGTTCTAGATATTGACAAAACAATCTGTGAACCATGCCTTCTAGGGAAATTTCATAAACTTCATTTTCCTATTTCACAAACTAGCAGCAATATTCCTTTTAAGCTTGTACATTCAGATGTTTGGGGTCTTTGTCCATATCTTTCCTTAGATGGATATAAGTACTTTGTGTTGTTCATTGATGATTGTACAAGGTTCCCTTGGTTATATCCAATGAAAAATAAAACTGAAGTGTTTTGTTACTTCAAATCACCGTGTGCCATTATTTCCACACAATTCTCTACTGCGGTTAAGTGTTTTAGATCTGATGGTGGTGGTGAATATGTGAATATAAGGTTCAAAGAGTTTTTTGCTGAAAAAGGAATCAGTCATCAAATCTCTTGTCCCTATACTCCTGAACAGAATGAAGTTTCAGAAAGAAAAAATAGACATGTAAGGGAGACAACAGTGATCTTACTACAACAGGCTTCTCTTCCAAATCAATTTTGGTTTCATGTCTGTGCAGCTGCAGCTTATCTCATTAATAGGATGCCAACTTCAGTACTTTATATGCAGTCTCCATTTGAAAAGCTATATAAGAAACTTCCAGATATTCAAACATTGAGAGTGTTTGGTTGTACATGCTATCCTTTACTCACTCCCTAAAGATCAGATAAGTTACAGCCTAAGACAACAAAGTGTGTTTTTATTAGATTTGTTGCTGGATACAAGGGTTTCATTTGTTACAGTCTTTGCAATAGAAATTACTTTATGTTTAGACATGTATTCTTTGAAGAGTCATCTTTTCCTTATTCAATGTGTAAGTAAAACTTAGACAAGAACAAGTCTTCATCAACACAAACATTAGATCAGAGAGTAGCTACAAGATATACTCAACCCTTTTTGCCTCTTACTCAGTCCTCAAGATCAATGCCTACACCAGTTCACACAGTACCTCCTACTACTGGTCAGTCCTCATCTCATCTTCTTCACAATGATGTGCCATCCAGTGAAATCTCTTCAGAAATAGCTGAAGAACCACTAATTGTTGACATAACTGTGATTATGTCAACAATGATTCAGTCATTATTTTGACAACTCCTCCTGGTGATGTTGATATTTTTTGTCCTCATACTGATACTACAATTCAATTCACTGAGAATAGTGAAAATATTTCATTGACTGCTGAACCTAGAAATGGATCACTTTCTGTGATTCTTAATAAGGACTAGGTAGTTGCTCCTTCTAGTCAAATCTCTGAGGCTAATATGTTAAACTCTATTGATGGTATTGGTACTCCAATAAATGATCACTTCATGCTTACTCAAGCAAAAAGAGGTATTCAGAAGAAGAAAGCTTATTCTGCACTTCTTGCTCAAGTATCTTTTGATCCCATTAAGACAGAACCACATAACTATAAGGCTGCTCTTAATGTTCCTGAATGGAAAGCTGCAATGAATAAAGAATATAATGCTCTTATACAGCAAGGCACATGGTCTTTAGTACCCTTACCTCCTGACAAAAATTTAGTTTCTTGTAAATGGCTGTTTAAGATTGAAAGACATGCAGATGGCTATATTGCAAGACATAAAGCTAGGCTTGTTGCTCGAGGTTTCAATCAGGAGTATGAGATTAATTATGATGAAAATTTTTCTCCAGTTGTCAGACGCACCACAGTCAGATTAATTTTATGTCCTGCTGCTTATTTCAACTGGACTCTTCATCAAATGGATGCCAATAATGTCTTCTTGCATAGTATACTAAATGAAGAAGTTTATATGGATCAGCCTGGAGGATATGTAAATTCTGCTCATCTAAATTATGTTTGTAAGCTGCATAAGTCACTCCATGGACTGAAGCAAGCTCTAAGAGTATGAAATGAAAGGGTTACTAATTTTCTACCTTCAATTGGTTTTTATGCATCTTATGCAGATCCTAGTCATTTTATCAAGCTCAGTGGTAGCAACTGTGTGTTTTTACTTCTATATGTAGATGATATAATTATCACAGGTTCTTGTGAGGATATCATCACTTAAGTAAAAGCTGTTCTTTAGACAGAATTTGACATGAAAGACTTGGAGAAGCTGCATTTCTTTCATGGACTTGAAATACAATATATGCATAATGGTCTTTTTGTGTCCCAAAGGAAGTACGCTACTGATCTGATAAGTCTGGATTTGATGACTGTGTTGAATATACTACTCCATGCAAGTCAGGTCTCAAGCTGTACAAAGACATAGGTCTCTCTCTTTCTGCTCATGAAGCATCTTCCTTTAGGAGTTTGGTTGGCTGCTTACAGTATCTCACCTTTACAAGACCTGATATCTCTTATGCAGTCAACTCAGTCTGTCAATTTCTTCATAATCCCACTGATGTCCATTTGTATGCAGCTCAAAGAATATTGAAGTATGTTAAAGGGACACTTACACAAGGCATTTATTTCAGGAGGGGTGTTACTAGTGTTTCTCAATCATTAGCTTGTGTGACATTGAAAGCTTATAGTGATGCAGACTGGGCAGGAGATTCGAATGACAGAAAATCAACAACAGGTTTGCTATTTTGTTGAATGATGCTCCAATATCTTGGTGCAGTAAAAAGCAGACTGCAGTTTCAAGATCTTCTGCAGAAGCAGAATATCGTAGGCAGATACTACTTTAGAATTGATGTGGCTGATGCTTTTTCCAAAAGATCTTCAAGTTCAGTTACATAGTGTTCGAGTTTTGCATTGTGATAATATTTCAGTTGTTGCTCTAGCCACAAATCCAGTATACCATTCCAAACTCAAACACAATGAAGTGAATGTGCATTTCACTCGGAACCAGGTTAAGGCTGACTGTAGTTTGTGACTTCTGAAAATCAGCTTGCAGATCTTTTTACAAAAGGCTTGTGTTTTCCCTAGCATTCTTATCTTTGTTCCAACTTGATGCTTGGTAGCCCATATCAAGTTGAGGAGGGGTGTTAAGATGTAATGATTAGTTGTTAATTAACATAGAATTAATTAGTTAATTAGTTAGTTAGCTATTATTTTCCTAGCTAACAAGAGGCAGTAGCCAGTTGTATTTTTGTGTTGAGCTTTGCTATATAATCGCTGTTTTCAGCTACTGAGAATCAATTAATCAAGAGCCATTTATTTTCAATTGATCCTATCTCCAGAACCTTCCTAGCTTTTAATATGTATAGGCACTGGTGGCATGTATTACGGGCTGTTATAGATTGGGATGGTGGTCTAACTCTGTGGGGTGACCTTATGGAATTGAGAAACTTCAATGGAGTCAGATCAGGGAAATTAAGATCGATAGATGGATTGAATCACTGCGGTAGCTACCCCATTCCTAGTAGCTGTTTACTCTGATCCTTCGTTGATGATGCTTATATGACTTCAGCACAACTATGGTCTAATGTGGGTAGATGAATGGGATGTGTGGCTCAATATAAGCTAGCCACGGACAATTAAGATGAAGTTGGTCATTGTTTTAAAAAATGTAATAGGGTGCAAAATATTTATAGATATCACACATGGATAACTTATATTATGTTTTAACATCGTTTTACATTTAGCCCCTTATCAAGAACTACATTATATATTTAGCCAATTATATAGAAGTCTATTTTTAACATTTTCTCTTATATAAGTTCATCCAAACCTAAGGGGCGTATTCAATCCAGATTTTAAAATATTATGACTGATTTCTAATAATTTATGAAATCTATTAATTCCATAGAGTCAGAATTCATTGTTTGAATTCTCTATAGAGTTAGACAGATTTTATTGGATTGATTTATTCATACTTCATTGGATTTATAAAGTCTATGGATTGTTGCAATAACAATAAATGTAAATAAAACTCAACAAAAACACAAACAATAGAATAAATAATATGAATTGAAATGATCCTATTCAAAGACATGTTCAGCTTTGAATCAAAATAGTTGTCCATTACCATCATTCCTCGGCTTCTCCTTCCTCATAGCATTAGCAATTCTTGTTTTTGAAGCATTAGCTTCTGCTCTTTGCAGTTGTTAACTTGGTGAAGACTGATCAGTACTTGTGAACTACAACATATAAATACATGTCATAAAGCCAATTGTGTATCATGAAACCAACTATCATAAAGAGCAAGTAGAACTGTAGAAGAGTTACCAAAAAACAAAACAAAAAAGCAAAATAGTAGAAGTAGTATTGCCAAAAACAAACAAGGGTTCTGGACCAGGTTATCTTACCTGCTGTCCAGAGATGTGTCCTTCACAGACCGCATATCTACAAATTTAAATAATATGAAGCAGTTTGTTTCCCTTGCAAGTAGATAAAATATGCATGTCTCCTATTCAAGCATGAAGTATCTAACAATGAAGCTACTCACCCGGACAAAAGCATGCATGATAATACCTTGGCATCAAGCATGCAACATTTGATAGCAATACACACACACATCTCAAATCAGAAATTCGTCCAAGCTTTAACCAAACATAGATTTGACTACTAAACTTGTCCTATTTGATTAATAGGACTATCAAAGAACCAATAAATTAAGCAAAACGGAAGGACTTCTCCGAAAAAAAAATTATAAATGATACTCTACATTTGGTATTAAAGTTCAATAAAATTATAAACTGTCGTCCAACTAAAATAATTAGATTTTTACTCTTATATTTACATAAATGACACTAATGTAAAAAGTCAACACCCATAAAAAGTCATCGACCGACCTCCGGCTTGGTCTCTAAATTTTTTTTTCTGTTGACCTTCGATGAGGATTCTGACGACCACAAAAGCTACTACCAGTGCCAGCAAAAGCTACTACCCCCAACAAATAAAGCTACAACCACCGACAACAAAAACTACAATCGCCGACAACAAAAACTACTACAACCAGATATTACCAACAGCTACAAAAGCTACTACCACCGGCTATAAAAGCTGCTATCACAAGCTAAAAAAACTACTCCTGCCACCAACGAAAGATACTACTGTATAAGCTATATATTGTAACTAACACCAAAACCTATAATCCTTAAAAACAAAACTACTACTGTCAGCAACAATTGCTACTATCATTATATTAAAAAGATACTACCACATAGTAATAAAGCTACTGACATCATCTTAAAAATATACTAATATAGAGAGAGATACTATCACTGTATTAAAAGATACTAACACAGACACATATATACTAGCACAATGATAAAAATATATTGTTGGAAAGATACTTTCATTATTACAATAGTTCAAAGAGCATTGCCATTTTTCTTGAACAATAACGACAACTTCATTGGCAAACCACGTTGCTGAATTACATTGGGGCAAGCCAAAACCTCATCTGGTACTAGTCTTTGTTCTATGGTCTCAATTTCACCACACTGAATTGCCCCATAGTCGACAATAAATCAACATCCTTACATTTTCATAGAACATAAAACGACTTTCATAGTTACATAAAGTTACTACTGTAGTTTTGAAAGTTTACTACATTAGTTGTATAAAGCTATTATCAATTTTTAATGGTGATGCTCAAAATTCATTGGAATAATTTTTCCACATTGACCACTATTTTCCTGTTGACCCAATGAACTCTATGGGCACTTCAATATCCAAGTTCACCTCATTATTGAAATCTATAACTACAATTCAAAGGGAAGAATTATGGAAGAACAAATAAACAACGTACAAAATATTAGCATTTGAAATTAAAATATAGTTGCTTTTAACATCACGCTCAAAAGATACTACAACACAATAAAAAAGCTACTGAAAATCATGTTATAAAGATACTAAGAAGATACTATCATAACGTTAAAAAAATACTATCATAGATATATAAAGATACTATTAAAGTCAAAAATATATTAACACGTACATAAGAAATACTATCATTTTGTTGAAAATATACTAACACCGACTTAATAAGATACAATCAGTGTGTCGAAAATATACTGCTAAAGCACATGACAAACTGATATCATAAATTTTTACTAATTAACAGCAGTGTGCATAGATATTGTCCTAAGCACATAAATATACTGCCATCATAACTGAAATATAATATCACAATTACAGAAAGCCATTCCTCTAGACAATTAAAATCCTGTAGTTTCTTATTTTAGAGTTTCTGAACAATACAGTTATCGAAAGCTGTTCCTAAACAATTATAGAAAGCTGTTCCTAAACAATTATAGAAAGCTATAGGAATCCCATTTTCTACCTAGATCGGTCAATCCCATGATGTGCATGATCCACCTTGTACCAGGATACGGCGTCAAGACTTCTTGGCAACAAATGGTTCAAATGAATAAACTACTGTGATATTCCATGAATAAACTACTATGATATTCCATGAACAAACTATACAGATACGGTGTACTACTGCCCAGCAGTCCCCTACTCAGCACTAACATCACTCCCTGAACCCCTTAATCATAAACATGGCCAGACCTATCTCCCAAAGGACCCAGACAATCTATGGCAATCATAATAAGGTGCACAAAGTGAGAAAGCTACTAAACAAATTGGAACAAAAACGAGTATGTATAGATACTACCTCATATAAAGATACTATCAAAATAGTAGAAAAATACTAAAGCAATTATAGAAAGCTACTATTGTGATAGGAAAAGTTAATGTAGCCTTTTAAAATAATATAATTGTACAAAACTATTTCCGTCGTTATAAAAAACTACTACTTCTGACGTATTGGCTATTCATGATTCCAGATTTACGGCGATTACTACCGTGTTTCGGGACCGGAAAAGGCCTCGGAGAGAAAAGATTGCATAGGCCAAGTGAAATTAATGGTAAATCCACTAGATGAGTTACAACAAGTTACTGATTTGAAACAAAAGTTACTGACATCAACTTGAAATGATACTAACATAGGAACTAAAGCTACTATACTCGAATGAAAAACCACTAAAATAGATATAAAGAGCTACTGATTTGAAAGGACTTGGCTTCTCATTTTGTTGTTTAGATTTGCTTGGATGATTTAAAACTATTAAATTGAATAAAAATAACATCATGAGACCACATTGTATTCAATTCATGGTTTTAAACTATTCAAGCAAATTCAAGTAACAAAAATCCAAGAACAAATCTGATTTAAAAACATAAGATACTGACATCCTGGTGTAAAGATACTACGAGAGACATAAAAAGCTACTATTACAGTATCAAAAGTCTACTATCATTAGAACTTAAAAATATACAGTTATACATATATGAATAGATAGAATAAACACAAGCATGTTCATTTCAGAAACTGAAAAGATCAAGGTGAAGAATACAATCGCGGCTTAGTAATGCAACATCACTTATTTAACGCAAACAAATTAAGGAGTAGAAAAAATCTATAAATTCCTAAAACCCTAATCCATATATTGAGTATCTATCATAAAATGAGGCTGAGACATGGTCATATATCTTGAGTCCATTCGTACTACTATAGAAAGCTAATACACTTACATATTGAGAACAAAACACAATAAAAATGCATAGATACTACCTGAGACATATAAAGATACTATCTTACTACCAGAAAGATGCTATAATAATTATGAAAAACTACTAGCGTTTATATACTGAACATAAACAACACAACTATATTCTGTGGGAGGAGACCTCAAACTCCTAATTCATCTCCCTAAATGAGCTCTCTAAATCCAGTATCCTCTTCGTGAGAACAAGAAAGAATTTAGAACAAAGAATCAAAACCAAGGAAAACTCCAAAATCACTATATATCAACCAATTCTCATCATTATTCACTTCACGAATCCTCACAATTTCACATCTTAGCAAAAATAAAAAATTATAAAAGAATTAAGAGAATCAAAGAGCGAAGGCTCACTTTGAGTTTTACATCACGATGAAGAGCTACGATCTTGAATCCCCTCACTAGAACAACCGAGGAAGTGAAGCACGATTTGGAATCGCCGGAAACAAAACCTCTGATCTCGGCAATTGTCTTCATCATTCCTGCTTCGATCTCACAGTCGATGGCTCTTCGCCATCATCCAAAGAGCCAATGCGTGAAAACACAAAATCAAATCGAGGATTCTGTAAACGAATTTGCAGATTCAGAAGGTGTATTTAATTGAGACTCTACAGAATTGTTTTGTATTTTAAAAATCCATATGTATTCAATCAAGATTTTTAAAAATCCTTAAAAATATGGTGGTATTCAACAGACTTTAAATTATCTATCCATTGAAATCCTTTGGTATTCACTAATTGATTGATTTTTAAGGATTTCATTAAATGATAGATTGTGGAGGATTTTAGAGCACCGAGTATAAATACCTAAACTCCAACAAAATCAAGAGAGGTGAGTAGAGATTTTCACATACTCACTCCTCCTCAAAACCTCAATAGACGACGAACAAACCTTGGTACATTCTTCGACCAATCAAAGGTAATTTCTCATCTACTTGTAAATTTTCTTAATTCAAACCATGATTCCATGGGTTGTGTTCCTGTAATCCACAATCCCATGAAATTAGGGTTCTTGACTTAATTCGATCAAATTATTCAAGTTCAACATGTATATATGCTATGTTGATTTCTACGATTGTGAATGTTGAAAACTTGAGGTCGCTTAGTATATATGTTATCCTATGTCAAATATTTTTCGGTTCTACTATTCTAGTATGTTATTATTGTGCTTTGTTCATGATTTGGCTTTTGGGTTTTACCGTTTTTTAGTTTATCATGGTTGTCTATTTCGGGTATTCTACTTTATTGAATAGAATTGGATTCTAATTACTTCTTGATTTGGTGTTAAAATTTCAGAAATATGGAATTTAGATCAGTGACTCCTAAATAGTCACAAAATCATTTAAAGTTTGCAAGTTTGGGTTTTCTGGGTCTTAGGACCCACTGTTCTATATTTGCGTTTTCATCTCAACAGATTGAAAACTAATGATATCATCAACTAACTGAAGAAGTTTATTGATGGCAGTAATTTTCAAAACTGATTGGAAAGCTGCTCAAGGATTTCTCTTTCAAAGGTAATATACATTGCTCTCTTTTGGCATAAGCTTGAGACTGTTTTCATTATGTTTGGATCCTATTAATTTGATGCTATAAATTATGAATGTCTCTGTTTGTTTTGTTTGTGTTTAATCTCTAGTCATACTTTATAAGAAGCTATAATTTATCATGATGATTGTATGAATACGACCAATAGGAGCTAGATGAATGTATCCAATCACTAAAGCTACTTTGTGGTGACATTTGTTATACTACTTAACACTTTACTGTACTTAATGGTTAATTGGATGATGGTATACGACAAACTTCTAGCATTTATTAGTATAGTGTTAAGTAGAGTATAGTGTTTAATGTCTTAACACCAACTGGTACCTAGTATAGTGTTTTCTCATAAATACAGAATGTGTCACTACACTATACAACAAAATCCATTTTCCTTCTTTATCAATGGGTGGTTTGATGTTTTCTTATCTACCTTAAAGAATGTGTTAAGTTGTTATAGTTTCTTGTAATACAATCTATTTATCTGGTGACGTATACAGTTATAATTGTTTTTCTTGAGGATCTCAAAGATTTGCTCATTAGATTACAACTAAACTGTATATCTTGTATTAGAGTGTGTCTTGGATTGCGAAGTTCTTTTTGGAATGCACTTATCTGCAAGTATTCTTGGTGAAGACATTTTGATAGGAGCTACGAGTGTGTTTGTTAGTTGACATATAGCTAGAATTAATACTTGTATATAGTTAGGCTTTGCATGCTAACCAAGTTAATTTGTTTCCGATAACGTATGAGCAGACTTAGGTGACTAATATAGGACTATAGCACAAGGTCAGCTAGGTTCACCAGTGATAAGGGCAAGAATATGGAACTAGAGGATATGGTAGTTCAGGGCTGCAATGCTTTCCAAAATTGGTGACTCAATTTCAGAGTACTACCGTATGATGATCTAGCTAGAAGAGAGAATTGAAAGATATATGGTTCTTCAAGGCTGCAATACCTCTAGGAACTGGTTACTCTATTTCAGAGGACTACCTTGTGATGAACTATGAAGATGCATATTTCTATGTTAATAAGCTTCACTTTTGCTTGTTCATCAAAAAACTCAATTGATTGGCTGGTTATTAGCTGCCATCATCTCTATATTCATGGTACTCTATTATGATGAAATCTTGATATAGTATGAGGGAGATGCGATGAATGTTTGTGTATTGGTTAATGTTTCCTTTTACTTATTTGCTATTAGAAGTTTAGAACAATCTATGAAGTTGTAAAATCCAATGAAATAATGATAAATCAATCTAATAAAATTTGGTAAACTCCATAAGGAATTGAAACAATCGATGGAATTAGTAAAATCCAACTCATTCCATGGAATATTAAGAATCTGTCAAAATCTAAATTGAATACACCCCTCTCAATTTCAAATTCAAACAAAATGGAAAACGAGATCTAGTTGAGATTTACTTGGGATGATTTCAGGAGCATCTTCGTCGTCTTCTCGAGAAAGATTAAACTTCGTTGAGGTAGTCCTCGGCCGAAGCAACTTCGTTGCCGTTGCCACACGTGAAGCACGTGAAGCTCTTCTTCGTCGTCTTCAGAGAGAGACGTTCCAAATATTGTTTTGGGTTTAGAGACGACGATGGGTTTGAGAAATATTAAGCTGAGGGTATTTTAGGTAAAGTACATTAATAAGCTCTTGGGTATTTTAGGTAACGTACGTAAAATGGACTTGAATGTACAAAAACGGTAAATTTATGAGAAAGAAAATGTTAAATAGAAGGCTTTTATGAAATTTTCTATTATATATATATTTTATATTGATTAATACTTAATTTTGATCATCATGTGCCAATTATAGATGAGTCTTATTTCGTATGCCAAGAAGTATCAAGTTGTTTCCATAATATTTGTTTTAGACTTTGTAGACGGATCAGCAGTGGAATGGAGATTGATACCGGGAGATAGCGCGCGATGTTCTTTGGTCATGTATGACGAGGTCCGTTAAGCAACCTGTAATTTAAAACCTTATCATTGTAGTAACTGTAAGTAGGGATCGTTCTAACCGGGGACACTAAAGAAGGATTATATCTGCATTAAAACAAGTCAGTAATATTTACAAGTACAAAATACACATATACAATTATCTGTCACATAATATACAAGTATACACAAATGCATAAGTATAAACATACATACAAATTCGGTAAAAATACACAAAATATTAACTAAAATCATTTACAAAATATATACATATGAACCGAATTATTATGGGGGGTTTTAGTGTTTTCTAACATCCTAAGTTCTAAATCTAATATTTACAAGGTTGGTCAATCAATAATTAAGCACATAATCATAACAAGAACCGAATAGATAAACATGCAAAACCTAAGCAAGATTAAGAGCAATATTTATGTTATCATAGACTCTAATTAATTCCAACTATTAAACTCCTCATGTAAACTTAAGACCTACAATCGCATGATCTTAAGCCTATATATGTGTCATCTTGCTCAGTGCCTACAATCGCATGACACTAAGACAAAATACACTGACCGAACAAGAGTCATTGGAGACATGATTCTAGGTATGACGTCACTCATCCTAATAGCATGTAAATTACTTACCCTAACAACCCTTGACAGTGCCTAACAATTAAGATCTACAATAGCATGACCTTAACCTTAGAACACTACGACATGTTAAACTCTCCCCTTAGGAACATCTGGTACCTAGACTACCCTCAGGATCGATTACATGATCAGGTAAGCAAAAAATCAATTAGACATCTATTACACACATAAATATAAATAACTTAAACTACGCAAAGTCCTAACATGCATATTATTTGTTACACAATCAACACGTTCATGAAATAATCACAAAGAAGAAACATAAACATGTAAATCGTATAAAACCATAAAAATCCAGAAATAATATATATAAATAAAGTACTGTTCACAGAGTAAAAATACAAGCAAATTGAGGTTTTCCATACCTAAAACCTACCTAAAGGGTTCGGCCTAGGGTATGGAAGGGATCGTCGGTGATGGCGGCGGTATGTTTTGGCGACAGCTTGATCTTTCTCTGTGTTTGGGAGGGTTTTTAGGTAGAGCTTGGCTATACTACGGCTTAAACAAAGATTGACTCTTAAAACTAAACTATTACATGTGTATTTATAGGGAGAAACCCTAGCCAATTCGGCAGCAATTCCTTGTCCATATTAGATTGGGTTTCTTGTTTTTCCTTGTTGCACACAACTTTGACTCTTGAATTTGCTGACTTGAATAATGATTCATAGACTTCTTTTCTGAATTCTTGGACTTCTCTACATGTAAAGGATTAATATAGGACTCCCTTACACGTTTTGGTACCCCTAGGACAGCCGAATGTCATCCATAAGCTCGGTAGAACAAGTTATCATGTTTTGACCGAGAGAACTTTCCTAGTTGCAGTTTTCGGCTTCTCCTTGTGGTTTCTTCGATTCTTCTTCTTCTTCTAAAAAACTTCTTATATCTTCATTAAGCTCCTCATCAATCACTTTGCATGCTTGGGAAGTATTTTTTTGAAGAAACACACTCACGAACTCGGTAGACCTCTTCAGCAAAATCTGTCATGTTTCCAGCAGACTGGCCGCTGGCCATTCTTTCTATCATAACTCCTTTCTCAGAACTTGGATTGCTACGATTCCAAAAGATTTAGAAACTAGACATCTACAGCTTTCTATCCATATATGACACATCTCCTGCTTCCTCCTAGATCGTCCTAAGGAAATTTTTGAAGTTAAGTTATGTTTTCTGGAAATTCTCTGTTTTTGTTCCGATTTCATGTTTTTGGCTTTTTGGCCTCTTATCTTTCCATGCTTCTTTTGCTACCTTTTATAAGTCCGATCCTCATGATTCTTGTTTCGTTAAGTCCATATACATGTCACCTAACCATTAAAGAAAATTAATCAAGTAATGACAATGTATAAATTCACAGAATCATAAGAAATAACACGATAACTTCATAAGTCAGATTTTAACAAATTAGTGCACATTTCTCTACTTTACGCACATTTTAGCCATTGCTCTACATAAAAACTCTTATGTTAAATAACTAACAATAATAAACTAATAATGGATAAAAAAAGCATAAATAGAGATAAAAACATATTAAGAATGTAACATAAAATGTTCCTATCAATGTACACATGTAATTCCACTACTTGATGATTAGGACAAGTAGATGAAGAGTTGTGAATCCAGGACTGACACATCAGAGGAGAAGTGAATTTAAGGCAATTATTGGCATAGTAAAAAAGCAACGGGATCCGTAAAAATTGTATCACTTTTCTTCCTTGGTTTAGAGCTAAGGCCTTAGTATATATTACCGTGTGAAATTGGTTCAGATCGATTAATTATTATAAAATTTATGATAATTCAATTAATAGTGTGTAATAATTTTTTGAAACTCAAATAAAAATAATATAATTGTTTGAAAAAATATTAACCTCGTATTTAAATTAACAACCATGATTTTTTTGTAAATTACCCTCACTATTTTTAAACCCTAAATGTGTTTCAACACAATTATTTAGGTTTAGAGCAAACTCAATTTCATTTTGATTATTATTATTATTATTCATCAACTATTATAAATTCAAGAGTCAAATTCACAACCTTCTACCTACAAAAAGGATAGGTAAAGAGTATTATGACAACTATTATTTTTCTGAACAAAGAGCATAATTATTATAATAATTAATATTATTATTTTTAAAATGTAATTTTTCAGCTCTTACAATTCAAAAACATAAAAATCCCTCTTATCCAAACAAAAATGAGTTGCAAAACTTAAACTTTTAAGTGAGTTTTATGCAAAAAAGTACAAAACGAATGAGAAGAATTTTATGATAATAATAATAAATTCATTATTGAAATAATAATAAAAATAGAGGACAAAATTGTAATTTAATAAAAACTTAGGGGTAAAACGATCAACTTATTATAAGACAGGTTGGTAAATACTGTAAATACTGAAAGACGAAGTCGGGATGAAATTGTTCACATGAACAGTAATCTATCCGCTTTGCTTAAAATATAGAGATATATAGTATCTAGTATCTACATCCTATATTCCTATACATTATTGAGTCATTATGTGTATGTATAGTTTTGTTATGGTAAAACAAACTTTATTAAAAAACAACTACAAAACCATATGATTCTCTTCTGGGCAAATATTACAGGGAAAGAAAAACTTAACAGATGAGTCAACAAACAAACTAAACCAAACAGCAAACCCCTCTAAAAGGTTACAGACTAAAGGCACCAAGTCGACATCGACACAGGTCAAACCACCAAGAACCGAGGTTGTCACGTAAGCAGCCATCTGAAAAAATCAACAATCCATATAACCAAAACCATAATCGATCCCCAAGGTTCTAACCTTGTAGCCCTTAATACAGTCTTCATCCCCATCCAAGCAACCCTCAAGCAAAAGGATGCTTGAGGTCATTAGACTTAAAGAAAAGGAAAAAAAAGTGTGGGGGTGTAGAAAGCAAGCACCGTAAGCGATGAACAGACTCGAAATAGCTAGCGGAAAATCGCAATAAACCCTTTACGGAAAGAAATCTGCAGCAAGGGCAACATAACAAAAGAAAAAGAAGTAGAGGGGAGAGAGGCGGCCAAATTCATCCACACAAGCTTTGATGTGACCTATAAGATCAACATAAGCATAGATATGACCAGAGAGACCAAGAGAAACCATGGTTGAATGGAAGAAATACGTTTTAAAGGAACAAGATTGGTGAGAATTTAGGGAAAAACATAGGGGAAAAGTGGATCCATGAGAGAGAGAGGTGGGGTGGAACATGATTGAGGAGATAATGGATGAATGAGAGTGAAAATGAGGTAAGATCTGGGTTGTTAGAATTTTGGGATGTTGTTGGGAGAAGAACAAAAAGGAAAAGCAAAAAAAATGTTGGGACTGCCACCATCAGGACAGAGGAGCTACCACCATGGAAGAGGAGGATCTCCCCCTACTCACCAGCCAAAAACTAGAACTGATCCAAGTCTGGCTAGAGAGGGGGGAGAGGCAAATTTGATCGAAGGCTTTTTATAGAGAAGAGAGAGCTTATCTCACTAGAAAAAAGGAAAACGCGTCCATTTATGTGTATGTATAGTTGTTCGGAAGCAAATCTATTGTGTCTAAAAATCATTTGTCAAACATGTGCCTACTCCTCATATCGTGACATATGTCCACCAATTAACACTGAACTTAATTATTTTCAGCTTTATACCGTATGCGGTTTCCGGATTAGTATATTATGACCACGTCACACATTTCATGTGAAGCCCAACAAAAGACGATTGCTAATAATAGTTTGACCACTCCTAAATGGGATATGCTCATTCCTAGCCCAGTAGATCCAATGGCCCATGCTGAAATCACTCATCCAGTCTTTATTTACAGTTATTTTATAATTAATCTAGCATAATTTCTGCTCAAAAATCGTAAACACAAACCACGGTAAGTCGGTAACTACGCTAGATGTTTCAATAATTTAATCCATAGGGGGATCGCGCCAAAAATTCGGGTTCCCTTTTCATTTCCTTCATGATCGATAAATGTTGCTCAATTTTTTTGAGAGAAAATCATATAAATTTATAAAAATAATCTTCAGCCAGAAGGATCTTACATCAAATATTGTCTCATACCCAAACACGGCACAAGCTCTTAAACATGACAGTAACTCTCATTGTTGCAGTTGCACTCAAATAATAACCTACAACAAATGACGTCTAGTTATTTATATATAATCCATTAAAGAGAAATATCAGTCGTTTAAAGACCTCAATTTATATACGTCTAGATACAACTCAAGAATTAAACCGAAGTAATCATGCACCATTCGTCTAGTTAGACCTGGAAGTCTTAAGGGACTCCCAAGCCCTATGGGCTAAGATTATACCCTTTTAGCAAGCATCTCGCTCCATAACCCAATAACAGCCCACTAAGCTTGAGCCCAGACTCACTAGTCCAAAGCCAGCTTAGGTGAGTCCAGAACAAAGCCCAAACCTTGGCCTTCCAGAAATGCACACCCAAGAAGCCCATCTGGTCTGACCCACCATCACCAAATTGCCAAACCCTTAGCCCTATCTTGACCACCGGTGGCCAGCTCTTCTAGAGTAGATTCTGACCAACCAACATCAGAGCCATGAGTTCCTTTGACAAACCAGCAACATTTTTCTGAGAAAGACCAACGACCGACGACTCAATAGTCAAGCCACTGAGATTCGTTCTGCCTTCAGCCCGTCGTGCATCAGCCATATCTAGAGCAATCAAATATGCATTGGTCCCTCCTCAATGCAAAGCGTCTCCGCCGCACCGCCGCACCAGGATCCGTATATTCTCAAGATTTGTTCCGCTGCCATTGCATCTGGACTCAAAAAATCCTTTCAGCGCCGACTTAAACAAAACAGAAACACCATCATAGTTAGAGACACTGATTCGTCTCAGCCTCTTGCTGCTCCTAGAAGCACAGTCTCACTGTCGCTGCGATCACACCGCCATCACGATCGCCGCATCGTCGAATGAAGATACACCACAACCAAATATAAACCCAAAGGCTAAAAAAAAGAGCTCTGAAAGCTTCGGAGACTCCCCATATTTACTTTTGTCCCTGTTTCGATAAATGTTGCTCAATGGTTTATCCTGCATGTAAAATATTATGTTCTTTTCATATTATCATCACTAAGAATCTTAAAGAAGGAAATTTATGTGATACCATTATGCATGCTATGCAGCAGGCCGTATAACCGTTAGATCGTTTAGCAACTCCAAACTCAAGACGATCCAACAATTCACGACCTACTGCATTTATTAATACGGCTGATAACATATACAATAATAAAAACAAAGACAAACTTGATCCATCATCAGTTTATTAGTCAAATCGTCAACATCCTGAAGTTTTAGAGATGCCTTAAAGGAATCCTGAAGTTTTCGCAGCACATCCCCAAGCTTCAAGCTAGTTTATTGGAGCCCTCCATCTTCTCCCTGGATAAAAATAAATACTGATGGCTCCGTTAAAGGTTCAGGTTCAGCTAGGTATGGTGGGGTTTTTAAGGGTCCAACTGACTGTTTTTTAGGTGCCTTTGCGGCCCATTCTCAAGCTACAAGTGCAAATGATGTGGCAGTAATAGTTGTTAGTGAAGCTATCAGGGTTGCTTAAGTGCGCAGATGGACTCACATTTGGTTGGAGACGGATTCCTTGTGATTTCTTATTTTCGGTTCCCAAATCGGATTCCTTGGCGGTTGCTTAATAGTTGGCTAAATTGCATTCATATGGCGAGTCTGTTGCATTTTCATGTCTCTCATATTTATAAAGAATGTAATGTTGTTCCTGATAGGTTGGCAACCTATGGTGTCGACCATGAGGTTTCACTTTGGTGGGTCTTTTTGCTTTTTTTTGCATGACCAGACTCATAAGGATGCCTCTCTTTAGCCTCGTTGTCAGTCTTCTTAGCTTTAGTTGGTTATTAGCTATGCATGTGTTTTCTTTTGTTATTTCGTTCAATCATTGTAAATCTCTTTGTTGTGTTGTTCCATCATTATCTGGTTTTTAAGAAATGACATTGGTTTAGTCCTCCTTTCCATTTGTAATCTTTTTATCTTATTAATAATTTTTCCATTAAAAAAAGATGCCCTAACTTGCTTGTTGGCTAAATCACATAAATTACTCACCGGTAGATATAAAATAGGATTTATAAATACAGATAAGTTGCTGTCATTTTAAAAGATTTAAAGATCACCGATTATTAATTTATTATGATTGATGAAGCAACAAATATATTTATTTATTTGTTTGATATCTTTATTCAGAAAATCCAATATTCTTCTTGGTCTGCAACAAAGTCCGTGAAAGCTGCAGACAGTTGATACCCGAAATCTGAATCGCTTTGATCTTCCCAGCTGATCAAGTTGTCCACCATTTCCCGCGATATTATCACATTCATGGGTGCTTCGTCATTTGCTTCAGCTTCTGCTTGACTGCAACTATTATCAGGCTGTGTCTGAATTTGATCCGCTTCTACTCCTTGAACCATTGTTACCTTATCACTACATATCATACTACTGAACTTTGTAAAGTCGGTATCTAGAAACTCCGAAAGACTTATCTCTCTGGTGTAAAAATCCATCAAAATATTCGACGAACTTTCTTCCGTTGTAGTTGTCGTAGTAGACGAATAATGAGACAATAATGACCCTTCACTGGATTCCGGTACCATTTTGGAGTCGTGTCTATGATGATCTTCAACTTTGGCCTCGTCGGAGGGTCTCATATTCTTTGCTGCAGCGTCGGACTTTTCCGGCTGTACTGACTTCTTACACAAGTGGCTGTTCCAGTAGTTCTTGATTTCATTGTCTGTTCGCCCTGGAATTCTTCCTGCTATTAGAGACCATCTGCACACAACCAGCAATCACAACCTACATTAGTCAGCAAATTAACAACATATTCGATCAACTGCTAGTTCTAGTTATGGACAGGGAGAATTAAAATACCTGTTTCCTAAGAGTTTATGGAGCCTAATGATGAGGTCCTCTTCTTCTTGTGTAATGTTGCCTCGTTTTATATTCGGTCTCAGATAATTCAACCACCGAAGCCTGCAACTCTTCCCACATCTCCTAAGCCCTACAATGTACACAACTTATAAGTTCTATAGGATCTCAACTGGCATACGGGTTATTAGCTAGTCTGACCTATATGATTATGAGTAGTACGTACTCTCGATCTCACCTGTTCGTTTAGGAATGCTACTCCATTTGTGATCACCATGAGCTTTGATATGATCTGCAAGCATCTTGTCTTCTTCAGCTGTCCAGGGTCCCTTGTTCACCCCCAGCTCCTTAGAACAGCAAGGTCTTCTCCCCATCTTTACCAAACCGCTGACGTCGACCCTCCTATCTCTTTCTCTCTAGCTTTGATCACACTATGACTATGACTCTTAATTTTAACTACTCTTTGAGCTTCTCACTCGCTCGCACAGTGTGGTGTTGGGGGTGACTGCGTCAGTGTTGGTCCTTATATACAGTACAAAGTCATAGGCCGGTCAACGATACCCAAATTTAGCTATTCAAGACGACATATCTTACATGTTTTATCGATTGATTAATAGTTTTTGTTTAGGTTAAAATATAACGCCAAGTTAGAAGGATTCGATATCCCTTATAACGCAAAGATCTGGTTATCCAGATTTGAATCTGCTGCATGTTCATCCCGTAGAGGCTCGCGGGCTTCATACATTGAGTTCTGGGCACCACCAAACGTACTATGCTGTAAAAAAGAGATTAAAAGGAATAAATATTAGTTTTGTTTAAGGGGGTCATGTGACCATGCATAAGACATTGATAATTTCGATTATCGTTTGTCTTGGTTAATAATGAAAGCTTAATGATGAATACCTAAGCTTAGCTTTGGTCTTCCTCGATCCTTGCTCATCAATATATTCAACTACCATTCCAATAATGCAAAAATCTGGGACCTTTTGAAGCTAACTTTCCCGGTAGGGTCTTTTCCCGAACTTGAAAGTTCGTTGATTCTTTTGCCCCTTTTCATAATTGCATCAAGTTATTCACTTCGATCTTGAGTTAGCTATAGTTGAATCTTTCATCATTAAATATGGCACATGCGTACGTGACTTAGCTAGATCGAGTGCTGCAATGTCAAAGTCAAATTTATCGATTTTGGGCAACCATGTATACTATTATTGTCAAGTCACACATCGAATTTAACACGTATACGAGTACCATTTAAGGATAAATAACAAAAACATTTTGTTTGTCAACATGATAAAAAAGTCATCAGTTGTTACAAATGATAAAAAAACCATTTAAGGATAAATAAAAGTCATCAGTTGTTACAAATGATAAAAAACCATTTAAGGATAAATAACAAAAACATTTTGTTTGTCAACATGATAAAAAAGTCATCAGTTGTTACAAATGATAAAAAAAATACTCAATTCTTTACAAAATGATAAAATGGTTGTGGTTAAGCCTAATTTTTAATTAAATTTTATTTTTTAAGAATTGTTAACGAAGCAATGTGGGCCTAATTTATTGAATTTTTTAATCTGAAATTTTATAAATATAAACTCATCCTTAATATTCAAAGGTAAACAGATAATTTTATCATCAATAGTAGATATAATAGCTACAGACTTAATCTCTTTGCATATGCTAAAATATCATACAAAGAAGAAAACATAATTCAAACGGTGTCTGACCTTTTGAAGAAGCAAAGCTTTGATGTCTCACGTTTCAAAAACTTCATAATGGTATCCTACATTCTTACATTGATTGAGGAAAAGTATCTAGAACAGTTAATTTCGTTAAAAACAACAACGGCAGACTTTTTTAACGTAAAAAGATTGATTTACTATTTGTTTTTAAGGACCATTGTTCTTCTTTTTATCTTCACATAATAATACAAAATAAAAAAATCCTTGTTTATTCATTTTTCATCTCTAAAACTCTATGTCTTTAAAATTAAGAACAATAATTAATTAGATAAAATAAAATAAGAATGAATATAACTTAGTAAATAGAAAGAAAAGAAAAAGGATTGTCACCTTCTTCTCCATAGAAGAAAAAGAGAAGGAAGAAGCGTCGTCGCCGGAGAAAGAGAAAAAGAGATATACACAGCTGGAGAAGTAGAGAGAAATGAAAAATGAAAAGTGAAAAAAAAAGTTACTGAAAAAAAAAAAGAAATAGACAAAAATTGTCACACCCCGATCCTAGAATTATTTTACGGTTGGTTACTTTGGTCTTTTACCATTTAAAGTGACCGTTTAACCGTACAATGATCGTGAAGTTGAATTTTCGTTAAGTCAAGAATTTGGGAAAACTTCCTTCTTGAAAGTTGTAGAGGGCGTCGTTACGAGTCCGTGGACACGTAGCACGCTTAAATCGGAGATCGTATGAGGAAGTTATGGTCAAAAAAACAAAAGTTACTATTTGGGTGAAAAGCCTATATATAGTGAGTTACTGGGGTAATTCGGTGAAAGGGTAAAAATCGAAAAAGTTACTGTTCACTTCGATTTTTCCTCCGAAACCCGACAGATTTTCCGCCGGATTTCATCACCGGATTTCTCCTCCGTCCGGCGGAGTTAGGGCGCGTGCTAGGTACCGAATTGAAGCCTGCAGCGCCACCTTCAAGTTGGTGGTGGCCATCGGAGCTGGGTCGCCGCCGTTTGAGAGAAATCACGGCGAGAAGGGGGGACCTGTGCACTGTTCATTGACACCGGATTTCTCCCTCCTCCGGCCACCTCCCGGTGAGTTCTTTATATGGTTTTGATGGGTTTGAGGTGTACATTAAGCCCCTAGAATTTGGTAGCTAGATTTGAAGTGTGTAGGAAGAATTATGGATTTGAAGTTTGGGTTGACTTTTGGATTCGGGTTGTGTATTTCTTGTCGATTGACCTAGTTAGAGGCCGAATTGGCCTTCGAGTTGAACTAGAAAGTTGTCCCAATTGACGAGACGAAGCTACTGGTAAAATTTGGTGGCGATCCGAGGTCGCCTGAATTTTTGCCGGAATTTCTGCCGGTGGCGGCGGAGCTGGCGGCGGTGCCGCCACTTTTTGGGCAGTTTTTCATGTCCATTAATTAGTACATATTGTGAGGAGTCTATGGTTAAAATTTGGTAATTTTTGGAGGTGTTTTGGTTAGGTTTTGGAATTTGTTCTAGTTTAGTATTATTGGCGGATAATTAAATATTATTCCGACCATCGATTATTGCCGGTTAAGGTTTAAGGATTTATTTTAAGGACTCCTAAGGTATTGGTGAAATGGTTGAATGGGTGTCCATAGTAATTCAACGAATTAATACGAGACACCCTAACGTCAAGTTAAGTGTTAAAGGAAAGTTCGGAAGCTGAGTCGGACTTCCGGTAAATTGAGTTAAGAGTCGATAACCGGGAAAGAAAGTCAAAAAGGTTAAAGTGCTTTAAGAAAGGAACTTGGTCAACATGTGGTCAAATAGGATTCCTGGTCAAACTAGGAAAAGACCAAGTCGACTGTGAAATGACTAATATAATGATTTGTTGTACAGTCCCTGGTTGCACGTGAGACGGGCTCGACTACGTGTTAGTTCGAGGGTTTCGCTCGAGGAGCTTTCCGAGCAGGAAGAAGGTCGCAAAGAGTACTGTGAGTGGACTTTGTTTTAAATTAAATTGCATGCTTTATACTTGATTGGTTTCTCCTGCATATATATAATTTCCTCTATTTGTATGTTTTACGGTGATTTGGGAAAAAGGGGATTTAAGGATTTTAAAGGCAAACAAACCGGGAAAGAGGTTCATACCCATCCCGTGATTTTAAAGGATTTTTCCCGGGGTTTGGTTTTATTGATTATCACCGTTTTGGGAATATGGAGGGGGATGTTTTTAAAGGAGAAATGTGGCTCACGGATTTTAAATGGGGTTTTCGATTTATTGTTTCCACGAGGTTTTACGAGGTATTACAGGTTTTACAGGTTTTCAAGGGATTTTGAAAAAGGGAAAAGGGAAAAGGAAAAAGGATATAAGGATTGTTTGCTAGCATGGACCCTCTCCAGTTAGAGCGGGTACCATCTTCTGGGTAGAGCAGGTCAGGGACCTTCTCCGGTTGAGCTGGTCAATAGACCCTCTCGGATAGAGCAGGTCGGGGACCCTCTTCGGTGGTAGCTGGTCATTAGACCCTCCCGAATAGAGCAGGTCGGGTTTTCTCATGGATGAGGTTAACACCCCACATAATTGTTTATGTTTTGAGCCAATGCATTGTTTACGTTTACCTGCATGCGGTTTTCCTTAGAAAAGGTAGAGGGGGAACATTAGAGGAATAGAGCTTTTAAGTTTTATTTTTGTCCACTCACCCTGACAGTTTTTCAATGTTTCTCCCCTGGGCCCTTCGTTTTCAAATGCCCAGTGGTGCAGGGTTCTCGAGCGGAGGTCGTGCGCGTACAAGAGTCGAGGCATAGTCGATCAATCCGTTGCCGTTGAAATTCTTTAGGGTAATCATCCTAGTAGACTGCTCTGACTAACCCAGTATAGCTAATTAAGTAGGTTAGGGAGCAGGATGCCTTCATGAGTTAGGGTTTGTTGTAGATACTCATGGAAGTGCTGAGTTGGATTACAGGAAGGGTTGGCCATTTCAAGGGGGTTTCGGTAAGAAGTTCCCTTGGGGTGGTCCCCGCAGGATTTACTTCGAGTTAAAGGGATTTAACTCGGGGTGGGTCCTGACAATTGGTATCAGAGCCTTAGGTTATCGTTTCCTGTTACTACCTCATGTACTTGGTATCACTTAGCGTCTATAGAGTGATGGTCCGACCGCGGCGGATCCATCGGCATTTTATGCTTTGGACGCTTAGTGTTTATTAAGGATATGAGTTAGTACTTTCTGGTTAATTTATGGACCGAGTGGTCCTATAAACATCTGAATCCTCAAGACTATGCCTCAGTACGCCGACCTCACAGAGAGCTCCTGTAAGGAACAAGGTGAGCTCGTTACGTATTTATTGTTATGAGTTTCCCAATGAGATTTGAGATTTGAGTTGGGGATCTAGCTGGAAACTCGCGTTGTATAACATTGGTTGAGCAGTTGGTGTGAGTGCTCGGTGG
Organism: Comarum palustre; assembly: GCA_951800085.1. Taxonomy (NCBI): domain Eukaryota; kingdom Viridiplantae; phylum Streptophyta; class Magnoliopsida; order Rosales; family Rosaceae; genus Comarum; species Comarum palustre. The sequence continues at coordinate 15,035,825 of OX637589.1, forward strand.
TGAAACAGTAACTTCATGCCTAGAAGGCTGCCATGTTGTTGGCAGGAATGTTTTAGAGACCTGAGGCGAGGCCTTAATGTTCGAGTGATGAGACTCTTGGAAGTGAAGAGTCGTAAGAGTTATTGAAAGAGGTTGCATCCTGCGATGGGAAAAAAGAGTTGAAGTCGCCTAGCGCGATTATTCAGAGAAGATGAATATTAAGATTTGACGATTGCCAAGTTTTTGTCGATTGTCGTCTTTAGTGTGGTTCCAGAGAGACTGGCGAATGTGTCAAAGAAGAATGACTCAGGGATTTAAGTGTGGTCATTTTGGGATCGATGGACTTGTTTCTGGTGACGAGTCCATGATGTGACACTACTGGAGTGTGTTAAGGAAGTGAAGGTTGGTTTGGTCACTTGATGTCGCTGGGACAACCATCAAGACTAATAGTTGGGACTACCCCAGATGCTTGCATTGCTGCTATTAGCTACAAGTGGAGTCTTAACGCTTCAGCCACCCTTGGTTGGGGTACAAGCAAGATGTGAATTGTTGGTGAGTCCAAGCATGGTTTGAATTGTTGGTGACAATGGACATTGGACCATTTATCGTGAAGGTTGAAATTAAATCGTGTCACCAGATCTTGGGGGCTCATGTCAACCATAAGGTGAGTTATCCACCTATGGTCAAGGTATTCTAATTAGTACACATGTGAAGGAGTCTCCAGGTTGGCTGTGTTGGGGTTCAGTGACCGATCAAGCGAGCGTTTTGATTTGTAGCTAAAGGTTTATGGTTTCGAAATTTAAGGAGATGATAGGAGTGGCAACAAGCTACCGGGTCGTGGACTAAGAATGCTTGGGGAACCGGAGATAGTGATACGAGTCTTGATTGACTTTGTATTATTGTGGTGTAGGAACCGGTGGTTGTGCAAACGGTATTGTTTCGACGGCCGAAGTTGTACATGGGAATACCCCACATGAGCACGTGTATCCTCCTGTGTAGGGAAGTGGTAAAGTTGAAATTTGGGTAGCACATGCTGGCAAGGCATAATTATTTTGTGCAGCTGTGTGAGGTCGAAATGATACATTCATATATTTCAAGAATGTATTGTGAGAGTCCCATACTTTGAAGACAGAGGTGAAGGACGTTTGCCAATAGTTTTGTGCAAAACGTCAATTAAATGGTCTAACCGTTTAAGAACGGGTCGGAAGTGGGTTATTGGTAGACGCTTCGACTTTCAAGATGGTTAGTTAAATTGTTAAAAGTTGTTAGTAGGTAGTTGTTAGTAGGTAGTTGTTTGCGTGCTGAGTTAATTGCACGGAAGTGGTGAAGTGACAGCAGTGGAGCAAGGTTTACTGAATCGTTGAATAGGAGTGAGAATGTTTGTTGATGGTCAAACTTCAACCTGGAACCAAAGTTGTCTGTTATGACACTTGGTTTCCTCGAGGGGGATTAACTGAGCTTGATGGCATGGGAATCAGTGCACTCATTGGCTGTGGTTTAAACAATTGTGTAACCGAAGGTGTACTTAGTCGTGTTCGGGGTCATAAGTTACATCCACTGCAGTGAAAGGCAATATTCTCAATTGTGATCTATGGAGTGAGGGTTAAGATCTGGGGATCAATTATTGATGTTAATTTAATGGAATCCTGAGAGGATTAAAGAATTGTTGGCATTGCCATTGTCATGGGTCATTTGAGTAGTGACTCTACTTGTTAGGAATTATTGACATAGCGGCAGATCTTAGCGCCACAAGTGTAGAGTAGTAGCAAGAAGGGTCATTGGAGGTGACCCTCAAAATTGTCAACATTTTCGGTGAGTGTGAAAGCGGTGGAACTAGGAAAGGTTTTCCTTGATGACTCGAAGGTTTTACGAATCTAAGTGTGGTAATAATTGTTACTGAGATTGGTAAGGTATGTTGCTAAGTTGAACAACACTTCATTGGAAATCGTGGAGTGATTAAGCCACGTTCAGATTAAGTTATGATCTGAGGGGATGTTAACGTGTGGCGGTGGATCTTGTAATATAGGATCTGGAGTGGTAATGTGATTTTCGGTGCACGCAGTTATTTTTCCTCTTCAATTTTAATGGTAAGTGATTGGGAATCCTGAATCCTACCAAATAGAGGATACGGTGGATGGTAATCTTGCAGAGCATGGGGGACAGTTTTGTTAGAAACTGTCTAGTTGTGCGAGTTGACTCTGTGAAGTTTACGCGTCCAGTGCGGTGATGGCATTTGATAAATTGTGCCTTGATAACTGGATGCTCGGTGATCAAGGTGGTTAAGTTCGGTGTGGAATTAATTTCCTATGCTTTGATCAGGGGTTACTTTGGGTGTACACTAGTGACACTAAATTTTATGTTGATGTCCGATCTGGTTAAGTGTCCAATTTGTCGGTTGTTACCAGACGATTTGGTGATGGAGGCTTCTGGGAAGGAAATATCATTGTTGAGCGGGTAAGGCTCTAGGATTTTGTTGATGGTAAGTCTATTCCAGTTGGTAATGCGGATAAAGTTTATTAGACGCACAGTTATGGTTAAAGTGCAAGTTCTGCACTATGCGTCATTCCAAGTTAAGGAAAGAGATAGGTAGGTCAGTGGCACCTCACCTAAGAGTAGTACAGGTATGTATTGCCAGTTGTAAAGTACGCTGTAACCCCGCAAGGTGGTGATTGAGTTGGCGACTCTAATGATCGGCTTGTTGGTAAAAATCAAGATTTATCCGATCGGAATAGCTTTGTAGGCAGTGTAAAGCCTGACAATTTGTCTTCATGCGAGGAGTAAGTATTGTTGGATCTCGATGTCTGGCGACTTGTATCTCCCTGATTTAAAGGCTATGGTTTTGGTTTTACGCTAAAAGTCATGACAATTCATGTCCTGTGTGTGCAAGTGGTTTGAGTAATGATAAAGTAAGGAAAGACAATTACTCTACAACAGGACAGCTTGACAGAATATTTTATAGAAAGCGTAAACCAGATCAGGGAGCCTGGTTCAAATGAGGTGATGGTCCGTGTAACACAAATCGTCATGGTTTTCTGGTGGACTTGTTGTCATTGGTGTTGACTCCACGTGTATTGTGTTACCAGAGGATTTAAATCCATTAGTGACATCGAACCCTACTCCTCAGGTGTGATAATCATTACCTGCATAGGGAATGTGGGAGCTGATATCTAAAGTTCAACAAAAGAATACGAGTATTCTTGAAGAAATTATAATCACGACAAGCGAGTGGTTATTGGAATCAGAATGTTTGATAGCAGTATTGTGACGACGTCACATACGGGTGGTAAGGACATTTGATTGTGTAAACGAGTAGGGATAGGAGGTTGGATTACTGGTCGAAGTTGTTGTGTTGTGCAGTTGGATTTTCAAGGATTGGTTATAATCCGGTATAGGCAACAGGGAATTGTTGCCAAAGGATGTTTTCAGCGCAAGAACAATAGTGATTTTCACGAGGATTACAGATGGTGGATCAGTGATAGGCGGTGTCGTATTCCACCTCATAAATGAGATGAAGTACAGTAAGAATTCAGTGATTCAGTTAATCAATGATTCAAGAGAAAATCATTGTGATCCACGGTAAGACCGTATGCTTTAGTTTTGACCCGAGAAGAGTGGTCAGGTGTCAGAAAATGAGGAAGTATTGGAGGTTATCATCCACGTAGGAAGGAGTGCTACGTTGGCTAGATGTGACACGTGACAAGGTTACATGAGTTTGAGGAATATGTTGGGTATCCTTAGAGTTAATGGATACCTAGTGTCACGTATGTCCATGTTACGTAAATAAGTTTACTACCTTACATCCTATGTCAATAGACTTCTGGTTGGTACTGGAAATTGGCTTTCAAGGAGGAACAGTAAGGATGTTGATCGTAAAGAGCAGGTGTTTAGGTTTTGACAATGCTTTTCGTGAGGCGTCTCAGAAGAGTTCTCAGAAGGAAGTGGATATTGGAGAACAATGTTATTATTTTAAGTGGTACTATCCCCCTCTGTGTTGGACTTTGAGTATAGAAATTTCGAGGACGAAATTTTTATAAGGTGGGGAGAATTGTCACACCCCGATCCTAGAATTATTTTACGGTTGGTTACTTTGGTCTTTTACCATTTAAAGTGACCGTTTAACCGTACAATGATCGTGAAGTTGACTTTTCGTTAAGTCAAGAATTTGGGAAAACTTCCTTCTTGAAAGTTGTAGAGGGCGTCGTTACGAGTCCGTGGACACGTAGCACGCTTAAATCGGAGATCGTATGAGGAAGTTATGGTCAAAAAAACAAAAGTTACTATTTGGGTGAAAAGCCTATATATAGTGAGTTACTGGGGTAATTCGGTGAAAGGGTAAAAATCGAAAAAGTTACTGTTCACTTCGATTTTTCCTCCGAAACCCGACAGATTTTCCGCCGGATTTCATCACCGGATTTCTCCTCCGTCCGGCAGAGTTAGGGCGCGTGCTAGGTACCGAATTGAAGCCTGCAGCGCCACCTTCAAGTTGGTGGTGGCCATCGGAGCTGGGTCGCCGCCGTTTGAGAGAAATCACGGCGAGAAGGGGGGACCTGTGCACTGTTCATTGACACCGGATTTCTCCCTCCTCCGGCCACCTCCCGGTGAGTTCTTTATATGGTTTTGATGGGTTTGAGGTGTACATTAAGCCCCTAGAATTTGGTAGCTAGATTTGAAGTGTGTAGGAAGAATTATGGATTTGAAGTTTGGGTTGACTTTTGGATTCGGGTTGTGTATTTCTTGTCGATTGACCTAGTTAGAGGCCGAATTGGCCTTCGAGTTGAACTAGAAAGTTGTCCCAATTGACGAGACGAAGCTACTGGTAAAATTTGGTGGCGATCCGAGGTCGCCTGAATTTTTGCCGGAATTTCTGCCGGTGGCGGCGGAGCTGGCGGCGGTGCCGCCACTTTTTGGGCAGTTTTTCATGTCCATTAATTAGTACATATTGTGAGGAGTCTATGGTTAAAATTTGGTAATTTTTGGAGGTGTTTTGGTTAGGTTTTGGAATTTGTTCTAGTTTAGTATTATTGGCGGATAATTAAATATTATTCCGACCATCGATTATTGCCGGTTAAGGTTTAAGGATTTATTTTAAGGACTCCTAAGGTATTGGTGAAATGGTTGAATGGGTGTCCATAGTAATTCAACGAATTAATACGAGACACCCTAACGTCAAGTTAAGTGTTAAAGGAAAGTTCGGAAGCTGAGTCGGACTTCCGGTAAATTGAGTTAAGAGTCGATAACCGGGAAAGAAAGTCAAAAAGGTTAAAGTGCTTTAAGAAAGGAACTTGGTCAACATGTGGTCAAATAGGATTCCTGGTCAAACTAGGAAAAGACCAAGTCGACTGTGAAATGACTAATATAATGATTTGTTGTACAGTCCCTGGTTGCACGTGAGACGGGCTCGACTACGTGTTAGTTCGAGGGTTTCGCTCGAGGAGCTTTCCGAGCAGGAAGAAGGTCGCAAAGAGTACTGTGAGTGGACTTTGTTTTAAATTAAATTGCATGCTTTATACTTGATTGGTTTCTCCTGCATATATATAATTTCCTCTATTTGTATGTTTTACGGTGATTTGGGAAAAAGGGGATTTAAGGATTTTAAAGGCAAACAAACCGGGAAAGAGGTTCATACCCATCCCGTGATTTTAAAGGATTTTTCCCGGGGTTTGGTTTTATTGATTATCACCGTTTTGGGAATATGGAGGGGGATGTTTTTAAAGGAGAAATGTGGCTCACGGATTTTAAATGGGGTTTTCGATTTATTGTTTCCACGAGGTTTTACGAGGTATTACAGGTTTTACAGGTTTTCAAGGGATTTTGAAAAAGGGAAAAGGGAAAAGGAAAAAGGATATAAGGATTGTTTGCTAGCATGGACCCTCTCCAGTTAGAGCGGGTACCATCTTCTGGGTAGAGCAGGTCAGGGACCTTCTCCGGTTGAGCTGGTCAATAGACCCTCTCGGATAGAGCAGGTCGGGGACCCTCTTCGGTGGTAGCTGGTCATTAGACCCTCCCGAATAGAGCCGGTCGGGTTTTCTCGTGGATGAGGTTAACACCCCACATAATTGTTTATATTTTGAGCCAATGCATTGTTTACGTTTACCTGCATGCGGTTTTCCTTAGAAAAGGTAGAGGGGGAACATTAGAGGAATAGAGCTTTTAAGTTTTATTTTTGTCCACTCACCCTGACAGTTTTTCAATGTTTCTCCCCTGGGCCCTTCGTTTTCAAATGCCCAGTGGTGCAGGGTTCTCGAGCGGAGGTCGTGCGCGTACAAGAGTCGAGGCATAGTCGATCAATCCGTTGCCGTTGAAATTCTTTAGGGTAATCATCCTAGTAGACTGCTCTGACTAACCCAGTATAGCTAATTAAGTAGGTTAGGGAGCAGGATGCCTTCATGAGTTAGGGTTTGTTGTAGATACTCATGGAAGTGCTGAGTTGGATTACAGGAAGGGTTGGCCATTTCAAGGGGGTTTCGGTAAGAAGTTCCCTTGGGGTGGTCCCCGCAGGATTTACTTCGAGTTAAAGGGATTTAACTCGGGGTGGGTCCTGACAAAAATACCATTCAAAATGTGTTTGCCGTTAGTTTTTTTAACTAAACTAACGGTTTCAGATATCTTTCTTCAGTCAAGATGAGAATGTGGGATACTGTTCTAAAGTTTTTGAAATGTGAGACACCAAAACTTTGCTTTTCTAAAAGGTTACACTGTTTGGATCATTTTTCCTACAAAGAATTGTAAGAAGAAAAAATAAAATTAAGAAAATTAAAAAAGTACAGAGATAACATTCCCATAAGCATAAAAAACTACTAGGATATTATTTTCAGAATTCTATGAAGAATCTACGAAACATGAGAAAACGTTGAAACAAGAAATCCTTGAACAAGATCACGAGTCTCTGAAGATTTTAAGCATCGGTTAGATCCGATCTAGCTGGTATCAGAGTTTGCTTAGCTCAAAAGCAGGTATCCAGATTTCTGCCACAGAGCTGACTTATCTCTTCTAGAAAAAGATAATCTAAGTCTAAAAATCATCAAGCCTATTGTACTACAAACTGTACTGAAAAGTGGCAAGTTTTCTTTCATTCAAGATATATTCAAGAAAATCAGTACTCGATAAAGTACGCTTGTAGAGTATTAAATACGCTCTATGGAAAACATATCCACCTCCAGAGAGAGATTGAGATTGAAGAGCTTGATCCAACTAGACCAAACTTAATCGAGTTTCTATATCATTTATCTAGAGATAAGACCTCATAAAGTTTTTTATCATAATAACTTGAGAGATTTCATCTCAGAATCAATCAGCTTGAGGAAATAAATTCAAAAATCAGCAAGTTTGAATCTAAGCTTGATTACCTCCAAGAAAAACAATATCTATTAGATATTGAGAAAAAGCTAGTTCGGATTGAGAATCTTGCCAACAATATTCGTCAACAAGCAGTCGAACTAAGAGATACTCAAGAAACTATGAATAAACTTTTAGAAACTTTGATCATTTGGATATGAGGAATCAAAGAGTAGATCTAAAAGTAAAATAGGAGGGCATAAAAGCAATAAGCTTTTATCTTCCTACAGAAAAACTTGCTAAGAATGTTAAAGCAATAATATATCAACAAAATTGCAATATCACTTATTTCCAAGAGATAAGTATTGACTTCGAAAACCAATTTCGAGAGTTAAACAACAAGGTTTCAAATCTACAAAAAAGTATATAAAAATCAAAGAAAGAGAGATTTGTGAGAAGATCAATGAAGAACAACTAACTTATAATGTAGCTAGTAAAATCGTCATACCTTATTCACCGTCTCCAAAGAGAGAGAGTGAGTTTAAGTTTAGTCAACTTATGCTACTCACATGGAAAACTTTGAAATCAACATCAAAAGTAGATGTGAAGATGTTGAATAAAATCCTCAGTAAAACGAACACAATTCATGTACAATTAATAAACGCTCAAGAATTTGAGTATAATGAGATTGAATCTAGTGTAAGAGAATCTTCTGCACCTAGATTTAGATTTAATGAGATCTACAAGAAAGAAAATTTCATTCTAGACTCTCATAGGTTCAAGATTCTTGAACTAACCATTTCATTATAACCAACTCATTTTAGAGATGCAGCTCACTGTCTACGATTGAAGATCAAGACAGACAAAATCTCTATGAATAAAGGAATGATGCAATTTGTGATAGATTATCGAATCTATTATAAGTTGATGTACTCGAATTTTAACGCGACAGAGTTAAACTATTCCATCAGAGACAAAAAGTATTTGCTCTGATTAAGAGTATTAAGAGTGCTGAGGCATTTTTGGGAAGTAAATTTGTAGTTAGAACTGATAATAAAATAGTCAAAAATTTCAAAAACTACACATTAGCTGATTTTGCTGATAGAGGAAGAGTACTGAGATGGTAAATATTTTTATCTCAGTATGAATATAATGTTTAAATGATTACAGGTGACAAAAATTATCTGTTTGACACTCTTACACGAGAAATAGCGATGTTCGAAATAGATAAAGGCTGCAATCTACGAAACAGGAAGCTAGAGACAAAGGAGAAGAACATTTGAAAAAGATACAAGAGCGGTGATAAGACTGTAAGTCCTCTTCATGACGGACCGGGTTACTAATTTATTGTGTCCTATGGAATGACAGAAACAGGTCAGTCATCTGATCGTGTCAAGCTAGAACCAGAAAAATGGGAAGAGCAGTTGGATAATTTGAGTCTCGTGGCAGGAGGAAAGGCAATCAGTTACGTCAAAGGAAGAAGAAAAACTCGCTCAAGAGTTTTTGTTGTGTCCTAAGGGCACAACCTTAACTAACCGGTCTCAGGGTATAAGACTGGTTAGTCTTTCTCAAACGACAAACGGTAAAGGCCTATTAAGTTTGTTGAGGGCTGCTGTTTGCCTAAAAGCAGGATTGCCCCTTGCAGAGGAAATAGGGTTCCTGAAATGACTTGAAAAAAAGACTATCCATTGTCAACCACTGAAGATCTTCAAAAACTAGTTTTTAGAACATAAAGGCTATTGACTTTCAAACAAAATATCCTCATAGACAACATTCTGTATTCACTCTATGAAGAAGATGAAGCTCATTTGCTTCAATTTATTATAGCCCTGGCAGATGAGCTGTATCGGGTCCATGCGAATGAAATTATAGAAGGAATACGAGTGATATAGCTTTCATAATCACCTTGGAGAAGGAAGCGTTCTTCCACCAACCTTATCAATGGTTCCACGTCCATATTATGGATGATGTATGGTTAATGTTCAAGCAGAACAAACTCAGAAATAGAAACTCTGGCTCTTAAAAATAGTTTTGTTCATAATCTTTAGACAAAGACTAATAAGGATTTAAAAGGTTTCCCAGAAATAAAAATTGAAATTGTTAAGAACATTCGACCTGATGGATGTATACTGAGATTAAATTTTTATCAACACCACCATAATAGACAAAGATAAACATAAGGTGAATTATATATCTCCATATCATTATGTTAGATTAATTCAAGGTCCGATTAAAAATTCAAATTCAGGCAGTGCGGAAGCAAATTGTAGCCCAAACCGAAGCTTTCCATGGATGAAAGCTATAGCCATTATGTGCATCAAAAGCATGGTCTGAAGGGATGATGATTCAAGCCTTTTGACAGGCAGAGAAAAAATAATGGTCACTTGTTATAATCTTTCTCCTCTAATGAATAACGATTTCTTTTTCAACCATTATGAGGAATGACACTGGTTGCACTCTAGCTACGGCTAGGTGGTTAGAAAATTTCAAGAAAGATAAAGGGTATATGATTCCTTATCATTTTCCTTATGATTCAGATTTGAACAATGAATAAAAAGAAGACACAGCACAAGGAAAGGATCATGAAGGCCAAAATTCTTTGGTGGATTATGACTACACTGATGAAGATTACCACAACATCACAAACATGTTGGAAAATTGAACGGGAGCCGACGCTTGAAGACACTCGAATTTACTTTTCAAATAGTAAAATTATCATGATCGGATTCTTCATGTCGTCCACTTAGTCTTAACTTTTTTAACTTCAATTTGAAATCTGCATCATATATAAGGAGTTTGGGGCGTCCAAGTGAAGACGTCAGAAACTTGAGATAGAAGTTCCCTCAAACTTTCTCAAGAAGTAAGAGAGCCAGAATAAAGTCTTAGTATAGAGTTTTAGTATAGTAAGAGTTAACGTGAGAATAAGAGTGAGATTGTTATCTGAAAGGGGACTTCATTTGTAATCATCTGGTGTAGTGTGTTGTAAGTACAAGCAAGTGTATGTACTTGTAATTACAAAGTTATGAGTAGCTAAACAATATTTAACTGTTTACCTAAGAATGAGGCTTTGGCTTTTGAATTTGTATTTATGTTGGATTAAATAAATTTTATCGTATGCCTCATAATCTGTCACAAAAATATTCAAGCTTTATATGCATATTTTAAGTTCTGTTGAGTTTTTGTGTTTATTTTCAACTAGTTTACATTACAAGAAATTAAATTTTTCCATACTAAGACAACAATGATTCGGTCATGATTAGTAACAACTAGACAAGATGTCGTTAGATGAATTTCTGTGATGTTGAATGCTAATTCTTAGAAATGGTAAGTTTATTTGCTTAAAAAGGAAAGTGAAATAATAATAATAATATTAAATGAATATTTTATCATTATGTAATAATTAGTGACTGTTTTATCATTTTCTATTTCTGAAGTGACATTTTTATCATCACCGTAACATTTAATGTTGTTTGTTATAGTTCTTTGGTCTTATTCTAGATACTTTTTTGAATCTAAAAGCTAGAATACAACCCAAATGCCGTTTTTTTGCTAGAACATAGATTAGAGAATTCTCCAATCCCAATTTATTAAAAAAATAGAGTACAACCAAATAGATGAATAATACCTCACATAAGAACATAAAGGATCACATATGCCAAATTAAGACAGCATAACCAAACAACAGTTGACTAACTAATGTGAAAATTTGGGAGGCCAAGTGTATCCCGCCGACAGTGATCAATGATGGAAGGATGATCATCCCGCCATGGCATCTCAGTCAATGACAAACAATTATTAGCAAGCGCATCTGCCATTTGATTATCTTCTCTAAAAATATGAGAGGACCGAAAATGCATCTGTGAGATATGGTGCAAGCAATTACTCTAAGCCACCCGTAACCACCAAGGAACAAGATGAGGAGCACGAAGATAATGAAGGACAAGAGTCGAGTCCATCTCAAGCCATATATATTTTCATTCGCTAACCCAAGCTTACTCAATTGCTTGGATTACAGCCATGACCTCTCCATCAATGGATTTAGAAATATCAAGATTAGAAACAAATGCACCAATAAAGGAACCACGAAAGTCACAAAAAAAATATCACCATGATTAGCTCTTCCTGATACACGATGTTATGCACCATCAATATTAATTTCCACCCTTAATAATACGAGGAGCTCTATGTGGATGACTTGAAATACCATACTTCTTTAGGACCCGCAGCTCCACCAAAGAGTTAAACATAATAGCTAATCGACTAGCAGCATGTATGTGCCTCAAAATAAACCTACATAGAGCATCCACATTATTGAAACAACCATCATCCATCATTATGTTTCTTGCCTTCCAAATAAACTATAAAATAGTAGTAAAACACAACAACCATAATTCTCTAAGTTGTTGGCAACGACCATTCAAGCTAGTGAATAACAAAATCATGATAGTCAATGACAGCCCTAACTAAAACCAAGAAACTCAGCGTGCCCATAAAGATGATGCATAAGAGCATAACAAAAATATGAAGCAAATATTCACCCTCCAAGCCACAAAGGACACAACGAGATACCAAGGAACCCAAATCAATTTATCAGGCATATTTGGGGACATAGCAATAGGAACATCACTAATTAAATCACAGAGACTTGGAAAATGTAATTGAAGCAATGAGGGAAAATTCTAATCATCTTTATGAACGTAATCAGCCACCAACCCATCCAAGAGAGCAGCCATGCCTATATTATTATTCCTAAAAAAATAAAAAACTGGCCTACACAAGAAATTATCTCTCCAGAAACATACTGATTTCCCACAACCAATAAGTCACCTTGAGTTTTCTTAAACTTGAGCTCAAAAACGTTTCACCCCTGGCCAAATATAATAACTTGCATACGAGCGACGCAAGACACCATTATGCCAAAAGCGAGCTCGAAGAAAAGAGCTACCAACTGAAGAAGAAGAAGAAAACTTTCCAGCTTCTCTTTAAAAGAAGGAACTGATTTTGGAGAGTAAGTTGCTTTAAACCTAGCTTCTCTTTCTATATAGCCACTATTTTTAGTACCAGGCTTTACATATCTTAAGTCCTTAATTTTTTTTGAACAGGTCTTAAGTCCTTAATTAAGCCAGCTGATTTCTGCAATCTCCACGACTCGCTCTAAATAACTTCATCGATCACATCCTCATGTCACGTGCACGGTTTGTCCACTTAGTCGATTGGTCAAATTAACCAATCAACCTTCTTCCAATCAGTGGCGTAGTCAGAAACTTCAACTATGAGGGGCAAAACCGAAATAACAGACATTAAGAAAAACATTGTTTGATAACATAATTGTTCATTCAGGCCCGGACCTGAGATTTTCAGACCTGAGTCGAACTTTTAAAAATGGACCCTTAAACTATAGTATTCATTTAAATTTATTTTTTCCTTTCAAAAAATTCATGAACTAAACATAATTGTTCATTCAGGCCCGGACCTGAGATTTTCAGATCTGAGTCGAACTTTTAAAAATGGACTCTTAAACTATAGTATTCATTTAAATTTATTTTCTCCTTTCAAAAAATTCATGAACTAAAGCTATAAACTCAAAATCTAACGACATAAAACATTAGAAATCTTTTTTATACTTACTTTCAGTACTCATTTTTTTAAATAGTAACTAATGATTGTAATATAATGTTTGTTTTTTACTAAACTAATGTGTTCACACAATGAGAAAAGAAAATTTTGGACCCTTAAAGGTTCGGGCCCTGAGTCCATCGACTCTTGAGACTCTATTCAGGTACGGGTCTGTGCTCATTTATATATCCAACACAAAAATCTTAGTCTATTTTAGTCTTTGATTTTTCATGTTGGTAAGTTGGTTTAGGTTACAAACAATTCATTGCAGTTTAAGTCGGTGATCGATACTTTTAGTCTTTTACCTTGGCTCACAATTGTCATATAGGATTTTATGACTTTTATCTAAATAATATTTTAACAAGATCACTTAATTTATATACTCATCTCACGATTTATAATTTTCATATACTTTTTTGTTATAAGTATGTAATTTCATAAAAGTTATGAGTGGCACATACACGTTTTTATTTCCTAACTTTCATATTAAACTTTAGATTGTCATTTTTGGCTCTCCCGCTTTTTATTTGAATAAAGTTTCATTATCTTTTTAAAAGAAAAATAAGATAATAACATAATTGCTCTATGTAAAATGTTCAATTAGTTTGACTTTGAAGTTAGACCAGTGTTCTACGACCTTATGAGATTGATTTATTAGAGAAAACATAAACAATAGAGATGAAAATCATGTATTTAATTGAACCAATTAAATGTAAACATTATTATTAATTGTTAACATTGATTAGAAAGATCAATATGATGTAATAATATAATTATCATTTAAAAAACAATTAAATGAACAATTATCAGAATGGTCCATTCACCCCTCTACCCACCCTCTCCCGATGCCGATGCCCCTGCCCCCAATGCCACTCAAGTCTCTCAAGCAAGAGCTCTAATCTTCTTATATACCAGTAATTAATCTATCTAGACCCAATTCTTTCATTTAATAAATTTATATCCATGGCTTACTGCCGTATGCTCTTATCAGATAGGAGTCATTAATAGGAAGTTAAAAAAACATTACAGAAGCGGCTTCATTTAATAAATTTATATCCATGGCTTCTGAGAAGCCCATATACGGATTAATTCTTTGAACTGCAGCTGTGGATAATAAACATGCAAAATCATATGGAGAAGGCACAGTGGATAAGATTCGGATCCACATATTACTATTAATTAACTGACAAGAAAAAAAGGCTAGTGCTTAATTTGTACTCGTGATCACCCACAAGAAAAAAGAAGAGCTATCAACAGCTGCGCATGCATGTTGAAGGTAGCTGCTCAATTATATGCGCGCTATAATATCTGTAATATATACAAATCTATTCGGAAAGTTGTCCTTACTATATATCTGTGAGGCCATCGCACTGGGTTCGTTCTAGCTCTCTCTCTTAATATGTTTCAAGTTCTAATTAAGAACCCGACCATATCCTTTTCTATTGTTTAGAAAGCTGTTCTGGGAAATCCATCAAGCCCTAGCTGGCTAATAAACCAGAAAGCTTTCCTTTCCTTATAAACAACCGACAGCCCTCGTATATCATACAACCCATCATATAGTCCACAAGTTAATTATTTAAGCTAGCTAGATGCTGGCAATGGCTGCTTTACGTACAATTTGGATCCATCCCGGCAGGGGTAACTAAACCAAACTAGCTATAAATTACGGTCGGGTCTAATTTTATTCCTTTCATTCTGTCGTTAATGAATCGGACGATTCAACTGTAGATGAAAGGAAGTGTACCACCACTATAGCTACCAGCCAGATGTTTCGTGATCGATGTATAAGATCTCTTTCCTCAACACCTAATTAATTTTATGCATTTCTGGCATGATATATGGAATCAGATGGAAACACCAAAAGCATGTATATATAGTTAACAAATTAACTAATATATAACTAAACACCATTAATGTTTGTGACTGTGATACTTGTTTCTTTTTCCCCAACATCCTGATTTTCTTAGACCACAATTAAAACAAGGGATTGTATGAACAAGAGCAATAGAGCTTTGAAAATTTGTAATAATAAGGTACGTAGTTGTTGAGAAAATAAGAAGCCTATGCTAGCTGATATATATATGCACCTAGCTACAAGTCTCAAACACATTTCGATGGCTTTGAAAGTTAGATGAGAACCCAAGACAGCGCTATAGCAATCACCGTCTTTTTACAGCAGATTAATGTAGAAGTTGACTTTATTTAGTCTTTGATATTGACATTTTTTTCGTCCTCTAAGCCCGTCGAAAATTTAGTTATTTTTATGTCAATGATTTAGACAATATAAATGACAAATCTTGAGAAATAATATTCATGTACTTAATCATTTAAAGTTTGCTCATCTTTTAATTAGTAATAAATCAAGTGTAATTTATCATCTAATCAAGGTTCTAAAAAAAGCGCCTAGGTGTTGGGCTGTAGGTGGCCATTTCGATTTTCTCTAAGTAATTAAAGCTGGGTGCTAGAACAAAAAATGGCCGTCTAGACGGATTGGGCAGCGTCTAGGCGGGTTTGCTGGGCAGCCCTTTTATATATATAAAAAATCATCAAAACCCTAATTTGTTTTTTTAATTCTAAGAACATTGTTGTTGAACTTTTATCTATTTTTAAAGTAAATTTGCTATTTTGAAACATAATAATATTTTTTATAAATATATTTATATAATTATATTTATTAAATAATTAAAAATATATAAAATATAAAACTGTCTAGGAGCCAACATCTAATAATTAAATTTAGTGGAGGTGTTTCAAAATCAATATCCTAGCTAGCCAACATTTACTTGCCGGATACTCATAGTTGTTTGATCGACTTGTCTCATTGTAAATCCCATGCAATCAAAATGTAAACTGGTTTTAGATCGTGTGAATTAACATATTAATTTTTGAATACACAAGAGCGAAGATGATATTTTATAAAAAGCAATTAAAATAAAACAGAGTTTTTGATGCAAAAATCAAAAGAAAAAAAAGTAAGAAACCAAGAGTTGCATATATATATATATATATGTATATCATGAGTCATGCATGACTATTACGATTAGAAATTAAGTCAAAATCCATCATATGTACTTGCTCCCTTTAAAAATTTTAATTTCATATTAATAATTTAATTCAATATTAACAATATTAATAATAAATTTATTAATATTAAATTTAAAGTACATATTTTCACTCGTAACTTCTTCTATATATTTATATGTATATCATGAGTCATGCATGACTATTACGATTAGAAATTATGTCAAAATCCATCATATGTACTTGCTCCCTTTGAACATATAAAGTTACATTTCTTCCCCGATGGCTTCTCTAATAATCTGAACGTACGTAGGTGTCGTAAGTTGGTAACCTGCAGCAGCATAAATCAAATGGAGCTGCAAATTTCTGGTAATGTTTGTCATATTCCGAACACAAGTATCTATTTGGATTCCTGACAGAACCAGATGAAAAATAGTGTATGTACGTAGTTTTGTTAGGACGTGGCATCTCTTAAATGGTGAGTCACCTCGATCGATCCCTCAGGTACGTTGGCAATTCAAACTAAATCTCTATAGCTGTGAAACTTTCTTGTAGCAATTAAGTCATCAAAGGTGTTCTGATCGACCGTTGGTTAATCAACCTAAGCTTGTTTTGTTCTGGCCGGAGCGAACTTCTCGATCCCTCATTGATCGAAACCATCTTGGGATTCAAAACAAATCTCACAATTTTTCAAATGACATATGGACCTCATGGTCTTGGTGAAAACGAATCACATTTGTAGACTGTAGTTAGTATGTAGTCTTACATACTCAACAATTTTTCATGAATTAAGATGGAGTTGGGTTACGTCTTTGACCTCATATATAAGGCATTTGATACACTGGCATGAATTAGTGTGTTAAGACTTATGATCAGCAGATCCGATCCCCAGCTCACATTTTCGCATTGATTTTGAGCTTATGCAAAACCTTACAGTATTATTTAATTACATGTTGTACATGAATACAAATGGTAAAACCCTAAACTAAGTAGGTAAATAACTTGATGAAATTCTTTCTACGCTTCAAGAGTAAGAACAAGTTTTTACCTGCTACTAGAAGCTTACCCTCGCCTTGCAACAAAACCTTACAATATGATCTTTTTCTTCGATGTTTCAATCACTCTCACGGTCGATCAGCACTTTTGTCAGCATAGAACTTGATTATCAAATCAACAACTTTGGTAAATTTTGATCGTGTTAGCTAGAGTAAAAATGTTTTGAGAGGTAAAGAAAAATAACAAAAGCTTGGGGATGGCCATGGGGGCTAAGCTAGAGTAAAAATACGTGATATGGGCACGAATTGCGTGTAGTATCCTGCTGCTGCCTACTAACACAATACAACACGTTACCTTAATCTACCACTAACACAATACAACACGTTACCTTAATCTACCACTAACACAATACAACACATTACCTTAATTAAGAGCCTGATTCTGAAATCATTGGCCCAAATCAAGAAAATCCAAACCCTTTGACTTCGACTATATAATGCTTGGAATATAACATCCTACCACACTGGCACAAACACAACCGTTCCTTGCTAACATAATCTACCTCCTTATATCCAAAAACAAACAGCAAAGTTTCAGCAACAGTCGCTTTCCCACTTCGGTATGCAGTTCTTCTTTGCTTGCGTGGGCTATATATAAAGGGTAGGAGTGCTTCCCTTTCTTCTTTCAAAGAGAGTTTGAGAGAAAGAGAGAAAGAAAAATGGGGAGGAGTCCATGTTGCTCCAAGGAAGGACTTAACAGAGGAGCCTGGACTGCCTTGGAAGATAAAGTACTTACATCTTACATCAAAGCTCATGGAGAAGGCAAATGGAGAAACCTCCCCAAGAGAGCTGGTGCGTTCTCTCAATCAAGCTATTCTTTTCACTTCTGGTTTCACTTTTCTCTTACTGTGTTTTTACTCTATTGTTAATAATGCGCAGGTTTGAAGAGATGTGGTAAGAGCTGTAGGCTGAGATGGTTAAACTATCTGAGGCCAGACATAAAGAGAGGTAACATATCCAGGGATGAAGAAGAGCTCATTATCAGACTCCATAATCTTCTCGGCAACAGGTAAGAACTACTGGCCTCTAAGAACACAAGTCCTCTTTTCGTTTTCGCCTTATCAGTTACTGTTAAATTTCGTAAGTACTTTGGTTATGTTATAGATGGTCTCTGATAGCTGGAAGGCTACCGGGCCGAACAGACAATGAAATCAAGAATTACTGGAACACCAATCTGGCAAAGAAAGCTAAACCCGAATCGCATTCCGGATCATCCAAGGAAACATCTCCCGCTCGTACCAAATTCCGGCCAAGAAAGCCATCAGCTTCAGTCACTCAACCTCAAGTGATAAGAACTAAGGCCACTAGGTTAACAAGAATGCTAGTCCCCTCACTCCCGCTTCTTGTCGATGATTGCTCAACATCCACAACCGCATTAGAGCCTCGAGTTCCTCAGACCCAGTTGGTAAGTTCGCTTCGTGAAGATGCTGTAAACACACCAGTACAGTTTCAGGGGACTGATGCGATGGACTTTGGCTGCAATGGATTACAAGCAAGTGGTGGTGATGATGAAGATGCAAAGGGAGACTACGATATTCCTTTAGATGGAGTAATGCTCAATGACTGGACGGGAAATGTGAACTGTGATCTTGAGAACTATGGTGCTTCACTGGATTTAGATTCCTTGGCATTTCTGCTTGACTCACTGGTTGGGCCAGGAGAATAGTATCTAGCTAATTCTTGATAAATATATAGTAAAAGGTACATCATAATAAATATAAGAAAATGTGATGCTAAAGAAAATAAATTATCGCTCCCTCTCTTTTGTATACTTTTCTTCTAACAGTAACATGAGAGTTTTTCCCTCCCTTATTCCTCTATTCAGCCCAAAAATAAATATAAATTATTGATATCTGTATTTCATTTCATTAACATTTCTTGAAACTTAGTTCTTATGATTTGTACTTACTTTTTATTCTGGCTAAGCAACTTCTCTTATCAGGAGCCCTTCCAGAGTTTTCAAGACAATGGCAGCAAACATTTACAAGGCTTAGCCCCCATAACATCTATGCACAACGCCCAAGGGCGGCTAAGCAACTTCTCTTATGAGTAACCCTTTCAGAGTTTTCAAGTCAATAACAGCAAGTATCTATGAGGCTTAGCCCCCATAGATCTATGAACACCCAAACACCGTGTATATATATATATATATATATATATATATATGTATGTTTCAAAATTAATCACCCAAACACCGTATATATATATATATATGTATGTTTCAAAATTAATGTTTAAGAGAGATCCATCTGCATTCTTCTAAATAACATACATCATATGATTTGACCGATTTTGCTTGCATTAGAATCAGTAAAGAAAATCCTGTACGTACGTTCCTCAATTGTATGCATCATTTTCTTGTATATATCATGACAAAGAAAAGCTTCAAATGTTTGTTGTTCACAAACATGGCATCTGGTTTATGGACCTAGCTAGACGTGACATAATGGTTGAGCTTTACAAATTGGGCACATTGAATAATTAATTTCACTATTAGTTATCACGTCGCTTGTGTTGTGCAAATGTAAGTTTGTCTGCTCTAAATTTTTATGGAGACCGAATAATTTGAGGTAGTCTGTTTTTTCTCGAGGCAATTTAATTTGTGTTTTTGCGCCATGTCAACTCAACGAGGCGATATATATCGTTGTTTTGAAAATGAAAAACTATATCGCTAGCTGCTTAAGGGTTATGAAGCATGTGTAATCGATGACATCAATGATGTTACAAATTTTACAATGATTCCGCAATGAAGATGTTCAGATTGAAATCAGCCAGAATTTGTTTAACTTAATATATCGTATATAGTACGTCTTTTTGGATGATGTAACACATCTATATATATATAGCCGTTTCAAAACTTTGTGGGCCCTGTGCAAGAATGAAAAAAGGTTCCGGCCTATTTTAATAATCGTACACTATGAT
The DNA here is from genome assembly GCA_951800085.1 of Comarum palustre. NCBI lineage: Eukaryota > Viridiplantae > Streptophyta > Magnoliopsida > Rosales > Rosaceae > Comarum > Comarum palustre. Next base: position 15,055,693 of record OX637589.1, read on the forward strand.
CGATTTTTTTCTTTCATTATATGTTTATGTGTATATATATATAAACCTATCGATTTATATTTAAAAAAAAATTGATGTAAAGGAGAAGTAATTAACATAAGTACACAATTGAAGTGGTGAAAGACACACCAAAGATAAAATTTACAAAAGAAAATTGAGGAAAGGAAAACAAGAACATAAGAGTGAGAAAAAAAACATCTATGGAAAGAAAAACGGCCCCAAAATGAAACGAAATGAAATCTGTTAAAAAATGAAGGAAAGAGAAGGGAACCTAAAAATGAAGAGAAGAAAAAGAGTCCAAAAAAAGAAAGGTCGGGAGTCAAACTCAAGTCCTTTTGGACGCAAAGAGAGGATGAAAACCAACAGAACCATCATCCATTTTTATAGGAGAAAGCCATTTTAAGTATATATATATAATACCCCTAATTTTAGGGTCCTGTGTCGTCGCACTTGTTACACCTATACATAAGCGGCCCTATGGGCCTTTCTCTTCTTTACCTTTTTGTCTTCACTTTTTCATGTCATGTGTCTCTATAATCAACATATGATATTATGTAATATTATATTAAGTGAGAGGCTAACTCGATTGTTTATGTGTGCCTTTAGTGCTAGTTCATAGAACTAAACAAAATAATGTACTGCGTTTGTTATGTTTTATTCACAAAACTAATCATTTTAATGCTCTACTTCATCGATATCATTGGATTCGCTACTACTCAAAAACATGAAAGAAAAAAAAGAGATTAATTATTGCTCTTTAATTATTTATTATACTGTTTTTTTTTCTTCAAAGAAGAAATCAAGAGAGATTTTGTTTAAATGTGACTTCTGAGATTGGAATTGCTGGTAGCTAGAATGGGAGGGGTAGGTTAGGGTTCCCTAATTAATGTAATTTTTTCCCACTCTTTGATCATCGTATATATAGATATTCATATTCAAATTTTGAAATAGGTGTACAACTATCTTTAAAAATTCAAAGTCACTGACTTGCTTTGAGCTAGCCATACATGTTCTCTTATTTATTTAAGGTATGATTCAAATGACACTCTTTTACAAAAGTTTTACACTTCTTTCTAACTACAAAAATATTTGAGTACCTGCTTGTTATATTATGAATGGGCGAGTTCTCGTTCTTACTTGCGTACAATTAAGCATGAGAATTTTACTGATCAACAGAACTAGACTATTATTTTTGTTGCACTATTGAAGCAAAATATATAATCTTAATTAACTTCGGGGGTTCTTTTCAATTTGTCGATAACGTCAAAAATATATATTTATCTCACACTGTATATGCAAAATTTCTCCAATAGCGTCAAAAATATATGCTATTCAAGTATTTAAGGTTCAAGTATTTAAGGTGTATCTTCAATATTTTAGAGAAGTATCTATAAAATTTGGTATTTTGGTCATCATTACTAGTGGATTTTCACTCTTAGCAGACAGAATCGAAACTATTCCGTCGGCTATGATTTTCTTAACTGACGGAAAAACAATTCCGTCAGCTAGGAGAAATAGTTCGTCGATTAAGCACTTCTTAACCGACGGAATAAGGTCGTCGGGAATTTCCATCTATAAATCCCTTCTTAACAGACGGATCTGTGTTCATGGCTATTTCTATCTGCTAAGCAAGCTCTTAGTCGACGAAAATATTCATATTCCGTCGGTTAAGACTTAAAACCTAGCCGACGAAATCTAAACTTTTCCGTCAACTAAAGAGTTTCTTAGCTGATGGAAAAACTATATTCCGTCGGCTAAGAGCTTTCTTAGCTGATGAAAATTTTTATATTCCGTCGGCTAAGATTAAAAATACAATAGCAAATCAGCCATAAGTTTTTCTTTGGAACTGTACATAAGAAGCAAAAACTTCATGAAATAAAATATGACCGTAATGGTGAAATACATCTATGGTTGAAAAAAATCACGAGATTCCGGCAAAGTTTCGGTGCTGCTAGTTGCGGTCAACGCAGTTTACTATTCTTTCTTTCTATGGACAACCCTATCTTCAGGAGTTATTTTTTTCAAAAATTTTTATACCAATGGTTGCGTGTCATCGATTTGAAACTATTTTCAGTTGAAGTTCCGGCCAAAATACGTAATTTAGACGGTCAAATGATCGTTTCGTGCGTTTAGGGGTTTGACTTACGGGATTGATCGTCTGGATCGAGTCGTTAACGTTGTCGGATCAAGTTGAATTTTTTCCCATACATGTATATTATCATGATGGTCATATCAGATGGTTGAATTTTCGTTTGTGATTTTTTATCATCAGAATCATAACATGTCTACTAATGTTGTATAACTTTTTTACTAAGTTTTAATTAAATGTTCCGTTTCAAAAACAAACTCTACGTAGAACCTTCAAATACAACAAAGTCGTGAAATAAAATATGATCATAATGGTGAAATACGTCTACAGTTGAAAAATCACGTAATTCCGACAAAGTCTCAGTACCGCTAGTTGCAGTCAACGCAATTTACTGTTCTTTCTCCGACAGAATTAAATAATTTCGTCTCCTAAGTATGACTTAGTCGACCAAATTATTTAATTTCGTCGGCTAAGGAAAAAAACAATTCAGAACAATTTTTCCGCACAAAATTTTAGACCAAAATTTTAGAAAAAATATTTATTACTTAGCCGACGAAATTATTGCATTCCGTCAACTAAGAGCTAAAAATTTCAAAATTCTGACTCCACGCGCTATATTTCTGAAAAAATTTCAAAAAATCAAAATTTCTTCTTTAAATCTTATGTTCTCCTATTTTTTCTTCTCTAAAATCTCACTTTTCTTCTCTCCTCTCTCTCTCCTCTCTTCTCTAAATGGTGGTTGCGGTATGTGGTTATGGTTTTTGGTGATGGTGTGTGGTGATGGTTTTTGGTGATGGTGTGTGGTGGTGGGTGGTGATGATGATGATGTATGGTTGTGGTGGTGGTTTTTGGTGATCGTGTGGTGGTGTGGTAGTGGTTTTTGGTGATGGTGGGTGGTGGTGTGTGGTTGTGTGTGGTGGTGCATGTGGTGTTAGGACCCACCCCGGGTTAACCCCTTTAACCCGAAATAAATCCTGGGGGGTCCACCTCAAGGGGAATTTTTACCGGAAACTCCCCTTCAAAATGGACAACCCTACCGGCAATCCAATGAAAACACTTCCACAATCGAATACAACTAAACACTATACTGGGGTATTCAGAGCATTCTACGTGGAAACAATACCTAAATAGACTAAGTAGCGACAACAGAATAGTTTGACTATGCCTCGTCTTCAGTACGCATGACCTCCTCTCAGCAACCCTGTAACACTGGGCATTTGAAAACGAAGGGCCCAGGGAAAAAAATTTAAAAACACAACGTTAGAGTGAGTGGACAAAAAGAATATCTAAGCGTGTGAAAATAATCAATTATGTTCTCCATTTGAATTTCCAGAAAATCTATAAGCATGCCTTGTCGGGAAAGAATCTCAAATATTCTGTATGGAAACCGAAACGTAACATGCCAATCTCATTGGCTTGTATATCAACATTAAAAATAGGGGAAGTGGTTTCACCATGACGGAGAGTCTCCCAGACTAGGGTCGGAGCCTTCCTGAGGCTACTAAGTAATGAACGACCCTTCATGGTGGAGAGATTCCACCATGACAATGAGCCTCTCAGGCTAGGGTTGGAGTCAAATAAGGCTACTATTGCCCCGCTTCACTTCTAAAGTGGGAGGCCCGTATGGCTAGCTAGCAATGATAATATATATAACGACCCTTCATGGCGAAGAAAACAAATACGAAAAGTCAATAATATATGACTCCTCCCCCGTAGGTTAAAACATGCATCTCATGCATGAGGCACGGTTCCCCGATCCCCCTGAAAACAATGGCCATAAAACAATGCATTTCCAAATATAATCGACATAACATAAATTTCAGCCGACATAACACAAGGGCTTACGGAAGGGGAACAACCCTCATTCTTGGCTCCACCGGCTCATTAAGTCAATAAAATCATCTTGTTTAGTATAAAACACGACATGCATTAATTCAAAATAAAGGTCCACTCACGGTACTTAATGCGACCTCCTCACTGCTTGGAATGCCTCTCGAGAGAAACCTCAAAAAATCCACATGATCGAGTCCGTCTCACGCCCGATCATAAACTGTACAAATTAATCCAACATATCAGTCTTTAATATCGTTGACTTGTATTTTCCTAGTTTGACTAGGAAGTCCTACTTTAACCAGGAGTTGACCAACTTCCTTCCTTTTTAACAACTTTCAACCATTACGTTTATTTTCAGTTACCGACTCGAAATTTATTTTCCGTAAACACAACCTTAGCATAACGATTTTCCTAACTATTTTAATGACGATAGGTTATCACATAGTAATTTTTTGAATTACTATGGACACCTAATCTACACAAACCGAGTTACTAATTATGAGTCGATAAATCATATTGTCCTTTATCCAAATTATCTACAACGATCAACTTGACATTTTCGTTAATTGTAGATATTATCTTCCTCTCAGCCAAGTTGTCACATAAACTTAAATTTCAAGCTTCACTAAATCTCCGATTCCTTTAACTTGAATTTCGCCTTTTCACTAGCCTTACTTCTAACTTCCCAATTTCAATATCAACTTTCCATAAATAGGAAGTTTCTTAAATTGGAAAGTTTTCCAAAATTGAAACTTCCTACTTACGACTAATTTTCCGTAATTAACTCACTTTACGATTTACTCGCAACCCTATAACTCTGCTGTTAATTCAGGGGTTGATATATACCTCTTCGGCTCTCTGCCGAAAACTTGTTTAGCCAGAACCTTCGTTGGTTTTCCGACGACTTTGCCGAAATTTCATCATAATCTCCCTGCTTGCGCCAAATCTCTAAGTTCTCGACATTCATGCAACAACAACTCCAATTCAGCAATAGAGCACAATAACAACAACAATAACAACAACATCAAACAAAACACTAAACTCACCCAACAAAATCAGTCCGAGGCAGGACAGTAGCTTCCTCCTCGGCTCCTCTTTTCTCCTTCTGCCCTTTTCTCTAGCTGCTCGGGGCGATGAACAAGGTCACCAGCAGTCCCAAATCACAGTCGCCGGAGCCACGCCGTGAGAAACCCAGGAGGCCGACAAAAAGAGGAAAAAAGGGAATTTCGATCATGACTTCGATTTTGACAAATAAGGACAAGAAATTGAAGAGGAGATGAAGAGGAGTAAGAAACTACCTTCAATTTGTCGACTCGTTGCTTATGTCGCCGGATTTTGGCCTCCGATCTCCGTCACCAATAGCTGGATAAAGGGTTGAATTATTTGGCTTTGTAGAGGAGAGTTAGAGGGACGTTTTGGAGGTGGTGCACCGGCGTGGGGTGGCGGGATGGCTGAGATCTCACCGGAGAAGGGCAGAGGCAGGGAGAGCGGAGAGAAAGCTCGGGTTCGTCCTGAGTTGGGGTTTGACGAAAGTCAACCCATCTCAACTCCTTTTAAACACAAATTGACGGCCCAGATCAAATCCCTGATTGATCTGACGGCCCAGATTTAAATAAGATAAAAAGTAATTAGTTAAATGGTAAAAACTATTTACCGAAACAGTAATTAAAATTACTAGAAACTTCAAAAATTTGTAGAAAATAGACGGAAGCTCTGAAAAATATTATGAAAATACCGGGAGACTCGTGTCAACACAAACTACAAACATCGAGTTATTAAATGAGGAATTTGGAGAGTTTAGAAAAACTTGAAAATAAACTCGAGCGATAACTTATTAAATTACCGTCGCCGTTAAAAGCTCTCGGTTTCTCATAAACCCCTGTAAAAAGGTAACTTTTAGGTACGGGGTGTTACATGTGGTGATGGTTTTTGGTTATTTCGGAATGGTAGGTTTCTTGCCGGAGATCTTTCTCCGTTTTTTTAATTTTTTTAGGTTTACCGACTGAATATTTCATCGGCTAAGAGTTTTTTATTTTAAAATAATTTCGTCGGCTAAGATCCAAGCCGACGAAATTTCCATCTCTTAAGAAGTTCTTAGCTGACGGAATATTTTGAATTCCGTCGGCTAAGATGATTATTAGTTTGTTTTTATTTTAAAATATGTCTGTTTCCTAGGAACTTAACCGACGGAATTATTCCGTCGGCTAAGATCCTAGTAGACGGACCTTGGCATACGGAATTTCAGTCGACTAGGTTGTCTCTTAGTTGAAGGAATAATTTTTTCCGTCGGCTAGGGTCTTCATCGATACGTCTTAGCCGACGGATCTTAGTCGACAGAATATCCGTCAGGTAAGAGCTTAAAAGACGGGAAAATAATCTTAACACATGAAATTGTTCCGTCGGCTAAGAGTCATAATCCACTAGTGCATTTACACCTCTAGTCCTCATATGTTGTGTGTTCTTGCCTCAAGTTTTGATTTTATTAGTTTAAGCACAAGACACAAGGAGATCTCAAATCAATATTTAAAAAAAAAGATAAGACAATAATCAATATGATAGGTTTATGTGGAGAAATACATGACCTAGAGTCTCTATGTACATGTAGAAGTTAATATTTATATATATCTTTGAATTAAATATTTTGGAATAAAGTTCTGATAGATATAAAAATATAGATGTTTTAATTCTTGGTCATCACACGTCGTACCATGCATGCGTTTCATGCCGGAATAATGACAAGCTGTTCCGATGTGCAATCGATCGAGAAACAGGACAGCAACACGAACGAATGCTAGGGTTGCAAACAATTATACAACAATAGTAACATCTTTTTTTTACATACAACAATACTAAAATCAAGCTGATATAGTGCCCGTTTGGTAGAGCTTTTTGTCAGCTTTGCTTCAAAGCAAAGCTGGTTAATGTGTTTGGTAGGCAGCTTCTGACCTGCTTCGCTTATAAGCACGGGTGAAAAGCCGAAGTTGCTCGACCCCAGCTTTTAGAAGCCAAAAGCCGGTCTCGATCGATCGGGACCTCAGTGTGCTGCCGCTTTTCAGATCGCGAAGCCCAACTTCGCAAAGAGATAGTTTCTACTGAAAACCTAAAACCATGAGCGGCTATGAGAGCCGGAAACGCGACCGGAGAGACGCGTGGATCTCGAAGAAGCAGCAGAAGCTCGCTCGCACCGCCGACGAAGATCTCGAGTCAAAGCTCGATTTCGATCTGTTCTCCGAAGGCGAAACTCGGCTCGGGTGGTTACTCACTTTCGCTTCCGTAAGTTCAATTTTCAGTTTCTCTCTTCCATTTCTGGCCATGTCTTTGCTTCAATTGCTTTTGTTTATTTTGGTTGGTCAGGAAACTTCGGATAATTTGGTAAATCGCGATTCCGATGTGTAATTTGCGATTCCAGTAGGATTTTATTGAAATTTCAATTTTTCTAAATAGGTTACTGAGGGATTGCTTTTCGTGTTGATAATCGGATAGTGTGGATGAACTAGTGTTCTATTCAGTTTCAATACAACAAAGAAAATGCAGTTTGAACAATTGAAATTTGCATCTGGTTTACCTGTCGGTTCTTTTTTGGCTCTTATTTTGCATCTTCCCATTTATAAAAGACAACTTGCACCGTACAAACTTTGATCGTGTTGGCAGAAGATTGGAGCATTGATCTTGAGACATTACTGTTTGTGTAGTTTCAAATTTATCTCTTCAATGTATGTTTTATGAGAGCATCTGTCTATACCTTTTGTTCTTAACTGGTAAGTAATTTTGTATCTCAGGCCACGAGTGCTGGATTGAAAGAACAAGAGGCAATTAATTTCTTAGAGAAGAAAATGAAGAATGACCCTTCCTTTACTTACGATGAGACTGTGCAGGTAGATGTTACTAATCCTCTTATCTATTTACTATTTTGGAAGTAATACGCAATCACTATTTGAAATTCAGAATAAAATGCTTGGTGGTATACTTGTATGGTTTGCACACTATGTCAGATTATAGAGAATTGTTAGCTCTTAGAGACGCTTTCATTGTTTTTCAACTAACAATAATCTGCATTTAAGCTTTATGCAAAGAATGCAACACTTGACACATTATGTTATAGCTGATTTGATGAGTAAGTTGCCCTTAAGGCACTGTAAGGCTAAACTAGTAATTTACAAACTCAAAGCACTTTTAAAAAGCTAATTTACCAAACAGTATGTCTCTGCTTCTATCATTCACAGCACTTAAAAAAAGCCAATTTACCAAACACTCAGCAGCTTTGCTTGTCAGCTGCTTATTCTCAGAATAAGCCACAGCCAACTTATTTTCAAAGCCACAGCTGTGCCAAACAGACCCATAAGCTGCAGCATATAGCTACAACATGTAATTTGTACCTTAGCCAACTAGTTTTGTTTTAGTATATAAGAATCATTCTCGACAATTTATTACTATTTTTTTACATACCTCGATCTGGATTTTCACTGTCGCAGGGTTAATACTGTTGTCAGTGGTTGCTAATTATTATAAGTCAGAAATTAACATGGACTTTCAAACTTAAAAAATGACCTCTTTCAGTACTTGATGTGAAATCAGACCAAATCCTAGAAATTTACCATATATTGTAGCCAGTCAATGAACAGGAGGTAAAACCTTAAATCTAAAACCCTCCTACTTCATACCAAAAACCATGCCAAGTGCTTCTAGAATCAATCAAACAAGATCGATCTTAGGTCGATCGTACAGCCCCAACAAAAAAGAAGAAGAAGAAGAAGAAGAAGAAGAAGAAGAAGAAGAAACGAAGTACGTTCTGCGGCCTAGCTGTGTCTTGCAAATCGTTTTCAACCCCACAAACACACTAAACTTATTCAAAGGATTGTTACAGACTAATTGATCGAGTGCAAGTTACTTTCATACGTATATGTGGAAATTATCCAATTGATCGAGTGCGTTACTACCTAACTTTCTAGCAGCAAACTGGTAAGTTTTATACATGTCAAATGTAATGGAAGGGCAGATGAGAAATGTCTCACAGTAGAGAACGCACTCAACGCAGTAGCTTCCTGGCTTTTTCCGGTCCCAGTTCTACATTGTGAGTTTTGTCTATATTCTATAATCGTGTCATAGCCTCGTGATGTAAACGTAAAATAATTGACAGCTTAATTAACTGAATGAACTGAGTTGTTGATCGAGCAGGTAGCCGCAGTAGTAACTAGCCTGAAATTGTAGTTGTCTCAGATTGTCGTACCACCACAGTAAACAGTGTCTAGGCTTCCGACAGCTGCTTGAGGAACACCAAGTCTGAAAAAACAGAAACAAGGACATGAAGAAGAAAATCTTCAAGGGTCTCAGTGTCAATTTAGAATCTAAGCTGCAGTTTGATGCGAAAGAGTTTAAGCGCGCACAAACATTGTCGTTGAGCGCGCATGCAATTGGATTTGTGACGTTGGACATAGCAGTCCAACTACTTTTAGAAGGTTCCGATTTGGAAATGACGTCTTAATGAAGTTCCTAATCGGTCATGGGTTAATTAATTAAAGGATAAAATTTAGTTTACAATGATGAACTTTATGGTTAAAATCAATTCAGTTTATTCTTTTGAAAATCCATAATTTCAGTACCCTTAACTTTTAAATGAATACAACTTAGTCCAAATTTTCATGTTAGGCTCTAAATATGATATCAGGTGTTGATGTGGAACTAACAATGAGGTCGTTCATACTAGTACTGACTCTCAAAATGTATGAAACGAAAAAAAATAACCTTTATGATCATTTTTCCTTATGACCCGTAAGAGTTATTTTGGTCATTTTCATATATATTGAGAGCTAACACTAATATGTAGAGTCTCCTTTCCGACTCCACATTAACATCTGAAGTCATATTTGAAGCCCAAGATGAAAATTTAGACCAATGTGTAGACATTTAAAAGTTAAGGGTACTAAAAAACAGATTTTCAAAAAAAAAAGACTGAACTGATTTTAACTATAAGTTTAAGGTAGTAAACAAAATTTTACAATAATTGATCATATGGTACTAATTATAGGGATTGATTGCCTATTCCAATTAATCTTATTGAGATTACCTTTTTGCTCTTGATCTATTATATCTGCTCCTCTCTCCTCTATCACCATTTCAAATCGATATTCTCTCTCTCCTATCTATCTCTTTTCTCCCTCGTCTCTCTCTCTCCTCTAGATCGGAGTCTGAGGCAGCTCCAGGTCAAAGCTCGACGCCGGTGACCATGTCGTTTCACTGGTTGATGTTCTCCATAGAGATCTGGACGAGGACCATGGAGATCTGGACGATGGACGGCGACCATGAAGATCTGGACGACGACGACGACCATAACGGTATCGGCTCAACTATGAAGATCTCAGCCTCTACCTTTGGATTCCGACGCCGCCACTCGAGTTTGTTCATCTGCTAGAGTTTACTACCCCAGTAAAAGTTTACTAAGGGTAGTAAACTTTATTTTTGCATGTAAGTTGATTTTTCACTGTTTTTACTATGTATAATGGGCATTGAAGATATTGTTTTGCAAGTTTACTACCTCTGGTAAAGTTTACTACGTCTGGTACAAGTTTATTAGGGGTAGTAAACTTGTGATTTACTACCAATGCCTCGAGTTGTTCATCTGCTCGAATTTACTACCCAGTAAAAGTTTACTAAGGGTAGTAAACTTTAGTTTTTTGCATCTAAGTTGATGTTTCACTGTTTTTCATGTGTATAATGGGTTTTGGAGATTATGTTTTGTAAGTTTACTACATCTGGTACAAGTTTATTAGGGGTAGTAAACTTATGATTTACTACCAATGTCTCGAGCTTGTTCATCTGCTTGAGTTTACTATCCTAGTAAAAATTTACTACCCTTAGTAAACTTTTACTAGGTTGATTTTGCATCTAAGTTCATTTTTCTCTTCTGATCTCCTTTCTTTTTAACAGTCACTCACAGAGCCTTCGTCTCCACCATCTCCTACGACCTCATCCTTGCCTCCATTATCTCCGACGACCTCATCCTCCCCTCTACCTAATCATCGTCTTGTCCTTGCTGGTCGCTGCAACACTGAGTCCGAAGAGCAACGTCAAATCCAGATTTGATCATGTCGTCTACACGCCAACGCTAGAAAACGTTGATATTGGGGTTAGTAGACTTAGATTTGATGAAATACTGGGGTTAGTAGACTTGGTTTTGAAGTATACTGGGGTTAGTAGACTTGGTTTTGAAGTATACTGGGGTTAGTAAACTTGGTTTTGATGTATACAGTGTGTTATTAGACTTGGTTTAAAGTATACTGAGATTAGTAGATTTGGTTTTGTAGTATACTAGTGTTATCAGACTTAAATTTGGAGTATACTAGGGTTAGTAAACTTAGGTTTGATGTAGATGTTGCCTTACTAAACTTTTTGTAAAAGTTTACTGCCCCTAGTAGAAAAAAAAATCCGACGAAATTCCGGCTACCAATAATTTTCCGGCGTCCAGTGACCAGAGTTTGGCGACCGGAGATGCTCCGGCAAAATGTTCTCTCTCCTTTTTTTCTCCAAGTGTATAAGGAACAAGGGTAAAATTGTCTCAAAAAATATTATTTTATTATGAATTTAATAAAGATTTGTGTATTTGGGCATTAGTGAGTACATCTTGTATTTGAATGAACATTTGACTTTTTAGTTCATTAGTTTGGGGTTTGACTTTTTATATTTTGTGCAAATGGTCATTCTCCCAATATTTTATCCTTAATTAAAATAATAAGAGTTAATTAATCACAATAGTCGAACACAATGATCCCAATCGGGAAACAGATTTAGGTTTAAACTTACTTACCAACAAAATGTACGTACGTGGTTTCACTTGAAGCTCACGCATCTATCAATCTGTCACAAAAATAGTAGCTATATATCTGTGTCTACTTAATTAATTACTTATACATGAATTTCCAAGAGAGATCATCCGTCACGCCACGAATACAACAGGTCTGCTTATTGACCTCAATATGAAACGCAGTTTTACTTTTAGTAAAGCTAGCCACATTACTTGACCTCTAACTTGTGTTTTTGTTCATGATGTTAATGTTAGTGTTGAAAATTAGGCTCGTGATTTATAAATACATGCATGCGCGCGCATACACATTATTCATTTGAAATTATTACTATCAAACAAGTTGAACTCGGATCCATTTCAAGAATTTGATGCATACGTATATGTGTTAATGTTGTGCTTCGTTTCACCTATTCTAGTGTGGTGATTTGATCATGGCAAAAGCCAACCTAGCTATAGAATGGTAAAAAGTAACTACATGTACAACATAGAATATATTAAACGAAGAGATAAATAGATAAAAGTAATTGAACGAGTAAGTTGGTTAAGAAATGGCTCTATAATTTATGAAATTCGAATGATGTCGATCTGCCTTTGTTTGTATAGCTCGATCATTCTGCACACATAATTTGATCGAAGAACTATATACTGTATCTTCAATATTTCCGATTGTTTGAATTAATTGAGGGATCTTAATACAATTCAAGAACGTGGTCATGTATTCATTCCAATTCTGTACATCAGATCCAAAACTTTGATTTGCCAAATTTGATCATGTTTGCGTGTTGCTCGCATTTGGACTTGAATTGGTCTTCTCCCAAGTAGCTAGCTACCCAGCTGAAACTAGCTAGCACTACCAGCAGTGTTTCAATGATCAGCTTATCAATTAGCTCCTCATGAAAATAGATACAATATTAGGAATCAATAACATGGTCCTCTCTCCGCCTCTACTGAATCATTAAGTAGACTATTAGTAATTTTTATGATGTTAGTGTTGAAAATTAGGCTCGTAATAATTTATAAATACATGCGCGCTCATACACATGCATTATTCATATGAAGTTATTACTATCAAACAAGTTGAACCTTGATTAACAAGGATCCATTTCAATTATTTTGATATTACAGTTAGACCTATAAATGAATCGGATATGGAACAGATCGATCTAGATATGGATCCGGATCCGTAATCATAGAAATTTTAGATCCGGTTTCGACTCGTTACCTGCCGAATCTTTAATAGCTCAATTCAAATTTGGATCTGACGGGTTAACAGATACCCGACCTGTTAATCCGATTCGTTTATAATAATAAATATTTTAAATTTTAATAATAATTTTATAGTTTTATCATAAAACATTGATGAAATTTTATAATAAATAAAAATTTACAGTTGATTTAATAAATAAAAGTTTTATCATACACAGCTAAATTACTGAATATGCTACTGACATTTGAAATGAAGCAAATTTCGGAACTAAGAATGATTAACTTAATCAAACAAATGAAAGCAAGGTTTTCTGAAAAGAAAAAGAAAAAACAATCAGAGACACGCCTATTCGGGATCACCCGTTTCAAAACAAAACTGAAAATTGATCAATATCCCAAATCTCTCCCTGAGTTTCTTTCGAGTTCGCCCTCTTCCTTTCTGTCTGTACAATAAAAGTCAGGTTAATAAGTTCATAAACTCAGTTAAATGCTAGACTATAGAAAGAAAAAAAAGAAGAAGAATCAGAAATCTAAAACGAAGAAGGAAATTCCAAAACACCGCCTCTGAATCTAAACACATGCAAGAATATCCAAACTGAAGATTAATCAATATCCAAAAACTCAATCAGAGAGAACCCAGCAAGAATAAAGGCCGATACCCAACTCCGGATCCCAGTTTACCTATCTATATGCTCGAAACAAAGATCTTAATGCAATACAATACTTCATCGATCAAAATCATCCACAAATTAAATCAACTTCAATCATTTCCCAAATTTCACAAACGAAATAAAATTTCTCTACAACAATATAGGAATCAAAGCCATCAAATTGGTCATCTTTCAATAGCCTCATACTACTGTAACCCCAAAATTTGAAATTTTGGCCATAATTTAATTCTCATGTATCAAAACTTGCAGCTTTCATAAGCAATTGATTCCCATCACAAATCATCCAAACTATGGTACCCAATCTTTATCAAATTTGAAATCTTTACCCAATCTTTATCAAATCCCAAAACCCAAACCCAAAATCTTTGCTCCATGTTAAGACCTGAAAACAAAAACAAAAAACAAACACATACCCACACTACCAGAATAAGTATCATAGCTGACGAAAACCGGGTAGGCCGTTTCCCGGGTGAACGCTCAAAACCGGCAACGCAACATGAGGAACCATCATGCCGGTTCTAGACCGTTCGCATCGTTGATGGAGGAGGCGGCCAGGGAACATCCAGAGGTCAACCAGTACGTCTATACGTACGAGAGGGCATATCCCGACTCCCAGGAGGATATTGTAAGTCGTTTTACGTTTTAAAATTTAGTAAATTATATGTATATATATATATTTTAAAATGTTAATTAATTTTTTTTTCCTATCAAATTAGGCGAGGGTGAGGCAGGCTAGTGACGAGGTGATGGCTGCTATAGTCAGGGAGACATGGCCTGACACGCAAGAGGAGGACATGTCCGAAGCCATGTCCCGGATCGACAGTTCGGATCTCAGCGTTGGGGCCAGGATCATGGGCACAGCCTTCCCACCGCGAGGAAATAACTTCTACTGTCGGGGCCTGGGAAAGAAGGGCGAGGGGGTACTGAAAACCACTCCTGGGTTTCAGAAAAAAGGAGCCTCGACCAGCAGCAGAACGACTCAGCTTGAGGCGGAAGTTCAGATGTTACGGGAACAACAAGCCGCCCAAGCAGCATATAATGTCGAGAGAGAGGCCGCCCAAGCAGCATATACTGCCGCGAGAGAGGCCGCCCAAGCAGCATATACTGCCGCTCTACAGGAGTACACTATAGCATGCCATGCCGCCCAGCAGACACAGCAGCAGCAGATGTACCAGTACATGCAAGATTTTATAGCTGCACAGCAGCAGGGACTTCCGCTTCCGCCCATGCCCCCGCCTATTGTCTTACCTCAGCCGCCGCAACCTCCCCAACCTCCCCAACAACCTCATCCTGGAGCAGATATTGATTTAGACGATATCGATTTCATTTAGTTTTTTAAGTTTATGAACAATTATTTATTTAGTTTTTTAGGTTTATGAACAAATATTAATTTACTTTTTAGGTTTTATGAACAATTTATGAATTGAAAATTTAATGCAAAATGTTTATGTTACTTTAGATGGTGTGTTGTTGTTGGTTATAAAATTGTTTCTGTAATTTGCAGCTTGCTTGGATGGTAATGTATAAATTTTGTTTGGGTTTCTAGTATAAAAAGTACTATAGCCGACGAAATTTACCATATTTCGTCGGCTGTGCTATTTTTTTTTTTTTTCAACAACCTTTAGCCGACGAAAGTGTGCTAATTTCGTCGGCTATTCTCTATTTAATTTTTATTTTTTAAAAACTTTAGCCGACGAAATATTAATATTATTTCGTCGGCTATGTGTTGGATTATAGCCGACGAAATATTAATATTATTTCGTCGGCTAAGTGTTGGATTATAGCCGACGAAATATTTATATTATTTCGTCGGCTAAGGTGTGGATCATAGCCGACGATTTTTTAATATTATTTCGTCGGCTAAGGTTTGGAGTATAGCCGACGAATTTTTTATATTTTTTCGTCGGCTAAGGTGTGGAGTATAGCCGACGACGGCCTTTATTTCGTCGGCTATAAGCATAGCCGACGAAATATAGCCGACGACTTCTTAGCCGACGACGTGTCGTCGGCTATAACCTTAGCCGACGAAAATGGTGAACAGGCCGACGAAAAAATTTCGTCGGCTAAAGTGCTTATCCTGGTAGTGCCAATACTTTCAATCTTCTCCGATCGTCTATTCCTCTCTCTAAGTTCTTCGATCGTCTCTCTCTTTTCCGAAACGGTGCGGTAGCGCTGGGTGGGAAAAATCCTGGCAAAGGGGGCTTTATATATTCGGTCGAATGGTAGATGATTTTCTTTGTAGAATTGTATGGAAGTTTGAGGAGAACCACAGAAGCAGATGGGGAGGAGGACAAAGTTAGAAACACACAAACCAACAACGCATGTTTGAGGAGAAAAACGTTTTTAAACTGCTCAAGTGAACAATTGTTATGAACAGTAATTAGGAACAGTAAAAGGGCTCAACTGATAGTATATGTTAAATTGGGTTAGGGTTGACCACTGTTTAATTCTTGAACAATTTCGTT
Organism: Comarum palustre; assembly: GCA_951800085.1. Lineage (NCBI taxonomy): Eukaryota > Viridiplantae > Streptophyta > Magnoliopsida > Rosales > Rosaceae > Comarum > Comarum palustre. Next base: position 15,071,755 of record OX637589.1, read on the forward strand.
CAGTTGTCTACTTTTTGGATGGAATCGATACTGATCATGTTTTAGCCATCAGTAGTGTGTTAAAAATAAGTGACATTATAATATAGTCTACATCATTTCCGGGAAGAATAAATAGTTGGAGTTGAAATGAAGTAGCCTCTGATAGTGTCGCAAATTTGATTAAAGTTTGGAGACTTGTAATCTGAAAGCTGGGTTTGAATTTTTCTTTTCATGAAAATTGAGAAACTGGGTTTGGTTAATCATGGAATATATTGTGATTGTGATTGTTCTGGTGGTGGTGGTGGTGATGGTGGAGGGTGATCATGGAGAAGACGAGGAGATGGGTGGGTGAAAAAATAAAGTAAAAGTTTTATTTTTCTTGTTTTATTTTGTTTGGAGTTAACCCAAGTTAATCATGGAATATATTGTGATTGTTCTGTTGGTGGTGGTGGTGGTGATGGTGGAGGGTGATCATGGAGAAGACGAGGAGATGGGTGGGTGAAAAAATAAAGTAAAAGTTTTATTTTTCTTGTTTTATTTTGTTTGGAGTTAACCCAAGTTAACTATAGTTTAAGTTAAATTAATTCTGATGTGTCATGTTTAGACCTCTTAGATTAGATTGAGAGTGGATGTTTCAAATTGAGACTAACATCACACAGCCTCCTCGCTTTAGAGAAGCCAGATCCATTAACTTACTATATGTCGAAAGCAATGACGGAGGGAGAAACAAAAATGGTTGGGAGCAAAATTTATCATTACTCACTATGTTAGGGTTTCTTTTTTGGGTTTCAGGAAAATAAACACAGCAAATAACTTTTTTTCTTCAACATCAACACAGCAAAAACGACTTGTTCATATATTGGGCTTATTCAAGAGTACATAGAGTACTTTATTTCTTGTTTTGTGGGAATTGTGAGGCAGTTAAAGATTTCATATATTAAACTTATATAATTGTAAGAGTTTTGATGGAGGCATGAGGCACATCAAATCAAAATGTTGTTGTATGTCAAAATCTAATGGGGGCACAGGCCCTCATTGGTCATGAATTGGCTCTGCCACTCGTAAGCTAATCAAAACCAATTTTTTCAAATGCGAAAGCGAAGACGACTAGGGATCACCTCGCTAAGGCGAAACCTCAAGGCGAAAAGGTGACCGCTTTTCCAACAAACATTAAATATATACATTACATTAATGAAATTAGATCCTTCTAAATAATATACTTCAAAATAAGGTTTCAATGACATAAATGAGTTCAAACATAGACTCAAACTACATCAATGCAAAGGGAAAATAATAGAGTAGCAAAGATAACTAACCTGATAGAGAGCAGATTAACTAGAATAAGGCTGAAAATTGAAGAATTTGATGATTTTCAGTTGTTAAAAGAACCGAATACCTTTCCAAACTTCAATCTTCAGAATTAACAACTTTCTACTGTAACGTAGCATGTAAGTATTCTCATAAATATGCATTGCAAGTATCACCATCATTAATCATTATATCTAGAACTATCTACCTGTAAATGAAAAACCCTATAAGTACTGAAGTAAAGCTCGGAACAAGCTCAAACCACTTAAAACTCACCACAACAATGCCCCACGTCCCATAAAACATGAACAACTAATAACTAAATTATATAACAGACATTAACAGCAACCCCTCAGAAAAAAAAAATAAATTCCAACCCAAAACGTAGTCGTTTTCACGGGAAGAAAAAAAAACTCTTCATCTTCTTCCTCGCATCAAGCCCTGTCTTAGTTTTTCCGCCGCCTCACCTCTCCAGGCGTTCGCCTTTCCAACAGTTCGTTTAAGTTTGAGCCTGCGAGGCTTTTTCCCTTCGTCCCGCACCAAGGCGAGTCTTGACGACGCCTCGGCGTCGCCTTTGAAAACATTGATCAAAACCTACTCGACACCAAACCCTACTGGGAGGCCTGCTCTCCCTGCCGTAGTTACTCCTGCTTTAATAACCACCACTTATCCGGTCGATTCAGGCCGATTGCGATCAATTCTGTATCTATTCCTCAAAGTATACGTACTGCAACTCGGAAGGAATCGATCGACAATCTTCTGGCGCGGAATCGAACAACGTGACCCCTACGTATAGTTTTCACTTAATTTTCACCATGCATCTTCGTTGTCGACGAGCACGAGAAAATACGGTAGGAGGATTCGAGGTTCTATATTTGATGCATAGTATTGTTAAGGCCCAGTTCACATCTGAGACGGTTCTGTCCATATTCTTCTGCTTGGAGAACCAGTCAGTTTTGCACATCTTTGCAGATATATACTCCAACCCTTCCAGTTCCTTTTCTTAAGCTATAGAGTTTCTCTCGTTTTGTATCAATAACCATTTTTTTTCCAGTTTTTCATTCATCAAGTCATCAAATTTATGATCATGTTAGATTTTTAGGAAGTATATGTGTTAATGTTGTGCTTCGTTTCAACTAGTCTAGTGTGTGGATTTCATGGCAAAAGCCATCATAGCTAGAAATATATAGTAGAAAATATTAAGCACATGTACAACATAGAATATATTACACGAAGACATAAATAGATAAAAGTAATTGAACGAGTAAGTTGGTAAAGAAATGGCTCTATAATTTATGAAATTAAAATGATGTCTGCCTCTTTTGTATAGCTCGATCATTCTGCAAACATAATTTTATAGAAGAACTTATACTTTATCTTCAATATTTCCGATTGTTTGAATTGAGGGATCTTAATACAAGAACTTTGATTTGCCAAATATGATCATGTTGCGTGTTGCTCGAAGTTGGACTTGATCGAATTGGTCTTCTCCCAATTAAGTAGCTACCCTACCAGTAGTATTTCAGTGATCAACTTAATCGTCAATTGTTTCCCTGAGGATCGATCGAAGTCAGCGAGGAAGCTTTCCAATAAAGGCGAATAACCATTCAACGATTAGGCGGATCAACAAATCGAGGTTTATATATACAGCAAGAATCGATGTGTTTCGATCTGTTTAATTTGTGACTGCCAAAGAAAGAAAGAGATTATCTGCTCCACACTTATTATATTACTAACAGACATAAAACTACAAATTAAGATTTTCGTATGTCTAATGTTGTTATCTAACAATTAATGTTCGCTTGACAGTCATTGATCCTCACAACTAATACAGCGCAGCATTGCAAAATACTGTCGGACGAGAGGTATGAAGAACTGCACGCGCGAGGCGACTAGCATACAAGTTGTGCATGGACACTAAATGGAGGGAGTTAACACATACCTGGAAGCTAAAAGGATGCTAAGCAGCAATCCAAATTACATTAGGATTTTGCATGAGGAAGCTATTGGAAACGAGATGCTTCCTGCAGCTGCTGATTGTGTGCCACCCAACTATCCATCACCTACAACTTCTCAAGAGTCTGTCAAAACCCTTGCCGTTATTGTCGGATCATCCTCTTCGCGCAGCAACGCTCGTATTGGGACAACTTCATATATGAACAGTTGTCCTCAGATGACTCCATCAGGCTTCTTGCCTAGCCCTAGTTCCAAGTTTGGGGTGGAGAACTCAACCGTCGGTGATACTATGTATGATATCCTAATAATGCTGTCGAAGAGACGTCAGATAGTTGAGAGGTTTAAGAGGTTTATCTTTCAATTAGCGTATGTACATTTGCGTTATTTCCCTGTTGAAATTTTTTCTTCATTATTGACCAAAACGCTTCATATATACTAGAGGCTTAAGATTTCTTAGATAATTCACACGATTCAATATTTATGTAGCTCGCGAGCCTGAATCATCAATTTTATCATTAAAGAGGCTTTACGTCTCTATTTACAAAACCTAGGCCGAGCCAAGGTTTTATATTGGATCAATTACATATAATTCCATTTTGGGACATTTTCTTGCATATAGGATTACACAAACATTTTTACTCAAATAAGTTCACCCAAGCTTAAATAAAGTTTATAATCAGGGAGAACTACAAGTTGGTACCCACCAACATTTAAAAACACAAATAACCTACTTGTAATATTTGTTGTACAAGTTATGACACGAGCCTGAAGCCTACAATATATAATTTCGGGCCTGATCCAGAACTATGCTACCAAATGACCAAAAAGCCTAAGTTTACAAGAAAATTACGAATACTGCCATATAGTTATCTTCACTTCTTCTCCTGATTCCCATCTCTCTAGTTATTTTATATTCTTCTCCAGATCTCTCTCTCTCTCTCTCAATGATGGAAGCCTTCGCTTTCTGATTTGGAGGAACTTCTCTCTCCTCCTTGCAAATCTAATCCCTCATGTGGTGTTGGCGCAAGGAGGCAACAATATCAGCTTGATTTCTGATCTAGGCAATGGGCATGGATGATGTCTTTTTATTTCAATTGATTCAAGCCACAGTAGCAGCATGATGTGTAAGATCTGGGCTGCAATAGCAGCATGATGTGTGATCAGTAACATCTTGATGTGTGATTCAAGAGACAGTAGCAGTATGATGTGTGATCCGAGAGACAGTAGTAGAGCTTGATGTGTGAGAGACAGTAGCAGCAGCAACTACCTTACATCTGCTATTGTGTGCTATTGTACACATTTGGTGGTAGTAGCAAAAGTTTTATCTTATGGTTTTTGTAGTAGCAGTAGCAGCAGCTTGATGTGTGAGAAACAGTATATCTGCTATTGTGTGCTACTATACACATTTGATGATAGTAGCAGAAGTTTTTTTTTCTTATGGTTTTGGTAGTAGCAGTAGCTATTTAGTTGGTAGTATAAGTAGATTTTCAATCAACAGTAGTAGCAATTATTTTCGATCTATACAGTAGCTGTAAAATTCTAGGTTTTAGCAGTAGTAGCAGCAGTTATTTTCGATCTGTGCAGTAGCAGTAAAATTCAGGTTTTCAATCAGCGCAGTAGCAACATATATATTTCATGGCAGCACAGTAGCAACAAATACCCGATCGGTGGCGGTAGCAGTATGTAAATGTGTTATTGCCACATGGTAAGAATATAACAATTTGTCTTTATTTGTAAAATTTGACCTTTATATACTTAAAATCTGTTTGAATGGATCTAATTGTTAAATAATATTTTATTAGTAACTTAATTGTACTTTACTATTATAATAAGTATTGAAGTTTAATAAAATTACAGACTGTCATCCATCTAAAAAAATATATTTTCTCTTATATTTACAAATTTGCCAGTAGTCTAAAAAGTCAACAACCCTCATTTCCAAAAAAGTTTACGACCGTTCTCCGACGAGATTTTCGGCTGACTTCTGACAAATTTTCCAACCGACCTCTTGCGAACTTTCTTGCTGATCTCATGTGAATTTTCAGACGACAACAAAAAAGTACTACCATCGAAAAGAAAAATTACTATTGTCAGCGACAAAAGCTACTATCAGCATAAAGAAAAGCTACAACCATCGTTAACTAAAGCTATTACCATTAGTAACAAAAACTACTGCTATCATCAACAAAAACTACTGTCATTGTCGATAAAGTTATTACCGCCAGCAAATAAAGCTACTGTCATGGGCAACTAAAGCTACTGCCGCCAGCTATAAAACCTACTACGGTGAGATTTCGTATGACCTCCGGCAAAGTCACAAAAGATGTTATCACCAATAGTAAAAGCTACTACCAACATCAACATAAAATACTACTTTCACTAACAGTAGTTACAGAAAGCTACTACTGGCTTTGTACAAAGCTACTACTATCATTTTAAAAAGCTACTCATGCCGTTGTGAAAAGCTATTACAATAGTTACATAAATCTATTATAGCACTAATATAATTGTACAAACTACTTCTGCCATTATAAAAAACTACTACTGTCATGGTAAAAAGCTACCACTGTATTTATAAAAATCTACTACATCAGTAATAAAATCGTACAAAACTACTTATTTCATTGTAAAAAATATATTATTGTCGTTGTAAAAAACTACTATTATAGTTACAAAAATCTACTACAACAATAATATAAAACTAATATAGGGGGCTTGTTCCAATAACTGGCCATGTGTTTGAGCCAAAAGGGTGAGAGATCCACTAACATTTGTGGGTAGCTCAATTTTGAGAGGCTAAGATAGCAATTGCTACGACACAATTAAGCTAAAATCATGAAGAAAACGTCTCAAGGATGAATGGCCAGGATCGATCTTTTGAGAGAAACCTCCGACGCGAGCATGCATTTCAGAGCTAGTTTCGTGAAGACTTGCGTTGAGAGAGATGTAGTCTAGGTCATCGAGACGTCATCAACGGTTGATCTTGAAGTCATCGTCATGGCGACGACATCGTCAGACTTAGAGATGCAATCGAGATTAAGCCGGAAGTCGCCATCAAGGCGGTGTGGTAGTGGTGTTGGAATCAAAGGAGAGAGTTTTCTAGATCAGAGAGAAGAAAACTTAGGGGTGTATTGTATTTGGATTTCTATAGTGTTTTAAAGATTTTTGTGAATTTCAAGAGTTTGAGGGTATTCAATTATGATTTATTAAAGAAGATTTTAAATCAGAAAAAGTTAGAGGGTATTTAATTAGGATTTATAAATGAAAATTTTATAGTGTTTTAAAGATTTTTGTGAATTTCAAGAGTTTGAGGGTATTCAATTATGATTTATTAAAGAAGATTTTAAATCAGAAAAAGTTAGAGGGTATTTAATTAGGATTTATAAATGAAAATTTTAAATCCATAAAGGTTTGAAGGTATTTAGTAAACACATGAATTGTTAAAAATTTATTAATTGATAAATTTGCACGATTTGTCTAGTGTAAATTGTAAAGAAAACAATATGACCCCTTAGATATAAGATTTGCGTAAATTTATAATTTTTTTTTCTTATTTTACTCATTCATTCCCTCACTCTCTCATATATATTTTCACATATATCATTTATTTTTAACATTAGCTAATCATCTTTTAGACCTCTTAATTTCTATCCATTCCTCTATGACACATCTATTCCACAATTATTTCTTTATTTTGTGTATATAGTTTAATTTGTTTGCTTTATACTATTATAACTCTTATATTGAACTGTTTCAACTCTTTTAGACATCATAATTTTATACGTTCAGCTATAACTCTTTTGTTTCATAATTATCTTTTTATCTTATGTATCGATCCCTCCCTCACTCATATATATATTTGCACATCTCTTTTCCTTTTGACATTAGTTAATAAATTTTTTGACCTCCTTCAGGTTTATATATCCCGCATCAACACTTCTATTCTACAATTATCCTTTTATAAGTATGTAGTTTATTTCTTTTTTTCATACTATTATAATTCTTATATTAAATTGTTTCAATTATATCAATAAATGTAATATAGACGGTCCGTCGTTTTGACATAAATTTTTTAAAATGAGCTCTAATGGATAAGAATTCTTCATTCATTATACATTATATCGCTAAAGATTTGGTACACACATTGAGCTTAACTTGAGAGTTTTCATGTTATAATTTTTTTTATCTGCTGATAGCTTATAAATTGTTTATTAAATTATACGAGAATCCACATAAGTTTATCATTTGTTTTTAATAATTCTTATAAGTTTAGCTTTTAAAATCTATATAAATCCATAAGATTTTTAAATTTTCATAAATCTAAGAACTCTTTTTAAATTCTTCACTTAAAAAAGTCTTCAAAAAACTGAACGCAATACACCCCTTAGTATAAAATGAGAATGACAGTTTTGGTATAACAAAAATGTAAACTGATGGGATTAAGCTTAGAAATGGACTTATATGGGTAAACATTATATAAAATGTTCAAAAAGAGACTTGTGTATGAAATTTTCTATATTTTATCTTGTACATGAAGCCATCTGGAGGAAAACTATTTGGGCCTTTTGGGTTTAAAAAAGGATAATTGAACATTTCATACTATTTTTTCAGCATTTATTCCCATTCCAATGAAAACAAAACTTCACTGCTCATATCAATTAATCTTACTAAGATTACTATTTTATCTCTAACCTAACTATCTCACCCCTCCTCCGCCTCTCATTCACCATCAGTTTTTTCTGTCATCGATCTCTATCTTCTCTGGCCTCTTCATCTCTCTCTGTCTTTGTCGGCGACCTCACCTTGCCTCCACCATCTCTGACGATTTTGTCCTCGCCTCCACCGTTTATGGCAACATGAAGACGCCTCGACGCCTCCATCTGTCTCTCTGATATCCGATCCGAAAACTTCTCTCTCCTCTATCTTTATCTCTCTCTCGAGATCAGACATAAGGATCAAACTTATCCTAAGGCGGAGCTCCACTGCAGCTATTATGGAGATTGAATCTGTGGTTGTCGCCGCCGATCTTCAAAACTAGAGGCATTGGCGATCCGAGCCGAGCTCCGATCTCCGCCACGCACCACAGTCGTTGGTGTCATCTTGTAGTGGTTTTGATGTCTGGTTCTTCCTATGAGAAGATCTGAAGGTTTGGAATCGAGATCAGGTACGTTTTCATTTTGGGACGTCATTGTGGATTTATATGAGAATGAGGTTTTGTTGCGAAGAATTTCTGAAGTTTTTTTATGAAGATGAGGTGGTAAATTTACTTCATTATTCTGATGTAAGCAATTACTTGATTTCAGAGGTATGTGAATTGAAGATGTTTTATTCTTCATTCTTCACGGCTTCAGATGACATTTTTTTGGGTCGTCTTCTCCTACGTTGTTGCCTCTTTCTTGTTCAACCATTGGTTTGTGGTTGCCTGAGTTTCAAATCGTATTAGAAGATGATGATAACCTGTGAGCAGCCTTTTAGTATACTGAAGCTTGAGGCTGGAGGATTGATGTTTTTTTTGGACTAATCATAATGATCATGTTGTAAGTAACTAAGTAGTTCTGATTGATATTGTATTTGGCATTAAGTATTTGTCTCCGATTTCTTTCACTCTTCATTTCTATTTTTCAAAAAGTTATAATATTCTTTTTCTCTTGTTAAGGTTATGTTGCTAGTTATCTAAGTGTGTTGAGAACTAATATATATGGAATTGTCGATGCTTATGAGATCAATATATTAGATGTCATCTGATAGAATTATAGGATTTATACGGCTTTTTACATTTCTTTTTGTTTAATATTTGAGTTACTGGGTTTCAGTAACCAATTTATCGATGGTTATTGAGGGTTAGGAACTCAGTTACTGGGTGTCAGTAACCGAGTTATTAATGGTTATTGGGGTCAATAACTATAACATCTGAGTTACTAGGGGTCAATAACCGATTCAATTTTGGTTATTGGAGGTCAAGAACTAAGTTATTGGGATGAGTAATTGATTTACAAGTGATTGGAATCCGATGACTAGAGAAATTTGATAACCGGGGTCTGGCACTGGCGACCGGTGACCGATGGCCGAAGTTTGGCTTCGTTGATCAGTGACCAGAGTCTGACACTAGCGATCGGAGGTCAGCGATGCTATGAGAAAGTCTTTTCTTTAGTAAGTGATAAGGGTAAAAATGTCTTGAAAATTATTATTTTAATATAATTTAAAAAAAATTATGTATTTAGGTATAAATAAATTTTTCAATCAATTAAATTTTAAAATCTTATTTTTATTAAAATAAGGTTTGAGTTTAAATTTTTTGCGAGCACTTCAAAAAATGAGTCCAAGCCCAATATAAACACATTCGCACCAAACAAAACCCGAAATTCTACCAAAAGAAACCCGAAATTTCGTATATATCGTTCTTCTGCACATCCTATTTTCCTCTCTAACACGCCTAGAGCTCCGACTATCCGATCCGACTCGGCCATGGCGGTCCAGTTCAAATTCCGAAGCGCCGTGAAATTCGACTCCGTCGACCTCGAAGGTTGGTCCTCAATCTCCGTTCGCGATCTCAAAGCCAAAATCATTCGCCACAAAAACCTCAACCTCTGTCAAGATTCCGATCTCCTCTTCTCCGACGCCGCAACCGGTCAAGGTTAACCCTCCTTTACCTCTTTATTAATATTCCCGTCGTTTCTCCAATTCTGTGCTTGGCTATAGATATTGATAATTGAGACATTGGACTAGTAATTGCCTAATGATTCTTGATTTCTTGCCTGAATCTTAATGGTTAAAACACATAGTTTTACTGTTTGGTAATTTGGAACTAGGGTTTATGCAAATGGTTTAGTTGAGTATGCGTTGATATTCGTTTTTTTCTGGATTGATTTTCAGAGTTTAGTGACGAGAATATTCAAATTCCATGCGGCTCGTCCGTGATTATCAAGAGAGTTCCTGCTGGATCTGTTCATGTGGATATGTAAGATTTCTGTCCATTTGATATGCATAGAGGTTTAATTGGTGGTGATTTTTTTTACTGTTATGGAGCTTTTTTTAATTGATAAACTATGGTGACAGGCCTCAATTCAACTGCAAGGACTTTGGGAATCCACCGGTTTGTATTTTGAACTTTGAACTCGCATTTCGGAGCTGTATTTGCTGGACAGTTCTTATTCGGATTTGAAGCTGTATTTTACTTCTTACGAATTGGTATGGCATGTATGTTTTGCAGAACATTGAGACTGTCGACTTTGATGACTTTGGGTTTGACGTGTATCCTGTTCCTGAGGCAACATTCTTCCCTTCTGGTTTGGATGCCGACAAGGATGCGTGCAGTCCGGGTTATGATCCAAATACTGGCATCACAAAGTATAAATGTTTTATTTAATCTGTAAGATTTTCACTGCATCATTTTTTCTTGATTCTTGGTAGTATTGAACATTTTGGTTTTGTTTTTGATACTGTGCATCCAGATGTTTGGAGCCAGCAGGAGATTGTCAGAAACTTGAAGCAAGTGAGACTAGTGATGCTATCCCAGGAAGTATGTTGTTTTTGTCATTAGATTTATGAGTTTCTGTTGATGGGTTTGGTCTATTCTTATGACACTGCAACATCTTATTTAGGTCATTTGCATGGTGGAATTGAACAGACCATACCACTGACAAAGTCAAAGACTGAGGTTCAAGAAGACTATAATCTGGAAAAGTAGGATATCCAGATGTTGATTCAATTTTTTTTTCTGTTTTCCTTTTTTTTCAGTATCAAGGACCCGAATATTTTTTTGTTTTGTACATGAAGGATGAGTCACAATCCCGTAGATACAAAAAATGCTGACATGCCATCAGAGTTGAAATGCTCTCTATGCAACTCGTTTTTCAAGGAGGCTGTGATGATACCCTGCTGCCAGCACAGTTTTTGTGAGAAATGTGCGTTTACAGTTTTTCTTTCTGAGAGAGCGCTGCATAATTTAATCTTTTCGCTTTCATCCCAAAAGTTGTACCTCCTGTGGTGTTAGGCATCAGTAAGTTTAGGCTTAATGTGATAACTTTCCCACATTTCTTGGTTCAGGCATTTGTCAAGTGTTGCTTGAGAAGGCAAGATGTCCCAAGTGTTTTTCAACCAAGTGCAAGATTGAGGATCTGCTACCAAATATTTCTCTTAGGCAAGCGATAGAGCATTTTCAAGAGTCTCAAAATTTCATCACTGTTCCAGATAATGGTTTTTGCCAATATGCTCCAGGTAAGGAATTCTATACCTGTAGACTCTTACTAACCTGACTCTATTTCAATCTTATGCTTATCTGCTCTATCATAACAGATGGAGAATCAGGGATTCAGGCAAAAGATGTCTCTTATGGTGGTAGTATTTTTCACAGGGAGCCAAGGTTACCTCACTCTCCTGACACTGAGATCGGATCTAATAATTACTTAGCAGAATCTAATGATGCACGGTATCATTTTTGTCCAAGAAAGCAGAAACTTCCCTTGTTGCACAAGAACAATCAAATTGATAGAGAGAGATATGGTTCTACTCATGTGGATCCATATGGTTCGGCAGCTTTTGATGATTTCCAAGGGGAAAGCAAGCCTGTACCTGAGAAAGGTAACTTTATTTAAGTTTCTAGCACTTTTGAATGTTATTATTATGCGCATGCCGCCTTTGATTTGTTGCCATGAAATCTGCTTTAGGGAAGTGGACTGTTAGTATTATCTTATCTGTATCATTTGTGCTAGTATCTTTTCCACTCGATATTGAAACCTTGACCTGTTCTTTTGTGTTATGATCCCAGCTGGACCTGTAATCAAGAAAAAGGGGCCGCCTTGGGTTTTTACTGCTGGTAGTATCTAACTTTGGTACATTGTTGCTGGCCAGAACTGCACTCATATCTAACTTGGTAATTTTTCTAACAACCATGCTACTTTTCAGGTGGTGGAAAAAGCTCTATGGAGAATGGGAGGAACAGAAAGGTACCAACTGTGAAATGTTTTTTATTTATTTTTTTTCTTTTGGGTTTTATTTTTAGGGTGGGGGGGTCTAACTCTCTTCACATGTCTTTATGAAATCAGGGTGATCGTGCTTGTTATATGTGTGGATCCCCCGACCATTTAATAAGAGAATGTCCAGTTGCTACCAGTCCACGCCCTATGCTTCATGCAGGTATGGGAAAAATGGTTGCTTTAATGATTTTTTAAATGCTATCAATTTTTCCTGTGATACTTATTTGTGGATCCAGGAAATGCAATCTTTCCAGGAGCTATGCCAGGTTATGTGCCACCTTACTGGGATGGGGCTCCGTTGCCTTGTGCCCCGCCCTTTAGAAATCTATACGGGAATTATGGGATGGAAGCTTCTGATATCATGTCGATCCCTCCCGCTCCCTACTCTGTTTATCCATACATGCACATGACGTCCATGTATAGAGCGATTCCAGGCTTTGGGTTGGTTCATTTCCATCATTGTTCATCTCTGTATGTTATATACAATTATATAAGATTACATTGCAATATATTGATTTGGACACCAAACCATCTTGCAGTGGATATATGGGGATGGGAGGTGTAGCCCCTCTTCCTGAAACTGGTGAAGACTGTTATATAAGTAGTTCAGAGTTTCCAAATCTTGAAGGTCAACAAAAGAGGAGAAAACTTTCAAGGGAGAATTGTTGGAGGTACTTATTTACGTATCAATGATTCTGCAGGTGTTCTGTGTTTGATGAGCACATATTCTTGTTTTTGTTATCTTTGATTGTCTCTAAAATGAAATTGCTTGTCCATTGGTTTCTTGCCATGAATTGGCATCTTCTATGAAACTATCTATCTATGAATAACATACAAACGAAAGTTAATATATTGAACTTAATGATGGACTCATGGCTTATCAAAATATGTGTCAAAGATAAGTCTATTTGTGGTCGTATTTTGAATCTGAAATGATATTCTTGGTTTTGTTTATCATATTATTAGTGGCTGATATGAGTTTATTTGCCTGGACCAGCAATCAATCTTGTGAAGACGATGAAGACTGGGGGAGGCAACAATATAATGGGACTGCAAGATTGCAAGAGCATAGATCTTTTGTTAACAGGGAAAAGAGTGTAAGCTACTCCAGTAGCAGCTCTACTAAAAGGTCCCAGAGACGAGATCGCCATCGTAATGAGATAGACAATGACAACATACATTTGGTTGATGGTCATTGGAAGAGTTCTCGTTTAGTGGTTGGTCATAAGGAGGGGGAACTGCATAGTCGCACAGAGAAATCAAGTTCAGAAATGGATGATATGCCAAGTAGCTCCAGTTGGCACAGTGAAGAGAAACACCAACGTTATCATAGAAGTTCGAGAAAGAAAAATGAAACAAGAGAGCAGTGTGACAGTGATAAACACAAATGCTATCATAAAGGCTCCAGGTATCAAAAGGCAAGAAGAGAGCAGTGTGGTAGTGATTCTAGTTGGAGTCATCATCAAAATATCATTGAGAAAGATGATAAGAGAAAAAGAATTCAGCGTGGTTTCAAAAGGCAGAAACATCACTGTAAATCTGGATCTGGTTTAGGACACAGTGTTTCCAGTGATATGAAGCTACAGAAAGGGAGCAGTCGCGATTTTAGAAAATCTGAGCATAATGCAAGGTCTAGTGTTGACAGGTGGAAAATGGTCAGTGGGTCAGATGAAGATCACATAGAAGATTATCAGTATTGTAAACGGAAAAGGGTAAAATGATAGAATCAGCAAGGCTGATTTGTGAGGTAAAATTGTGTAGACGAAGTCATGTTTCTCAACTTTGATGTGTATGGTACTTTTGATTTCAGTTAGATATTTGTATTATGTTCAAGTATTAGCTAATATGTTACTAAACAGTAGTAAAAAACTATCACAGTATCTGTTCTTTTTTCCTTGAAAAGCAGATACCCATACAAAGTAACAAAATTAGTGTAGTCATTGTGGACTTTTCTAGGATACTTCTGCTCTGTGAATTCTTGGTTTTTGTTGATACAGATCTAATTGACTGGTTGGCTTATTTAAGTATTTTTCTATTGATGTCTGCTAACTAACCATCTTTCCTGTTTTAGTCTGATCCTTATGGGGAAGGCTGGTATAACAAATTCTTGAAACAGAGCCGAAGGGGTTAATATAGACATATGACTCGATTTCATCCTCCTGAATCTTACTCTTTGCCGAGAGACCGAGACATGTTGAAGCAGGAGAAGGTAAGTTCTATCTCAGAGAAAATCACATGAAGAAACATAAGCCAGGGAAGTGGGGGATTGCTGTTGCTTCCCCTTTATGAGATAAGGACATAAAAGGTAAATAAATTGAAAGACATGTATAATTCAGTAGGTGTAGATTCTATTTCTTTGTTTCATGTACAATTCATGTCAGAGATCACACACATTTTAGCATACATTTATGACATTTTCAGTTGGCTCGCATTTTATTGGATTATTTATTTGCATATTTCATGTGCCAATTCAAGTTCATTCAGTGCTGAAATCTGAATATTTTCAGTTTTTTTTCAATACCATACAAAATGGCCGTTCCGACCTGGACAAGTGAACACAGATTTTTGGTGGCGATTCTCGGTGAGAATGGAAAGCTATTTTTAAACAAACTTCATGCATAGGTGAAATTCCTCCACAAGTAATTAACTCGTTGATTGATTAACTCTGTTTCTCTCCCATTTTACAGGTAGATACATCTCTTCACTGAAAACACCTAACTAGTGCGGTGATTGTGATTCTGGTTGCTGCATCGAGGATTCAGCAATGCAGCCAAACTCCACAATATTCACCAAATGACTGTTTCAAGAGGGTACAAAGAGTTGCAGAGGACAGATCTAGGGTCCTCGATTCAGGGCTATTGATAATACAAGGGACAATATTATCCATCCCAACCCGACGTATCCAACCAATCTTGTCGGCCCGAAGTCTTCCTGTTCCTGCAACCAACGAGAGGTGTAGTTTAGAACCAAATGGACTGTTCCTTCATTCATATGGACTGAAACTTGAGAACCAAAACAAAGTGAAACTGGAATCCTAACTCAAACAGGAAACGGAAAGATGCAAAAATGCTTCTAAATGTTAAAACAAAAAGAATAATAACAGGCAATTGTAAACAAGAGGAAAAGTAGGGGACTCTAGACAATCCAGGGCATCGAAGTTTGCACCCTTGGCACATTATAGTAATGGTACTCAGGACCAAAATAAGTAAAAAATAAATCAATCTGCTAGAGGTAGAGTCTTGTTCAAGAACAGAAAGAAGGCAATTCAGGACCAAAATAAATGGAACTAGGATGAATCAATCTGGTAACAGACAGAAGGCAGTTTCTGATAATTTTATTATAAAGGAACAATGGATTAAAATGACCAAGTGCCTGTGAGTTGTGGTATTGTGGCTTGTAGTTTAGAACCAAATGAAAGGAGGACCATACCATTACTGGTGGGGGAGTATCTGGTGTTGCTCTTGTAGTTTCAACCTCAAAAGGCCAAAGGTATGTATCTGGATTTGCAGTCCTGCCTAGACTCCAATCATATAATCTTTTCTGTTCCGCAGACGATAATATGGTGTAGGACTCCTATATATGAACATGAAGCATCATTCAAAACCAATAATAAAGTTGCCCTGGAGAATTATGAACATTTGAAAAATTCTTTTACTGACTTTCAAAGGTTCCAGTATCTTGTTTAGCTCCTCCTCTTCTAATCCCTGGCTCGTTAGCTCGTCAAGCTTGGTTTTATATGCAGCTGAAATCTGCATACAGTTGAGAAGAAGCTCAAAGGGTTAGAGAGGTGTACTGCGGAAGTTAAAAATGCTTGAAACTTCGGGTAATTCTCCAGGGTATGTGACCTGGTCGGAGGTGCATCCTCTTCGAAGTCCAAGCATACCATAGTGATTCACATCTGTAATTGCTGCATTTCAAATCATTTCTTGTCAGCTAAACTAACTGAAAGTGAATAAGGAAAGCTGGTGTTTTATGATCATTGATCAACATTACGTATGCCACGAAGAGCTCGTTCGACATTGAGGGCAGAAATCAGAGAAGGGGATTCTTTCGGAACTTCGATGGAGCTTTCATCATTCTCATTAGCAGATGCAGTCTCCGTAGCAGACACATCACTACTTGAGCTTCTTATGCTAAACATGCGCGGTTTAGGAGCAAACCTGATTGTCATGGAGTTTGAGAAAGCAAAGCCATCTTTCGGGGTTGGTATAGGAAAGGTTTTCTGGGTAATAAATACTGTAGAAGTGGAAGACGCCACAGCCATTGGCATTAGAGAAGCTTTGTTGTTTGGTTTTTGGCAATGGTCAGTTGGTCACCGGCTGAGTCTGTAATTTGGTGGGGAGATAAGGCTTTGGCGTCGTTTCTCCGCCAAACGATTAACACACACTACGATTCATTTAGTTGTATATTAATTGTATCACTGATTAAAAGCCAACAAGTCGTTGTAGTATAGTGGTAAGTATTCCCGCCTGTCACGCGGGTGACCCGGGTTCGATCCCCGGCAACGGCGATAAATTTTTAATCAATTTTTTTATTCTTCTCTTTTTTTGTCTGATGCACTCCACTCACTCGTCTTCTCTCTTCCCATACTGGAAATTCATTCCAGTTCTTCAAACCTTTCTCAACACACCATGGACAGAAACGAAGCAACCGGGTCGGGACAGCAGGCCGGTCCGGGCGTAGATGAGGCGGGTCCTAGCAGCAGCAACCCGAGCTCCGCACGCCGTTTCCCTCTGGCGGCTCAGCCGGAGGTCATGAGAGCCGCCGAGAAGGACGACCAGTACGCCTCCTTCGTCTACGACGCGTGCCGTGACGCCTTCCGCCACCTCTTCGGTTAGTCAATTATCCATTTCCGATTTCAATTGAGCTCATATCAATTAGAATAATCTACTTCACTCCTTTTCTTCAGGTACAAGAATTGCTGTGGCTTACCAGAATGAGGTTTGCTCATTAAACTAGCTCTAAGCCTCATGAGAATATCAATAATTACTTACTTGATCATTGTGCTTTGATTGTGATTTAAGCAGACGAAGCTTCTTGGGCAAATGCTGTATTACATTTTGACTACAGGGTCTGGGCAGCAAACCCTGGGGGAAGAGTACTGTGATATCACTCAGGTTCGTATATCTATTCGGCTTTTTAATGTCTCTCACACATTTGAAGCCTCCTCATTTTTGTAGTTGGTAGTTTGATATTTGCGTTTGTTTAGGTTGCAGGGGCTTATGGGCTGCCTCCAACGCCAGCGAGGCGCGCGCTTTTCATTGTGTACCAGACGGCTCTTCCTTATATTGCAGAAAGAATTAGGTCCTAAATTCTCACCCTGCGCTGTTTTAGTTGTTGATATTTTGATTTTGAGAATATAGGGATGGATTGATGTGTATGGTTTTGTGTTAACAGTTCTCGAGCTGCGAACCGTGGCATTCTCCTGGCTGATTCCCAGTCTGATGAGGTTTACAGCATCAGTGCTTTGATGGGCAATGATGCACAGTCTTCTACAATCAGTCGTGGGGAGTCCTCTGCACCGCCGGCTTCTGTTTCGGTGTTTAAAAGATTGAAGCTGAGGTTGAGTGCAATGTGGCTTTCTGCAGTTCGGAGATGGCCCACGGTACACTTATGATTTATGCACCTGTTATCTTCTTAATCAGAAGCTAACTTTTGTGCGCAGTTAACCTTGGTAGAATGCCTTTTCTAGTTAATACCTTTATGATGCTGGTTCATCTAGGTGCTCCCGATAGCTCGAGAGTTTTTGCAATTGGTTATACGTGCCAACCTCATGTTCTTTTACTTTGAAGGTGATTTCAAAACTTAGAGGCTCATGTGTATTGTTGTGAAATTTCAATGGTGATTTTCAGGGGAATCTAAATGCCTTGCTACCATTGATTCTCTTCAGGTCTCTATTATCATATATCAAAACGTGCAGCAGGCATTCGTTATGTATTCATTGGAAAACCATCTAACCAAAGGCCTAGGTATCAACTTTTTTATATGACAGTGTCATTTAGCCACTCTTTAAGCAGTACAGCAGTGGTGCCTTTGTTCCATTTCGCTGTTTGTCTCAGAAGTTCATCTGACAATTGTACATAAACCCTTCATCCATGAAAGTCGACTCATTTGAATTGCTCCCCATGTAGATACCAAATTCTTGGCATATTTCTACTGATTCAGCTGTGTATCATCGCTGCTGAAGGATTAAGGCGTATCAACTTATCCTCTATAGCAACTTCAGCTCAGCAGACATTTGTTACACGGCAAACTTCATCAGGTCAATATTTTATAACTCTTATCTTATTTTTTATCTTTAGTTCTTGTCTTTTCTATATCAAAACGAAGCAACATAGTAGCCTCTCAAGTAACATCAGCCATATGGGTAAGACCGGAGTGACTACTTCAGCCCTTGGGGCTTGGGGAACTCCCTGGAAAAATATTTTCTTTCTCAGTAATTGTTACAAGTGAGTTCATATATGTTTCTACTTTGATGAAATATGGCATAAAACCCAGAAGCTTATGTACATGCTGTAGATACTTCCATCATTAACGTTATATAGTATCACAGTTGGCACTTCTAACCTGTAGCTTAGTTCACTTGTGATAAGATTATCTTTGGATATTGTCTGGTCATTCAGTTATGTTGATTTCTTTCTGATCAATTTTTATGTATAGTTTTTTGAGTTTCAAGGTGATTCTACTTCATGGTGATATGATGAATTCCACTTTGTTTTTCCATGAGTAGACAATAATAATCTGTCACCTTCATCTGTGTTTATAGGTCGAGATTTGCCTGTGCTAAGTGAGGAGGGTAGTTTGATATCAGTGGATGGTGTGAAGGGTAGTTCGGTTTCTGATTCATCAACTTCAGAGGTACATATTCCTGACTTATGTGTTTGCATTCGTGTTTCCCTCTCTTGTGCCTAGATGCTATATATGACAACTTAATATATGCTGTATATGGCAACTTAATATCAGTTTCTGAGTCGAAGGACTCTAGATGATAACAGCAGAATACCGACAACTTACACAATACAAAGTTAAAAGTATGTGAATAGAATACTGGTATTGCAACATGGAACAGCATGGCTTCATTGTCCTGTTTTTTGTATCATACCGTGCACCAGTCATATTACTGTACAATTTTTGCATTATAATTCACGTAGTGTAAGGTGAAGGAATAGATTTGCCAAAAGCATAACCTGCCTAGTTGTACATTTGATGGGTCTCAGTTTAATTGCTGGCAACAAGCATCATCATTATGCTTTCTTTTCTGAAGCATTTAACTATTACCTCCCATTTCACTTCAGGTGAGTGGAATCAGCAAATGCACGCTCTGTTTGAGCAATCGCCAACACCCTACAGCCACACCTTGCGGCCATGTATTCTGCTGGTACTGTCTCCTTTTTGATGAGACTCCCCTCTTCTCTCTTTCAATCTCCTTTTAACGTGGTTTATTTGCAGGAGTTGCATTATGGAATGGTGCAACGAAAAACCTGAATGCCCCCTCTGCCGGACTCCTATAACTCATTCGAGCCTAGTCTGCTTGTACCATTCAGACTTCTAGCAGTTGGTCATGGACTCATGGTTAACTACAACAGTAGTCGAGCCACTTGTCCAGTTTAAAAATACCAGTCCTTAACCGGGAATAATACATAGGTTAAAGTAGAAGAGTATTGCCAAGCAAATGAGTTTTCCTCTCAATTATGTAGTAGGCTAGTAGCTACAAGTAATCAAGAAAACATGGGTTGTTTTCTACAACATTGTAACTTTGTTCGTGCAAATGACATATAGTGTGTGGGTTTATTAATATAAAATAAAATAAATTAAGGGAGTCCACATTCTAAATATTTATTTTACAACTTCAAAATTGACCTTAATAAATATATCAAATTTAGAGGGACAATTTTCCCCGGTAAGCTTTACTCGATACACGACTAATTTTCACTTGATAAAGTAAAAATTTTAAGCATAGTTTGTATTTTCTGATGATTATAGGCAGCTGTTCTGTCACGTGGTATTCTCATATCGTTTGTATTATAAAGCATCAGTCGCATTGGCAACTTGGGCTTAGCAGGCCCAATGTAACAAATATAAATACTTGAGAATGAAATTAGGGTTTTGCTGCACTCCCAATTTGCCCAGCATGGCGGCCACTGTGGCTCAGATGAGCAAGAAACGAAAGGTAGCTACCTCCGATTCCTTATTCTTCCTATCGTAGTATCGAATTATCATTATAGCTGAAAAAATGATTCAACTTTGTTGTTAAATCTTACGGTTCGTTGGTGAGGGAGTTTTCAATGCTGAATTGAATGACTAGAGGATCAGTGATGAAGCTAGGAATTACGAACGAGACACATTAATAAAAATTAAAATTAAATAATAATATTTAAAATTAATTTCGGAAGATGACTTCTTTAAGATATTTGAATTACTATAATTTTTCTTTTTTAGTGGATGTAGTGATTTCTCCAATGTATCTGAAACTGTCGATCATTTTTCAATAGGTTTGTCTATTTTATGAAAGTATTTCAACATTTTGAATGCGATGAGATGAAGATTTGGAACTCTCTTCAATATAAGTTGCAGTAATTCATCGTACTTGACTATGAATTTCTTTTGCTACAAGGAATTGTATTAAATATGTAAATCTATCACTAAAAGAAAATGAAAAACTTATTTAATATTAATAAAACAAAACAACAATAAATAAGCACCAAAGAAAAAATGATTGTTGTAAAAATAAAAAAAAGATCTACCAAGACCACATGAATAGTTGTCCAAAAAAGGATGAACCAAAACCACGTGAAAGTATATATAATATATATTCTGATTATTTTTCTTTTGTGATCTCAAATAATAGATATATTATAAAAAAATTAAATACTGAATGAGACACTAGTTATAAAAATAAGATATATTTACAAATCTTTTTTTACTAAATAGTAAATAGGCCCCTACAGAGGATGGTTACTCCGGTGTCGAAGTCAGGGTCACCCCCGTCTGCACTGAGATCATCATCAGAGCCACTCGCACCCAAAACGTGCTTGGTAATTCTGCTTGATCTCGTATTATTAGTTAAATTTTATTCAACAATTATGAATTAGATTAAATAATTCCTTGTGTTAATTTTTCTTGTTTAGGTGAAAAGGGAAGGAGGATCAGGGAGCTAACCTCATTAGTTCAGAAGAGGTTCAAGTTTCCCGAGGGAAGCGTAGAGCTTTACGTCTAGAAGGTCAACAATAAGGGACTTTGTGCCGTTGTGCAGGCCGAGTCTCTCCGGTACACTCATTGGAGGATTGTTAGAGCTTGAACCCTAACTCATCAAATCAGGAAATTTGCAAGTAGAAAAATCAAAGGGAAGAAAATGAAACCTGAAACTCAAAATAACTTAATTCAATTCATGCTCGATTTTTACAATGAAGCTGAGCTAAATTGCTTTAGCATTGCCATAAAGGACACATGTCACCTTGACACTGGACAATGTCAGCTCATACTTGATTGAGTGGGCTGTGATAGAACCTAATCAAAACGTTGCGTTTTACATTATTTGAAAATAACAGAAAATAAAAAGGGTTCTCCTAGTGACTCTAGGAAACCTTCAAGCATATCTGTAACAATCCTACCCCTTCAAACAAACTTGTTCTCAAGTTTGACCACTTACAACAGCTCCAGTAATCACAGAATCATTCTTGTTGGGATTAAAATTTGAAAAGCGCAGCTTGATCACATCTGCATCCTCCCAATTAGCTTCATCAACTGAAGTTCCCAACCAGTGAATCAACCATTTGGTTCTACCAACTCCCTTCTTAAACATTATTCTGTCTAACACGGCTACAGGTTCCTACTTAGGATTATCAAGGTCCAACACAGGCGGTAGCTGAGGGGAAGTATGCACCTTATCACCTATTTTCTTTTTCAACAAACTCACAAGAAAAACATTGTAAATTCTGGCAGTGGGAGGTAATTGCAACCTATAAGCTTCCTCCCTAATTCTTTCAAGGACTAGAAAAGGGCCAAAGTACATTGGTGAGAGTTTATTCCACCCTTGCTGCAGCATTGACTGCTATTTATAGTGATGAAGTTTCAGATAAACTCAATCTCCAACAGCAAACTCTCTCTCAGTATGTCTCTTGTCATAAATTCTCTTCATCTGGATTGAGCCACAATCAGTTTTCGTTTAAGCAAAGCCAACAATTCATCCCTTGTCCTGAGTTGGTTATCCACCTTTTTCATTGTTGTAGAGCCAGGTAAGTATGAAATTAAACTACTGCAGGGGGTTGATATCCATACAAAACCTGAAATGGACTCATTTTAATTGCAAAGTGGTAAGCTGTGTTATACCACCATTCAGCCCAAGCTAAAGCATGAATCCACTTATGTGGTTTCTCACCAACTATACACCTTAAGTATTGCACGAAGGTCCTGTTTAAATTTTCTGTTTGTCCGTCTGTTTGAGGGTAATAAGCTAAAGATTTATCAAGCTTGGTTCCATGCAATTTAAAGAAAGACTCCCAAAACAAACTCAAAAACACAGGATCTCTATCATAAATTATGTGCTCAGGCATTCCATGTAGGCAAAAGATTTTTTTGACAAATAACTAAGCCACTAAAACTGCAGTATAAGGGTGTGTCATGGGAACGAAGTGTGCATACTTGGTAAACCTATCAATAACCACCCAAATCAAAGTATGACACTGAGTTTGGTAATTCATCAATGAAATCCATGGAAATATATGTCCAAGCTGAATTAGGAATATGATTAGGTTGCAGCCAACCTAATGGAGCAACAGTTTCAGAATGGTACAACTGACAGGTACGGCACTGAGCAATAAAAGTTTTTATATTCTTAAGCATTCCTGGCCATGCAAAAGTTCTTTTCACTCTATGATAGCTAGTTCTTCCAGCATGTCCCACTATTAGTCCTTGAAATTCCTTCATAATCTTCTCTCTCCAGTCACCAGCTTGTGGAACATACACCTTAACTCTATAATACAGTTGATTTCCAACAAGTGAATAATGCTGCTGGGGTGAAGTTCCATGCTGTAATTCTTGCACCTTTGTTTTAGCCACTATGTCTTGTAAACAGTCCTTAAGCATAACTTCAACATATTTGTGAATTGGTTTAGAGGTACCAATGAGAGCTGAAAGTTTCAACTGTCTTGAAAGAGCATCTGGAGCAGCATTGCTCTTTCCAACTCTATAGTTAATGGAGTAATCGTACCCCATCAACTTAAGCAACCATTTTTGTTGAGCAGGGGTTGTGATCTTCTGCTTCAAGAAGTGCTTAATGGTTCTATGATCAGTGTATATCTGAAAATGCCTTCCCAAAAGATAGGGTCTCCAATGTTGTACTGCAAATATTACTGCCATCATGTGTCTTGGAGCTAAAGCTTTGCTCAGATATGCAATAGGGTGTGGACCTTCTTGAGTTAACACTGCCTCGATCCCTTTGTCAGAGGCATCACACTCAATGGTAAATTCTTTGAAAAAATCAGGGATAGCCAAGACAAGTGTTGTGATTAAGGCATGTTTCAAGGATTCAAAGGCTGCTTTAGATTCTGCAGTCCATTTAAAATTATTTTTCTTCAACATATCAGTCAAGAGTTTGGCTATAGTTCCAAAATGCTTGACATATTTTCTGTAGCCAGTTCTAGAAAACCTCTTAAGCCTTTAAGAGTATTTGGTTTTTTTCCATTGCTCGATGCTCTCTATCATGGCAGGAACTACAACTACTCCCTAAGCACTAATGATGTGTCCAAGGTATTCAACTTGTGGCACTCCAAAACTACACTTACTTTCTTTGACATTCAAACAATGAGTTTTTAACCTCTCAAATACTTTTCTTAGCAGGGCCAAATGTTTCTCAAGGGATGCATTATAAATCAGTATGTCATCAAAAAACACCAAGACATCCTTTCTTAGCAAATCCCTGAGTACATCATTCATTGTAGGCTGAAATGTAGTTGGGGCATTGGTTAGGCCAAAAGCTATTACCAAAAATTCATAGTGTCCAGAATCAGTCCTGAATGCTGTTTTCTTAATGTAATCTTCAAACATTCTTATTTGATGATATTCAGACCTTAAATCCAACTTTGTAAAAATGGTGGCTCCATATACCTCATCTATCAGTTCATCTACAACTGGGATAGAATACTTATCCTTCACATTAACAGAATTCAAACTTTTGTAGTCAATGCATAACCTCCATGTACCATCTTTCTTTTTAACCAAAATCACATAACATGAATAAGGTGAGACACTTGGTCTAATGACCCCATTGTCAAGCATTTCTTGCACAATTTTTTTCAATTTCAGTCTTTTGAAAATGAGGGTATTTGTAGGGCCTGACATTTTTTGGAGTTGTATTTGGAAGTAACTCAATTTTGTGGCATTGGTTTCTCCTTGGAGGTAAGGTGGTTCAAAAATAGTTGCATATTCCTCAATCAACTTCTGAATTGTTGGATGTATTTTTTATCGTTGCTTTGCCTCCATTGGACGCAGTTTTACCATCACTGCTTTAGTTTCCTTCTGCAGTAGCCTCTTCATGGTTTTACACCCTACCAAAGTAGCCTAAGTCTTTATTCCCCTATGGAAGGTATTTGACTTCATTTCTCATGAACTGCATTCTTATAAGTTCAAAATTCAAAGTGATATCCTCCAAGCTTTTAAGCCAAGCTGCTCATAGTACTATTTCACACCTTGAAACTGGCAAGACATAAAAATCACCTGAAACACACATAATTTCCCAATTGCAATTCAACAGTTACCTCCCTTCTTGTTTGCATCACAGCTCCACTAGCCAGTCTGGCTCTTACGGGCTTAATGGTTCTGATAGCTAACCTGCATTTTTTTAGAAAATTTGGATTGATAAAATTATGGGATGCCCCTGTATCAATCAAGATATGCACCACTTTACTGTCAAACCTTCCTCTCACTTGCATTGTATCACTGTCATCAAAACCTCCAATAATCTGTAGCTGAACTTCAGGAGTTTCCTCTAGGGGTGGGATCGGTATGAGACGGTACGGGATTTGACCTATCCCGAGTTTTTTGGTATCGATACGAGACAGGATGTGTGATTTTAAGTCTTGGTATCGAACCGTCCCAATACCGAAAAGTTTGGGACAAGTTCAGGACCAATCGGGACATAAGATTTAAAGTTAGGATTTTATATCTATAAATTAAACAATCACTTTTGTACTATATTTATGTAATATTTAACACTTTTTCTTAACATAAATCAACAAACTAACATAATTTGGTGACTTCATCACTTTAAGATGATTAATTCTTCATTATAAATACATACTTTTTTCTTTAAAACTAGTAAAATTATAAATTTGGGAGAAATTCGGGACGGTTCGGGACATTCGGTATCTATTTGGCTCATATCGATCCCGAACCGATTACTAAATTCAAGATTCGGTACGGTTCGGGACAACACTTTTTTCACTTTGTGTCCTGACCCGATCGGGTTCGGTACGGGACAGTCAGGATCGGTATCGGGATTTCGGTATCAAACTCCCACCCCTAGTTTCCTCTTATGTTTCCTCAAATGCACAGTCATTAGACATTGTTAAGGTATTGTCTGATTCCTCACTCTCCTCCTGTAGGACCTCAATGACCATCAGTTGTCCTTGCCCCTTTCTATAATTATGACCGAGTTTAAAAGTTTCATCACAGAAGAAACTTTGATTCTTTGCTCTTTTTTCTTGGTATTCTGCCTGACTCAACCTCCTGTTGCCATTGGTCTTCAATGTTGCGCCATATGCAGGTTGCCCCATATTTGCTCTTGTTGAGCTTGCCAGCCTAAATGGCTGGCTATTAGACTGTGTCCTAAAATTGCTACTTCTGATTTGCCTTATGTGCAGCTCTGATGTTCATCTCTTTTTCTTTAAAATCTTTTTGCAAGTTCACAAGCTTCATATAAAGACTTTAGCTTATGAGCCTTCATATCAGCTCTTATCCCACTTTTCAATCCTCCAATGAAGAATGACAACAACATTTGTTGTGAAAATCCTTGTTCCCTTCTTGATAATCTAGTGATCTGCTCCATATAATCATCAACACTTGCAACTTGATTCATCCTAGCTAAGCCTGTTTGATAATATGCAATGTTGTGCCCTCCAAACTCTCTCATCAATAGTTCGGACCTTGCCAAGTTTGAGGAAATTCAACCTTAAATTTTTGCCACCTATCAGCAGCCTTGTCTGTTAAGTGTAAGAGTCCAATAGTTAACTTTTTATCCTCAGCAATTCGGTATAGTTTAAAAATCATTTTTGCCTTGTTCAACCACTCAACTGGATCTCCCCCACTAAAATTAGCCAACTCTAAACCCATCTGCCTTATGGTAGGCAATGATGAATCTGAACTGGCCTACTGTGGCATTGGAGAGTGTGGTATGAAGTTAGAGTATGAGGGTTATGTCGCTATCTGAGGGTAAAAAATGTTGTTGGTATAAGGTGTGTTTGTTGAGGGAACCTGTAATCTCATTCCATTGGCTGGTTGAGGAACAAAATTGGGGTGAGTATGGTGTGTTACACACAGTTGGAGAGCACAAACATCACCCATGTAGAGGTTTGTGAAGAACTTATGAGGGGTGGGGGTGATGATGCTGATGATGCTCTTATTGGACTTGTCAGTTGCCTCAAGCGTAAGAAACTTGAGAGCTGCAAAATAGATGAAGAAGAAATGGGAAAAGCAAAGAGGCAGAAGCAAGAAAACAATGAGTCTGAAATTTTCGAGAATTGGTAGAGTTGATACCGTAAGATACAAATTGAGTTTGAATTGTTTGTTTGGTTTAGTTTGAGCCTTGAGGTATGTTTGTTAAACAAGCATGTCAAGCTTGACATATAGATATAACTTCTAAATAGGTTACAAGTTAAGGAATTAGATCTGGGTTTCCGAATTGGGTTGTGAGGCTCAAGTTGTGGGTATGGGTGCACACGATTAGCTAAGTGTCGGGCTGGTGGTGAAGATCCGATCAACGTTGCATGCGAAGATAGGACGCCAATTTTGCTCGCCTGATGTAGGACTTGTGTGGGCAAGAGCATAAGACGACGATTTTAGGGATCATGTGCCAGTGGAGGCCGATTTGAACTGGGAAAAGAATCAGAGATGCTTATGGTATTGTGTGTTGTGGTTGTCGGTGAGAGGGGGTGGTGAGGTCGTCTTGCCGTCGACGACTTGGCAGCCGCGCTTCGATGCAGACGAGAGAGAGAGGGAAAGAAAAAGAAAAATTAGTTCGGGAAGAATGGTGGAGAGAATGAAAGAGAGTTAATAAAAAATAAAGATAAAATTGTAATTTTATTTTGAAAAGTTGGAATGGGCAATCTAAAACTCTTTTAGTTAGAGTGGTTACTTTTTTAATTTGTATGAAATTGTCAATATCCAAAAAACAAAAAAAGGAGGAAAAGCCAAAAAAATGGTAGGTAAAGAAATGAGAGAACTTGAAAAAAAAAGTGGAAACCAACGAAAAAAATGGAAGGTAGAAAAGGAGAAAAAAATGGGGAAACCGCTCGAACTTGGCTTAACCAATTGAACTGCAGCTCTTACCGATAATAACATAGTATTAAAAAAAAAATATATATATATATATATATATATATATATATATATATATATATATATATGTTTTATATTAGATTTTGAGGCCTCCGAAAATAACCCGCACAGCCCAAATGCCGGCCCTCTGGTGGCCATGGCTATGATTTTGCTTATTCCAGGCCCTCTGGTGTGCTGGAAGCCTGGAAGGGTCTGGCTATGTGACGAGTCGGCAGAGGGTGGTGGCTTGCTCTCCTGCTATGCTCTCTTGCTTGAGTTTGGGCCTGGGGGATTCAGCTTTAGTTGGACCCATGTGATTACATCCGGTTCCTTTGCCACTCACCAACACAGCTTTAGTGATTTGAGCTGGCATGTAACAAGAGTTGGACATTGTTTACAAGTGCCAATGTTCAGATCATGATTTCTACAGCAGTTTTGGTAACTATCATGAATAATTGAATATGATTGGGAGTGACTTCTATATATTTCTACGTTATATATGTCGGTACTGCACGCGTACAATTGCATGCATGCTAATTAGCTAGGTTGATTTTCTTTTCCTATATATAAGACACGGAGTTGTTCTTTGTTTGTAAGCTGACTACAAAGTGAGCTCGTAACCAAAATGATCGAGTTACATTTTTCTGTGTGCTTTTGAAATCGGTAAATAGGTGTGCCATGGAGTGAGGAGGAGCACCGGAGGTTTCATGCATCTCTGAAAACTTTGTCACCACAAGAACTCGAAGCCAGGTCGCCAGTCATGCCCAAAAGTCCAAAACTACTTTCACAACCGACCTCAGAAAACCACCACCGAAACGCAAAAATTCCATAAGAGAACACGCCGATGATGTCCCATCTTAGATTTTTTATGTAAGCACTAAGCAGCTCTAACGAATGCAAACATCACCGTCCGTTGATTTCCTATAGCTTGCACATATTTACTATCCTTTCGTAATGTTATGATACTTTGCAGACATTCATGCAGGTCTATAAAGATCAGCTCTCAGTTGATCAAGTACGTACAGATTCAAATCCTTCCAGTACTGATGCTGACAATTCAATGCCTCTGCGATTTGATATCGATTTTGATCGAGCCTGCTCCTACAGTCCTACTTCTTCAAGCTGTTAATTTGATTAATTAGTCTGTCATTTCAGCCCTAGCTTTTCAACAATAAAACAGTTTATCCATGTAATAATTAATGAATTTGAAGTACTCAGGATTACGATAATTCCTTCTTCACGCATGTTCTCGTTTGATTTATGGGCAGCGAATGCGATTTGACACTTCGTTAAATGTATTATATAAGATGGATTCTGCTGTAATTCAGGTTCTGAAGCTATCCGGGTCATATCATTAATGTATGATTATGCAATGCTACGATCCTAAAGTAAGAATGATCTTGAATAACCTATACTTACAGTTCTTGGATCAATCTCATTGACTGTTGGTGTCTGAGGAATAAAAGCTTTAAAAACCTTATCAGGTTAACAGATCATGTATAGGTCAGCTTCCAACACTAAGAGATAGAACGTGTACAATTGAGATAATTCGACGGCAGGTCACTCGAGAACCCTAGCACTTTTCACGACAAAGTAGAAACACAATGAGAGCAAAAAAGGGTGTTGGAGCACCAAGACACCCCGCAATATACCCAGAAGTGATCGATAAAAGATTCAAAATTGACAGTGGGGTTTGTCAATCCCATTTTGTTCATTTCATAATCGGCAAAATAAACGTGCAGACGGAGCACCATTTGGATAGTACTCGCCGTAGTGGGGAGCACCAAGCACGCCTGATAGTTGTGCTTCAAATTATGCAGGATTTGAAGGAAACCTACATATAGATGCATGCATGCGCTTAAATTTAATTATTTTCTTTTGTAATGAGAATTTCATCATGGATTATTTGGATAATTCCGGTCTCTTGAAGTGAAATCAAAGAATATTTCAATTGCATTATGTTGGATATTTGATTTGTCTTCAAAAAAATAAACAATTAAGTAGGGTTCATATGGCTGTGACTAGTAATTTATGCATGCTCGATCAACACCCTACTTGAAGATAAATTAGATTATAGGGAAGACACCTAATGGTGATCATTAGCTGTTGGAAACTTAATAATTTGTTTATAAACATTAGCATTTACCTTAAGTTATTTTTATATAAAATGAGAGGAAGAAGCTAGTATATTCTTAAAAAAAATTATTAATAACTCACATGTATATATGTCTAGTAAGTTTAACGGAGAGAGGTAAGCACGATAAAAAGGTTCAATTCTAGAATTTCAACTGAAGTAGTGATCGGCTGGGGTCAAAATTTATATACAATACTTGGTTCTGACACCAAATGGAGAATCTTGTTTTAATATTAATGAATTTGATTCCAAGTCTTCTCTTAATTTGGAAAAGCCACAAAACCTATCAACACTAATCAATTATATATATATATATATATATATATATATCATATATATAGTGCTTCTTATTTTTTTAATATATATATATATATACACACATGGCTAATAATCAAAGTAGTAGAGAAATTCTGGAACAAATTAAAAAATGTATTAGAGAAGTTGTGGTCACCTTCCAAATCTTAATCTATTCATGATTTACAATATACTTACCAGTTTCTACAATTTATGTGTCTTTTATCATTTTCCTTAAATCATTAATTTACTATAATTTCATTTTTTTGTTCTTGTATAAAAAAAAATCCCACCAATTTTGAAGTGCCATCCTAATCCTAACGTTTGAGGATTATAGTTGCTTTTGTTACTCTGATTTTTTTAAGTATTGATGTAACAATTCATATATTTTAATGTTATTTAATAATGATTATTCGTTTAATATTCTTGTTTAAAATTTGACCATTCTATATTTATGGTTGCATCAAAATTATTAACTAAATACATTAACCAATCAAGATGAAAGAGAGGTTTTGACTTAACAAGGATATATAGCACCTTTTAAATACAATTACACAAAGACTCTAAAAATGATTGTGAGCCGCCCTCAGAACGAACAGTCGACCAACGTTGCCCTGTTGAACTAATTCAGCTGTCTCCCCATTACGGGCCGGGTTTCAACACTAATCCAATTGCTATGACCATTTTGTCCCTTCTTGAATATTAGCTTACCTTGACCTAGTTTGTGTATCTTGTGAACCTTGTCATCACAGGAAAGTCGACTATTAATAGGGTAGAAGGGCATAATTTTATTCTTTAAACGAGTTGTGATATATGTGTCACCGTAAAGAGAGCAAAATGAAAACTAGCTAGTAAGATCGTATATACTTCAAATGTTCTTGAAAACGATTCTTGGTGTGTCATATATGCACTTAATTTTGTAATATAGAACATGATCAGGTATTTGAAAAATCACTATTATTATTAGCTATTTGGAACTTTTGTCTCTCCATTTGTGTATTTGCTCTTTGATTATATATTAAGAAAGCACTAAAAATGGCATATTTGGTGTAATCAGCAATCATCTGGCATGGTACTAGGTTTGACACATATTGAACTAAAAGAATTCTTAGTTGAATGTCGACATATGGCACATAATGGTGGTTTGTGGATTCTAGGTTTTTAATATGCAAAACCCTAATGTTGGATAATATATAGCATCAATTGGCATAGTTGGAAGCAAGGGAAATGGGTGATTTGGTCATTGTGAGGCATGCACGCATGAAGGATAAACATCATGCACAGAAAGGGAAGGTAAGCAAGCACTAATATATTGGGTGGTCAGCTAATGAGATCATAATGATCGACCAGGATATGGAGCTAATGAGCTCGGTTTCTAGGGAGAAACGCAGTGACACTTTATAGTGGGCATTCCACAAACAGAAAGATGGTTTTCTTCTCCTTCATCTTCTTAGTGGAGTCACCCCACGCGAGCTCGCTTAATCGCATGAGCCTGCCTTCTACTCCTTCCTGCCCAGTGCCCAGCCTCCCTTCTCTCTCTAAGCTACTTTCCCCCCGCACCAAAATCCACCTTTTGTAGTAGTGATGTGGGAATCCAGAAGAAAATCCCAATCTTGTGCCTTTCATGTAGGTCGCAGTCCTTATTCCTTCTGCTAGTACTCTAGGGCATCACTAATGGGGCATGCATGCTAACTCTCCCACTATAGGCGCCAAAGCCAGCAGCCAACTCTGTGTTTGTGATCAAGTACCGAGATCGTATTCGTACCGAGATCGTATTCGTACTAAGTGTGCTAGGGTTTCCACCATTGATGGGGACCTTGTGAAGGTGTGATATATCGATCATCAGTATCTAACTCATGATAAAGAGAGCCAAGCTGCAGGTCTGATATAGTGTAACTCCATATCATCACGCGTGCGACCCCAACTCGCACCCCACCACTCCACACATCATCATCCTAACCTTAAAACCTCGTCTACCAAGATATTTCTGCACATGATATCAAGTTCCAATACCTTCTTTTTTCTTCTACGTACAATTTTTGACTGCAAATAACTTAATACAACCAAACTGATTGAAACAGTAATATAGTAGATACCGCAGGTTAATCATTCTTGCATATTCCATAATGATGACTCTTTTCGGCTTGGTAGACACTAAATCTGTTCGAAGGAAGGCAGAAAGTTACTCTCTATTTAGATTTATTTTGTTTGGATTTGCTTGAATGATTTAAAATCATTGGATTGAGTATAATATTTTTATGTCATCTTTATTCAATCTAACAGTTTTAAATTATCTAATTCGAAGTAGAGAAGAGGAATGCTAGTACATCATTACCCGTGCTATTAATCAATAATAAATTTGAACATTCCTAGCAACTGTGTCAACTACAATTGTTATTTACATCTTATGATTGTTTTTGGCCAAAAAAAATACATCTTACACTTGTTGCCCCTATTGATCAAATCTCAGTACTGCCATGTACTATATATACACAGTTTACACCCCCTCTCTTATATGTACTACTACTCACCACCCCCTTGCTTGTTCTATTGAATCCCTCCCCATATATAGTCCTCGGCTCCTAACCATCGTATTTGCTAGCTTCTCCCTCTTCTTCCTTGCCTTTTCTGTGCCAGTTAATCATAATGGGATCGGAGGCTGTTGAGTTTTGCCATCTAAACGGTTTCTTGTCATCAAAACTTGATCGTCGTGACCAAGTGCTGATCAGCAGTAACGTTATCGGTAACATTAACCATGAAGATATAGATGGTTCTGGCAGCTGGTACGAAGAGACCATTGACGATGATCTGAAATGGTCATTTGCACTTAATGGGTTAGTTAACTTATCAATGATATATCTCTTCAATCATAGTTACAGTCATTGTTCTTCTCTAGTGATTGTCGTTCTTCTTTCTTGGGTTTCTTTTGCCATCTCTGCATATGAATATATCCGCAGTGTGCTGCACAAGGGGGTGAGCGAGTTTCAGGATATAGCTTTATTGGATACCAAGCGTTTTGGCAAGGTTTGCACGTTTTACTTATTAGTAGTATATATGCTTGACATTATGAAATGGATGAAGGTCGATATATTACACTAATTATATACATGTATGCTAATATATGCAGGTATTGGTGATTGATGGGAAGATGCAGAGTGCAGAAGTGGACGAGTTCATATATCATGAATGTTTAATACATCCTGCTCTTTTAACTCACCCAAAGTCCGTCCTCTATATTACCAATGTTGCATTCCTTTTCCATTTGTTAATACTCCATATTAATATGTATATATTATATATAATATTCTGCAGGCCTAAGAATGTGTTCATTATGGGAGGTGGGGAAGGTTCGGCTGCTAGAGAAGCCCTTAAGCACAAATTACTTGAAAAAGTGATTATGTGTGATATAGATCAGGTTACTAATCAATACATTTTCGTTGAAATAATGTCTTTCCCATGAGCCATGCATAAGTGTTTGTTTCAACTAGCAGTAGCACACACTTGTTCATTTCTTGTATATGACTACGTCCTTATATGAATAACAAGAAAAATATTTGTGCAGGAGGTGGTTGATTTCTGTCGCAGGCATTTGACAGTGAACAAGGAGGCCTTTGCTCACAATAAGCTTAACCTTGTTATCAATGATGCCAAGTAAGTTCAAAGCTTTTTTGGTATAATGCTCATATAAAAGATTGTTCTATATATGGTTGTGACTATGAGCATAAAACTTATAAAAATGTTGTTATCAAAGGGCTGAATTGGATAAGAGTTGCGAAAAATTCGATATCATAGTGGGAGATTTAGCAGACCCAGTTGAAGGAGGGCCTTGTTATCAGCTTTACACAAAATCCTTCTATGAGAAAGTTCTCAAACCCAAACTTAATCATGGTGGCATTTTTGTGACCCAGGTACAAGCATGTAATATTGTCACACACACCCCTAAAGTACTTTTAGAGATATCCTCACTCGACTTGTTTTTACCATTTTTACAGATTTTACAGTTATGAACTTATTACTGTTAAGTACTTAGTTTGCATATTCATGTAGGCTGGACCAGCAGGCATTTTCACCCACAAGGAGGTCTTCACCTCTATATTCAACACCATCAAACAGGTCTTCAAGTGTAAGTCTTCTCCCATCTTCTATTGCTCAACTTAGAAAAGTCAGGTATTGAATAAGAGGTGTCAAACTCACTGGATCAGATCAGTAATACAAGATCAAAAAATAAGTTAGCAATGTATATCCAGCTAACATTTTTTTTTCACACGCAGATGTTGTTGTTTATGCAGCTCATGTACCTTCTTTTGCCGATACATGGGGATGGGTCATGGTGTGTAAATTCAAGCTTAACTTGTTCAAATTGCAATACTAGTACTATTACTTCAAGAATGGTTAAGTGACTATAACTTATGGATGTTCTATCTAATCTAATGAATTAGGCCTCGGATGAAACTTTCTCTATGAATGCTGAGAAAATGGACAGAAGGATTGAGGAAAGAATTGAAGGGGAGTTAAACTACTTGAATGGTGCTTTGTTCATGTCCTCTGCAACCATGAACAAAACTGTTTCTTCATCGTAAGACCAGGGTTCTTTCCTAATTCCTCTTTTAAGTACTATAAATGCCATCTTCTGGTGCTTATGGTAAATGTCATTTCAGGTTGTTGAACGAAACACATGTCTACACTGAGGAAGACGCAAGGTTTATTCATGGACATGGGGTCGCTTACCCGAACTAGTTGCGGTTTAAAGAGTCTACACAGGTTGGGGAATTGCTTTACAGCAAACAGAAATGCAGAATGCATGGAACAGTCATTAATTTGTCTACCCAAAAAAGGGAAAAAACAGCAATTGTTTGAAGCATTTGGTTTTAGTTTTGCATATGTTATGTTAGCTTCATCTGAATTCAAAGTGAAACTTTGGCTAAACCAAGTTGATCTTTTATGAATGAAACATGAGGCATTCCTCCACTTCCATGTCTAATTTGTTCTGAACAATCAAATTTCACTTTATTGGAAACAGAGTTGAGCAATACATATGAGTTAACAGAGTTGAGCACAGTACTAATTACATACGCTTAACCAAAAAGGTACAACATGAAGAAGACTAGTAAGAGAAAAAAGGCAGAAAATTCAGTTAAGAACTCTACCTCTTTTTTTAAATTCTCTTAACTGGATCAAAGTTGGATACACCAATAACAGCTCCAAGAATTCCTACAAGCACAACTCCTCCAGCTGCAATGCTAAGCAAGAAGTTGTTGAGAGATGGGTTAACGCCGGCCCCTGCCGCCTCAGCCACCTCAGGTATCACCATGGAAGCTGTCAATGCAGCAGCAGCGAGGCCTGTGACTGCCTTCTTTTTCAAAGAGGCCTGCCCTTTGGGCATGTCTGTTGAGGACTTTGGCTTCACAGACACAGCCTTGTTTGGTTGCCCAACTGGGATTATAGACTTCAACAATGAACTTGGCTGGCATGTTCTGTTTTGGGTGGCAGACATGAATGGCATAGCCATTGAAACAGAAGCCATTTCTGGTGTTGCTAACTGGGGTTTCTCTTAGTTTGGCAAAGTTTACAATGCACCAGGTGATGTTGTTTTGGGTTCAGAATTCACATATGGAATGAATATGGGGGGTGTAGCTTAGAGATTTTTGCTGACATGTCAGTTCAGCATTATCCTATGTGGCAAATTCTTCACCTGGGATTGAAGGATAACTTATCCCCCCAGATTACATCCACTAGGAACTGATTTATCATTCAAAAGAGTCACTCATTGAACTTTGTTACTATTCACCAGAAAAAAAAATGATGTTTCAGTACAAAGAGGAAAGACAATAGATTTTGACCAACCTCATCTCCCCTTCTGGACCAAATGAAGTTTGATCCTACACTTGAAAACATGAGAGGTAAAGAGATAAAGAAAAATGATAAAATATAGCAAGTACTTGGTCCAATCATCATCAATCCAAATCCACAATTACGGATTTAGGGTCCAGTTTAACATAATTTACTTTTAAGTTAAGTAACAAAATATGTTTTGGTAAAATTTGATAAATAACTCATTTTCAAAATTACGACAGTACACTGCTGCTTACAGAAATTGGCAGAATGCTGCTTTTCACCTTTAGGAGCTTAAAGCTATAGCTTCTTATGTTTAAGTTGAGTGATGCCAAACTAGGATTTAATCTCATGTCTATTGAAGATTCCTAATGACAGTTGGAAAGTAAAAATTGATTGAGAAGCTCGATCATCAGTTCATCACAGGAATTCCTTTCACCCTGCAAAAGATCACTTGGTGACATTTGTTTCAGTGAGACGAACTTCAAGGGGCAGTAGATAGTACGTTATCTGTAGCTCCTCAAAACATCTCTTCAACGCCATGACCATTTCACTTCTGCGCTTTTGCTTTTCCACCCATTCTTGAAAGTTCTTAGTGTGACAAAAATAGAGTTCCATCTTTAGCTTGTTCATATTTTTGATCTCAACCACCACCACAGCATGGTTTGGATGCCAAAGTGTTGGGTTCCCCCCCCACATACCTGTGCAATCAAAAGCAAATTGTGTTGGAAATATGGTCTAAATGACCATTGATTAAACCAAATGCTTAAAGTGAGTTGCATTTTTAATTAGATGATTGCATGCATGAATTTGTAATCCTTGTGAGGTGAATGAGAAATTGTCACCCAAATATAGCTAGTTCAAATGAGAAAATGAACTTTGTTCCACATTGGAAAAGTGAGAAAGGAATAAGGCTTTAAATAAAATCTCAAACCTTAAAGGTATAACCATAACAAGCATCTATGCTCACTCTCTCTTGCATGTGTACAAGGGGGGTGCAAATCCTAGGTCGGAAGCTCAATTTCTTCACTTGGGCTGGTGCTGAGAATCTAGGTTGTTTTTGAACTGACGAATTTTATTTTTTTACCTTTTTCATGTCTGAAAGCTGTTTATGATTGTATGTAACAAAAAACCATCAATTTGTAGGTGATTCCCAACACTATATAAAGGCCACCAATCCCTCATTCTAAACACACCAACAACAAACACTTCTCTTCCTCTCCAAAAAGCTTCTCTGCTCCTATTCAGTTCTCTCAGAAATTCGGTGATAGTTTGAAGACTTTTCCTAGTTCGTTGAAGCTCTTGTTCGTAGTGCAACAACTTGGACAATAAATGACTAAGGGGTACTAATTGAGGTTTTGGGGTTTTGGAATCCATATTTCCTTCTTTTCTTCACTTTTTATCTTGCAGTTATTTTGATAGGTTTATCAAACGTACTGGATCAAGTACAAGTATTTTTCTATGAGCATGCATAACATGAAGGAATTCCTTCTAGTTAAACTTCCCTCCTAGGCTCCTATATTTGCTGTTAGATTGAAAGATGTGATCAATGTATAATACCATGCTACAGCCTACAGAAGTCACTCAGAAGCAAAATAGGAACAACTTCTGGAAGTCAAGAGACATAATAAAGTAAAAGATCTACCTTAAGAGATCCCACTCCTATATGACCTAATTAGTAAATTAGATGAGCGGATACTTGACAAAAGTACCGAAAAAGAAGAAAATGGTACCAAAAATGACTGAAGTTAACGCATTTTGATTTTCTCACTTGGCACCAGACGGTGCGACATTAAGGAATATGTCATAGGCAGCAGCAGTTGCTTCCATCTCACTGGTAATCTCTATCTGTTTGTGCATTTAGACCATCCACCCCGTCCAATGTATGGGAGATGATGGACAACCCTCAACTAGTAACTGCATCCACCAATACCTTCATGGTCCAAGAAGGAACCTTCTCTTGCTTTATGTTTTGAAGCTGTCTTGTCAATGACCTCTTTTTCCTTCCCTGCTTTTGCCTTCTTTGTCGCTCTGTAGATCAGTTTGCTAGTGCTCGGTGATCTCCCACCACTCCCATCAGCCCCTCCATAAGTGGATGCCCTGAATGTGTCTGAAGCACGTACTGATGGAAGATTGATTCTTGAATTCTATCAAAGGGGTCAACATGGAAACTAGATGCTGTAATCAAAAAAATGAGGGAGTGTTTCCATCCTTCTTGAAGCGCGCTTGCAGCGAAACCTAGGGTTTTGACCTGACGGCTGCAATCATCTTTAAGGAGGACTGCTAATTTGTTGAAGATGGTGACGGCGTGGTGTTTACCTGACATTGATCTTGAGATGGCAGCAAGCTCTTATCTTGGCGGCGGTTTTCTGCGCGGGAGGGGAAGGCTTCAACCGTGATTTGTGTTTGGTGAATCAGCTCGTCTCTAGAGATGTCGATCTGGAAGAACTGTTTGCCGGTAACATGTCCGACTGTTGGAACGATGGCCGACTCTGCAATCGGGTCAGGTTTTGATCGACCTGATGTCTTGGTTGGGGATGGCTTCCGATTTTCAGTGACCGGATTCGAAGAGGAACCTCCATGTTGGATGGAACCTTTGTCTGTTGCGGTGGGGACCAGCTTTGGTTTTCTGTCTGGTTCGGTGAAGGCTGACTTGCTAGAGGTCGCTGGAAGGCTGTCGAGTGGCATAGAAGATGGCGCCTTTGAGTTTGGATCACAAATGAAGGTGAAGCGCTCGAAGCAGGCTCGCGAGCTAGTCTTACAGACGAGGGAAGACGACCTGGTTCTACGGGACGAAGTTGTTTTGCCGAAAGAGGTCTGGGTAGAAGGTGGAACAGCGGTGGTGCCTCTCATAAGTTGTCTGATTTTTTCGACGGAAAACTCTAGTTTCAAACTAGGGTTGACCGCGCAAGGTGGTTTGACCACGAAAGAGGGGCCGAGTTTTGGGTCGGATTCTAGGTTGGAGAAAATTGGAACTAGGGGATGGGCCGGGTTGACAAAGAGAGCTCGATTTGCTTTGGACAGGATTGAATATGTTGGGTTTATGTAACTGAGCCGACCCTTGTCAGGATCTGGACTGAGCTCAAAAAGGTGTCAAATTTCACCCCAAAGAGCACTAGACTTTGACCAACCTCATTTTCTTTCCTTCTGGCCCCAGATGGAGAATTGCAAGGGAAAAATAGGTACTAATCTATTACCATACCCAAAAAAGAAAATGGTAAATTCCTCCTATGGTATCTGTATGGTTACTTGGACAATTTGGTATTTCATGCATAAAAGAGAACAGTTTGGTATCTCAAGTACTACTTAGTTTTCTCATATGGTACTTCTGTCAACTTTTTTGTTAAATATAGACATGTGACTTGCATATGTGTTTACTTAAGGGTTATTTTTGTCATTCTAGTCATAACTTTCATTTTATTCATTTTTTAAAATTTTCAATTATTTTTTAAATTAAGTTTCACTTGAAAATTGAATATTTTCATATATTAGAAAGAATAAAAAATCATGCACTATACATACCCTGACCGTTGAAAATAAAACATTTAATTAGATTTTTTGTTGAGTATCTTCTTTAATCTTGATAGTTTTTTCTTATATAAATATATATATATATATATATATAATTAAAAAAATGAAGTGAATGTTTTTAATTTTATGTCAGATATGTATAATGGATGATTAAATATAATATTAAATTTTGAAATGAGAGATATAATATATATATATATATATATATATATATAAAATAGGAACGTACGGACCTCCGCTCCTAATCCGCACTGTATATCAGTCCGGATCAGGAGCGGAGGTCCGTTCCTAAGCTTAGGAACGGATTTCATCATTTTGACCCACTTCCCGATCGAATTTCCTCAAACTTCCTTCTAGACATATCTATATCATCTTGTGTAGATCATCTCTGCAAAATTTCAGCCAATTTGGTGATCAGGAAGACCTTCAAACTTATGTTACAAAAAAGATGGGCAAACTGGACAGAATTCTGTCCGTCAGTTTTGTAACGCAATATATATATATATATATATATATATATATATATATATATATGTGCGGATCAGGAGCGGAGGTCCGTTCCTAAGCTTAGGAACGGATTTCATCATTTTGACCCACTTCCCGATCGAATTTCCTCAAACTTCCTTCTAGATATATCTATATCATCTTGTGTAGATCATCTCTGCAAAATTTCAGCCAATTTGGTGATCAGGAAGACCTTCAAACTTATGTTACAAAAAAGATGGACAAACTGAACAGAATTCTGTCCTTCAGTTTTGTAACGCAAGTTTGAAGGCCTTTATGATCACCAAATTGGCTGAAATTTTGTAGAGATTATCTAAACAAGATGATATAGATATGTCTAGAAGGAAGTTTGAGGAAATTCGATAAAGAAGTGGGTCAAATGATGAAATCCGTTCCTAAGCTTAGGAACGGACCTCCGCTCCTGATCCGGACTGATATATATATATATATATATATATATATATATATTAATGTCTATTTTGAAAGTTATTAGTAGAATGCCAAAAATAATCCTTAAAGTAAACACATGTGTACTTTATATATATATATATATATATATATATATTAATGTCTATTTTGAAAGTTATTAGTAGAATGCCAAAAATAACCCTTAAAGTAAACACATGTGTAAGTCACATATCCATATTTAACAGAAAAGTTTACTGAAGTACCATATGTGAAACCTAAGTAGTACTTAAGGTACCAAACTGTCATCTTTTATACATTACGTACCAAATTGTCCAACTAGTCATACCTCAGGTATCATAGGAGGAATTTACCCAAAAGAAAATACATAATTTATATCATATCCAATCCGAATCGACAGCATTAATCTCATATTTTTACTAAAAATAGTAGTAACACCGTTAAAAGTTAATTTTTTTTTCTGAGATATCTTTTTTTTTTTAAAGATGATATTTTTTCTTCTAGATGTCAAATCAGTGTTATATCCACACATTTATTTTCTTTCTTTTAAAGAAGATATTTTTTTCTAATTAAGGTATTAATGATTAAATAGGTTAACCGATTTGACACCTATAAGAAAAATTATTTTAGTTACAATTTAACATCCGTTTTGTGAATTGCTACTTGATATATGAAGGAAAAAGAATTTTAGATAGTTGCTTCCTGACACGAGAGCGAGAGAGATTAATTAAAAAATTGATAAGAAAAAGAGATCTCAAACACATCTACTATATATTGACAAAATCATGAACTCAAGTCATCATAAGAATATGAGTGAAATTATTTGATCCTCTTTAAAAAAAAGAAAAAAAAATCTTAAAAAAACAATAACGTTTAACAGTGTTATAACAGCATGTACAAAAATTAGGCTTAACTTGTTAATTCATTTACTAATATGTTATTTAACAAAATTCAAACATCTTAATTATAAATGGAGTAAAACTAATATATTGTTTGTATAATTTTCCCTTCTAACAAAATCCAACACCACCAAAAGGAAAGTGAAATTAAATTGAAAGCCCAACAGCAAGTCTTCCTTTAACACTGAAAGATCATTTGTTGGTGAGTTGCATCTCATTTAGTTTCAGTGAGCCGAACTTCTAGGGGCAGCAGATAGTATGTAATGTGCAGGTCGTCCAAACATATCTTCAACGCCATGACCATTTCACTTCTCCGCCTTTGCTTTTCTCCCCATTCTTGAAAGTTCATGGTGTGACTAAAAAAGAGTGCCAGCTTTAACTTATTCACATTTTCGATCTCAAGCACTACAATTTGGTGGCTTGGATGCCAAAGAGTCAGATTCCCGTCCACATACCTGTAAAAACAAAAGTAAATTGCAAACGTGTAAACACAAATGCTCAGTTGTCTAACATGAATGCTGGACTCTTAATAAAGAGTTGCTCCAGTGCAAAGAAGTGTTGGTGTATAGTGCAATCTGTTATTATTAACAATCCAGATGCCTAGACACACGAACTGTACAACACATATACCCTTGGAAACACAGTAAAAGCTTTGATTAACTTACTCCTTTACTTTGCCTCTCAGCTCGCCTATCTTTTTCACCGGTGTAGTGAAAGCAATTGAGAACTCCACACTGTCACCCATATTTGAACTTCTGTAATAATTGCTGATGGGTTTCGTGGATAAAACTGAATTGGGATAATATACTTTTTCTTGATTGAGCTTCAGGAAGACTGTGGTTAAGATGTTCATCTCCTCAACCATTAACTATCAGGTGTACCATGTATTAGAAACTAGATCAACATACAACTTTTCACAAGGAAAGAAGAGATCAGTAAGTTACCTGAACGCCGTCGACAACACAGCGGTCCCCAACATCAAATGGATGCATCACAAATACAAAGATAATAGCTTCAAATATAGTCTTGCAAGTGTTTCCAAATATAAAAGCTGCCACTACAAGCTGTGATGAGAGTAAGACAAGTACTTTTGTAGTTGCAATTTCCATCAACAGAAGCCACACTACAATGGTAATAATAAACAGGACGGAAGTCACAAGTTTGTTCAATTGCTTTACGGC
The DNA here is from genome assembly GCA_951800085.1 of Comarum palustre. Taxonomy (NCBI): domain Eukaryota; kingdom Viridiplantae; phylum Streptophyta; class Magnoliopsida; order Rosales; family Rosaceae; genus Comarum; species Comarum palustre. The sequence continues at coordinate 15,114,305 of OX637589.1, forward strand.
TGTTTTGGTGTCTGTTAATGAATGAGCTAATGCTTTGCGACCATTGTAGACCTTCACCTGCAAAATTCACAAGGGAAAAATAGTTTCACCATTCAATTCAGAACAAATCATCTAAGCAAATCCAATAACTCATTTTGGTACCAATTGAAGTTATGAAATCTACTTTCCTTTCATTCTTTATATTTTAATTTGGCAGTTTGTATGATAGGACTATATCATACATAGTCTTGGACAAGTACTAATTAGTAATTAACTCTTACCCCTTGTGCATACATAGTGAAAGCACAGAATGGATATAGAAACAGACTCAATTCTTAGTTCTTTATCCCCGGCCATGTCTACTTCTAAATTGAAAGATATGAACAGAAGTAGAACTGCATGACAAGAAGACTAATGTAGAAGTTACTTGAAATAAATGATATGCAGAAGCCAAACAAGATCTACAACTTCTTATGGAAGTTGAGAGATATTGGTAGAGTTGTTAGAGAAAGGTCTTACCACCCACTCTGTTAGAGTTTTTCTATCAACTTGTCCAGTCTTTGCGACATCAATTAGTGGCCACACAAGCTCCACTTCTTCCTCAATCATGAACCTCAACAGATCCCACTCCTCAATGTACCTAGTTAGACGTAAGATATTTAACAAATGTACGGAAAGGGCAAGAAATTAATCAAATAATACATAAAAATAAAATTAGCACTTCATTCAGATAATTCTCACTTGGCACCGAGTGAAGCAACATTAAGGAATATGTCATAGGCAGCAGCAGTTGCTTCCATCTCACTGGTAATCTCCTTATCTCTTTGTTCATTCAGACCTTCCATCTCATCCAATGTATGGGAAATCGTGGACAGCCCTGAACTAGTTACTGCATCCACCAAAACCTTCATGGTCCAAGAAGAAACCTTCTCTTGTTTTATCTTTTGAAGCTTTGTCATGTCAATGACCTGTTTTTCCTTCCCTTCTTTTGCCTTCTTGGTTGCTCTGAAACTCAATTTGCTAGTTCTTGGTGATTTACCACCATTCCCATCAGCCTCCTCCATAAGCGGATGCCCCGAAAGCGTCTGAAGAACGTACTGATGGAAGATTGATTCTTGAACTCTATCAAAGAAGGTGTTCACATGGAAACTAGATGCTAAGATCTTAAGCAACAATGTTTTTAACATCCATAAGAACGCCCCAATGAGAACCGAAACAATAGTCCATGTAACATATTTTAAAATCTTGGTGGAAGTCTCTGACCTCTCAACCCCACGGTTGAACAACAGTAGCCATGTGAGAAGAACCAGAGATAGCCACATGAAAACTTGAACACTCTTCTTCACTCCATGAACAAAATACAACACCTTCTTCCGAAGCAAAAAGTTGCACTCGATCAAAAAAACTATCAAATGCATAACCCAATTAGTAACCAACATGCCACTGAATATCACCATTACAAGCACACACCATTTCCAGATCTCCAAGCCCCATACCATATAATGCTGTAGTCTCTTCACAGTCAAGCTAGCTAGTAAACAACCCAAAATGCATAGGAAAACAATTAACTCAATCAAGACTGTCATTTTCATTTTCCCATGCTTATCTCTACTCAACTTAACCTTCTTGTAAATCTCTTCATCCTCCTTATCGTTGGTCCTGCCAGGGGATGGCAGCACAGTCCTATTAGAAGTAATAGATATGGCCCTAGCTCCTGATATGTTATTTGGGGAAGCCCTACTGAATGAAGCCCCCCTATGAGGCGAACCAGCCTGATCCGAACTACCATCTTCATTCAGAACAGGCGATGGTTCACCAAATCTTGACTTGGGTTTACTAACTGACCTATTAAACGACTTTCTCCTATTGATGCTCTCATTGCGGGCGGGGGTCCTAGGAGGCTTACCGGGGTTGGGACTAGCTCTCAAAACATCCGGTGAAGGAAACCCACTCGGAACTGGCTTAGAGAACCCGGTACTACTTGACTCAATGGACAGTCTCAAGTCCACTTTGCCCTGCTTGTTTGAAGGAGACCCCTTAACTTCATATGTCTCAGCATTTTGAACTTCTACTATAACTTCACCTCCATTTGCAGATTGCTTCTCCGACATGCTTATCTCACCGCCATTTAAACCTTTCTCTGCGTCTTTCATTAAACCACCTTAAACCCTAATCCAACAACAAAAAGCTAGCATTAAACCCCCAAAAGCAAATCGACCCCAAAATGTACATTACCAAAGGCTAGAATCATAATCCAATTTAAAAATTAAAAATTTACAACACTTTCAGAAGATACTTTCTCCCTTTTTTCAAAACTCAGATCTCAATCTTTTTTCTACTTTCTTTAAACTTCTGAGATTTATGTAATGGCTTTTCTAACAAGACAACAAAACAGCTAATTCTCCAAGTACTATAACAGAAACGAAGCTACTTTCGCGCCAAAACGATCAAAATAAAAACCAACAATTTCCGTAGCAGTAAGAAAGCTGTGTTTACTGTACTCACCTGGATCACTAGAATATGACAAGATCCAAAGCTACCCACAAATGAAAAGATGGGAATATCAAGGTGCTGGAGTAGGAATGATTGTTGATTCAGTACTGCAGAGAAACTAGTCAACTGGGCTTGTGGAACAAAAAGGTTTTCACCTGTATGAACAAAGAACTGAACTTTTGAACTTGAGCACTTCAGCTATATAAAGACTGTTGGGTTTTCATTTGGTTAAATTAAAGTTTTGCGTTCATCATCTGAAGAGTTGGATAGAAGAAGATTATGATGAAAAGCTTGGATATGATTAGATCAGAGTGAAAATGAGTAGAGGCAAGGTTGGCTGCCCCCAAAAGATAAAGGGGACTGCAGAAGTCGGGGGACACAAGTGAAACAGTGGAGGGGAGAAGAGAGGGTTCAAATGCCTATAAAGACTAGTTCTACCACGTGGTTTCTGCAAAACTAGAAGAAATAATGAAAATATTGATTTGGTTCTTGAAGTGTGGAACAAAGAACGTGACCTACAGGGAGAACAATATTAACTAAACTATTAAAAGTGTGAGAGTGGGGATAGGGTTGGCAACTGACCCTATTTGAAGAATTATGTTTATGCCACAGAAGAGAGCAACCCTCACATTCTTCTCAAGATTTCATGACAAATTTTTGGGATTTTTGTTTGAGAAGCAGTATTATATTACAATGTGCTACGACACTTTTCTTAGTCTCCTAAAAACACTAAAAAATCGTTAATTATCAAATTACTTGTATCACAAAAGTTCGAAGAAACGCAGATAATTTGTGATTTCGATAATATTAACATCAAGTTTGGTCGGTCATCAAAATAATGCTTTTTCTTTTTTCTACAACATGTCTACAAAAAATTGAGAAGGATATAATGATATAATTGAATTTACATTATGAATCTTTGTCGTTTGAATATAATTTAGGAAAATTTTTAGAAATAGTATATGACAAATGATCCACTCTAAATTGGTGTTTCAAGTTTCAAAACAATCAGATTGATACATGAACTTATAATCTCAACCAAAAATGCATACATGTCGTTGCATCCTCTGTTTTCTAGCTAATGTATTTTCTGTCAAAAATTGAGGGGCAAAGTTGTCACTCATTAATCTATTAATAATAAATCATTAAAATTAAGAGTTTAAAAAGAAAAATGATGTCTCCCTTTCTTCCCTGTTTCAACCCAACAAATTCAAAAATTCAAATCAGCTCTTTTCAAACCACCTATGGTGAATATATGTAAGGTGAATTGGTGAAGTTGATGAGAAATAGATGGAGATATGAGATCCTGAGAGTAAGTGTTGAGAGCTTGAGTTTTTGTAGGACGAGAATTCGGAGTTACCGAGAATTTATGAATTACACGGAGATTCTGAACTGCTATGAAGAAGATTTGGATTTAGAGGAACCATCAAATTGATTTGGTGGAGTAGAGTCCGCGTTGTCGAGTAATACCCAATTGCAGACCCTCAAAACCCAGATGGAGCCATGGAGGTTAATCAATACCAAATAATTGAATTATAGGATTAATCTGGTCGGTTCAAAGATGCAAAGAAGATTGGTTAATGTTTGCCTAGATCCAAAACCGTATTTAAGAAGTTTAAAAAACATAATATGTAGAAGAGATAGAGTAAAGAAAACCTAAAAATACCCTTAGAAAATTGAAAAATTACAGAGTTAATGATGTTATTAACGACATGTATGTTGGGTTAAGAACATCATGTATAGTTTTGATTGTTTTGAAACATGAAACATCAAAATTTAAAGTAAAACATTTGTCACCTACTCTTCTTACAATTTCCCTTATCATTTAAATTGTTATTAATTAGGGGTAATGACCAATTGCACAAAAATAGATAAATAAGAGACCAATTCAATAAAAAAACTTTTCCTTGTGTCCAATTTAATTTATTGCACAAAAATAGATAAATAAGAGACCAATTCAATAAAAAAAACTTTTCCTTGTGTCCAATTTAATGATTCTTAATCAAATGACTTTTATACCCACATTCCAATTTTTGCTCCACCCCCTTCGATTCTGATCTAAAACAATCTTTATCTCTCTCTCTCGGACTGTTATTGCAGCACACCTCGAGATGTGGCCGACTCCGAAAACGTCGATATTTGTACGACTAAGGTGAACTCTCGGCAACACCATGACCTCTGATGACCTCGCTGATGCAGATTCTAAATTCCACCCAATCTGAGTCGCGCCTACGGCAACAACCTCCTTCACCTCCGTCGATGTCATGGATAACATCGATCACAAGCGGTAAACCTTCAAACCTTGACGTCCTCACAAATCCGATCTGATTCTACATCCACTCAACAACAACGATGACTCCAAAGCCCTAAAAGGTGTGCGCCCCGTTCGATCTGGCTTCTATCAATTCAGATTGGAATCGGACTCCAGTACATATGACACCGTGGTTGCATAATCGTTCGTATTAGGTAAAGGACTGATTGGAAGCCGACAGTGCAGAGCGTGGTGAAGCAGGCCTCCACCCTAAGCTCTTCTATAGAGTCCTTGTGCTGCGTTTATTGGTGAAGACGTTACTTAACTTTTGGAAACTATGAGGATTGTTTGGTATCACTACTCAAGCATGTGCGCATGTTGTATTTTTTTAATTCCATCCTCACTGTCTCAATTTCCTAATAATTTTGGCTTGGTCGGAGGTGATAGCGGCCAGAATATAAGAGTAATTGATTAATGTGGGGGGTCAGTAACCAAGATATTGGATTATTGAGGTCAGTAACTCAATAATAAGTTGATTATTAGGGTTTGTAACTGATTATTGATGGTCAATAACCGAGTTATTGATGGTTAGTAATCGAGTTACCGGCTACCGGAATCTGACAACTGGTTAACATTCCAGTTACTAAGGATTAGTAACCGAGATACCAGTGACTAGAGTCCGGAGACTGGTGACCGGAATCCGACGACATGTGAAAATCCTAATTACTAAAGTACCAATGACTGGAGTCCGACGACCGATAGCCGGAGTCTGATGACGTTTCAACCAAGTCTTCTCTCTTTATGTATGTTTTAAGATGTGATTGTATATTAGTCTTAAAAGAACTTAATTTTTTAAGTGTTTTAATAAAATTTGTGTATTTGAACATAAGAAAAGAAAAGGACTGGACTAGACGGGTCGTAACGTACTTCAGAGTGGGCCCTGTTCACGTGACACTCCTACAACTATAAAATTCGAATCTTAAGGGTATATATGTAGTATTATTACTTAACTGTTGTTGGAACACTTGTATGGTTAAATTAAACCTAACACCACCCTCATCTCTACCAAACTATTTTGACTATCTCTCGCTCTCACCAACCCAACCCGAACCCTCCCCAGTATCCGGCCACCCGTCCTTAGACCAACCGCCTTAAGCCATAGCACAAGCCGGCCCATCCCGATACCACTACGGCCTCCGCCTCCCTGGTCTAAAAGGCCATGAATCCTCGTAACTGACCCGGTCAAAATCCTCAAGCGCGCACGAAGAGCTCCAAAGCTTACACAGCTTGCGCTAGGGGTGGGCATATTCGGATCGGTTTTTGGTCCAAACCGTATCCAATCCGAATTATTCAGATTTGTAAAACTTCTATCCGGAACCAAATTTTAAAATCGGATCAACCGGAAACCGGATCGGGTTGGATCAGTTTCGGATTTAACCCGAATTTAAAACAATAAGATGAGACATTTAAAAAAAAAATTATTATTTTGTCTTTTTTTCCATATAAAAATTAAAGCGTATATAGTTCTGGGTTTTTCTCTCAATTATTATTTTTTCACGAATTTATAGTCATGCTTAAATTATATGTCAAAGTATATATATATTTTTAATAGTATACTTGTTCAAGAATGTGAGTTATATAGTGTGTATATAAATAGTATAATTTGATAAATAAATTTTGTCTTCTTAAGGTGACACATAATAAGAAATATATTGACTAATAATAAAGTAACACGTATTTAAAAAATATAACACCAAATATAAAATATTCGGTTAATTCGGACCGGTTTTTAGGCTAAAACGGAACCAATCCGATTCAAACCGGTTCGGACCGGTTTACGTTATTTTTTGACTCGTTTTAATCGGTTCGGTTATCCGGCCCGGTTTTTCGGATGGTTTTTTCAGTTTTCGGTTGAAACCGGATATTTGCCCACCCCTAGCTTGCGCAATGATAATCTTATGAAAGAGAAGTCAAGGAATCTGCAGCAGTGCAGCGGTAGTGTTGACTTTCCGGCGTTGTCTCCTAGCAATTAGATTCGACTCTGTTATCTCAACATTGATCTTCGAGATCTAGAATATATATTCCGCCTCTGTTATGAGTGTTATTTCTGCACTGAGCTTTATAAGTTTAATCCGAGACGTTCTGCGTTGTCTCGGAAACGACTTCGGAGGCAATTTTCTGTTTTATCCTCCAATCTTACCGCGACAACCTAAATTACATAGGTACCCTTCCGTTAACGGAATTGTCACACCCTAATCTGAGTTTACCTTCTTAAACCAGGGATAAAATGTGCATGACCCATCCTAAGAGAGATTCCTTCGTAATCCCCCTTGAGAAGAGATAACCCTTTATCCAAACCATTTTTAACAGTCCAAACGACACCGAAATAGACCTCACGAAACCTGAGGTTATCCCGATTACCGAATTGGATTTCATACTAAATACTTTAGAGTACCTAGGGTCTAAATATTATTTGTGACTGCACCCGTATCCCGGACAGGCTGTCTATGTACCATGTACTCAGGGATCAAGTCACACGTAGCTCTTATATACTTTAATTTTAAACCGGATAATTCTCACTTTTCTATTTAGCGGACAATTTAATAAACCGACTAAAAGTATTCCTATCGTAAACCCGAAGTTCAACCCCTCCCGCTGGGGTAGCATTATTCATCTATTTATCCAGATTAATCCATGACTATTTCTAAACCGATAAACAGCATCCAAACACATATCAATCACATAAATAAATATAATGGCACCCACGTAATTAATAAATCCACTAAGAGCACCAAGTTAAATTCGACATTAATGACATTCTTGTAATTATCTTAAACTGTCAATGGCAGTATAGTCAATTCGACATCAATGGCATGATAAAAATGCTAAGCTACTAGAGGCAGTATTGTCTTTTTCAGTCTCAGTGGCAGCCTTGTAAATATGCAAAGCTTCTATGGGTATTTCTGAAATTTCAGCCTCAGTGGCATCCCTATAATTATCATAAACTACTAGAGGTAGTTCTGACATTTCACATTCATGATAAATGGTAAAATACCAGATCTACCGTGGTAAAAACTTGAGGATTTACCCTCTTTCTACCCCAACCTAAACCGGGCAGCCTACCGGCTGAATCCTAGCCATTTTCGGTTGTCTTCCCCTTTCTTCCTCTCATCCCCAACCATACAACAACAATAATAACAACAACAATGATAAAACAACTGATCCTAACATACCTAGGGGCTAAACAAAGGAAGAAGCAAGGATCAAACATTTATCCATGTCAACGCTGACGCAGGGTGGCAGCGCTGCCCTCAGATCGACCTCGGAGCCGCTGAGGTTCTCTCTCTGCTCCATGAGTCAACCACCACCTCCCTGGAGCTTCACATTCTCGCTTCGTTCGACTCCCAGCCGAGGTGGTCCGCTTACATAAAGCAAATCTTAGCGAATTATCCACATTAATCTAACCGATAATGACATGCAGATACATGACCAAAAATGAAATGGAATCGTGAACCCAGAAATTACACGGTTTCTACCTTTGTGTTATTTAGTGTTGTTTCAGGGTACTATGATTTTGCAGGGAGCAATATCCGGCATCCAAATTTTATAGCCCTCCATAGTAATTTAGTACCAGTACTGTTGTACTATACCTGGTTAGTGCTTCTCTTCTTTTCAAAAAGGAAGAAAATGATGTGCATTTCAAAAGGAAAGAAAGGAGCACGTTTTCACTGTTGATGGCGAATTTGAACCTGAACATGGCCGTCATGCCAATAATGGTGTCAGCAAACCTCGACGCTTTTGCATTTGCATCTCTATATCATAGTTTCAGCGAAGGTTTTTTAGTCCATCAGTGAAATTTTACTTGGCTGATATGGAAACATGATAGCCACATGTTTTAATAAAACTTAAAAAATTAAACTGAAATGAGTGAGTATAATACCGACGTATCGGGTAATAAATTTTACCGGTTAATCGGAAGAATTTGCATAGTTTCAGCTCCATTTGGAGTGATATAAAGTAGGTGAGCAAAGCTCTGGTTGTTCAATCATGGAAAACGACACCAACAAGACGCCAACATTCTAAAGAAGGTGGAAACGACTTGTCAAATCTTTATGTGATTTCGACTGGGAAAATAAAATACAAAATGACTTGTACAGTAGTCGCTTTGGTATGCAGTATGCATGATTGATGATTGATGATTTATGATTACATGATATTTAATAATGCATGATCTTCTTTTGGTCTGGATAATAATGCAGTATGAACTTCAATTTTTAGAGGTGAAAGCAACGTGAACCCTACTATAACCACGACCAATTTGTAATTGTGAGAATGTCTTCCCTAAAGAAATTAAAATTAAGCAGGCAATTAATCATGTTCAAACTTGAACTCATCATCTAATTTGGACTAATCGATCCTTCAAGCTTTGACCTTATAACAATCAATGGTGAGATTATAAACAAATTAGTCCTAGTCTAAGAGGACATCCGTACAGCCAAGTGCGGTCATCTATCATTTCTCCACATTCTGACATCGACGACGATCCTTCCACTGTCAGAATCAGAGGCTTCCGGAATGACTGGCATGAAAAAGGTTTAGGAGATTGGGATTGAAGCTATGTGCAGCAACTTCACTTAAAACTTAAAGACCGATCAAGGATGGTTGCAAACGTGTAGCCGGCGAGTCCACGAGCAAGAAAAAACTTAATATAAAGGTTTGTTGTCCATCTGACAAGAAGAAACAACGTTGTTGACGACCGAACGTGGAGAAATCAGAGACCTCCACACTTTAAGGTTGTGCGGACGTCCTCTTATATATATATATATATATATATATATATATATGAGGATACTTTTTTTGACATATATGAGGAATCCGGGTTTACACCAACTTTTTTATCATAAAATCACATCTCCACCGTTCAATATGTAGTTCTATATGAGTAGATCACTTATGTAAAATTTCATCCAAATTGGTAATCGTTAAAGGTGCTCAAAACTGCGAATTAAAATTTAAAACATGAACGGTTTATGTTTGACATATTTGATCCGTCAATTGATTTCAGGTAGTTCGAAGTCTTGACGATCACCAAATTAGATGAAATTTTGCAGAGATAATCTACATATATGCATCAAAATATTGAAGGGTAGAGTTGTTGATATGTGATCAAAAAGTTGGTGTAATCTTCAATTCCTCATATATATCAAAAATGGATCCCTTAGTGGAATGATCCTCATATATATATATATATATATATATATATATATATATATATATATATACACACACACACACACACACATACAAGGATTCTCATCTAAGAACGTTATTGCCTAAGCTTTGGTAAGGATTTCTTGAATTAGCCAACCTTTAGATCATATTTTCTCATCTTAACCGTTCTATTTCTAGATATATATGAGTAGAATATCTCTGTAAAATTTCAGCTAATTTGGTTATCGTTAAGACATTCAAAACTATGATTTCCAAAGAAGAACACGAACGGTTCATATTGAACAAATTCAGTTCGATCATTGTATTTATACGTTTTCGAAACCTTAACGATTACCAAATCAACTGAAATTTTTTGTATAGATTATCTATACATATATATATATATCTAGATTTTAAATGGTTAAGATGAGAAAATTTGATCAAAAGTGAGTCAAATTAAGGAAATTCGCACCAAACTCTTGGTAAGGACATCATTAACCAAGAAGATCTATATATATATAAGAACCAAATGGGTTCATAACAACCAACTTCAAACTCCAAATAACCAAACTAGAGTCATGACCTCTAAAAGAACGCACCTGAACTCATGAGGACGCAGAGAGACCCGCTCTGATACCATGTCAAAGCGCGAGCGACAAGCGTGGTCTGTGGATCATCCTTGTACCGATACTGTATCAACTTAACCACTTTTAAAGTGTTAGGTTTTAACCACAAAAGGTCTCGGTTCAATTATAAATGATTCACTCACATATATGTTATATTTTATTTGTCACTTTTCTGATATGAGATTTCTCATCTCCAAAAAATATCTAACACAAAAATGGAAGCGGCACAAATAATAAGCACTTAATTAGATTGAAACATTGTTTTTCCTCACTTAGCACCAGGCGGAGCGACATGAAGGAAAATGTCAAGTGCAGCAGCAGTTGCTTCCATCTCACTGGTCAGCCCTGAACTGGTTACTACATCCACCAATTTATTCAAGGTCCAAGAAGAAACATTTGATCCTCCTTGAATCTTTGTACTGTCACTGACGTCCCTTTCGGCCCTGATCTTTGTCCTAGATACCCCTCCTGCCTGTGCTTTCTTACTCTCTATAACCCAGTATGCTAATGCCTTCATAACGTCCTCCATAAACGGAGATCCTGAAATTGCCTAAAGAACATATTGATGGAGTATGGATTCTCCAATTCTATCAAAATAGGTGACCGCCTCAAATTTAGACGCTAAGATAAGAACTAACAGAGTCTTCAACAACCACAAAACACCCATTAACAACTGCAACGATACTTCGCGTGATGTAAGCCACGCTCTTAAGCTTTTGTAATCTTTCTGATTGAGCAATCAAATGTAATAGCACCCCCGTTCAAAACCAGAGTCCAAACCAGCTCAGCCAATCCCATCCTCCCAAGCAACTTTAAAACAGTCGTAATTAACGTGACAAAAGAAGCCACATTTCTCAGGGGCATTTCGTCGAACACCTTCAGTGGCATCGTTGACTAAACCTAGCTGTCACAATACAACCATGTTGGCAAGAATTCTGCGTAGGATATGAAGTGTTGGATCAATTGGGGGGGAGCGTAACCACATCGTCGAAAGTTCAGAAAAAATTCAGTTTGCAATGGATAGAAAAAAAAGTTGAGCATGTCTGTGTTTCAGCGGAAAAGGCCAGCGTCTCATTTTTTTAAGGATAATACTTGTTTGCACAAACATAAAAAATTAAAACAAAAATAAAAACTTCATTCAAAAATCTCTCCTCTCTTCTCTCCTCTCCGCTCTGATCTGGTCTCTTCTCTCTCCTCTCTACACCACTCCGATTTGGCCTCTTTCATCTCTCATCTCGACGAAACCTCAACCTTTAAAGCCTCGACTATGACACCATAACCTCGAAGACGAAGCCATTACCTCCAAATTCTGATTCAGATCAGATCTATACCTCGTCTTCTCCTCGACACCGATGTAAAGTCGACTCGTTGTCAACCCCGACAACTTCACCACCAACTGCCTCTATTAGTCACCGCAAGCGTGTAGGACTTTGTGGAGAGCCAAGTTCTCGCAGGATTTATCCTCCAGCAAGTTCGGCGGGTAGGAACTGAAGAAAATAAAGTGTGGTTGGTTTTGAGTAGGCAAGCAATGTAAAACTCTTTCCTAGTTTTAATTTTACGGCAATTTTTTAGGGTAGTAAATTTCTTGTCAAACATTCATTTATTTCATTCTCTAAATTCATTTTGTACAATTTTGGATACACTTCATTAGGGACGTAAAATATTTCTCAAAATTTATTGACCCCAATAAAACATGCATTACCTTTTATATATTCTTTGATGATGTGAGATTATATGGTTATTGTCATCTAGATAAAGTGCATAATTACCTTCTGGAACAGATTATTAATCGATCTATTTCACAACATTTATTTCCTCCAGTAAAAAGTTTATTCACCATGTATAAATTTCTTTGGGAATGTTCTGGTGAAGTTTCATTTATCTTGTCCTAGGATGAAAAATTTATTGATCCTAAGAAGAAGTTTACTACCCCCAGTAAACATTTTTCTCAACATTACTTCCCTCAATAAAACTTCAAGCAAGGTTCCAGTATGGTTCCGGAAAGGTTTGGTGACATTAAAAAATTTCGGCGAGATTCCGTTGACCATTTCCAGTGACCGGTAAGATTCCGGTAACTGACAACTGGAGACGGTGAGGTTCCGGCCAAGTCTTTTTTTCTCTAAACATGTTTAAAATGTGAGAGTAAAATAAGATTAAAATAATATAACTTCATTAGAGTTTTAATAAAGATTTGTTCAGTGCATATTTTTTTGAATCATTTAAAATTTTAAATGGGCTGATCGAAGACAAATTAGTATTAAATGAGCATTTTCACAGTTTTTTTGGTCTGATGGCTAGTGTCTGATTTTGGGTTAACTAAGAAAAAAAGAAAATGTTATGAAAAAAAATTGGCGGGGGAAACATATGGGAATTGGGCTTAAGCGGCTAGGCGGAGCCCGAGGGCGGCTCGACAGTACCTGAGTAATGGGCCTAGGGGGCTCGAGGGCCCTACTTTAAAAGAAAAAAAAGAAAGAAAATAAAGCTCCGTTTCCTTACATGCCGCTTCCAGAACTGCTCGATACTTTTTCGATCAGTTGAGTTGAGTGTATGGCTTCTTCGGCAAAAGCAACGGCAACGACGATCGAACACCTCCCAGAAGATGTTACGTTGCAAATCTTTTATTCTCTACCAGTGAAAGAAAATGAAAGAATTTGGACTATGGAGGAGGGTACGTATCTTCTTGGATGAACCAAGCTCGAGTACGTGCAATATAATTTGGTACGACTGTTTTGCTACATCATCATTTTTGCTGGACTTGGAGATAATTGAGAAAGCATGCCCCAAAACCAAAGCGATATCGCTTCTGCATAATACTAGTCCCGCCCATATTTTACTTGCTTTAATGTGGTACAAATCTAAGATTATCAGCATGATTCTGACTAAGCATTGTAAACAATTCTGTTATGAAGCTTCTTCAGACTGCGAGTGATGATGTCAAACGATGGTCTGATGGAAGCATCTCCATCCCATGAAAGGCAAATAAGCTCAATTAGCTCCCCAAGTTGGCCATCGTTGCCATCGGGAAGTCTTGGCCTCAGTTTACCCTCGATAACTTCCATTGCAATCTACAAAACAAGATTAAGTCCACGTGATTACCACAACAGACTGATCAGTATTTCCGGCAGGAATAGACAATTCTAAAGTTTTGTTCTGCACCTTCTAACTGAAGAGTGTAGTACTTAAAGGTGAGGCTTTTGTTTAACATCTAGTTTTGCTTGTGTTGTTTAAGTAGTACGTACCATAGTAGGACCGTAATCTGTCTCAATGTATGGATAATTTCCAGTTATAATCTCATTGAGTATAATCCCGAAGCTGTAGACATCACATTTCTCGTTATAAGGCTCGCACTGGAACACCTCTGGTGCCATGTACACATATGTTCCTGCAGGTTATTATAGAAGAGTTAACATACACAACCATAGGCTTAGCTAAGGTATATATGTTGATACCAACATGTATCAACTAATGCACAGTGTACGTATATATGTAAACGGATCATCTCCTTTACCTGTTTCCCCAGTTAGTGCCATCTCCTCATCACTCAAGAACCGAGCGTGACCGAAATCCGCAACTCTAATGTGACCAGCATCATCCAAGAAGATGTTGCTAGGCTTAAGATCACGATGAAGAACCTTAGGCTTTTGTTCATGTAGATACTGCATGGACTGAGCAATCTCCAGTGCCTTGGCCACCCTATCTGCTAATGGAGGAAGCTCGATCATCCTCTCTTTTTGCCTGTTTCCCGGGCCATGCAGCCACTCTTTCAATGTCGAGCTCAAGAACTCGGTCACCACCCAGGCATAGTGAGGAGGATCAAGGCACGCCCCCATTAGATGAAGCACAAACCGATGGCGCTGCCTGCATAACGTTTCGAGCTCTTGAACGAAAAATGAGACACCATTCTCATTGGATTCAAAGAAGTCAGGTTCTATGCATTTCACCGCGACATCAAGTCCATGCCATGTTGCTTTGTATATCTGCGCTGTGCTCCCCTGACCTATCTTCTCTTCAAATTCAATCTGCTCCGATTTTCATCATATAGATTATCATCAGACCATATGACATGTTATGTTGTCGCACTACGAGACTTGTAAATACATATTACAAAAACATTAGAGAACAATTACCTTGTCGCAATACGAGACAAGCAAATACATATTACAAAAACATAAGTAGAGAACAGTTACCTCATCTGGATGTATGTACCATCCATTTAACTTGGCTTGATCAATCAGAGCATCTAGATCAGAAGGTTGGTTGTGTTGGTGCTGGTGCTGGTGCAGAGTAGTTGGCAACTGAGGGCTGGGATAGCCATTGACATTGTTAACAAGGTCAGTTGGCAATTGAGGACTGACATAACCAGTGGCATTGTTAACAAGGCCCGCATGATCGTTGTGGAGAATAAGGTCCAAAAACCCATTTTCTTGGGCTACTTCTAGACAATACTTCAAATAATCTTGTGTTCTTTCCAATTTCTTTCTGTACATCAGCCGCAGCTCTCTCTCCTTTTCAAGTTTCTTTTCCTGTTCCGCCTAAGTTTAGGCCCAAGTCCAAAACCCAAATCAGAGACATTTAGTTTCAATCGAATTACTCTTTTATACTTCACCGATATTGTTAAGCTAGTTTGTGCGCTTAATCAATGCATGTAAGATGTTCGATGAAATGATTTAAAACTCAAAATAAAAACCTACCTGCTGTTCAAACTTGCTGGTAGTGCTCATCGAAACAACGTCGACCGACTCTCGACAACGACCGTGCGGCTCCACATCCGCCGTGTAATAGGTACGCTCAATCCTGGGCGTCTTTGGAGACGCCTTTTTCTTCTGAAATATTCCTTGAATTTTGTTCATTCTGTTCTGTTACCCTTTGCACCTGATTAATATGAAAAGAAGGGGAAGCTTAACAACGGTGTAACGGTGCTTATAAAGGCCCTCCCAACTTTTGTTGTTTCAGTGTTCATGCAAATGTGAAAGCCAAAATGGGCGGAGATTGTGAAGTGCCAACCCGGTACCATTGGTCATAAATTCATAATACTGCAGATGTAGTTATTTATGTGTTTGTTTTTGCTTAGCTTATCTGCCTGGGCGATTTAGTCTATGATTGGATCATGGGTATGGATACATCACCAGACTTAGGTAAAAGGGAGATGTTTACTAAAAGGGAAGGCTCAAGGGTTAAAAAATATGGACCACCGTACCATTACTATAAATTATGTGTCCCAATTTGCAAAAGGAAAAAATATTTACAATGAAGTTAGGTGTGGTTAAAAACACAATAATCAACATGCGTAAGATGTTGGAACTAATATGGACACAAACACATTCTCAGACATTAAGATCAAATCAGTGTTTTATGTTAATTGAACTACAAGAGGTATTAGACTTAAACTCATTTTTGTATAAGTGATCCGAGTTGTATATCAGTTGGATTTCTTGAAGGTTCATTGCATTAAACCTGTAATGCATGAGAGTTAGTATTGTGATAGGATTAGGCCTTGTACAGTTGTTAACATTGAGTTCATAAAGGATTTGGTTATGGGATTAAATCCGGCTGTGATCACTACATATACTGGAGGCCATGTCCCTGTGTTCTACACCGTTAAGCATCAAGAAGCATTCCCATTGTGCTTGCTATTTGGTTCAGAAACACAGAAGACATAGCTCTTCCATTCCAGCAATTCAGCAGCAGACTTAACAAGAAGAAGAACACTATGGTGGCTTCCAGCAGTAATGGGATTAAGGCTACATGGAGAAGCAATGAAGATATGTGACTGCAGTTTTGCATATTGTTCTTGGTTTATTTTTGTGTGTTTATGCCTTTGTAAATAGATCCAAAACTTAAGCTTAGATAATTATTCAGAATCTGTAAATCTTCTAACATAAGAAACAAACGGAAAAGTTTAATTCAAGAAAAGAAAGATTCAATGAGGTCCAGGTCCTGAGAAATAATCCAAGAGAAATATCTAGCTAGCTTTTGTGAATTGCTATACAAAGATATCTTTCATCATCAAAAGGAAACTACTTCTTAAGCTATATATTGTTGCACTACGACGTAACGAAGGGTAGCTAACACAGAGAATTAAGCAAAGTTTATAGTCTGAAGCTAGCTAGCAGAAAACCAACACGGTTGATTCATATATATCCTGTATCACTGTGTGAATCTATACCTCGATCAGCTTAGAATGATCACCGGCCTGTTGGAAATTTCATAAAACTTGATAAATGTGAAGTACGTGTTGGATGCAACAAAAAATGGTCCTGAGAGAATTAGACCTCTCACAGTCACAGCTCACTTTTGTACAAGAAAGGAAATGCTGCTAATCAATCTCCGGTGGGGAAAATCACCTCGGGATCGACAAATCAAAGACTTGGCTGCTCTGTGACTTGGTCTCTTTACTGTTTCTCTTTTTCTTTCCTTTAGTAGTAGACCAACACTGTCCGACTAAAAGCGGAAGCAAGAAAACCCTAGCTGCTGGCTAGCCACTCGATCCCTGTGAACGAACTGTGACTCTCTGTGAGTGAGTGGACCAATCAACTCTTATTGAGCTCAACCTCAGGGAGCAGCAGCAGCAGCAGCTGTGCTCAATCTGATTTGAAATCTCCTCCTCTTTTTCCCCCGATCACTTTCCACGCGGTTTAATTCTTATATACTTGTTCGTATATATCTTGAATAATACGTACAGAAAAGAATTAGGTTGGTGTATGCATACAGATAATATATAAACATCTGTGAATGATTAATCTGGTATGAAGAATTTGTATTATTAACCCATGCACTCTGGTACGTGATCTTGTTGCTTTCCCTACCAACAAGAAATATATATATATATATATATATATATATATATATATATATATATATATATATATATATATATATAACTTGTATTTGGTGATGAATTGGTTGAGTTTACTTGATGCTGCTGGGGGCACTGTAATGATGAATAATGTGGAAGGTGAAGCTAGCTAGATCCCCGTAATTCCATTATTCACTACTTCAATGAAGTACGGGGTTTAATTTGTTGGTCTATACTCTGTACAGTAGTTTATTTATAACAGCCAAAGTATATTTCTACATTTAACTATGTGCCCAGCTGGTGAGTTAGATTCCTTTTCGATCTGTTGGAATGGGGAGGGAATTATGAATGTACTGGAAGAACACAACAGCTCGCATTTTCTCCCATTTAAACTCCATGAATGCTAAATTGCCTGCAGGCAGGTTACTGACCTAGCTTCGAAACAAAGAATCAAAGCAAAAAAGGGCAACTGGGTACGTTGAAGCAGTGAAGGGAATATAATGGACATGATTAGGGAATGGGTACACAGCCCTACAGGCGTGAGATGCATGGTCCTGGAAAAATTTAACCTAGGCGCAGTGTTCTTTTCTCAATTCAATTCAATCAAATTTCCTGCTTCTACCATCCACGAACATTATTCTTCTCATCATTGCTGGCAAATGGCGATACTTCCCCCACCCTCACCCACTACTCTATAGAATCTAGCTATCTCAAATAAACCAAAGGCTAAAATAAGAGGGGAATGTTTCTAATTAACGCAAACTATACTTGATTGATCTTGTTATTTTTTTTTGATAAATTGCAACCTTAAGCAATATACTGATTATATGATGTCACACTGAAGGTATCATTTCTCTATTGAACGATTTAACCGCTTGACTCAAGATTTTCTCCCTCGAAAATTAAGAAACCCTAAAGTAGTTGTTTAACTGATTTTGTTGAATAAATTAGAAATCCACAGCCGCCTGAATCAAATGAGTAGAAGAGTTGAGTTTGAGGCTTGTTTTTTAGTTGTAAGTTAATCATATTAGATGGTGCTTATTTTTGACCAGATCAGCTATAGAAAGAGATTCTTCTTCTTCTTCTTCTTCTTCTTCTTCTTCTCATCACGTACGAATTAATCTTAATATAAATTATGAATTATTAAGTCTACTAACAATGAATAACTCACCATCTTGCATGCTTTTAGGGATTTGATTCCAATCTTGATGCTCTAATTTTGTTTAAGTTCGATCGTGTTCTTGTTAGTTTAGTCGCTTGAGCAATCATCGTGTAAGATTCGTTTCTAGCTAGTAACCACAATTTCACCAATTTTTTCATTCTTTTATAATGCAATATACAATTTGGTTACACGTCGACTTTCTAAGGCTCCGCTACAGAAGTGGGGTTGAGGGATATATGGGAGTATAGGCGAAGGGAGAGGGGCGTGAGTAGGATTACTCTTATGTTTAATAAAATTAATTTAATTTTTTATAAAATTACATAATATAATAATATAATGACTTTTTTAGTTAAATTTTACAATATTTTTAGGTCAATTAAATGCATAATATTGTTCTTTTACATTTGTTTGTTACAACTTTTATATAATATTTTCTAAATTTCTTTTAATTCAAAGGAATGACAAAATCTATTCTAAAAACAATGACAAAATCATAGTCAATATTCTCTATTTTAATCAATATAACAAGATAGTTTATTACGATCGGATGGTTTAAGAGGTAATATATCAAGGATAGTGCTTGACTGTTTGGACCTCTCTCTAGCAACGTCATACTTTAGTTTTTTGGTTATTTTTCGGTTTGATTGTTATCAAAAACATGTTTACGTTGAGTCTCTAGTTTTTAAGTTTATATAGTTTCTTTCAGTTAGACCCTTATGTAACTTCGTCTCCCTCTTCTTTTGATAGACTGATGTCAATTATAACTATTAAGTATTGACCCCGCTAAACGAAATTTCTAGCTACGCCACTGTAAGAGAGAATTTATGTTCATGCTTGAATGTAGAATAACACGACGAGTGATATGTTTCTATACCTCTTCAAAGCATTTCAATTCACACATATTACAGTTACATATAATAAAAAAACATATAAAATATAGCAAATTACTTTTTAGTTACTAACTAAATTTTTGTTTACAAATACCTATTTACTTAATTTCTTATATATACATGCAATTTATGAAAAATTTTAACATATTAAGACAACCTGATGTTATCATGTCGTATGTCATCAATAATTTTACCATAATACACTCAACCTCTTAAATGTTGAGTAACACAGTAGCACCTAATGTGATGCCGAGTAGCACATATATGACTAGTGAGTGCACAACAGCACCCGAGAGAGTTGCACAACACCAACACATAGTAGCAACACACATCACCACAGTTTAGTAGCATCACGCAATAAGATGAGATGTACAGTAGCTCAGTAGCCAATGTATAGTAGCACAATATCGGATGAGATGTACAATATCACAAATGCATAATATTGGATGTATAGTGACACAATAGCAAATACACAATAACAGGTGTAGTGTACCAGAAAAGGAAGGACACTGCATTCTTTGCATTGGGTTCCACCGTTCTCTCTTTGGCTCTTTCCACATTTTGAATGGAGGTTTGCCGTTTGAAGGATATTTTAAGCCATATGTAGGCTCCAAGATATGGGTGGTGGCGCCTCTTGGGTATGTCGTAAAAGGAGGATCTAATCGAAGCTCTGAGAAGCTTGTTTTTGGTTTGTGGAGCTTCATACATCTCAAATCGACCTCCTATGCTCCTATAAATCTATAGACGCCTCCTGTGGAATAGTTGGTGCGTTGTACTCTTTTCCCTTCGAACAAAGTTTAGTTTTCCACAGGGTTTTTGTTACTTGTCAAAGTTTTGATGAGGCAACACCGTAAGCACCATACCGGCATGAAACACGCGACACAAGGAGGAGTATTCTAGGATATTTGATATATATGTGTCTTGGTCCATGCCTTGTATACAGGCTTTATGTAGTAATCCATGTTGTAATAGAGTTTTACACATATCCATGTAATAGACCCATGTAATAGCCCAAGAGGCCCATGTATTTTCCTATATAAAGGGGCTTCATTCTATCAATAAGATAAGGAGAATTCATTCTCTCAATATGATTATACATCACGTTATCAGCACGTAGTTCTAAACCCCAAAAAGAGCAAGTAGGCCACCGAAAAGAGAAAAAAGGAAAATTTTGTTGGGTGCACGCCTGTGTACTGGCGTGCTCACCGCTGGGCACCAACGGGGACCACCGTGCACCACAGCTGCGCACCTTCAGGGCACCGCTGCGCACCTCCTATGCATCACTGCGCACCTCCTGGGCACCGCCGCCCACCCCCTGTGCACCAAGAAACCCTAAAATCTACCTCAGATTTCAAACGCAATTATCGACATAATAAAATCCGAATTGGGTTTCATCACCAACAGAGAAGTTGAAGATATCGCTCTTAGGATTCCAACGCCGCCAATCTCACCTCACAAACCGGCCGAAAGGCACCGAACCGGCCTCTGGAATCCCCAGACCGGCAGAAATGTTCAAGCAACCGATTCTAGCACTTTCTGAACTCCGATTTTCATGAAATTTGGAGAGTTATGCGCAAGGATGTTAGGATCCTTTAGTCAAAAGGCACCCCCAGAACCGGAGTAAAAGTGGATGAATCGGTCCTGCCAATGGCTGCAACACGCATAAGAATCATTTTTTCTTGAGAAAAACAGGTTGTATTCCTAATTTCTCTTTAAATCCTTCATATGGTTGATGTTTTTCAATGATTTTCTACTGTTTTATGACAATATTAACTAACCATATGATTTTCATGTGTTTCATGACCTCCACATGCGACAATTCACGATGGAATTACGCGAACGATCGCCGAACGCGCATGAACTTGAGCATGAAAGCATGGAGCAGCTTATATAAATGCAGTCTATTTAGCAGACTAGCAAGTAAGCTTTACTTTTTTTGAGTACTTTCAAAGTTCAATAACTTCGGGGAGGATAAAATCTGTTCCTCCCTTCTCCATCCTCATTCTATGCTTGGGACGTTTGTCTTTGCAGGTTATTATAGAAATCCTAAAACATATGTGCATTTTGGCTACTGGCACCACTAGCCCACATGTTGCTCGCTATGCGCTGCTGCCGAGCACTGTGCTCTGGCGCGTGCACAGCTGCTAAGAGCTGGGCCTTGACGCACGTGCGCTGCTGCCGAGTGATGTACTCTGGCGCGCACACCTACTGAATGTTGTGCTGCCGCGTGCACCTGCTGAGCACTGTTGCAAGGACCTGCCCCTGTGCGCGTGCACGCTGCTGCCAGGGCTTGCCCCTGTGCACTGCTGCCAGGCACTGTATGTGGACCTACCTAGGCGTTGTCGTGCGCTACTTTCGGGCACCTCATGTGCACACGTGCACTGCTGTCAGACACTATATGTGCACATGGCTACCAGTTGCCAAAGCCTTGCACACTAATTGTTTTTCACTGTCGAGCGCTGACTGCAGATTGCTATCGAGCACTAGCTATCGAGTGACAAGCACTAGTTGCCGTTCACCATGCACCGAAGATCTTTTTAGGTCCACGTTGTGAGGTATCCGACGTTGATTTATGTTATGCTATTAAGAGAGTTTGAAATTGGAGAATCATCTCATTCCTTGACCCGCGTTCTGTTTGATCAACGTTAGCACATTTCTCCGGGCAGAAGTCTCGTTGAGAACATGGTAAGAGAATCAGCTACCGGTGTAGGATGCCCAACGTCGAGCTACAGAGCACCACCACCAAGCTGTAGAGCACCGGCTACCCAGCTGTCAGCTGTTGAGCGCCTAATGCCCAGCTACAGAGGACCAGTGCTGCATAGCTGCTGAGTGCAAGTTTCCAACCACTGAGCACCCAGCTGCCGAGCATAACATAGATTTTGCTCGAAGATTTAGCCACTGCTTCCTACGCTGAAACTCCAACCCATAAAGCGAGATGACTACTCTCGACTCTCCATAGTTTGGTTTGTATGTATGAGCGAGAAAATTTGCCGCTCACTTACATATTGATCCTTGAATGCCGCTCTAAGTCTTGCATGGAGATTAGAAGCTGAGCAACATTGTTTTATGCTAAAGGCATGCAGCTATTGAGCGCTGCCTAGGAGCTACTGAGCGCTACACAAGCTGCCGGCATGGTTGCCGAGCCCATGTGCACTTGGCTGCCAGCTGCCGATAGTCATGCGCCTGTTGCCGCCTAACGTGCCTGTTGCTAACCCTGTATGCTACCTACTGCCTCTTGATTTTTTTTTGCTCTAATTGTGTGTCAGTTGCCGCCCATGTGTGTCAATTGCTTCATGTTGTTGAGGAATGCCACCACCTATGTGTCAGATGTCGATTAGTTATGTGTTTGTTGCTTTATGCTCTACACATGAACTATCGTGCACTGTGCATTAGGTGTTGAGCACTAAGCACCAGATGTTAGCACTGCACACAAGGAACCATGCACTGATCACCAATGGTTGTACACTTACATCAAAGACAAACACTAAGTGAGCTACATAGCACAGAACACTCGAGGAAGTGCACAGGTCACCTACTGCCGAGCACTGGACACCAGGGCTGAGCTCTGTGCAGCAGTTACCAAAGCTTTGTGCACCTCATGATGTGCACATGAGTCAAGCTGCCGAGCCCCCCCCCACTGCCCCATAACGTGTGCCATGGGCGCCAGCAGTTGTGTAGCCACCGAATGTTGCTGAGTGCTCGGTGCACCGGCATATGTGTGGCTCCTCATGCACTACCAAATGTTGCCAAGTGCTTATTGCAATGTCATATTTGTAGGTGCAATGTGTTGCCGAATGTTGCCAAGTGCCTAGTGCATTGGCATACGTGCAAACTGCAAATGCGGGCAACCAAAAACAAAAACAGTGAATCTGCCACTTTCTAAACAGCAACTTCTGAAGAGCTTTGTGAACAGATCCGGATGAACTAGAACGCAAACCATATATCACTGGAAAGCTACATTTGTCTAGTTTCTAACGGTTTTTGTGGTTTGTTCATATCCATTCTAACGAAGAAGTTATGACTATTTTAGTGAGCAAAGGTCAGGTTGCCAAGAATTCTGCAATGCACACAGTTGCCTTCGATTGTTGCCTTCGGTGTTTATGTCTCTTTCTCATGTATCTATCTTGCTTGATAGGTATGTTATGTGGAGAAATTGAGTGTATTGCAGACGGTGGGACTACCCACACAATCCTGAGCAAAAGAATGAATGCATACAAGAAACGTATAAAAGGGTGTACGGAACATCAAATGGATGCCTCTGACATTTGATGTCATGAAGAGCTCTTTGATTTTCTCCAAACGAAATGAGACCTCGATGAAATCGTTGGTTCGATAAGTGTATTCACACTAAGACATGATCATGCACAGCCTTATGAAGGCATGTCGATGTTCTTGGTTTAGTCTTCATCTAATAACAGATTTTTCATCATCGGATGACGTGGTTAACCTCGCAAAGTTTATCTACTTCCTTGATTTTGGAACCCCCATGTTTCTGTTACCAAATGTCATCCTTCATGGATGTTGAAAACTTGTAATGCCATATGTACGCTTTAATTTTGGGTCGAGGATAACTCATGCGATGCCACTTTAAAGTTGAAAGCTTCATCATGTCGAAATCTGCGACCACAGTAAGTTGGACCTACTGTATCGTAACTTCGTCAGAGTTTTCTAAATGGCTCCAGATGAACTAGAAGCCCTATTTTAAATCACTGGAAATCTACATGAGTCTAGTTTCCAGTGGTTTAAGCGGCTCGTTCATAGCTGTCCCGATGAAAGAGTTATGGTAGTTTAAATGCGTACAGGTCATAGCAGACTGTATCCTACTGTTCCTTAACTTCGTCAGAGCTCCCAGAACAACTCCGGATGAACTAGAATGCGAACTTTATATCATTGGAAAGCTATGTGAATCTAGTTTCCAATGATTCAAGCAGTTCATTCATATCCATCTAGACGAGAGAGTTATGTTCGTTTAAGTGAGTATGGGTCATACTACACGAAAACTGCATACTCTTCGCAGATTGTGAATCCTTTTGTGATTAAGTTTAATTGGATCTTCACCATCATTTATGACATGGTTGAATCAATTCTTGATGCCTTTGGCTCGATGATCCTAGTCACAAATGCCCTCCTTATGGTGAGAGAGAATGATTACCATGATTATGAACATTGAAGTGTGTTATGAACATACACACCAACGATTACCATGATGAGAATGATTGAGACTTTTGTGTATACTTCTCATGAGTGCCGATAGAGATCATCATGGAGAAGAGCATGAGTCCTAAGTTGTCACCAATAAGTATATTTGGGACAATTGACTCAGACAAGCTATGACATTTTGGTCATACTGGGAGAGATATGCGAGCCAGAATTGTTTGATATTCTTGGGCGTCCATTCCCCGATAACAACGAAATACGCCATGATTTTATGTTATGTTTGTGCGCTGACATGATGTTCTCGGCAGCCGCATAGTACTCATGTTTTCGTTGTGTAAGGCTTGTTCTTTAGCTAGGTAAGGTGAAAGATCCTCTTATGCTATGTCATAAAAGATATCATTCTTATTAAAAATCCAAAAAAGGATTTTGTAGACCGATACAACCAACGTATGGATACCGTATACGCTTTTATGGTGTTGGTTGAAGGGCTAACACACTGATCATGTGTTGCACCGTCGTCTACCACATGTTATTTATGTATCTATGGGCTCACTACCCATCCCTAAAGAGGGACATGCTGACATGTATAAATTCGTCCACGACTTACCATCATTGCATTGATGCACGATAGCTCGTAACTGTGTGCTAGGATTGACATGAAGTTGTAGTCCTTGAACTCAGCGGGATAGTAACGGATCTCCAAGCCTTGAGTTCCACAATGTGCAAATTAGACTGCCACAGTGTCCAATGATGATGTGTCGCATGAGATGAATATGTTCTAAGGTTGGTTATGAGTCATTTTATTGCTCTCCACCTTAAGCTCTTTGACAAACAATCTCCTTAACCGCTACACTGCGGATTGTCACTTTGAGACTGTATTCCCGCCTTTAGGGGGAGATACGAACACCAGTGTTCAAGTGGGAACGACGTGAATGTCGTGGTTGGTCACCACTAAGTCTCAACATGATCCCCATAGAACTATAGTGACGAGATCAATGCTGCATATGTCTGTAAGGAATGATGTCCTACCAAGAGGACATGGCTCGACCAACTTGAGGTGGTCTTGATGCCATAGCTCGGCCATATTGAGATGGTCTTGACGCCGTCACCTTGTGTGGTGATATGAGGGCCCCATAATGTGGCAACATGATGTCCTAGGTCTTATGGCTCCCTGAAGATTAGGTTGAGGCTCTTGGGTTCGATATACACTCACACTGAGAGAGAAACGAGCTTGGCACTACTGGTCCATTGATCAGTGATACTCACTCTGTCTCATGTTAGTCTGAATTGTGACTATCGTTGGGGGACACCTCAACGTCAAATTCCAATTCATAGAAAGAGATCTCTATAATGACTACAATAGTGTACATAAGGACGTGGGATGCTGAGTTTATCGAACCACACGTTTGTTGATATGTCGACAAAGTGTATTGACCTAAAATGGGAACATGCGACCCAGATAAAGGGATAGGTCCTTGGGCAGGTGTTGCCGACACCGCAAGAATAAACCCTATCAAGTAAACATTTGTGAGTTAGCGTAGTGAAAACAAGAGTCTCAGACTCCCTTATGACGTAAGGTTTCTTACAAACACGCACTGGGATCGACTACAATGAGATGTACTCTCGTAATGGATGTTATTGCACTGCACTACCTTGTCAGTTTGGTAGTTTTCTCAATAACTGTACATGCAGCCCTATGAATATGATCATAGTGACGTCTCTATGGGATCTGAGATATGTATGAAGATCTTAAATAAACTTCATAAGTCAAATCAAGTGGAGCTTGCGTTGGCTAAGTGTTTTGGACGCATAGTACATGACTCCTTGATTTCAGATGGGATATGATGAATAATGTCATTGCGTATTGATTCCGGATGATCACAGTATATGCTGGATATCCGATGTTGGAATGAAAAGTCTTGGGAAAGACACAATCTCGTATTGAAGTCGATAGATTGTGTATTGATGATGTATTTCCATCAATCGACTTAGGTCCTCTGAAGAAGAGTGGAACCTTTATATGCTCCCATGATTAGTCAAAGTCTTTATTCCAAGAGAGACTGATCTGTTTAATCAAAAGAAAGACTTGACCTCACCTTCATTCGTTATAAAGCTAAGTAGCTTTGCGCCCACGCAAATGTCAATGATATAGCAAAGGGCATCACTTGAATACTCTAGGAGTATCTGACATATTCAATCCCTATGGCATGAGAGAAAGGTTGTTGCCTATGTTAACGCTAGCCATGCATGAATCGAGATGCATAGGAAGCGAAATCCTGATCTAGGCACCGGTCAGTTTCGTGGCCGAGTTGCCGGATATATTGCACGCTGCCTGTGCGCGCTACCTGTGCGCTGCCAGGGCATTTCCTGTGCACTGTCTGAGCGTTGTCTGTGCACTGCTGCCAGACACTATACGTGTACCTGTGCACCCAGATGACGAGCGTTGTGCACCTGCTACTGAGCACTGTGCACCTAGCTGCCGAGCGCTGTGTACGCTGGTTGCCGAGCGCTGTGTACGCTGGTTGCCGAGGGCTGTGCATACAGTTGCTAAGCACTATGCATATAGCTGCTGGCACTGAATAATGTCACATTTGAGACATGTTAAAAGAGCATACAGATGTCAGGTTGTCAAAACAGCTCCGTGGTCACTAGGGATCCGGAAGCGCTCTATGATTGATCTTAAGATCAGGGGGAGATGCAGATTTGAAAGAAAGTCTAGCATATATATGTCATGATCAAATGTGAAGGGTGTGGTTGTTTGTGACAACCATGTTGCACTCTTTTTCCCTTAGTTACAGCTTTTTGTCTCATTAGGTTTTTGCTTGACAAGGTTTTTAACGAGGTAACATTGCATGCACCGCTAAAACCATTGATCCTCATTTGTGGTTGATCATAGCAGATTTGTTTAAGTCTTGGCTCACATCTACTCTTGAGAAACATGTTGGAATGCACCATTCATCAGGAAAATCCGATTGAAGTACACATCAGGGGGAGCATCACATGGCGAGTTCTCAATGGAGTTGTTGGTGCGTTTTACTCTTTTCCCTTCGACCAAGGTTTAGTTTTCCTACATGGTTTTTGTTACTTGGAAAAGTTTTGATGAGGCAACACCGTAAGCACCATACCGTCATGAAGACACGCGACACAAGAAGAAGTATTCTAGGATATTTGATATATATGTGTGTCTTGGTTCATGCCTTATATACGGGCTTTATGTAGTAATCCATGTTGTAATAGAGTTTTACACATATCCATGTAACAGACCCATATAATAGCCCAAGAGGCCCATGTATTTTCCTATATAAAGGGGCTTCATTCTATCAATAAGATAAGGAGAATTTATTCCCTCAATATGATTCTACATCAAATAGGACATTTTAGTTATTTTGTACTTGAATTCAGGTCAGACTTGTTATTGTTGGTTTTGAATCTGGGCTGGTGTCCTAATTTGTTTAAAAATTATAAAAAGTGGTTTTTTGTATTTTAAAATTTAGTTTGTTCCTTATATGTAATTCTTCTTATAAAATACTATACGTACTAAGCATAATTATACTTGCTCCTATACGTAAAGCTATGTGCATCGGTTGGATTTGGCAAAGTCCGGACTCCGGAACCGATCATCTTAAATTTATTATTTAGTAAGAATCTACGTATAAGGGTATTTCGTATTTTTATTTTTATTTTTAATTTAGGTTCAATTCATCAATTTTATTTTCATTTAGAGAACTCACAATTTTTAATTTAGTGTCAAATAGCCATCCGTCTATGGTATATGGAGAAAATTACAACTCAAAAGGATAGATATTTCATATATAGGGAATCACATGAAGCTAGAAATATACGCAAAACCAAAGCATACCATAGCACTATACTAGTGTATTTGAATATGTCTATGTTTTCTTGGTTGTTGGGATGGGGATATGCTGACGCAACATCCAAGTAAGGAGGGGCCAAAAATACCAATACGATATTACAAATTCCCAATTCCCATTTCTAAGAAAGAAAGAAAGAAGAGAACATAACAGAAAAGAAAAGAAAGCCAAATGCTTTATTGGACTTGCACTTTCTCTATTCCCATGGACGAAGATCTGCCTTTGCCTTTGCCATCACACCCTTCCAGCCTTCCTCTCCATTTCATGTGTTTCATTGCTTGCTTGCCATTACGATCTTCGAATCTTTTCCTCTTTCATTCCCCTTCTCTCTTTTTCTTTCTTTTTACCGTTCCTATCAAACTTCTCTGTCAGTGTGTCATTCTCAGTCTTTGATCATGATCAACAATCAAAACGCATCCCCATTCTGAAAGAAAAGAAAGATCAAACTCTCTGTTTGAACCCACTTTATTTTTGTCTATCCCTTTTTTCACATCCCCAAAATGAAACTATTTTCTTCCCGGCATCAACTACGAGAACATTAATAGCTAATGATTTTCTGAATCATCAACCAAAGCTGGAATTCAAAATGGGTGACACAAGAAATCAAGAATGTCTGTCATCAACTCCATTAATCAGTAGAACAAAATAGAAAACTGAAAGCTAAACAAACAACATTGTTCTGTACTTGGTATATGTTGTAACAACAAAAAGAAAACTACAATGCTGATCCTCAAAGCAACATTAGAAAATGGCACGATTCATACGATTGACACGAGTGGTTTCGTACACCGGAAGCTCTTCTAGGTACCTTTCTTTTCCGGCCACCGCAAGGTGATCGAGCTCGAAAAGTTCCGAGCTCGAACAGCTAGCAGCGTCATCCTCTATATCATCATCATGTTTGTCAAGGTCTCTACTGAATAAAGACTCATTCTTAGCTTGGTTGCGACGGTGGTCTTTCAGAAACTCCCTGGCTGCTTCTTCGGATTGCCTGCTTTTCTCCAACACTCGAAGCTTGACGATCTCTTCCTCTGTTCTTCTCGACTGAGATCGACCAATTTTCCATGCTGTAGGCACAGTTACAGGCATAAGATGTGCATCTTGTTCTTCGTACACGCATTTCTGGCTACAAGGTTGACGTTGTTCACCCATTACAACACTTACCGGGTAGAATTGGACCGATTTCTTAACCCCATTGCGCAGCCTATCTCTGGTGCTGGGTGAGTTTTTGCTTAGACATGACCTTGCAAATGATGAAGCAGAAGAACACGACGAGCCCTGCAACGAGTATATTCTCCTTTCGGTTTCTTCATACCCTGAAACTGATGATGAGCCCTTGACCTTCTTGACTTGCCCTGTTGTGAAGAGAGAGTTGAGGAAAGTCGCAACGCGACCGCCCGGAGAGATTGGCTGCTTCACCTTTTTCAGATTGTCGTAAAGCTTCAATGCTCTTGATTTGAAATTGATCGTGCTCTCTTCCACCCTCAAAGTACAATCTGGGATACGACTCTGAGTATGTTCATCATTCAAGCAAAAATCTCTCTGTGGAGGAAACAGAGCAGCACTCTGTTTCTTCCCTGTTTTAACCTTTTCCTCTGTTTTCACCGGCCGAGTCCGAATCGGCTTCGGCCAGAGAGTAGGAACAAAACAAGACGCTCTCTGCGACCGAGAGCCATACATGGACTCAGCGTCAGAAGACGAGAATCCGCACGAACTCGACTCAGAAGAGCATGAATTTGAACTAAAAAGCACACCATCATCTTGATCCCTCTCAAATTTCCTGCTCCTCCTTTCCGCCTCGGCCTTCTCGTTTGCCTTCTTCTCAATCCATTTCTCTATCAAACAAGCTCTGCGAATTGCCGCCATCTCCTCCTCCACAGCAGTATCTCTCCCGCTTTTGCTGTTTCTCCTCGGCAATGCCATCTTCTTCGTCTCGCCGTAAAACTTCACGTCCTCACCTCTCTTCTCGCTCTCGTCGATTGAGCGGTATATTTTATCCAAAAGACTTGAAGAGAAAGAAGGGCTATCCCATTTCGACATTGTTAACAATGAGAGTGATAAAACAAGGAACAAGAGTGAGAAAACAAAGGAACAAGGTTCTGGGTGAAAGTGAGAAACATCAATCGATGGTTTTGTCTAGTGTAGACAGAAATTAGAGAGAAACAGAGAGCAATTGAGAGCAGAAGAGGCACGCCTTGAAGATGAAGAGCAATTGGGAACAGGGCAAGTGTGGCTTTATACTGTAATCTTCTCACGCGCGCGTGCACGTTGCCTACCTCCCTCCTACCAAATCGGAGCCAATACCAGTTTGGAAGTTCCTGACGTGGCGGTAGACTTCGCCTTTACTGCCCTTGCGACGCGGGTAAATTACGATATGTCCTTCCAATTTAAAATTTTGAAGCAAAGAGGACAAGGGCAGCGTTACGGTTTGACGCGAGTAGTTATTGGCGGTCCACGTTTTCTTTGCCTGTTAGGTTAATATTGGGATTTTTTTGTAGAATTATATAGTGAATAATATTTAAGACAAAAAATCATCAATGATCAATGACTTTTGACATATTTGACATTTTATTCATTGACATTTTAAAAAATCAAATGATTGGGTTTTTGTCACTTTATACACTGTCTGTCACTTAACTCACTCCGTTTATT
Source organism: Comarum palustre (assembly GCA_951800085.1). Classification (NCBI taxonomy): domain Eukaryota; kingdom Viridiplantae; phylum Streptophyta; class Magnoliopsida; order Rosales; family Rosaceae; genus Comarum; species Comarum palustre. The sequence goes on from OX637589.1 coordinate 15,145,391, forward strand.
TAAGGTTGGGTTTTTGTTAACAAAATTGATGTTAAGTTTCACACATGATTGATGACTAATATAAACATATAACATGTATGTATTTCATCTATTATCTTTGTTAACTTTTAAACTTCAACAAAAAAATTGGGTTTATATGACAGTTTATTATCATGTAGTTTGTGATCTCTTTTTTGTCTACTTGTTTCCAGCATCTTTTATTGTCATATATATAGATTATAACTTCATGACAATAGCACATATATGAAGAAAAAACTTAATTAGTTAGGAAAATTAGTTGGAATTCTCTCTCCTGCAAAGCTCTAAAGGCCCAACCGTTAACCATGGCGTCATGAACGACGACAATCTAACATAAACCCAAGCTGTCGTGGGATGATACACCAACGAACACTGGCCAATTTTCTCTGATCGGGTTACGACCTTCATAACCAGCTATATTTGGTTTCGAAGAATTATGGAAAAAAAATATAGCAATAACACTAGCAGTAACAGATTCCTATTGGTAGTAGGGGCAGTAACACATTTCTTGTTAGGTAGTAGCAGATTTTGAAGTCAGAATCCAAGACATTAGCAACGACGGACATCCAAATCGGTAGTAGCAGTGAATTTGTAGCGAGGGTAGTTTAGTAAAATATGTAGTGACAAATGACATGTGCACATCAATTTGTCTTAATTTGTTAAGTTTTGTCCTTAGATGTGTAAGAGAATGTGTAAAAGATGTATTTGTAAACTAAAATTTGATTAATAACTTTTTGTTTTTGTTTTAGTACTGAAATGTTTAATTCGAAGAGAAATTAGGTCTTAGTGCATGTCTAAATGGGTGATTGAAATTTGATTGTTGTGATTAAATTTGGTGGTTGAATGTGTTCCAAAATTGAAGCTACTAGTTAATGAAGATTTGATTTAGATTACTCCTCAAGGTATTAATTTGTGTTTCCTAATTTAAAGTTTTATGGTGATGGGTACGGTAGGATTGGTAGCACAATAAAAAAGGGATTGTAGTTAGATGGGGAGCACAATAAAAAAGGGATTGTAGTTAGATGGGGAAGGTGCGTTTTATTTAGGTTTAAAGTTCATATTGAGTTGGCATGGCCATGATTGATGATGGTTAGCTACAAGATAGAGATGTTTTTATTTAACCCATTAATTGGTTTTAATTTGGTTTTGTTTGTGCATTGCTCTTGGCAGTAATGGTCTTTATAAGACATACATTGTATACTTTTTTCTTTCTCAATTGGTAGGTTACATTTTGATGATTTTTTTGACATTTCTTCTGTCTGTTAAGAAGTTTTGAGTATGTTTGTTTTTCTGTTGATGAAAACGGTATTTTTTATTTCTTTGACGCCTTATGAGAATAGTACGTCATCAAGAACATGCAAGACAAAACAAACTAATGATTGAAATATTGGACAAATAAAATTCTAATACAAATCCAAAAGAAATGAAGGCAATTGCTCAAGATCCATAGAAGGAGAGTGAGACCTAATGCATCACACTGTAAAATTTCATTATATATTTTGTTCTTTTAAATTTTGAAATGTGAAGTTCTGACACCAATTAAAAAAAGGAAACAGGTCAGATCGACGAAAAGCGAAATCAAGTGGATGAAAAAAGGCAAGCCTCTGAGCCATGGGAAATTGGGTTTCACCATGGTTGGTAAATGGAAGGAGCCTTAAAATTTTGCCTTTAATCATGGAAATTTATGCTTTAAATTTGATAAACAGCTATATGCAGTGGCCAAGTTAGAAATTTCATTTAGGAATGTTAATAGTAAGAACATAATTAGCTATTACATTGGTGAAAAAATCGATTAAGAACATAATTACTCATTAAATTTTGAATATTTGTCTTGTTTGATAGTTAAGCTACATAATTTGACTGATTATGAACAATATCGATTGTGAATTCTGTTTGTGCATTTGTTGATACGATAATATCTATGCGTATTATGTATGTATGTATTGGGATAGAGACAATGAACATAGAGTTTATAGTAGTTCACCCCGTCATCTATAGGAAAAAGACTATATCCACTTAATATGTATTATGAGTTGAGGCGTCTTGACATCACCTTAAAGTATTATAAGTAATAGTAATGATGACAGGACCCACCCCGGGTTAAACCCTTTTAACCCGAAGTAAATCCTGCGGGGACCACCTCAAGGGAACTTCTTACCGAAACCCCCCTTGAAATGGCCAACCCTTCCTACAAAACTAACTAAACCGGGTTAGTCAGAGCAGTCTACAGAGATGATTACCCCAAAGAATTTCGAGCAGCAACGGAATGATCGACTATGCCTCGACTCTCGTACGCGCTCGACCTCCTCTCAAGAACCCTGCATCACTGGGCATTTAAAAACGAAAGGCCCAGGGGAGAAACATTTAAAAACTGTTAGAGTGAGTGGACGAAAATCAAATATAAAAACTCAATTTCCTGTAATGCTCTCCCAAAAGTATATCAATTTAAAAATCATTTATGCATGCCCACAATTACTAAATTTCCGCATATGCATGATAAGATAAACCAGCAAGGAATATGGGAAGAGAAATGTTCACCAAACATAATAAGTCTGACCTCTCAGACTAGGGTCGGAGCTAAGAGCTCTAGTAGCGCCCTCACGCTACGATATGCTAGCTAAATAAAATAATACGGTCAACCCTTATAATATCAACCTGACCTCTCAGGCTTGTCTGTCCATTCAGACCAGGGTCGGAGCTAAGAGCTCTAGAATATGTGATAACGGTCAACCCTTATAATATCAACCTGACCTCTCAGGCTTGTCTGTCCACTCAGACCAGGGTCGGAGCTAAGAGCTCTAAATAAAGTGATACGGTCAACCCTCATAGTGCACTACGTAGTTTGCCTGACCTCTCAGGCTAGGGTCGGAGCTAAGAGCTCTGGTAGCGCCCTCACGCTACTCTAGCTAGCATATTTATTGGTCAACCCTTAAAATAAACATTCATAACAATACATTAAACAAATTCTCTTCCCAAAACAATTAATTAAAACAATTCCTTGTCATATATGCATAAAACTAATTTCCAACGAAGTCTCGGGTTCAATTCCATTCGAAGGACGGCCCTCACCGTCTATAACCATTTTCAGAAGAGATAGAAAATTGAGTAATAATGTAAATACGTTCAAGAACCCGAGAAGGATATAATTTTCGGAAACAATCATAAACACCATGCAATTAACTCAATAATTAAGGCATGCATTTATTTAAAATAATATGTCCACTCACAGTACTATTGCGACATTTCCGCTCGGAAAGCTCCTCGAGCGAAACCCTCGAACTACCCGCGTAGTCGAGCCCGTCTCACGTCCGACCAGAGACTGTACAACAAATCATCACATTAGTCATACCACAGTTGACTTGGTCTTTTCCTAGTTTGACCAGGAAATCCTATTTGACCCACACGTTGACCAAGTTCCTTTCTTAAAGCACTTTAACCTTTAAAACTTTCTTTCCCGGTTATCGACTCTTAACTCAATTTACCGGAAGTCCGACTCAGCTTCCGAACTTTCATTTATTACTTTAATATTAATTCGTTGAATTACTATGGACACCCAACGTGTCACATTACTCAGTACATTTAACCTTGAGTCGATTTACCGATTTGACCTTTCCTCATAAATTCCAGTTATCAATTTCCGATAACAATTTAACATTTTACCAAATTAACCAACTAGTGTCCAACTTCATTGAACTTCAACCCTTTAACCATTTTTCTGAAAATGCAACTTCCCCAAAGTGAAAGCTTTCCTTTAATGGAAACTTTCCCAAAATGGAAAGTTTCCCAAATTAATAGGTTTCCAAACTTAGAAGGTTTCCCAAAATGGAAACTTCCTAATTACGTCCAATTAACCGTAATTAATCCAATTCTTTAATTTACGGAAACTATACGACAATTAGGTTATTGAAAGAATCAACTCCTACCTCTTCGGCATTCAGCCGGTTTTACCGTATCACCGGAATCTTCGTCGGATTCCGGTGACTTGCCGGAATTTCGCCAGAATTTCCCCGTTTCGCGATCACCAAGTTCTCGACCACATGTAACAAACACACAACAACATCAGCACAATCTCAAGCATCAACAGAACCAAACCACAAAAAATGAAGAATTCCACAGTTCAAAGAGGGAATAAACCTCACCCTCTGCTTCTGTGTTTCCAATTCGAACCAACACTGACCTAGCAGCTCCTCTGCTGTCCACCACCTCCAAGACCACCCCCAGCAGCTCCTCCAGCTCCAACCAACACCACTACCTCGCTGCTTCCGCTGCCAAGCACAGCAGCTTCTCACGGTGGTCCTCTGCCAAAACTCAGCTCCTCCAAACATTAATCAAACTCAATTCCACTGATATGGAGGAGTAAAACACGAAGAGTTGATTGTCTTTTATACCTCAGTCGTGTCCGCCGGTTACCAAAACATCACGAATTCGCCTGCAGACGCAGAACCATCTTCTGACCTCCCTTCCTCTGTCACCATAGCTCCTCTCTTGAAACTGAGGCCATAGGGAGGTTGTGGACGGCGAGGCGAAGCTGCCACCACCACTCGCGCCCTCTGTCGTGACCAATTTCCGAAAACTCGATCGGAGCACAGTCGAGCTCCTCGTCAGCCAATCCTCTCCCACAACAGGTATTTGAAGAAATTGGTAAGGGGGTTTTGATGAGAATGAGAAGAGGAAGAGATGGGTGGTTGTCCGCCGGCGAACGGTGGCCGGAATCGCCGGCGTCGAGCAGGGATTACCGACGCAGGAGGAGAGCTCGGGGAGCTCGGTTTGACTGATTTGGGGAGGTTTGACTCGGTCAAACCTCTCTTCTCTATTTATAGGAAAATCAACGGTTGAGATTCAATCTTGAAATGATCCAACGGTTCAGATTTAAGATGGGTAAGAAGTAAATGATAGAATGGTAAAAATTATTTACCGGAATAGAATTTGGAAATTACCATACACTTCATAAATTCACAGAAATTAGCCAGAAGCTCCGAAAAATATTCCGAAAATACCGGGAGACTCGTGTCGACACGTACTACAACATCGAGTCATCACTTCAGGTATTTGGAGAACTTAGTAAAACTCGAGAATTAACTCGAGCGATAACTTAACGAATTACCGATCGCAATTAAAAATCCTCGGTAACTCGTGAATCTCTGTGAAAAGTAACTTTTATTAACTTCAAAAGATTCGGGGTGTGACAATTCTCCCCACCTTATAAAAATTTCGTCCTCGAAATTTCTATACTCGAAATCCAACACTGTGGGGAATAGTACCACTTAAAATACTAATATTGCTCTCCAATGTCTACTAAACACAACCACAAGTGACGTCGTTACAAAACTGCTAATACTCATTCCGATCCCATCACCCCCCGCTTATCGCGGGTAAAAATTCCTTCAAAGATACTCGTATTCTTTCGTGGAACCTTAAATATCAACTCAACACATTCCCTCTGCAGGAAATGACTACCACGCCTGAGGGGTAAGGTCCGATGTCACTAATGGATTTAAATCCTCTGGTAACACAATACAACGTGGGGTCAAAACCCATGACGACCTGCCCACGAGAAAATCATAACGACTTGTGTTACACGAACCATCACCTCATTTGAACCAGGCTTCCTGATCTGGTTTACGCTTTCTAGAAACCATTCTGTCAAGTTGTCCTGTTGTAGAGTAATTGTCTTCCCTTACTCTATCATTACTCAAACCACTGACACACACAGGACACGAACTACCATGAATTCTTTTGCGTAAATCCAAAACCATAGCCTTTAAATCAGGGAGATACAAGTCTCCAGACATCGAGATCCCACAATACTTACTCCCCGCATGATGACAAATTGTCAGGCTACACACTGCTCACGTGACTATTCTGACAACAACAAATCCGGACCCTTTTTACTCACAAGCCAAGCATATAAACGCTAACTCAATTATCACCTCGTGGAACTACAGCGTACTTTACCACTGGTAACACATCTCCGTACTACTCATAGGTGAGGTGCCACTGACCACCCTATCTCTTACCTTAGCCTGGAATGACGCATAGTGCAGAACTTGCACTTCAACCATAACTGTGCGTCTATTAAACAATATCTGCATCACAATCTGGGATAAACTTACCATTAAATGACTCCCAGAGCCTTACCCGCTCAACATGGTTATTCCATTCCCAGATGCCTCCATTACCACTTCGTCCGTATTAACTGACAACTTGGGCATTTAACCAGATCGGACATCTACATAAAATTCAGTGCCACTGGTGCACACCCAAAGGAACCCTTGATCAAGCATCGGGAAATTAATTCCGCCCGAACTTAGCCATATTGATCACCGAGCATCCAGTTATCAAGGCATAATTTATCAAATGTCATCACCGCACTGGGTGAGTGAACATCACAGTGTCCACTCGTACAACTAGACAGTTTCTAACACACCTGTCCCCCACGCTCTACAAGTACACCATCCACCGCAACCTTTATTCGGTAAGATTCAAAATTCTCAATCGCTTACCACTCTAGATCTTAAACCACAAGATCCACTGCCACACGTTAACATCCTCTCAGATCATACTTAATCTGGACGTGGCATAATCACTCCACGGTTTCCGATGGAGTGTTGCACAACTTAGCAACATACTTTACTACTCTTGTAACAGTTTGGTTTCCAAAACCTTGACTCGTAACACCTTTGAGTCATCAAAGAAACTCTTTCCTCAGTTTCACTGCATTTCATACTCGCCGAAATGTTGACAATTTCGCAAGTCACCTCCAATGATCTTTCTTGCTACCACTTTACACTCGTGGCGCCAAGAACTGTCGTTAGGTCAATCATTCCTAACAAGTAGGGTCACTACTCAAATGACCAATGACCATAGCAATGCCTATAATAGTTTAATCCTCTCAGGATTTCTTTAAATTATCCTCAATAATAGATCTCCCAGACCTTAATCCTTATTCCCCATATCAAGATTGAGGATATTTCCTGTCACTGCAGTGAAGGTAGCTTATGAACCCTAAATACGACTAAGTACACTTCCGGTTACAATACTAGATTAGACCACAGCCAGTGAGTGCACAAATTCCCATGCCATCAAGCTCAGTTAATCGTCCTCGAAGAAACCAAGTGTCATAACGGACGACTGGGACTGCAGGTTCAAGATTGGGCAACTACAAACATTCTTGCTCAAATTAATGACCCAGTAAACCTTGCCTCACTGCTGTCCCTTCACCATTTCCGTGCATCTAACTCAACATGCACTCCGCCACCTACTAACGACATGTAATAATCTCGCTAACCATCATAAAAGTCGGAGCCACTAACAATAACCCACTTCCGACATATACTTAAATGGTTAGGCCATCTTCTGGTCGTTTTGTACAGAAACTACTGACAAACGTCTTTAATCTCCGTTCTCAAATTATGGGACTCTCACAATACATTCTTGATATGATGTCATCATCAGCATTCGTCACTTACCTGGTGTCATTTTGACCACTCACAGCTGTACAAAAATAATTATGCATTACCAGTATGTGCTACCCAAATTCCAATTTACCACCTCCCTACAAAGGTGGGTACACGTGCTAGGTGGGGTATACCCATGTACATCTTCAGCCGTCAAACAGTGCCGTTTGCACAACTACCGGTTCCTACACCACAATAATACCAAGTCCATCAAGGCTCGTATCACTATCTCCGGCTTGTTGCCACTTCCAACATGTTCCTTAAAATTCCGAAACCACTTACCTTTAATTCCCACTAGTAACGCTTTCTCGATCTAAAAATCGATCTCTAACACAGCCAACCTGGAGACTCCTCCACAGGTGTACCAATTAAAATACTTTGACCACAGGTGGATAACTCACCTTATGGTCGACATGAGTCCCAAGATCTGGTGACACGATTCAATTTCTGTTTCCACGAAACATAGTCCAACGACCATTGTCACCAACAATTCAAAACACGATTGGACTCCCTAACAAATCAAATCTTTCTAGTACCCCAATCGTGGGTGGCTGGAGCGAAGAGATTCTAGTCGTAGCTGACGACAACAATGTCAGCACCAAAGGTGACCCAAGTCATTAGTTTCAGTGGATGTCCCATAAAGCATCGAGGGACCAAACCAGCCTGTACTTCCTTAACATTTCAGCAGTGTCACTTCATGGACTCGTGACCCGAAACAAATCCATTGATCCCAAAATGACTACACTCATTTTCCCTGAGTCATTCCACTGTCATAAGTCCGTTGGTTTCTCCAAAACCACACTAATGACGAACCTCAACAAAATCGTGGCAATCGTCAAATCTTAATATTCATCCTCTCAGAATAATCGCGCTAGGCGACTTCAGCTCCTTTTTCCATCACAGGATGCAACATCTTCTAGTAACTCGTACGGCTCTTCACTGCTAAGAGCCCCATAACACGAACACCCAAGCCTTATCTTAGGCTTCTACAGCATCCCTGTCAACGACCATGACAGCCTCCCAGGCGTGAGTTAATCGTTTCACCACCGAGTACTCACACGTAAAGCTCAAACGTTAAACAACGTGAGTTTACAGCTCGATCCCCAACTCAAATCTCATAAATCAATGGGGAATACAAAAACATAAATACGTAACGAGCTTACCTTGTTCCTTACAGGAACTCTCTATGAGGTCGCGCGTACTGAGGCATAGTCTTGAAGATTCGATCGTTTATAGGACCACTCGGTCCATATCTCAATCAGGAAGTACTAACTCATATCCTCAATAAACACTAAGCGTCCAAGCATAAAATGCCGATGGATCCGCCGCGGTCGGACCATCACTCTATAGACACTAAGTGATACTAAGTATATGAGGTAGTAACAGGAAACGATAACCTGATGCTCTGATACCATTGACAGGACCCACCCCGGGTTAAACCCTTTTAACCCGAAGTAAATCCTGCGGGGACCACCTCAAGGGAACTTCTTACCGAAACCCCCCTTGAAATGGCCAACCCTTCCTACAAAACTAACTAAACCGGGTTAGTCAGAGCAGTCTACAGAGATGATTACCCCAAAGAATTTCGAGCAGCAACGGAATGATCGACTATGCCTCGACTCTCGTACGCGCTCGACCTCCTCTCAAGAACCCTGCATCACTGGGCATTTAAAAACGAAAGGCCCAGGGGAGAAACATTTAAAAACTGTTAGAGTGAGTGGACGAAAATCAAATATAAAAACTCAATTTCCTGTAATGCTCTCCCAAAAGTATATCAATTTAAAAATCATTTATGCATGCCCACAATTACTAAATTTCCGCATATGCATGATAAGATAAACCAGCAAGGAATATGGGAAGAGAAATGTTCACCAAACATAATAAGTCTGACCTCTCAGACTAGGGTCGGAGCTAAGAGCTCTAGTAGCGCCCTCACGCTACGATATGCTAGCTAAATAAAATAATACGGTCAACCCTTATAATATCAACCTGACCTCTCAGGCTTGTCTGTCCACTCAGACCAGGGTCGGAGCTAAGAGCTCTAGAATATGTGATAACGGTCAACCCTTATAATATCAACCTGACCTCTCAGGCTTGTCTGTCCACTCAGACCAGGGTCGGAGCTAAGAGCTCTAAATAAAGTGATACGGTCAACCCTCATAGTGCACTACGTAGTTTGCCTGACCTCTCAGGCTAGGGTCGGAGCTAAGAGCTCTGGTAGCGCCCTCACGCTACTCTAGCTAGCATATTTATTGGTCAACCCTTAAAATAAACATTCATAACAATACATTAAACAAATTCTCTTCCCAAAACAATTAATTAAAACAATTCCTTGTCATATATGCATAAAACTAATTTCCAACGAAGTCTCGGGTTCAATTCCATTCGAAGGACGGCCCTCACCGTCTATAACCATTTTCAGAAGAGATAGAAAATTGAGTAATAATGTAAATACGTTCAAGAACCCGAGAAGGATATAATTTTCGGAAACAATCATAAACACCATGCAATTAACTCAATAATTAAGGCATGCATTTATTTAAAATAATATGTCCACTCACAGTACTATTGCGACATTTCCGCTCGGAAAGCTCCTCGAGCGAAACCCTCGAACTACCCGCGTAGTCGAGCCCGTCTCACGTCCGACCAGAGACTGTACAACAAATCATCACATTAGTCATACCACAGTTGACTTGGTCTTTTCCTAGTTTGACCAGGAAATCCTATTTGACCCACACGTTGACCAAGTTCCTTTCTTAAAGCACTTTAACCTTTAAAACTTTCTTTCCCGGTTATCGACTCTTAACTCAATTTACCGGAAGTCCGACTCAGCTTCCGAACTTTCATTTATTACTTTAATATTAATTCGTTGAATTACTATGGACACCCAACGTGTCACATTACTCAGTACATTTAACCTTGAGTCGATTTACCGATTTGACCTTTCCTCATAAATTCCAGTTATCAATTTCCGATAACAATTTAACATTTTACCAAATTAACCAACTAGTGTCCAACTTCATTGAACTTCAACCCTTTAACCATTTTTCTGAAAATGCAACTTCCCCAAAGTGAAAGCTTTCCTTTAATGGAAACTTTCCCAAAATGGAAAGTTTCCCAAATTAATAGGTTTCCAAACTTAGAAGGTTTCCCAAAATGGAAACTTCCTAATTACGTCCAATTAACCGTAATTAATCCAATTCTTTAATTTACGGAAACTATACGACAATTAGGTTATTGAAAGAATCAACTCCTACCTCTTCGGCATTCAGCCGGTTTTACCGTATCACCGGAATCTTCGTCGGATTCCGGTGACTTGCCGGAATTTCGCCAGAGTTTCCCCGTTTCGCGATCACCAAGTTCTCGACCACATGTAACAAACACACAACAACATCAGCACAATCTCAAGCATCAACAGAACCAAACCACAAAAAATGAAGAATTCCACAGTTCAAAGAGGGAATAAACCTCACCCTCTGCTTCTGTGTTTCCAATTCGAACCAACACTGACCTAGCAGCTCCTCTGCTGTCCACCACCTCCAAGACCACCCCCAGCAGCTCCTCCAGCTCCAACCAACACCACTACCTCGCTGCTTCCGCTGCCAAGCACAGCAGCTTCTCACGGTGGTCCTCTGCCAAAACTCAGCTCCTCCAAACATTAATCAAACTCAATTCCACTGATATGGAGGAGTAAAACACGAAGAGTTGATTGTCTTTTATACCTCAGTCGTGTCCGCCGGTTACCAAAACATCACGAATTCGCCTGCAGACGCAGAACCATCTTCTGACCTCCCTTCCTCTGTCACCATAGCTCCTCTCTTGAAACTGAGGCCATAGGGAGGTTGTGGACGGCGAGGCGAAGCTGCCACCACCACTCGCGCCCTCTGTCGTGACCAATTTCCGAAAACTCGATCGGAGCACAGTCGAGCTCCTCGTCAGCCAATCCTCTCCCACAACAGGTATTTGAAGAAATTGGTAAGGGGGTTTTGATGAGAATGAGAAGAGGAAGAGATGGGTGGTTGTCCGCTGGCGAACGGTGGCCGGAATCGCCGGCGTCGAGCAGGGATTACCGACGCAGGAGGAGAGCTCGGGGAGCTCGGTTTGACTGATTTGGGGAGGTTTGACTCGGTCAAACCTCTCTTCTCTATTTATAGGAAAATCAACGGTTGAGATTCAATCTTGAAATGATCCAACGGTTCAGATTTAAGATGGGTAAGAAGTAAATGATAGAATGGTAAAAATTATTTACCGGAATAGAATTTGGAAATTACCATACACTTCATAAATTCACAGAAATTAGCCAGAAGCTCCGAAAAATATTCCGAAAATACCGGGAGACTCGTGTCGACACGTACTACAACATCGAGTCATCACTTCAGGTATTTGGAGAACTTAGTAAAACTCGAGAATTAACTCGAGCGATAACTTAACGAATTACCGATCGCAATTAAAAATCCTCGGTAACTCGTGAATCTCTGTGAAAAGTAACTTTTATTAACTTCAAAAGATTTGGGGTGTGACAAATGATGTTGTTAGTGTGTAGAGTAAGGGGAAAAGTCTCATTTTATAGGAGAAGAAGACTCCTTCCTTTACATGGTTTCTAATATGGGACAAGAGTCATAGTAGTGTTCCGTGATGAGGCTGGCAATGTAACTTTCTGATGTCAGATCGGTAACTTCTGAGTGTCGTTGTATAACATGTATGACAGACTTCGTGATGCATGTCGTGATTAAGTCTCGTCATAGTTTGTGGGCTCACATAAAGGATGTCACTTATGTTTGGAGGAGTAGGCACACTAGTGTCTACCCCAACAAATTCTTCTATATTAAGAGAAATTGAAAAAGCAATGTATAAAGAGATAATTATGCATCTAACTGATGACATATGAAGCCAAAGAAGTATTGTTTTTATTACGTACATAGGAGGGTCATTAAAGTATTAAATCATTTAAAAAAACTTTTTTATTAAATAAATCACACACCCTACATATGTCGTGAGGTTTGAACATGCGACCTCAAAGTACCAGTTAAACTCATTAAATCATTTGTATATAGGAATGATTCAGTCATTAAACAACTACATTACAAATTTGAGAAGGGTCATGCAACCCCCTATGCTCTCTACGCCCATGGCTCTATGGAGCCTTTGATGACGTTAATTTAAACAATAAATGCCCGTTTGATACTAATTCTAAGAGAATAAAGACTATTCCAATGAAAATCATTTGTCAATGCCCATTTACACAAATCTTAATCAAAAGACTACAATGTCCTTCATTAAATATCAACGCTAAACTCTTCTCTTTATCTCTCTTAACCCGATCAGGCCTCCCTCTCTCCTTCTGAGTTTTCAATATCATCGATCTCTCTCTCTCTCTCTCTCATCCTCATCTCGACCTGAAGCCTGCTAACGTCGCGACTCTACCGCCGATGAGAATGTACGATCCAGATCCAGATCGTAGCTGTAGATACAGAGGTTGCCGTCGTTGTTGACCAAGTCGGAGGCTGTCGTGGTGAGCCAGCGCGAGTCCACGGCGACATGAAGACACCGATGAGGCTAGATCTCTCTCTCTCTCTCTCGCTCTTCAATTCCCGATCTAGAAACTTCTCTCTCATCTCTCCAGATCAGACATGAGGCCGAACTTATCCAAGCTGGAGCTTCCCCGTCGTTGTCGTGGAGATTGAAGCTATGGTTGATGTATACTGGGGTTAGTAGACTTTATTTTTTTGCATCTAAGTGATTTTTCACTGTTTTTAATGTGTATAATGGGTTTTGGAGATATTGTTTTACAAGTTTACTACCTTTGGTACAAGTTTATTAGGGATAGTAAACTTATGATTTACTACCAATGTCTCGAGTTTGTTCATCTGCTTGAGTTTACTACCCCAGTAAAAGTTTACAAAGGGTAGTAAACTTTAGATTTTGCATCTAAGTTGATTTTTCTCTTCTGATCTCCTCTCTCTCTAACTGTCACTCACAGAGCCTTCATCTCTACCATCTCCTACGACCTCATCCTCACCTCCATCATCTCCGAAGAGCTTATTCTCCCCTCCACCTAATCTCCTCCTTGTCCTCGCCGGTCGCTGCAAAACTGAGTCCGAAGAGCAACGTCAAATCTAGATCTGCTCATGTTGTCTACACGCTGATGCTAGGAAACGTTGATACGGAGATTAGTAGACTTAGATTTGATGAAATACTGAGGTTAGTAGACTTGGTTTTAAAGTATACTGGGGTTAGTAAACTTGGTTTTGATGTATACAGTGTGCTATTAGACTTGGTTTGGAGTACACTAGGGTTAGTAGATTTGGTTTTGTAGTATATTAGGGTTATTAGACTTAAATTTGGAGTATACTGGAGTTAGTAGACTTGGATTTGATGTAGGTGTTGCCCAGTAAACTTTATGTAAAAGTTTATTGCCTCTAGTAGAAAAAAAATCCTACGAAATTCCGGCTACCAGTAATTTTTCGGTGTCCGGCAACTGGAGATGCTCCGGTAAAATATTCTTTTTTTTTTCTCCAAGTGTATAAAGAACAAGGGTAAAATTGTCTAAAAAATATTTTTTTTATCATGAATTTAATAAATATTTTGTTAGCGTGAGTCAGAATAGAAATGTAAATATATTGTAGTTATATCGCAGATTAATTTCCGTTATTCTATAGTTAATAGTTACTATTTATATTCCTTGTAAACTCCTATATAAACCTTTACGGTGAGATGAATAAGATGTTAGAAAGTTCATTCCTCTCAATATCGTTATATTTGAGTTGGTATCAGAGCAAAGATCCGAAAGGACTTTGTCTCTTTTATTTTATCTTTTCATTCTTCTATCTTGAAGAATTGATATACAGAACCCTATTATTAGGGTTTGTGTCTGCCTCTGATTGATTACCTTGTTGTTGTTGGGGTTTTATTTTGTTTGTGGCCTTTGTATCAAGTTTGTTTTGTTTTTTGTCTATTCCTGGTATTCGAACGTACACCAGAGAAGACCATCACTCATCTCTGCCTTCCTCGTTCATCTCTGTCATTCCTCTACCTTCTGCCCCATCCGTTGTGCCTAGGCCGCTGCTTGTGTCCAGGCCACCGACCCGGCTGCCCCATCCTCCACCCAAGCCTAGATCTGCCGACGAGTTCTTTTTCGAAGAGCTCAGACCCACCGATGTGTTTCCCCGATCCAGTGAGTCCTGCTGCCTTCCGATCTGACAAGTCCCTCCTCCTTGTTACCTCCTGTGCTCCCTCTGCTGCGTTTCCTCGCTTCGCCCAGCAGATCCGCCCTAGTATTTGACCTGAAAGTCAACAAATCCATCCAGCCTGACCCGCCCCGGATCCAGTCTGACCTGACCCGACAGCAGTTTTTCTTTTTTCTTTGTTTATTTTATTTAGTTTGGGCCGGTGTCCAAAACTAGATCCGGCCCAGCAACCACAGACCCGGTCCACTACATCCAATTCAGTGTATCTTCACCTAGGTGTATTTTTCACTTCATGGATTTATTGTTTCTTTCGCTGCACTTTCAATCGTTTCAATGACAGGTGATGATCAAAATGAGCTGGTTACCAAGACCAACGAAGTTCAGAAAGTTAAAGTCTCGGTTCGAAGCTCAGATGGTGGTTTGTTTGGGGCTACTAAACTCAACGGTACCAATTACCGGACTTGGAAAAACCTGATGTCGTTTCATCTTCGTGGCATGCACAAGATGAGTCATGTCACCGGAACTACCAAAACTCCGAGTGAAGATGATGAAGATGCATTTGCCAAATGAGAGGATGATGATGAACCTTGTTCAAGGTCATGAATGATGATGTAGTACAGTTGGTGAATGAGTGTGAAACTGCTGAGGCAATATAGAAGACCTTAGCAGATCTTTATACAAATGAATCTGACTTTATTCAGGTTCATGTGTTGATGTGCAAAGTGGCTGGAATGCAACAGAATGGACAACCAGTATCAATGTATTTCACCAATCTGAAGAATGTATGGGCTGAAATAAATCAAAAATGTCAGTGTAAGATCAAAAACCCTGAGGATATTACTTGGTACCAAAAGGAGAAGGAACTCGAAATGGTTCACGTGTTCTTGAGAGGACTTGATGCGAAACATAACAGTGCTAAGGGAGAGTTGCTACGAATGTCAGATCCTCCCATCTTGAATGCGGCTTTTACATACATTCGGAAGGATGAGTCTCAGCAGGATTGCCTCAATCAAGCACAAGTTGAAGTGTCTAGCCTGGTTGTTCAAACAAAACCACCAAATCCTCCCCTTCAGCAACAAAGTCCAGTTCCACTTCATCAACAAGGACCTCCATCTGGCTTCGGTTATCGCCCTCATCACTGTTCTTATTATGGTGGTAGACATATACGAGAATATTGTTGGAAGCTACACTCACACCTCAAACCTAAATCTCTTGGTTCTCGCCCTAAAGCTAAAGAGATGCAGTTCAATTGATTCAAGAACCAGATTTCTATGGAGTAACTGGACAAGATCATCATATCACTAGTGAAGCTACTCCCACAGCCTCTATAACTAGTCATGGTAAGATTGGTATGGCTCTTAAGGTCTCTAAATTTGTTAGTTCTGATACCTGAATTATTGATTCTGGTGCTAGTGATCATATGACTTACAATAAGTCTTATTTTACTAAGTTGTCTTCCCCACTAGTCTCTCATGTTACTAATGCTAACGGTGAAACATTTCCAGTATTAGGAACAAGATCTGTTCGGGTTACTCCCACTTTAGAGTTCGATAATGTGTTATATGTTCATGAATTGTTACATCACTTAATATATGTCCCACAGTTGAACACTGAGTCTAAATGCTATGTAACTTTTTATCCTATGTATGTTGTTTTTCAGGATCTTCTCACCAGAGAGATAGTCGGTCGGGTGTATCTAAGAGGCAGGTTGTTCCGTCTGGATCAGACATATGCGGGGGAGAAACCAGGAGCATAGTCCCGCGTTGCTTTGACTTCAAATTTTGATAGACTGAGTGAAGTTTGGTTCTGGCACCGCCGCTTAGGACATACGTCCTTTAGTTTTATGAGAAAAACCATGCCTACTTTATTCATTGGTGTGGATGACTCTACTTTACGTTGTGAAACATATGTCTTGGCCAAGAGCCATCATCTTACTTATTTTCCTAGTGTTTCTAATAAAAGTATTTTGCCTTTTGAGTTAATTCACTCTGATGTTTGGGGGCCTTCTAGAGAACCCTCTGTGTCTGGTATGCGATATTTTGTGCTGTTTATTGATGATTGTACTCAATTGTCATGGATTGTTCTTTTACAGACCAAAGATAAAGTCTTCCCAGCCTTTTAAGCTTTTCGTACTCTTGTTCAAACACAATACAATAGCACTATCAAAATCCTTCGTTCCGACAATGGGGGGAGTATGTTAATCATGTTTTTCAAGATTTTTTCCAGGCACATGGGATAGTTCATCAAACTACATGTTCACATACACCAGAACAAAATGGAGTTTCCGAACGAAAAAATCGTCACCTACTTGATATGGCTCGTGTCGTTCTTTTTAGTGCTCATATGTCTAAGTATCTTTAGGGAGATGTTGTACTAGTCCCTCTCATCTAATCAACCGTCTTCCATCTAGTGTCCTTCAAGGAAAAATTTCTTTTGAGGTTCTTGCATCTCATATCTATATTCCCTCATTCCATAATCTTACTGCCCGTGTCTTTGGTTGTGTTGCTTTTGTTCATGTTCCTCAAAAACAAAGGTCCAAACTTGATGCTCGAGCAATTAAGTGTGTGTTTGTTGACTATTGAGGATATCAGAAAGTGTACAAGTGTTATCATCCACATACCATAAAGTACTATGTCATAATGGATGTTACATTCTTTAAAGATATGAGCTATTATTCCTCCTCCGATACATCTTTTGAAGGGGAAAGTTCCTATTTCGAAGAGTTGTATCATAGTGATGGGAAGGAATTGGAAAAACAAGAAGAAAGCTTAGATACTTTTGCGGCTCCAATAAAGATTGATGTTTCCCATAATCTAGATGCAGAGGCTCATCCGGAACCTGAACCACCAATTCCAATGCCTGAAGATGGAGCTGAAGACACAATTGTCCCTTCTTCTACCCCTACCCAGAACTCTCTTATACAGAAGATCACTCACATGAGGTATATTGACAACCCATTGATACAAGCAATAGTGAGTATAGTGTTAGATAATGTGTTGCCAAATAGGTCTACTAGGAGTCAACCAGCAAAAAGGTATGAACCCACTGTTCATGCTAAATCAAAGTACCCAATAGCTAATTATATATCGACAGGAAGATTTTCTAAGTCATATGAGTCATTTGTGAATCAAATATCCGTTGTATCAGTACCTAACAAAATTCAGGATGCGCTGGGGGATCTAAAATGGAGGAAGGCAATGAAAGAAGAGATGGATGCGTTGCAGAAGAATGATACATGACAACTTGTGCATCCACCACAAGGCAAGAAGGTTGTAGGCTGTCGTTGGGTGTTCACTGTGAAACACAATGTGGATGGGTCAGTAAACCGATATAAAACATGTCTTGTTGTAAAGGGATTCACTCAGACGTATGGAATAGACTATGATGAGACATTTTCTCTAGTTGTCAAAATGAATACTATTCGGGTTCTACATTCTTTTAATGCTAGCTTAAACTAGCAACTCAGACAATTTGATGTCAAGAACGCTTTCCTGCATGGAGAGTTAGCCGAAGAGGTGTACATGAGTCTTCCACCTGGGTATGTAGCTGGTTCTCCAGGTGAATTTGTGTGCAAATTGAGAAAGTCTTTGTACGGTCTCAAACAGTCACCTCTTGCGTGGTTTGGGCGATTTTCACAATTCATGCATAAGATTGGTTACAAACAAAGTAATTCAGATCACACATTGTTTCTCAAACATAAAGGTGAGAAGTTAACAACCTTGATTATTTATGTCGATGATATGGTGATCACTAGAAATGATACAATTGAGATGAAGAGGTTGCAGAAGCAGTTGGCCTCGGAATTTGAGATGAAAAACTTAGGTGATCTTAAGACTTCTTAGGTATTGAGGTAGCAAGAGGGAGAGAAGGTATCTACTTGTGTTAGAGGAAGTATATCCTGAATTTATTGACGAAGATTGATATGTTGGATTGCACACCTAGTGACACACCTATTGAGTAGAACCATCGTCTAGCAGAGTATCCAGACCAGGTACCTACTAATCAAGCTCGCTATCAGAGGTTAGTTAGACGCTTGATTTACTTAACTCATACTAGACCAGATATTGCATATGCAGTGAGTGTTGGGAGTCAGTTCATGCATAACCCGAGTGAGAGTCACATAGATGCTGTTGTGAGAATTTTAAGGTACTTGAAGTCAGCTCCAGGAAGAGGAGTAATGTTTTTCAAACACAAAAACATTCTCGATATTTGCAGCTTCACATATGCTGATTGGGCTGGAAACATTACAGACAGACGGTCGACATCAGGTTACTTCACCTGTGTGGGGGTAATCTGGTTACATGGAAGAGCAAGCAACAGAATATTGTGGCACGATCGAGTGCTGAAGTTGAGTACAGAGGTATGGCTCATGGAGTGTGTGAATTGTTGTGGCTAAGGAATTTGTTACATGATTTGGGTTTCATCCCAAAAAGGCTATGCAGTTGTATTGTGACAACAAAGCTGCAATTGATATATCACAAAATCGAGTTCAACATGATCGTACTAAACACGTGGAGGTTGATCAACACTTCATAAAAGAAAGCTAGATGTCAAAATTATTAGTTTTCCCTTTGTTCTAACTGAAGAGCGGCTTGCAGATATACTCACTAAAGGGGTTACTAAGAGAGCACTCTATGACTCACTAGGCAAGTTGGGCATGGTTGATGTATATGCACCAACTTGAGGGGGAGTGTTAGCGTGAGTCAGAATAAGAATGCAAATATATTGTAGTTATATTGCAGATTAATTTCCGTTATTCTATAGTTAATAGTTACCGTTTGTATTCCTTGTAAACTCCTATATAAACCTCCATGGTGAGATGAATAAGATGTTAGAAAGTTCATTCCTCTTAATATCATTATATTTGAGTTGTGTATTTAGGCATTAGTAAGTACACCTTGTATTAGAATGGGCATTTGACTTTTTAATTTATTTGTTTGGGGTTTGACTTTTCTTATTTTGTGCAAATAATCATTCTTTCTCATTTAAATCCTAATTGATTCCCCTCGCTACCTTTTTTCTTATTTTAAATATTGGTCACATTTCACAAGTTTTTTTTTGCATGGTAAGTGTTTATAGGTGGAACCTAATATTTCATCTTTACCGGGTTACAGTTCAAGAATGAACCTCTAAATGTCTGGTCAATTATTAAATATGCATTATTTATTGTGCTTGAAGTATTGTTTACAGGGTGAAAGCCCAGTCAAATGTGAGAAGCCACTCTGGGTCCTTTGTCAGGGCCCAGTTCATTGTAAAGCTAAGGAAGAGCAAGGGAAACTGTTCCCACATTGGAAAAGGACAAGGCATGCTGCCTTTAATGCTACTATAAATACCAGCGCGGACCTCCCGGTAAGGGGACGCGCAACTTCTTGACTATTCTTGAGTTTTCTGCTTAATTGACAGTGTCTAACTTAAGCATCGGAGTGGCTTCCCTCGGTAAACCCGGGGACGCCTCTTTGACGTGTTTGTTCTTTACACAGGAAAACTCGGAATACAAGGAAGTACGCTATTTCTGGAGCCGTGCCACCCGCTAAAGGGACCACGAGTCAAAGGCGTGCACTGAAGGGACGTTTCGGTTTTTCGAGAAAAACGACACGTGTCACGCATGCCGCGCCACAAAACCGAAAAACTTTTCGTTTCCCCCCCACTATAACCCAGAGACGTCGTTTTAAATTCTCAAGGTAAGAAGTGTCTGCGGGTTACGCTTGCGTACGGACTTGGGGGACTGGGTACCCCGGGTTTGGTTGCTAACTTTGTAACCCGGTAAAGAAAAGATTACAAGTCCCCACCCAAGCGTACCCCTTAACTGAGGACTTGGGGGACTTGTTTATAGATGAAACCTAATATTTCACCTTTACCGGGTTACAGTTCAAGAAAGAACCTCTAAATGTCTGGTCAATTATTAAATATGCATTATTTATTGTGCTTGAAGTATTGTTTACAGGGTGAAAGCCCAGTCAAATGTGAGAAGCCACTCTGGGTCCTTTGTCAGGGCCCAGTTCGTCGTAAAGCTAAGGAAGAGCAAGGGAAACTGTTCCCACATTGGAAAAGGACAAGGCATGCTGCCTTTAATGCTACTATAAATACCAGCACGGACCTCCCGGTAAGGGGACGTGCAACTTCTTGACTATTCTTGAGTTTTCTGCTTAATTGACAGTGTCTAACTTAAGCATCGGAGTGGCTTCCCTCGGTAAACCCGGGGACGCCTCTTTGACGTGTTTGTTCTTTACACAGGAAAACTCAGAATACAAGGAAGTACGCTATTTCTGGAGCCGTGCCACCCGCTAAAGGGACCACGAGTCAAAGGCGTGCACTGAAGGGACGTTTCGGTTTTTCGAGAAAAACGACACGTGTCACCCATGCCGCGCCACAAAATCGAAAAACTTTTCGTTTCCCCCCCCACTATAACCCGGAGACGTCGTTTTAAATTCTCAAGGTAAGAAGTGTCTGCGGGTTACGCTTGCGTACGGACTTGGGGGACTGGGTACCCCGGGTTTGGTTGCTAACTTTGTAACCCTGTAAAGAAAAGATTACAAGTCCCCACCCAAGCTTACCCCTTAACTGAGGACTTGGGAGACTTGTTTATAGATGAAACCTAATATTTCACCTTTACCGGGTTACAGTTCAAGAAAGAACCTCTAAATGTCTGGTCAATTATTAAATATGCATTATTTATTGTGCTTGAAGTATTGTTTACAGGGTGAAAGCCCAGTCAAATGTGAGAAGCCACTCTGGGTCCTTTGTCAGGGCCCAGTTCGTCGTAAAGCTAAGGAAGAGCAAGGGAAACTGTTCCCACATTGGAAAAGGACAAGGCATGCTGCCTTTAATGCTACTATAAATACCAGCGCGGACCTCCCGGTAAGGGGACGCGTAACTTCTTGACTATTCTTGAGTTTTCTGCTTAATTGACAGTGTCTAACTTAAGCATCGGAGTGGCTTCCCTCGGTAAACCCGGTGACGCCTCTTTGACGTGTTTGTTCTTTACACAGGAAAACTCGGAATACAAGGAAGTACGCTATTTCTGGAGCCGTGCCACCCGCTAAAGGGACCACGAGTTTACCCGAAAACAGTAAGTAACTCGATCACCTTGTTCATCATGTGTGGGCAATGCATTGATTTATTGTTGGGACAACGAAAGAATCCTCACAGTTCAAATACTATGAATTATTATCAAATTTTCGTGTTTCCTTAGTTGACAAAACAAACAAAAACCCCATCAAGTATACCGAAAAGGATGGCTTAGAGTAGCATCAAGATCATCCAAACACGAAAACCCACGATTGCCTTAAACTAGATGGAAAGCTAAACGATCTGCCCCCATAACCCTAGCCAAGATAACATGTTGTTCCAATTTTGTTTCCATCATGTTCATCCATTTCATGACAAGCATCGTCCTTTATGCACACCAAGTGTTCGATAAAAGAAGAAAGACAACGAAAGTTCTTCGATTTGGTTCCTTAATAAGGTTTCAAACCGTATCCCAGCCATTTGGGTAATCTTGAGTTATAATAAGGTGCATTGTAAGGTGGCTTGCACCAACTATTAGACAATGATCGATCTTGTGTACTTTCGCAATCCGATGGTAATGGATGCTTGAGGGTGATTAGATATAAAATATTGAGTAGGGTGTGTGTTAAGGACTTTGGTCAGCCGCTTGTATCTGATTACAAAATGCAACATCAACTTGAACCTTTGAACCCTACAAACCGGTACACAGCTTTGATTCTTCGCTATTATTAATCAAATCCCGATGGATCACTTGCAATACTAGCTTTAAGATTACATTTTTAGCTTGAATATTTGAATGATCATAAGAAACCAAGAATGCATGATATTGATCATATGTGGATTGAATTCAGAAGAAACTGTGAATACATAAAACCGATCAGAAAGACATTACGGTAGAGGGTTGTTAAGGAATACCTATAAGCACAAATAATTACATGTATTTGTTCGTTAGATTTGAAATGTAAATTCCTGTCTTGGAGCTGCAAAAGAACAACAGCCTGGCCCTTTATTTAAAAAAATAAAATAAAAATCACTTGCATGGAAGTTATTACGATAGTTGGGAAGTAAAACTACTGGCATACTGTTGGAATTTAACGTAAAATTTATGTTCCTCTGTTGCGTAAAATTACTACAGTAGCAGATTTCAGTACCAGACTACGTCCCAATGTGTACCAGTAGCTCTGACCCTATTGTTCTCTACGGGACCAACCTTATTCTCGCGCTCTCTCTCACGCTATCGCCTTCACACGTGCGAATACGTCATGCTCACTCCCACATGTTTCAGTAGGCCAGTAGGCCATCGCCCCCGCCGCCACGTGTACTGAGTTGAGTGTCACTGTCCCAGACTAGGGAGTAGGGACAGCCCTTATGTACCTAGCTTCTGATTTTTACCGTATATGAAAGGTTCAGCCACTTCAGCGATACGTTACTGGTAAAAACTATCCGTGATATTTTTACCTTTGGGTTCTTTTAATGAAATGAGTGAAATCCCAGCAGATTGCCTCAGGCTTTAGATTTGCCTTTTGTCTGGTGCAGTGGAGCATTGTATGCTTGTTCTCCAAGTTGCAGTGAAAACATTATTGAATTTTTGGGGTCTTATATGCCACGTGAGAAAGCATGGGCACACCCACACTACATCATGTTCATGGGGTGGGCTATGTACCTCTTGATCTTGCCTATGTGATGCATAACGAGATTTTACCTAAAATCAGTAAAGAATCTTAAAAAAAGGAATGTCGTCATATTACGTAAGATAATTTGAATATATCCTAAAATTATTAGTTAAATCCTAAAATGCAAGCTCATTCCATAAATGCACCAGTATTATTGGTGAAAGAGATGGGCGTTGGGGATCCCGAGGAAGATAAGAAGAATTAGGTGGATGGTGACTGAACAAAGGGAGGAACTTTGCTCCGTTCCCAACAAAGCAAAGCAGCCGTGAGGGCAGCATCTTCGTAGACTAGCTTCTGCATCATAGTCTCTACGATTCCGATTCAGAACAGTGTCGTGCACTTGTACTAATACTAACAGACGACTCCATTTCTAAACCTGATACCTCTTCAAGGTATTGATGACCGGGACGTTTTTATTGGAATGAACTGGGGCGTTACTACAGGATCAACTGGGGATTTGTACATGCTGTACCCACGTGCCCTTTGTATGACTCCTGGGGCTTCCATCTACACGTGGACTTGACTTCATTTTGGGCCAGCTAATTATAGCCCGTTTAATTTGTCCGTTCCGCTTCAATTCCAGGGCCCAATACAGCTGCAGAGGTCCTA
Organism: Comarum palustre; assembly: GCA_951800085.1. Taxonomy (NCBI): domain Eukaryota; kingdom Viridiplantae; phylum Streptophyta; class Magnoliopsida; order Rosales; family Rosaceae; genus Comarum; species Comarum palustre. The sequence continues at coordinate 15,169,343 of OX637589.1, forward strand.
CTTACAGTCTAGAAGTTTGGAGCTGGACATCGACATCCCAGTTTCGAATGTCTGTCAATCTGAGCTTCCTAGTTGAGGTAGCTCCGAAATCCCACCCGTCCCAGGAAACAGGAAAGAACATCTGGTATACCCTTCGATATCGAAATAAATGTAGACCAATATACAAAATACCGTTGCAGTATCTGCTGAAACCTTCAATATCTCTCGAAATTGTTAGACTTCAATATACGGAATACAGTCGCAATAGTTTCGGTATCCCATAGTGGTCTCATTATTTCCATTACTTGATACAACCACAACCATTTCTTACAAGCACTCGCTTAGAAGTTCTTGACAATCATTGAGAATTCAACCTTTGGACATCTACCAACTCGTAAAGATCTCCTCGATCGCCGCTGCTTCAGTGGCATCTCGAGCAGGTGAACAAGTGGCCACATATAGCTGTCAACCAACCAAAAGAATGAAAGCCATGAAAAATGTTAATAGTTGATACGGAGGAAAGGATAACTTGTGATTTAGTTGTGGTTTGCAAAAGTTTAGGTAAGAGGGGGCTTCCCTACTTACCAGGATCAGGGCAAACCTTGCGACCTAGGTCCGGAGGCTTTCAGATTTGTTGACTGGGGGAGAGTTTCACCCACGTTTGCGAGAGGTGACACCCTTCTCAAGGGCCCGGAGGCATTCCCCAAGGAGACCCCACCCTCACCCAGCGGCCCAGGGACTTTTTACAGCCCAAGGATCTAGGAACATTTTACAGATTACCCACTAATGAGGGATTGTTGGTAGCGAGGATCGAACTTGTGTGAGTTTGCACCTCAAGTCCGCTCATAACTAACTAAACCAACCCTTATTTTAACTAGTGATTTAGTTAAAATAAACGTAAGGAGGTGCATCCACATTTTCACTTGGTTTACTTCATATATAACGCTAACCCCCATATCAATTGAAATGTAAAAGGACTTTTTCTATTTTACTATAATGAAACATGCATGCACTCCATGAAACTTTACAGTCTTCTAAAGTCATCTCTAATAATGGGTCTAAAACTATAATTCTAACAGTCCTATGCTGATTTAGGCATATACACTGTTTAAAATAGCACGCCTCTATAGCTTATGGCGTAATGTGATTTTTCTATTTCGTCTCAAGGTTTCTTTTGAAAGGTTTTTGTTACAAAAGGCGATGTAAATGCGCTCATTATTCGCTTTGAGGCGCGCGTCGCAAGGGGTTTTCCTTATAAGATGAAGTACATAGTACAATTCAATCTTAGTCCTTTTTAGGAAAATTATCAAGAATTTCATTAAAAATATAGCACTATTACAAGAGATCTCGGTGGTGGACAACAAGTCTCCACTCCTCCCTACCCATATACCAGCGATCAATGTTCTAAAACTCTGTCTAGTCGGCTGAGTACTCGCTAGACGACATCCACCCGAGGCGATTTTAGAGAAATTGGAGTACAAAGTCGACCGAAAGAAAATCAGCCCAATCTGTAAAAAAATCAGCTCAACTCGGTAAAAAAATCGGCCAAACTCGGAAAAAAATTGGCCTAACTCAGAAAAATTGACTATTTTTATTATTTTGGATATTATAATACCTTTAAAAAATTATATTTAATTATATGTTTTAAAAATGAATATAAATCAAAAAATTAAAAACCGAGTACTCCCCGACTACTCCCCTGACTGCTCTTCTACTCGCTAGTCCCCGGCCGAGCGACTAACGACTTTTAGAACCTTACCAACGATTACATGACCATGAATCAGAACGAGTCCAAATGCAACCTACTCTAAACCCCAACAAGAAGTCATGATACCTCCTCACAACCAACCTAAAAAATAAACAACCATGTCAGTTATTATATACCAAAACAACCGACATATATGTAGGGGCAACCTCCCTATTATATTGAATTGACAACAAGAAAACATCGACATTAACATGACACCAAACTGAAACTCTAACACCCTAGCCCGAAAGGGAGGGACACTGTCGCCTAAAGGGAGGGATGCAAACAAAACCAAAACTAAAAACCTGAAACAAAAACAAAACTAAACTAAAAACACCTAATAACCTAACAAACCAAATAAAAACATACTAAAACCAAGCATGGGCCAAACTAAAACCCAGCCAAACCAACCAGTGAACCAGAGGCCCACCAAACATGGCCCAGACTCAAAAAGGTCCGATCTGAAACAAACACGGCCCCTCGTCTTCCGATCTAGAAGCAGCCGGTGTAGCACCCATCCACCACCATGGCCTATGTTGCCTCTCCGACGCTGAAACCTCGACCCGCCTCCGTTGGCTGAAGAGCCATCCACCTTATCTTACCAGATGCGAAGCCGGAAAGAAGTCCGCCTCTGCAGCATCCCGTCAAGTCTGCAGCCCTTCATACACATTAAGTCTAGCCAGACATCCAAGCCGCTAACGAAGTTGTCCAGAATTCAACGCCGCTCCAATCCCAGCACGTTCTGCATCACCATCGTTGACGCGCCCGTCACTCTGAATCAGAATAAGTAGCCGGACGAGCTGGAGATGGCAACTTTTCTCTTGAAACCCTAGGTCCTAAGTTTACGGAGCAATATGTTTCATAATTGAATCCAATCTTAGTCCCTTATAACCATTTATACGTGAAGACTATCATGACATGTACACATACAAATCATACAAAAATAAACGAGAGATCGTCAGTTTAACTAGTTTACTCGCTTAGCTTAATGAGAGAAAAGTTGCCAATTCCGTTTGGCTCGAAACACTTCCAAGAACGGATCACGTGCCAAGAACTTTGAGCTTCCGCTTTTCCATCATTCACACACGGAGGTTTCTCTCAGACTCGGCTCCCTTACAAAATCCAGTTAATAAGTCCATTAAAATCAGAGGTCAAATATTTCCCTCCTCTTTTTCTCAGTCACCCCGTCTCTTCGCTAATGGCTACAACCTTCCACGGACGTCGCCGCGCCGTACAATTCCCGGACGGTCGAGGAAGTCTTCCGAGACTTCAATGCGCGCAGAGCCGGCTTGCTTAAGGCCCTCACCACCGGTAATTTCTCTACGAAATCTTTTACCTCTTTTTGTAAATTTTTTACTGTGGATTTACCTTGCTGTGCTCTGTCGTTGCAGATATCAACTTGTTCTACCAGCAGTGCGACCCTGGTCAGTCTTTTCCTTTTCATTTCTGCTGTGTTTTTGGTTCATGGATTTTTTTGGTTTATTGTTTTAAATAAATATAAATTTATTTTTTTGTTAAATTCTGGTGTATTTGACACGTGTAAGAGATGCTATAGAAAGTCGTGAATAATCTGTTTTGACTTGTACGGTTTCTTTTGAATTGAATTTTTCATAAATTGCATTACCAAAGAACACAAGAGTTAATAAATTGTTTGCATTAGACTTTGCATTTCTGTTAATTGTTTGAAGCTGATAGATTTCAAGTTCTGCCCTTCAATAGTTGTTGACAGTTGCGTTCTTGTATTTATATATGTTAGTGCATGACTATCTTGAAGTTTAACTAGATTCTATGTTATTTCATTCAAGTTCCAAGTATATCTTCGCTAGGATCAAGCTTTTTGAAACAAATTTATTACTGTTGCTGTTTGCTAGTTTTCTTAATTAGGAATTCAAAAGACATTTGCCTAATCTAGCATTGAAAAATTTCTCGTTATATTGAGAACGGATATTTAGCGATGTTATAAGGCGAATCTTAAGTGTTTTTCTTTTTATGCGTTAAGATTGAGTACAACTGTAATAGAGCATGTCACAACAGCTTAAACATCTTTTTATAACAGAGAAGGAGAATCTTTGCCTCTATGGATTTCCAAGCGAGCAGTGGAAAGTTAATTTGCCAGCAGAGGAGGTTCCTCCAGAGATTCCAGAACCAGCACTTGGCATCAACTTTGCCAGAGATGGGATGCAAAAAAAGGACTGGTTAGCCTTGGTTGCTGTTCACAGTGATGCATGGTTACTTGCAGTGGCTTTTTACTTTGGTGCTAGGTTTCAATTTTATAAGAATGACAGGTATGCATCAGTTATTGAATATAGTAAGGATAACCATTATCATTGGTTATTGATGAAGTTATGTTCTGGTATTCTAAATAGGGAGTGTACCCCTCAGTAGGGAATGTGGCTTTTCCTTTTGTTTCTAGCCATAACCTAAACTTTATTCTCTTGTGTGCTTTTCTAGTTTCTTCCTGGAGTTCCTGCTTCTCTCTGATGATTAGTTTCTCAAGCTCTAATGCTCTATTATCAATATATTGTTGGTTTCTACTTTGCAGGAAACGCCTTTTTAATATGATAAATGAGCTTCCAACTACATTCGAGATTGCTACAGGGTCAGCCAAGAAAGTAAAGGAGAAGTCAACACATTCAAACCATGGCAGCAACAAAGCTAAATCAAATTCTAAGGTCTGTAGAACATAGTTTCTAGTTTTTTAATCTCATAATGTAAATCAAATTACTAGGTGTGGTGTTGGCATGGCTAAATTTAGTCGAAATTAAGTTTTAAGTTGTGTTATGACATGGAATTAGTACGTCAATGGGAAACTCTGCGGTCACTCTTTCTTGTGTACAATGCAAAAATTAACCTTCACTGCATAAAATAATCTAATGATATTACTTGTGCACATGCTAACTAAATTCATTTGTGTTGGCAACTGCAGAGAGGTTCCGAGTCTCAGGGAAAATATGCAAAGGTAATGCAAGCAAGGGAAGACTATGAGGATGGCACAGATAATGAAGATGACGATGATGAGCATGGAGAGACACTATGCGGGGCTTGTGGAGAGACACTATGCATCTGATGAATTTTGGATTTGCTGCGATGTCTGTGAGAAGTGGTTCCACGGCAAGTGTGTGAAGATCACCCCAGCAAGGGCCGAGCATATTAAGCAGTACAAATGTCCATCTTGCAGCTACAAGAGAGCCCGGCCTTGATTGTTGCAGAAATGGCTGTTTCTGTGCTCTAACGGGTGAGCGTTAATTGTCTAAGAGGTCATGTTTTCATATATCTTTGCCTCATCCCTCTGCAGTTTAGGAAACTCATACGAGATATTACATAGGTTTCGTGTGTCTTATGTTTAATTTATCTTGATAGGATATTTATCTTCGAGTTGGAAATCATTTGCCCTCTTCGCATTGTGGGACTTGCTGTCTTTCTGCTTGATCTGAAAGTAGCCCAGTAGTGTTTATAAAATAATGGGTCATTTTTATCAAATTCACCATCTTCTTTCTCATTTGCAACTCTGCATTGAATGTTAAGGTCAACGTAGGAATGAATGTTGCTCATGCTGGATCTTGATTTGGCTTGAATCCTTACTCTGTCAAGGGTGAATCTTTGTCTTCTATACTTGATAGGGTACTTTTACCCGGTACCCAATTGGGATTTTAGAACTTCAGTGAACTGCAGATTTACAGGTGTGACGGATTCTTCCATTAAATCTATTCCAAGTTCTGATCCATAGGTGGTCCTTTTACAAAAACTAAGTGTCACGCCCCAGCTTAAGTTTATCTTCCTAAATCTGGGTTAGAACGTGCGGGACTCATCCTAAGAGTTACTCGAAATCCCTTTTGAGAAAGGATAACCCTTATACCCAAACCCTTTTTGACAATCCAAACGATACCGGAATAGACCTCACAACCGGAGGTTATCCTGATTTCCGCATTTGGATCTCAAACCATTCACTTAGAAGACCTAGGGTTCTAATAATATTTGTGACTACACCCGAATCCCGGTTAGGCTGCCTACGTACCATGTCCTCAGGGATCAAGCCACACGTAGCTCTTATTTTACATAACGCCCTAACCAGGAATAACCCGCTTTACTACATATCGGTCGTTTTATTAATATGGGTAGCAACACCTATTTCATATCCGGAGTGTAACCTCTCCACAGAGGTATTCACCGACCAACTATCTTTCGTGATTATCCCGAACATACCATCACTTATATACAACATTCACACACATATAAATATTAAACCATAAACACATCCACGTAAATAACAAATCCTCTAGGAGCAATATTGTCAATTCAACCTCAATGGTAGCTTGGTAAAAATGCTAAACTGCCAGGAGTATTTTAGGGAATTCAGCCTCAATGGCATCCCGGTAATTTTATAAAACAGTCAGGGGTATTTATGAAATTTCTAACTCAGGGGCAGCCTTGTAATTATACAAAACCGTCAGGGTATTTCCAAGATTTCAGCCCTAGTAGCACCCCTGTAATTACCCCAAACTACCAGGGGCAGTTTTGTCCTTTCACCACCACGGTAAATGGTAAAAATACCAAATCTACCGCGGTAAAAACCCAGAGATTTACCCCTATTTACCCTAGACTTCTCTGATCGGTCTGCCAGCCAATCCCAGCCCTTTCAGGCTGTTCTACCATTTCTTCCTCTCATCCCCAACAACCACAACAACAATAACAACAATTTACAACAGCAGCAACCCTGGAAACTCAACACTCACCTCTGCTTTGCTCAAATCTGCAACCAGCAGCTCCAAGGCTCCCCTAGTCTCCATACCAGCTTCCCGGACTCACCACGACCTCGGGAGAGCGCCTAGGGATCGAAGAACATCCTTACTAGAGGAGGAACCGAAACCCAGCAAAGATACCGAAAACAAGAAAAAGAAGGATTTTCGATCAAAACTTTGGATTTGACATTCAAGCACCAAGAATTGAAGAGCGGATGGAGATGAGCAAGGAAATACCTTCTTTTTGGCAGATAGCCGCTCGAGTCGCCGGATTTTGGACGAGGACATCCGCCGTCCTCCTCAAATCTCCTTCGTCGATGGATGAATATCGAATTGAGTGAGTGGGCTTTGTAGAGGAGGGTGAGAGGAGTGTTTTGGAGGTGGTGCGCCGATCAATGGTGGCCGGAGTCGTCGGCGTCAAGTGGGGGAACGCCGAAGCAGAAGGAGAGCTCGGAAGAGCTCGAGTTGAGAGGTTTGACCGAGTCAAACCTCGCTTCTCTTTTTATAGAGAAATGGACGGCCAGGATTTGATCCTGCAAGATCTGACGGTCCAGATTAAATATTAAAAGTTACCATGAGCAATAAATAGTTATTTTGCTATTTACTAATTACCGCGTAGTAACTAAACATTATACCGAGTAACTTCCGCATACGAACTCCGATTAAGTCATAGGACATACCCACGAGTTTGTATTAATGTCCTCTACAACTTTCTCGAATGAATTTCCCCCAAATTCTTGACTTAACGCAAAGTCATCTTTTTCCGGTAAAGTAAATAACCTTTATTACTTCCGTAAATTGAATAAATCCATGTTAAACCGTCCGTAGCTCCGGAAAATATTCCGGACATACCGGTAGAATCGTATTAATATAATCTACCACCTCGGGACATTAATTCTATCTTTCCCTAGAATCGAGAATATTTTGATATTAAACTCGAACAGTAGCTCGGGAAAAACTAATAGCTTGGTTACACCCCTCTGTAACCCGCCTAACCCCCGGTAAAAAGGTAAATTTCAGGAAGGAGTGTTACACTAAGGATAAGGCTCAAGGCTACTTGATTAAAGGGTCATACCACACAGGGTCGGTCTTGGGGTGTGCAACTTGAAGCGACCGCCTCATATCACCGGTCTTCGACTGGTCCCCAATCTTTTTTTAAGATTATGCGAAACGTAAATTTATATATAAATATTTTCTTTAAAACTATATTAGATAATTGAGATAGCCCAGCAGTTAGCTTAGTTGGAGGCTCGAGTATGATCCTAGGTTTGAATCTAGGAGCCTTTCAAATTTTTTACTATTTTTACTCTTTGTTTACCATTTTTTTGTTTGTTATCGAGCTCTTATTATTATTATTTTCATTTTTGTTACTAACAAATTAATAACACAATACGATACATAAATTTGTATATATATGAAAAAAGTTTATTCGATGTATATGATTTCTATATGAGGTCACATTTTAATTATTCGGTTCAAGCCTCTAAAATGTCATGACCGACCCTTATACCACATGTGAGATCAACTGTTTGGTGTGCACGATGGACGGCTCAGTTTTTAGTGGCGAAGCTCTGATGGTCCATAGATATTTGGACCGCTTATAGGTTTTCGTTGCTGAAATGGCCCCTGGTTTTGGACATGTTGCCCTTTCTGTTTCGGGTATGCAGAAGATGATGCCCTTTCGATTACATTAAAATAACAAAAGCCTTCCATGCCCATATGCACTGTCTCTTTGTCATCACCAATCTCTCATTTCGATTGAGAATCAAAAACATGTGCATTTCAATGAATATATTAACCTTAATTTTCAATCCTATTATTGTTATGATTTATGAAACGTGAAGATGGCGAGGAGATGGTATATTACTAATTATTTTTGTTGTGAATTTGTGTTAACAGTTGCTTTCCAACCCACCCGTCCCACCGGATTCCAGTACGAACTTGTGCGGAAAAAATCAAACTGTTTTTTTTTATATTTAAATTTCTGGATTATGGGCATCCCACATTGGGTAGTGACTAGAGTGTCACGCTCTCACATCAATAAGATTCCTCGAGTTACAACTTACAAGACCAGAAGACTAATATACAGTAAAACGGTAGAACTTTGATAAATTAAATTTTTTTTAAATGGATGTTAGGTCGTTAAATATTATTGATTACAACTTAAGAGTAAGTACAACAATAAAACACGATATGTCGCAGTTCGGCTACATAATATAACGAAATAAATCCTGCAAAACTACCTAGTAGACACCAAGCAATCTCTATTCTGATAATTATGAGATAAAACACTGATCAATCTTTCATGATAGCAGACGGGAAACGTAACCAGCCACCGAGAACAATGAAAAATGGACAAGTTCTCAACCTATCATTATTGACTAGTTTCAGAACCATCCTTCGTAAAGGGAGCTACCTTAGAGCATCAACCACCAAAGTTATAAGCCAATGACTAAAACTAAGTAAAATGCTCAAAACCAAAAAACAGCTTAGTCTATATTAATAAGCCAAAATAAAATAATAACCAATAACAAGGCATATAAAGAGCCCTGGCCCAGCTACCTGGCCACTAGGGGCCTAAAGAAACAAGCATAAAAACCAGAGATATAATTAGTTGGGCAGTCCCATTACCACGGCCCAACCTCATGCCTCGCCCTACCGTGGTCACCTCTGATGTCAAGTCGGACCAAAGCCACGACGTCGTGACCGCCCAACTCACATCGACCAACGTCGATCGCCAACACAACCAGGCTCTCGATCGGAATCTACGTTCTCTTGCTCTCTAGGTTTTAGAGAGAAACCGATTGTCTATCTATTAATAAATTAATACTTGATTAATTAATAATTTTATTAAAATAATAATTTTTTTGATCTCAATACAACGTGTTAAATTAATAATTTGTTAAATTTATAAAATAATATAAATATGAAAATACATAGACCCTAACGAATATATAAAATTATAAATTAATAATTTCCTAAAACATGAAATTAATTATTCATTTACAACGATTTCATAAAAAATAAGTTAATTGTGACTTGTTTCTTCTTAAAAACTGATGTAATCTTGATCATTTGATCGATTTCATATCGTCCCTTGACTCACTTTCAAGTCGAACTTATTGTTGCAAATGCTATTAAGTTTAGATTTTCTATGTTGTATCCATATAATATTTCACACATTTCATCAATTTTTTACTCCATTAAGATAAGAACTCATTTTTGTATTTGCGTTTATATTTTTGTATATTAAATAAGGTTTTGTTTATTTAATGTTCATCAAATAAACTAATATAGTACTTCAAACATATTATATTAAAAAATGTCGTACATCAAATAAAGTAATATATTTAATATTTTTTTTGAATAAAACACATTTAATAATATATACGTAATAAATTCATCAATATTGACATTAAATAGTGTACACCAATAACATTTTTGTTGAAAAAATAAAATGACATATTTAAGAAATTAAAAATATATATTTTAATAAATTAATAAGTTATAAAATTATCAATAAATTAATAATATCAATTAATTAATACCTCATTGAAATAATAAATTTTACAGCTTCCCACATTATTAATTTATAAATAATTAAGGCAAATCAAGAACCCAAATATTTCAGGCAATGAGCTATTTGGAGAATTACCCAAAACCGGAAAAATACTAGGATAAAAGATAGATGCAAGATACATATATCTAAAGGCAAAAGAGGAAACTCTAGAGTGGTACACTATACAAAACTTTACATATCTGAAATGACAGCTATAGCTAGGCAGGCCAATACTACCAGGAAGTAAGAACGATGTGAAAGGATAAGGAAAGAACAACATTGCTTTTTGTGTTCTAAATTGACATCTCAGCTCACTTGGTTCTTAGTCGACATCCGTTTGAGGAACTCGTAGGTAGTGACCATGGTTGTGGCAGACATAGCCATCGATGCCCACCTTGGCCCTAGTCCTCTGTAACAAGCACCAAACCCTCCTTCCCTAACCAAATTCTTCACAGTCTGCATTACTGTTAATGGCCCTCTCTGACCATTTTCCTCTCTATCCAAAACTTGTAGCCTTGTCTTGACAGTATCCAAAGGCATAGTAATCAAAGCTGAAACCCCACTAGCCATGGCTGCACTCAACCCCTGAACTGCCAACATTGACTTGCAATCAGGCTTAAGATTAGGCGACCCATTGGCTGAGCCATTCTCATCTTTCTTGCACATGTAGCAACCAAAACCACCCCAAATGAGTCTGTGTCCCACAGAGTAAGAAGCCCACCAAACCGCATTAGACGGTGCATAAGTTAGTATTGAAATCCCAAACCCCCTATACAATCCTCTCACCCCATCTGCGCCTACAATTTTCCTAAACGCATCGAAACCATTCCTATACTGATATGAACACGAACTCGCACTGGGGATGTTGGTTTTGTTGCTGTAGCTGCAACCCTGAACCATTAGTCTCTGGCTCACAACATCAATCGGGGTCCAAACCAACTGCGCAGACATGGCCGAGCTCACCCCTGCAGCAGCATTAGCAATAGCCAATGCAGTAGTATCCGAAAACCCCAATTTCACAGTAACACTCCCAACATTACTCTTGGTAACTTCAAGAGCCGTCATGTAGAGAGCCCGGGCCGGAATCGTACCCATCAGAGAGGTCCCAAAACCTCGGTAAAACCCTCTCGGCCCCTCGTGCCGCATGATGGAATACGACATCTTGAAGCTAGAGATTTGAGCAGGGGAGACCTGCTGGCGAGTCTTTAAGACCACAATTGGGTACAAAGCAGCTGAAACACCAGAAAACAAAGCAGCACCCAGAAAGAAAAACTTGGACTTGTCAAGCATATGCCAATCTATATCCGCCGGGATATGAATCTCTGAAGCCGAATCATCCTCGGCTGTTGTTAAGCTCATCTTAGCCACCTTGAAAATCAACTCAAAAACAAAAACCCCTTTTTTCCCAACTCGTAAATCCCCACAAAAATTTGTACAACTCCAACTAATTCAACTCAAACTATCTGATACTGATGCTATTGCTAAAGCAGAAAAGCTAAACCCAAATGAAGAAAAAATCAAATCTTGGAACTTTACAGCTTTACTAAACTGGGAAAAAGATTGTGTCTTGAACCCAAAAGATGAAAGATTTGGAGTTTTGCTATGAAAAGATTAGTAATTTGGATATGGGTTTTCCTGGGTATGTAATTTTTTTCGCTTACGCAACCAGATTGGGGAGGTTCGAAGGTGGATCACCATAAATGGGTCGAACATTTCGGGAAGTAAAAACAGGAATGAATACGACTGTTCCTTCTTACCAGGAGAAGATCACCAGGGCTCATCGTGGTTTCCTTCTAGAGGAGCTTCATCAAGAGAGATTAACGGTGGAGATTGATCCAATCCCAGCAATGAGAAAAGGAACCCAGGAGAGAGGGAGCGACTCACAGAAGGCGAAGTGGATTGAGCACAAGGATTAGTGAGTGAGAGAGAGCTGAGAGAGGCGGACAGGATTTATGGAATTGTGAGGTTTTGTGGATCGATGGATTGCACACGTGTCGGTTATCATTTCGAGGATAACCGGTAAAAAGTTTCTTTTCTCTCTGATTTTGGCAATTTTTCCTTTTTGTTTGACGGTTTGGTCCTCTTCAAAAAATCTACTCTTAATTTGGCTAAGTGCACTTCTTAATTTGGTTGATCTATGATAGTGAAGTCATAAGATATTTAGAATCGGTAGAATGGTTAAATTTTTAAAATTTTTATTATGTCTTTGATTTATTAACGTTTAAATTTAATAATTTAAAAAAAATGAATAAAATAGACAATTTATGTTTTGAGAATGAAATTCTTTTTTTTATAGAAAATAAAAAAATGAAGATGAAATATGAATACATTTTTATTTTTTTTTATTAAAATCTAAATAAATAATACAAAAGATAAAAAAAATCATACATCAGATCTTCATAGGCACAAACGAGCGGGTCAAAGTGCTAGTATTTTTTAAAGGGAGGAGTGAAGCTACGAAATGTTTACTTACTTACCATAACATGTTATGAAGATGTTGAATTGCTTGTATCTCAGTTCTGGCTTTTGGTTGAACGATGTGAATGTTTGTTGATGGGAACAACATCTCAGGTGAGTAGAGAGTAGTTATTTGGTAAATTGTATTACTTTTTACTTTGAATAATTTCATTCATGTTTCTATGTTTAAATAAGAAGTGAAGTAACCTACATTAATCTGTGATAATGTTTTAATTCTATGTTTAGTGTTAAGTATATAAGAACAATAGCTTTTCATAACTGTTGCAGTATATTTCTGCAACTAAGATAGTAAACTTATGCGTCTGTGGTAGTATCTTACTGATGCTAATATTGTTTAGGTATTGTGTTATATGCTCATTATGCAAGTGCAGTAGCATTCTGTAATGTTTACAGTGTTTTATGTTATTTTAATAGTATCTTTATGCAACTGTGATAATATCTTAGTATACAGGTGTCATATTCACATTTTTGCGATAGTCTTTGCTGCTTTACTTTTATGGAATTAGTGCTAAAGTTGTGGAGAATTGGCCTCTGATCTGGTACCTCATCATCATCTTCTTCTTCTTCTTCTTCTTCTTCTTCTTCTTCTTTTCATTTATTTCTCATGACTGCTGGTTTTGGTTTTTTTATGCTACGTTGGTAGTAGCTTTACATGTCAATGATAGTATCATTTTATTTCAGTGATAGTATCTTCCCTTGTCAGTATATTTTCAATATGAAGTATTGTGTGATAGTATATTTTTAATATATGGGTAATAACTTTTAACTTTATGGTAGTATCTTTTCAATATAATGTCAATCTTATTTTCAGGTCAAAAACTAAATTATGTTGTGTTTTTATACTTACAAAATTATTTGTCTTGTAATTATGGTAGTAAATTTCAAAATCATGTGAATTTGGATAATGAAGTCTCTCTTAACCAACACATCATTCGACTAATTAAAAAATAAAAACCATGAAAGCAGTTGTGTGGAACTATTGTAGTTGACTTTGTAAACTATAACAATAGCTTTTTAAAACTATAGAAGTAGCTTTATCCATAATTATATCATTGTAGAAGGCTACATAATTTTTGTATTTGTTAATGTCTGTATTAGTATATTTTCAATAAGATGATAATATTTTGCATATATAATCATAATAATTATTTTTTAAATTATGCTAGTATCTTTCTTAATTTTTAGGTAGAGTAGATTTTGTTTATTTGGTAGTAGGTAGATATTGTTTTGCTTGGTGGTAATAGTTTTTGTCGGTAGTGGTAGTATATTTTCTCGATAGTAACTTTTATTGGAGGAGGTAGTAGCTTTTGTAACCTATATAAGGTCACCGAAAATCTCATTGTAGTAGCTTTTGTAACTATTTGTGGTAGTTTTGTTGCTGGGGACAGTAACTTTTGTTCTACTTAGTAACCTCACCGAAAATTGCTGAAAATCTCGTCATAGTAACTTTTGTAGTTTACGGTAGTCGCTTTTATTGATGGTGGCAGTAGCTTTTGCGATCTTCAGTAACATTGTCAGTGGCCAGGCTTAAATTTTTCAGAGGTCGACCGAAAACTTTGTCGGAAATCGGCCAGAAACCCGTCAGAGGTTGGCTGGAGACTTTACCGGAGAGGTGAGTGGTTGTTGACTTTTTAGACTAGTGACATTTTTGTAAATATAAAAGAGATTCTAATTTTTTGTTGGATTACAGTCTATCAATTTGTTGAAATTTAATACATTTATTTAGACTTGGGTGGACTTATGTGCGCAAAAATGTTTATATAAACTTATATAGGAGAAAATCTCTCAAAATGAACTTATATGTATTTTGCCCTAACATTTTCCTTTCTTTTGTTACGTGAAAGATCTACAATGTCTCACAGCGGACTTATATGTAATTGATTATAAAATTTTTCCTTCTTGTTCCATAGAACTTGGAATATCTACAAGCACATCATAGTATTTTTTTTATTAGATAACTCACGTAATCTATATAGCTCAGTGAAGTTTGAATCCATGAGGTGATTACACTCCCTAGCTAACCAGGCAACAACTCACTCACAAAACAACAACTCACTCACAAAAGATCATCTTAGTAATTACTAATTTGATTATCCCCAACACCAAAGAAAAGTTTTGATTGATCGAGCAAGCTCCTAAACTAACATTGACGACGCAGTTCTCCTTCACTGTAGAGAAGACAGCATCCAGCATCCAGAGAGGCGACAAAAGAGAAAATGAAGCTGCTGAACTTATTAGACGACCAGAAAGAAGAAGAAGAAGAAGAAGAAGAAGAAGAGAGACACTACTCCATGGAAGAAGAGCTTCAGCAAGAAGCCCTCAAAGGCTCCGTACCTGCACTCCTCAACCTCCTCAAACAACACCCTCCCATCTCCCTCCGACACCCCCTTACACGTCGCCGCCATTCTCGGCCACTCCGCTTTCGCCGCCGAGTTACTCGCTCTAAACCCCGACCTCGCCTCCCAGCTCAACCTCCAAGGCTCGTCCCCTCTCCACCTGGCCGCAGCAAAAGGGTGCGTGGAGATAGTCAAAAGCCTGGTGAAGGTCAACGCTATCTGAGTCTGGTATGGGACCGGGATGGGTTGACTCCTCTGCATCTTGGGGTGTTCAAGGGAAGGCGGTGAGGGTCTTGACGCAGGAGGGGAGAGAGGGTTTCACTTGTGTGTGAAGCATCATAGGTTTGAGGTGTTGAAGCTTTTGGTGGGGTGTGTTGGGAGAGATGATGACTTTGTCAACTGGAGGGATGGGAATGGGACCAGTGTTGCATGTGGCTGTGGCCAAGAAGCAATTAGAGGTGTTTGTTGTTGATTTTAAGGTTTAGCCTTTAATTTTAAGGTGTTGATTGTTAGCAAAAGCTTTAGTTCAGTTCATGAATTCAATTAGCTAGCTATTTGGTGTAGAAATGGGAGTTGAAAGTTGAAACCCTCTTTTGTTTTAGTGATTGAAGTTGAAAGTTGAAACCTTTGGGCAGTAGAAACAGGGCATAGCCTCTGCCTGCTCTTTAGCAATACGTATAATCTGTTAGAAATATGGTATAAAGAACCATTGATTAAACCAAATAATTAAAGTGAGTTGCACTTTTAATTAGATGATTGCATGCATAAATTTGTAATCCTTGTAATGAGGGCTATAAAATCATCTATTCATATACATAATTTGGTTGTGGGGTGAATGAGAAATTGTCACCCAAAGATGACTAGTTCAAATGAGAAAATGAATTTTGTCCCACATTAGAAAAGTGAGAGAGGAATAAGGTTTTACATAGAATTTCACACCTTGAAGGTATAACCATGACAAGCACCTATGCCTTCTCTCTCGCGTGCGCATGGGAGGTGCAAATCTCAGGTCGGAAGTCTAATTTTTTCACTTGGATCCGCGGGACCTACGAACACGAATGCAGCTCAAATTTGTGACCGGAGAACCTAGGTTGTTTTTGAACTGACTTTGTAACAAACCTATAAGTCTGGTTATGACCTTGTAACAGACCTATTAAGTCTGATTATGATTTTGTAACAGACTTATTAAGGGTTATTTATGATTGTATGTAACAGCCAGAAAACCATCAATTTGTTGGTGATTTCCAACACTATATAAAGGCCAAACAAACACTTCTCTTCCTCTCCAAAAGCTTCTCTGCTCCTATTCAATTCTCTCAGAAATTCGGTGATAGTTTGAAGGCTTTTCCTAGTTCGTTGAAGCTCTTGTTCGTAGTGCAACAACTTGAGCTTGATTGTTGTTTTATCATGGGAGACCAAGGGGCATTGAGGTCCTTACACCGATTGGGACGTCGTAATTCATCTTAAGGACACCGTGTGATACACGGGACTCGACAAACTTCTATTGGTTGAATTCTTATTTTCAAATCCTCAATTTATCATTTTATGGTTCTGTTCATGTTCATGCAATTTGATTAATTAATTAATTTTTATTATTTCATTTTGTTAGCATATAAACAATATAATTACCAACTTTTTCTAACAATCTTAAGACGAATTACTTTTTTTATTGTTTATATATTTCTGAGAAATTATACTAACTTGTGTGTGTATTTTTCAGAAAAAGAAAACCCAAAATGACTAATGAAAAAGGAAATGGCTCGGGTGGTGACAATGGTGGTGAAAACACCATGCAAACGGTGGTACCTCCAACTGCAATTGTTCCCGCACTACCCGTCTCTCATGCTGAGAAACCAGAGAAGTTCACTAGATTGAATTTCAAGAAGTGGCAAATGAAGATGAAGTTCTACTTAACCACCATGTACCTTGCAAGATTCATTACTGAGATAACCCCCGTACTCATTGATGAGGAAAATAGTGACTTACAAAAGATTGCTGCTGTGAATGCATGGAATAACTCTGATTATTTGTGCATGAACTACATCCTCAATGGTTTGTCTGATAATTTGTATAATGTGTACATTCATTCAGATACCGCTAAAAGCTTGTGGGAGTCTTTGGAGAAAAAATATAAGACTGGGGATGCTGGGGCCAAGAAGTTCATTATGGGCCAATTCTTTGATTGGAAAATGGTGAACACTAAGACTGTGATGAGTCAATTCTCTAAGTTTCAATTGATCATGCATGAGATGCAAAATGAAGGAATGAGTCTTTCTGGACCCGTTCAAGTAGCATGGTGCATTGAGAAGTTGCCCCCTTCATGAAAGGATTGAGGAAGACAACCGTGGAAATGAAAAAAGGAGCTGGATGACACTGCCACGGTCAATGTTGTTGAACATGGCCAAAACTCAAGGACCAAAAAGTTCAAGGCCCAGGGGTCCAAACTTGGCCCAAGAGGAGGTGTTTCCAAGAAACCAAGGTTTGCAGGCAAGTGCTTCAATTGTGACAAAGTTGGCCACAAGTTTGTGGATTGGAACAAGAAAAGTAACAAGAAGTGTGAGGCTAATCTTCTGGAAGCTGTCACCAAAGATGTTGGCGACATTAATTTGTGTGCTATGGTAACTGAGGTGAACATGGTGGACTCCAACCCTAAGACCTGGTGGCTGGACACTGGGGCCACAAAGCATATCTGTGCTGACAAGAATATGATCTCCACCTTTGAGCCTGCTGAGGAAGGGGAGATTCTGTATATGAGGAATTCTGCTACCTCTGCAATAAAGGGGAAATGAAAGGTAATCCTCAAGCTAACCTCTGGAAATGACCTGACCCTGGACAATGTCATGTATGTTTCAGAGATACGCAAGAACCTGGTGTCTGGTGCACTGCTAAACACCAATGGGTTTCGCATTGTTATAGAGTATGACAAGGTTGTTTTGTCCAAGAGTGACATGTTTGTTGGTAAGGGATATCTCTCTAATGGAAAGTTCAAAATGAATGTAATGACTATTGTCAATAAGAATAATGGAGCTGGAGCTTCATCTTCTTCTTACATGATTGTGTCTTCCAATTTGTGGCATGGTAGACTAGGACATGTTAACTATGATACCTTGAGAAGATTAATTAACATGGAACACTTACCAACGTTTAAAATCGACTCTAATGATAAATGTGAAACGTGTGTTGAAACTAAACTCACTAGAACCTCGTTTCAAACAGTGGTGAGAAACACTGAACCCCTAGATTTAATTCACACAGATGTGTGTGACTTGAAATCAACAGAATCAAGGTGGTAACAAGTATTTTGTCACGTTCATAGATGATAGTACAAAATATTGTTATGTGTACTTGATGAAAAATAAAAGCGAGACTATAGAGAAATTTGTTCTCTATAAGAATGAGGTTGAAAATCAACTCAATAAGAAAATCAAAGTACTAAGAAGTGACCGTGGAGGTGAGTATGAATCATCATTTGCTAACTTATGTGCTCAGAATGAGATTACACATCAAAGAAGTGCGCCTTATTCACCACAATCAAATTGTGTGACTGAAAGGAAAAATCGTACCTTAAAAGAAATGATGAATGCAATGCGCTTAAGTTCTGGGCTGCCACCTAACATGTGGGGAGATGTCATTCTCACGGTTAATTACCTTTTAAATAAGGTTTCTAAAAAGAAGACAAAAAAACTCCTTATGAACTGTGGAAAGGAGTAAAACCATCCTACGGTTACTTACGAGTGGGGATGTTTGGCTAAGGTAGTCATTCCTCCACCTAAGGCAGTAAAAAATGGGCCAAAAACGGTTAACTGTGTGTTCATTGGATATGCAGAAAATAGCGACGGGTATAAGTTCATTGTGCAAAAATCTGAAATTGAGGATATACACAAGAACACGATCATAGAATCGAGAAATGCTTCATTCTTTGAAAATATATTTCCATGGAAATCTGAGGAAGAATCAAGTTCTTTTAGAATTGAGTCAAATACTCAAGAAAATCAGGCACAAATAATTCATGAAGAGGTAGAACCTAGACGGAGCAAAAGAGCAAGGATAGAAAAATTCTTTGGCTCCTATTTTTTGACATATATGCTTGAGGATGAACCTCAGACATATACAGAGGCAATAAGGTCCACTGATACACCATTATGGAATGAGGCGATCAAGAGTGAAATAGACTCGGTTCTACAAAATCATACTTGGGAACTAGTGGATCTTCCACCAAGGTATAAGCCCTTAGGTTCCAAATGGATCTTTAAAAGAAAGATAAAGCAGATGGGACCATAGACAAATACAAGGCAAGACTTGTCATAAAATGATACAAGCAATAGGAAGGTCTGGACTATTTCGACACATATTCTCCTGTGACGAGAATAACATCCATTAGGATGGTGCTTGCCATCGCGGCTTTGCGTAAGGTAGAAGTACATCAAATGAATGTAAAGACTGTTTTCTTGTATGGGGATGTAGATGAAGAAATCTACATGGAACAACCTGAGGGTTTTTCGGCCCCAGGTCAAAGAAAGAAAGTGTGTAAATTAGTAAGTCCATGTATGACTTGAAACAAGCTCCAAAATAATGGCATGAGAAATTTGATAATGTCATGATCACTAATAGTTATAAAATCAACGAATGTGACAAATGTGTGTATGTGAAAGATACACAAGATGAATATGTCATCTTATGCATATATGTAGATGATATGCTCATTGTGGGGAGCAATGAGAAGGTGATCAAATCTACTAAAGATATGTTGCGATCTCGGTTTGAGATAAAAGATATGAGACTGACTGATGTGATTTTAGGGATAAAAATCACAAGAACGCGTTATGTGGATAATATCATTGGGAAATTTGACAAGGAAGACACTGGAATTGCCAAGACACCGGTAGATGTGAATTTACACTTGTCCTCGAGAGTGATTGGGAGTCTAATGTACTTAACAAGTTGTACAAGACCAGACTTGGCTTATGCGGTAAGTAAGCTAAGTAGGTACATGAGTAATCTAGGAGCTATGCATTGGCAAGCGATTGGAAGAGTATTAAAATACTTAAGATATACTCGTACCTATGGGCTGCACTATACATCGTACCCAGCTGTCATAGAGGGGTTTACAGATGCAAACTGGATATCTGATATGAAAGACTCAAAGTCTATTAGTGGATATGTGTTCACACTAGGTGGTGCAGCAGTATCATGGAAATACTCAAAACAAACGATTATAACCAGATCCACAATGGAATCTGAGTTTGTCACCCTAGACAAATGTGGGGAGGAGGCCGAATGACTACGCCAATTCGTTGAGGATATTTCAAGGTGGACGAAACTTGTGTCTGCAATATACATACATTGTGATAGTCAATCAGCTATTGGCAGGACACAGAACAAGATGTAAAATGGTAAGTCTCGTCACATCAGATGACGACATAACATCATTCGACAACTAATCTCAACTGAAATTATTTCTATATGTAGAATAGCTGTCAAATTAGGATTACTAATATTAGTAGGAAATCTTGTAATTATGGGAATTCTTTCCTTGTACGTTTAGAATAGCTCTCTAACTCTTGTATCACTATAAATACCCCTTGAGGGATGAATGAATAACAACATATTGAAACACAAATCAAATTATTCTTTTCTAGTTGGTATCAGAGCAGGTTCAATCCTTTGAACTTTCTTTGCATCCTTTGAATCCTGAATCTCGAAGAACACCCAAATTACCACCACAAACCGCTGCATACCACCATTAAAATCGAACCACCTTGAAGCCACAGCAACGAAGGACGCAAGCATCAAACAGCCTCCACCAATAATTGTTTGATTCATCAGTTTATAATGGAAAATGATGATGCTGCTACTGTAGCACAGTCAGGTATGAATGGTAAGGTTACTTTGAATAATACATGGATAATTGATACAGGTGCATCTGACCATATGACCAATGATCCTAATTTGTTGCAAAATCTCAAACCCTCATCTCAAAATACTATTTCTACTGCTGTTGGTACCCCAACTCCAGTTATCGGAGAATGTTCTATTGTTTTATCTGATTCTTTAACCCTTGAGTCTGTGTTGGTTGTTCCCTCATTAGCTTATAGTCTCCTCTCTGTTGGCCAAATAATTCTTGACCTTGCATGTATTGTGACTTTTTATCCGTCTTTCTGTGTGTTTCAGGACATTCTGACTCGGCGGATTCTTGGTTATGGTGTTAGAAGGGGGAAATTGTACTACCTGGACCTGACAGAGAATGGAGAGAAACATAAATATCTTTTGGGGCAAGCTCATCAGACTACCGGGGTTGAGAGTGCAAAAGAAACAGTTTGGTTATGGCATCGACGTTTGGGACATTTATCATTTAGTTATCTTAAAAAACTACAACCTCATTTGTTTTCGGTGGTTAGTGATTTAGATTTCCATTGTGAAATTTGTGAATTGGCCAAAATTCATCGTATTTCATATTTACCGAGTTTGCATAAGAGTCTGATTCCTTTCATGAAAATTCATTCTGATGTTTGGGGCCCTGCAAAAATTCCCTCCCTTTCTGGAGCACGTTATTATGTTACCTTTATCGATGATTGTACACGCATGACTTGGGTTTCTCTACTGAAGAACAAAAGTGATGTTTTTGAGAGGTTTACTAATTTCCACAAGATGGTGACCAATCAGTATCAACAGTCTATCCGGGTTTTCCAATCTGACAATGGTGGAGAGTTTGTGAATGGTCCGATGATTGATTTTTGCAGAACACATGGAATCCGTCATCAAACATCAAATTCTTATACTCCTCAGCAGAATGGCTTGGCAGAGAGGAAGAATAGACAATTGATGGAGGTTGTTCGTGTCTCTTTATTCGGCATGAATGTTCCTCGTTCTTATTGGGGAGAAGCAGTCAAATCAGCCGCATATCTCATCAATCGTACCCCTTCCCGGGTAATTGAGTTTCAGAATCCTCATCAGAAGTTACACTTACTTCTGACAGTTCCATCTCTACCTAATTTGGAGCCTCGAGTGTTTGGATGCACAGTTTATGTTCATATACCAAAGCCTCAATGGAGTAAACTCGATCCTCGTGCCAAGAAGTGCATTTTTGTTGGATATGCCGATTTTCAGAAAGGGTATCGATGCTATGACCCGCTCACATACACAATGTATATCTCACTTGATGTCTCATTCCGTGAATCTGAACCATATTATTCAGGGGGAGCTCCATCGTGTTCCCTTCAGGGGGAGAAAGGTCATGAAGGGAGTTTTGATGTATTTGAAGACTTAGAGAATATTGAAGACCATTTTGGTGTCGGATTGAATGATCAAACCGAGCAAGGGAGAACGTGGGAGACCCACGCGCCAACCGACGGACCCACGGCTGTCTCCCACATGCCGGCTGTCCCCCACATGTCGGCTGATGATTTGTCGCTGGCCCCATCTAGTCCTGCCCATGTGCCGGTTCAGCCATCCCTTCCTGGTGATAGCCACGTGACGGCTCCAGAAGATGCATGCAATGACTCGGCGCAGTCCCGACCAAATATGTCCATGCTTTCTGAAAAGATTTTAAATCAGAGACAAGGTTTTTCAGAGGTTCAAGAACGAGATACTCCCCCTTCTACATCAACAACTGAAGAATCATGTCAAAATGCTCCTCCACAGGTATTTTTCGATTCTAATGTTAGGTTAGAAAATATTGAGCCTAGGAAATCGCAAAGGGTTACTAAGGGAATTCCTAAAAAACAATATGAACCAGATATCAAATCTAAAGCCAAATACCCTATAGCCAATTACATGTCTAACCATAGACTTGCCGGGTCACATGCATTTGTTGTTAATCAATTATCTACTGTATCTATTCCAAGTAACGTGCAGGATGCATTGGTGGATCCAAAATGGACAAAGGCAATGAATGAAGAATTGGAGGCTCTTCAAAAGAATGCGACATGGGAATTAGTTCACATGCCTGTTGGGAAGAAAACAGTAGGATGCCGGTGGGTGTTTACCGTGAAACTTAATGCTGATGGAACCATTAATAGGTATAAAGCAAGGTTGGTTGCCAAGGGATATACACAGCGCTATGGGGTTGATTATGAGGAAACCTTTGCACCCGTAGCAAAGATCAATACTGTCAGAATTCTGATTTCCCTTGCAGCAAACAAAGACTGGCCCTTGCGACAATTTGATGTGAAAAATGCTTTTCTCAATGGGAATCTAGATGAAGAGGTGTACATGGATATGCCTCCAGGTGTCAAGAGTAGTCCGAGCGACGTCAACAAAGTGTGCAAGTTGAAGAAATCTCTATATGGACTTAAACAATCTCCGAGAGCTTGGTTTGGAAGATTCTCAAAGTCCATGAGATCTTTTGGGTACCAACAGAGCAATTCTGATCATACCTTATTTATTAAACGCAATAGTGGTAAGATTACTGCTCTGATTGTATATGTTGATATGATTGTTACAGGAGATGATCTCGAAGAGATAGATAAGTTATAAAAGTGTTTATCAAAAGAGTTTGAGATGAAGGATTTGGGGCAGTTGAAGTATTTTTTGAGCATTGAAGTTGCAAGGTCTAACAAAGGAATTTCACTGTCACAGAGAAAATATGTCCTTGATTTGCTTGCTGAAACAGGGATGTTGGACTGCAATCCTATTGAGATGAATCACAAGCTTGCAATTTATCCCGGCCAAGTTTCAACTGATAAAGGTAGATATCAACGTTTGGTAGGACGGTTGATTTATCTTTCTCACACAAGACCTGATATTGCCTATGCTGTAAGTGTTGTTAGTCAGTTTATGCATAATCCGAGTGTAGAGCACATGGATGCAGTCGTTCGTATCCTCAGATATTTGAAGATGACACCAGGTAGAAGATTATTATTTGAGAAAAATAATAATTTGGACGTTTTTGGTTATACAGATGCAGATTGGGCTGGTGATAATACAGACAGACGTTCTACATCTGGGTATTTCACGTTTGTTGGAGGGAATCTTGTCACTTTGCGTAGTAAGAAGCAGAAAGTTGTGGCAAGGTCGAGTGCCGAAGCTGAGTTTCGAGGTATGGCTCATGGGGTTTGTGAGATGTTGTGGATTCGTAATATTATGAAGGAACTTGGTTACAAACTTAAGGGGCCTATGTATCTGCATTGTGATAATACAGCTGCTATTGAAATTGCACATAATCATGTTCAGCATGACCGGACTAAACATGTGGAAGTTGATCGTCACGTCATCAAGGAGAATCTTGATCGGAAAATTATTCGCTTTCCTTTCGTAACTTCAGAGGAACAGTTAGCAGATGTTCTTACTAAAGGAGTATCAAAAAAATTGTTTGACAGCTCAATTGACAAGTTGGGTATGATTGACATCTACGCGCCCAACTTGAGGGGGAGTGTAGAATAGCTGTCAAATTAGGATTACTAATATTAGTAGGAAATCTTGTAATTATAGGAATTCTTTTCTTGTACGTTTAGAATAGCTCTCTAACTCTTGTATCACTATAAATACCCCTTGAGGGATGAATGAATAACAACAAATTGAAACACAAATCAAATTATTCTTTTCTAGCCTATAAACTATGAGAAGTCTAAGGAAAACATTGCGGATCCGCTAACCAAATGGTTAAAGAGGGAGCTAGTTGATAAATCATCGAGTGATCACATTTCCTTCACTATTTGAATCTAATGTTAGAGTATCTACTTAAATGTGCTGCATTTTCCATTCATTGTTTCGTGAAGTTTGATCCCAGTCATGTTATGTGGAGCTATCCACGATTTATGATTGTTAAGATGAACACGATGTTCCTTGTTGGATTGGTAATAGAGGGATATGAGAAATTCTTGATTATTCCCCTATACTATTTTGCAGGTGATAAATTACTTGCTGGATAACACAAAGACAGAAGTCAATGTCCAAAATGCAAATGGCTTCACTACATTGGATGTCTTATCACATAATACTAGAGATTTACGAGACCTGGAAATCAAAGAATCCCTTCAAATTGCTGGTGCCCCGAAAATCATGAAGAAGGAACCGACTGTTATGTTTGATCAAGATCAATATACAGTTCAAGTTTCCACCACACAGCCACTGGTGTCAAAGAGGAGTTTAAGGCAACTAGTATTTAAGCCAAAGCAGAAAGAAGTTGATTGGTTGGGTAGGAAACGATGTTTGCTAATGGTTGTGTCTTCACTAATTGCTACAGTAGCATTTCAGTCTGCAATGAACCCACCAGGTGGTGTTTGGCAGTCGGACTATCTGGAGGATAGTAATGGCAACCCTGTGGATAATCCACACAATGCCGGCCAGTCAGTGATGGCCGATACACAACGACAGCAGTATGGACTTTTCATGATATCCAATACACTTGCATCACTGAGCATAATTCTATTACTTGTGAGTGGATTGCCTCTGAAGCGTCACAGATGGTTGTGGATTCAGATGGTGATCATGTGGCTTGCAATCACAGCGCTAACAGCTACGTATTTTATTGGACTGATATTTATGACACCAGGACAGCAGAAGGGGGGTTATCTGTACCATGTCACCCAAGTTTCTGTGCTTGTATGGCTGGCACTGATGGGGATCATGTTTATTGGTAATGTTCTTCGAGCAACAGTATAGCTACTTACAAAGTTTTTGGATGCATGAAGCAGGAACGTCGGGTTGATTCGCTTTCTGAAGAATATGACATTGATGACATTTGAACACAGAGATTAATCTTCGCTGTCCGAGTTTGGAAATGCTTGTTCTTCTTGTTGCAGTGGAGGCATCATATCCAAATGAGGGCATCCTTTTCAAATTTTCCTGGTCAAAATCAGTTACGGAGGATGTTGAAATCGTTTGAAAGGCGTGTATTGCAATTATTTGTCTTAATATAGTTGCTTTCCATAGTGTCAATAACTCAATATACATCTCTCTTGTAAATCATGTGTGAGAAACTGAGAACTGTGTAGCAGCAGGGGCTGCAACCTCTGAAGTTTTGATGGTGTCAAATCTGTTTATAGCGCATTTGACTGGGAAGAGTTAGTGGACATTGCAAAGCTTGTCAATCCAAACACCAGCACCTCTTCAAATTTATCCAAACATATCCACTAAAGCCTGTATAGACCCACCTCAGAGGTAAACACCAAAAACCAAAGCCCAGTCTCATCCAACAAGAACAAGCAGAGAGAAATGGAGAGGAGAATATTTGTAGGAGTTCGAAAGAATAGAGCCATTAAGCGTAATAAGAAGAAGCTGCTCAACAGAGTGTTACAATATCTCACTTCTGATTCTTACATGTTTGCTCCTTTAGTTTCTCGTTCACCTTCTGCGTTTACCTCATCCATCAAGAAGTCTGTCACAGGAGTAGAAGTCAAGAAACCTGTTAGAGAAAAGGACTTGCTCAAGAATGTTGGTGACTATCTCAAGTCAAACTGTTACATGTATGCGCCATTGCTTGCTCCACCTACGTCTTCACTGTACATTGACAGGGTCACCACCACGACCTTTGAAGTTTCAAAGAGGAAAGTAATTTTGAAAGGGTATAAACCAAATGAAAAGTTGGGAGACGTCTTAGAGGATCAAGCTTCCAAGGGATCTTTCCTGAAGAGATCGTTAAGCAAGGAGCATCGGTCAAGCACAAGAAAACAGTGAAGCATGGGGTTCAAAATAGTTGTGTTAGCAAGATTTCAGAGCATCAATCAAGAGAGTAATTCCCTCTCACATTTACATCAGAATTTCAAACACTTGTATAGTTTTGGATAGTTTTCAATCCCTGTATCAATAGGCTTTATTACCTTAAATTCTCTTGTGTAATAGTAAACTAAACACTAGTATATATAGCCTGCAGTGTAAACAGCTTTGATCAATGAAAACTAATTTTTACATGATATCAGCCTAAGGATCGATCATTCTCTGTGATTCAATCTTTCTACATCTTTCTTTTTCTGAACCTGTTCTTTCTCTCTTTCCTCTTCCAATTGCCTTCTAGTCTACAAAAAAACAACCAAGGCCACATCTTACCCTTTCATCTCTTCTTCATAGCTGTCCCTCTCTCTTACTCATCAAGACCACCAACTATGTCCCCTCCCCAGTTCTTCTTGTGCTTCATGTGGACAGTCCAGTCACTCAGCATCTCCTTGGAGCAATGGATTCCTTGGCTCAGCCCCTCAATGGGTCTCTCAGTATGCCTTCAATTGTTCATATCAGCACTCCGGATCTCATATCGCTGGTAGCCACCTCTATCATGATCTCAATTGGTATCCTGACACGGGTGCAACATATCATATGACTGCACTACCACTCAATGATCCTCGGCCTTATGGTGGTTCTCATGGTGTTTATATGAGTAATTGGAGATTTCATACACATCTCCCATATCGGTAATCTTTTCTTGTCAATGGGTAATTCCAATTTCTCGTTGCGTAATGTTTTCAATATTCCATCCAGTAAAACTCTTTTTTTTGTGGCTCGCTTCATCAAATACAACCTTATCTATTTTCTATTTGCTCTTGACTTTTATCAGGTATTGTTTACTCACTTTATTATTTCAAGATTCATGTCAAGATAATTTATATCTCCTCAGTTTGTTTTTTGAGTCGTCTGTCCCTCAAGCCTTCACCTCTATCCACTCCTTTCTTTGGCATAACCGTTTAGGTCATCCCTCCTCGTCTGTTCTAGTTCGTTTAGGATCCATTATTGACTCGTCTTTCATCGGATTCCTTCTGCAATAATTGGGCGATGAAAAAATATCGCCAGTTGCCTTTTTCATCAAATCCAAACCATGCCACGTTCTCTTTTCCATATCCTGCATAGTGATGTCTAGCAATCCCTCACATTATCTGTTAGTGGCTTCAAATATTATGTCTTATTCACTAATGAATTTTCTTGTTATACATGGCTCTACCCTATACGTTGCAAAAATGAAGTTCTTACTCATTTTCAAACTCTCATTGTCATGATTCAAAATATTTTTCAAGGCTCCGTTCACTATCTTCAAAGTGATAACGACACTGAATATATATGTGAACAACACCTTTTCTCAATATTGTAATTCTTTAGGAATCCAACAACATTTTTCTTGTCCTCATACACCTTAGCAAAATGGGTTTGCCGAACGTAAACACCAACATATTGACAACATGGCTCATACTCTCCTTCTCACATGCGGGCCTCTCCAAAATCTATGGGCTGAGGCAATGTCCATATTTGTCTATCTAATCAACCTTCTTCCCTCTCCCATTCTTAATTGGAATACACCTCATACCCCGCCTCTATGACACTCCTTCCTCTTACTTCTTTCTTCGTGTCTTTGAGTGCTCTTGTTTTCTCCATCTTGGTTCATATGTGTCAAATAAGTTATCTGGTCGTAGTGTTGAATGTGTATTTTTTGGTTATTGTGAGACCCCGATAATTTTATTTAATTTTCCGACACATTTAGAGTTTAATTCTGGTTATTTTTCGGTACGTCGTAAATTTTATCTAACACTTTTACGTTAAGACACACGTCGCCATATGCGTGAGTATTTACGGAATATTTTCCGGCACTTCACGTATTTTTCGTACAATTTTTACGATTTAATTTGACGTTTAGTTGTTTTAAAATGAATTTTTGAAAATGAATTTGGTTTAAAAAGTATTTTGAAGGTGTGATTCAATCGTGGCCGTTGATTCGATCGTCGAATCGTGACCGTCGGTTTTTCTTTAAAAACCTCTTATCCTTTTATCTCTCCCTCATTTCCTCTCCACCTTTCCTTTTCTCCTCTTTCCTTTTCTCTCTCCTTCCCCTTCTGTTCTTCTCCTTCTTTCCCTTACGGGAGAGACTCTCTCTCTCTCTCTCTTCGACAGAGCCACCAGGTGCGCGTCGACGCTCACGACCGCCACCATCCGCCTCGCCCTGCCTCGGCGACCCAGCCACGCCAACGCCGCCCAACAGAGAGAGGAAAACCCGAGATCACTGTACAGTCGAGTTCGAGTTGAACTAGACCATTTGAGGAGCAAGGAAGCTCTCAGACACCACCAGGAGCTGCCCAGGTGCAAGGAAGAGGCCAGCGGAGCTCCACCGGAGGAGGTTTGTCGGAAAACCAGGGAGAAACCTCAAGGTATAAAAACTCGACCATTTCTTGTGATTTTGGAGTTGTTGGATAACTTAGGATATGTAGAAGGAGAAAAGAGAAGCCTAGAGACTCGATTTGGCCTGAAAACGAAGCTTTTCCGGCAACACAGTCGGTCGGGAACCGACGCGGTAAAAACTCTGGTTTTTATAGCGTCAGTTTTACTTTTACAGTTTTTATCGAGGGGGTAAAGTTATCAAATTACCCCTGGCAAATTTACTAATCATTTACTGTTTTACCTTTTACTGTTGACTTTTACTATTTACCAGTTGACTTTGACTGTTGACTTTTACTATTCACCAGCTGGCGTGACTTTTACTATTCACCAGTTGACTTTTTACTATTCATCGATTGCCTTTGATCGTTGACTTTTACTATTCACCTGACTTCGAAGCGTTGATCGTTGACTTTTACTATTCACCAATTGACTTCAAACCGTTGACTTTGATCGTTGACCGTTTACTTTACTGTTGACCGTTTACTTTTACTATTCCAAAGTTGACTTTTGACTTTTACCGTAAAACACTTACTTTTACGTTTTTGATCACTACGGTTAAATGTTTTAAAGGTTTTTGATTTAAAAACACGACGAACCGACGTAAGTACTAAATAAGAAATAATCCCGAATTCTCGCCGGTTCGAGAATCAGAGTGTCAAATAAATTACTCTAATGTCGGAAAGATAAACAGAAAATGTTTATCAAGTCGTAATCGTAGATAGTAAATCCTCGAATTTCATGTACCTGACTATGTCATTGTTATCTCACCCACAGACTTAAGAGCACATCGACGTTGGCTTCAGGAGGACCGAGAGTTGGAGCGCAGCCAGCTGTATCAGCATATCAGGTAGTAGGGGGCACGCCTAATGGATGAGCCGAAACCCTCCCGGGTTGGTGGCTTTTCTGTACTTACATATAAAAGTATAGTTGCATTATTTTAAGATATAACCACAACATTTGGTGTGTGTGTGTGTGTGTGTTTGGATCAAAGAGTAGTACCGTTGTCCTGTTTTCCGGTGCTTGGCCTGGGAGCGACGGGACCTAGTATTTAGACTACGCTTTCCACGGTGTCGATGACCGTGAACCTCCGGAGGGGCAATGCCCTGTTTAATTTATTTATCCCGCTTACGCTCGTCTCGTACAGAGTTAAGCGAGACGTAAGTGCAGTGTGCTGTTACGAGAGATGTGTTGAGCATTAGCTGTAAATGGACGCTCTCGCTACTATTCGTTTACAGACGCATAGGTAGTGGCCCCGGTTTGCTGTGAAGACAAACTCAAGATTTCGGCCACGTGGATCCTGAGAGTTCTTTCTTATATGGTCAGCATGTTTTACTTGAGCTTTGCATGCGTGGCTATTGCATATGTTTTCAAGTGCCTTGAACGTATTTTTATACGTTTATGTACATATATAAGCTATATGTTTTCTCATGGGTTTTAAACCCTGACTTGGTTGGCTTTGGGCCCTATTTGGATTAGCGAGGACGAGTTGCTCACCCCTACATCTTTTCAGGTTTTCAGCACCCATCTTTAGAGGAGCTGGACTAGGAGCTCGTGGAGCGACGTCGGTCATCGTACACTTCTACTTCCAGGGACACCCGTTCTGGTGTGGGCTCCATATCTTATGATTTCCGTATTTGGTGTATTCTTTATCATCTGTTGCGTACTTTGAGACATCATTCGAGCTTGTGATTCCGAGACCTCTTTCCTTGTATTATATTTGTCTCGGATATTTTTATTTGCTACCTTCCGTTTGTAAAATATTTGTATACTATTCTGCACATTTGTCATTTCATATTTGACATTCATATCATTTGTGTGCTCATTATTTTATTCATAGTCTTGTGATTTCGGTCCGGAGAGTTATTAATACGTCAAATGACGTATTGATTTCTCTTTAGACCGGGATTACGACGGTTACCGTCGTGTTACCGGGCCGAAAATAGTCCCAAGATGCGACAGTTATAGCCCACGTCACAAATGATATAAGTGTCTTGACCCCTCTTCTGATCGTGTCTATGTGTCTTGTCATGTTTTATTTAACGAAATTTTTTTTCCTATAAGAGCTTGCAGATACAGCCACTAAATAACTCCAGCCAACTAGAATTTACACTGATTTCTAATTCAGGCTCCATGTTTCTTTCGCAGGCCCACCTAGATGACTTGCCAAATCCATTGTCATCCCCATCTGGCACCTTCTCGCATTCATCTTCACAAAATAACCAACCTGAACCCGTCCAACACATCCAACACCCTTCATCCTCCCAAATCAATCCTTTGACCACACCACCTTTTTCTTCCACCCCAACCCTGTAGCTCTCCTCCCCGATCAACCCGACGCTCACCGTCACCACCACCGTTCCCGCCACCGACCACATCTCTCACCAACCGTCTGATCCATCACCACCAAACTTCTCTGCCTCCTCCCTCCCTCTACAAGCCTCGGTGGCACCACAATATTCTTCTCTAGCACCCTTACAAACCTACACCACCGCCCTTAATCCATCGCTCAATCTCCAAACCACACAGCTTTCATCCTATTCTTAATCCCACATTCCCCAACCACCACCACTTCCCGCCGCCCTCAACAAGTATGCTACATATTTCCTCTGTGGACCAACCAGCTGATCTCCTTACTAAACCTCTTCATAAAAACCGCCATGTTGTCTTATGTCTCAAACTTGTCCATCCAAGGCTGTCTAGTTTGGGGGGGTGTTAGCAAGATTTCAGAGCATCAATCAAGTGAGTAATTCCCTTTCACATTTACACCAGAATTTCAAAGACTTGTATAGTTTTGGATAGTTTTCAATCCTTGTATCAATAGGCTTTATTACCTTAAATTCTCTTGTGTAATAGTCAACCAAACACTAGTATATATAGCCTGCATAGTGTAAACAGTTTTGATCAATGAAAACTAATTTCTACAATTGTCGCTCATCTATACCAGGCAGGACTGTTGGAAAAAATCGAAGTGTAGTACACTAAACAAAATTTGAAAAGGAATACCGGGTTCCCAGATAAGGAAGCCATCTGATAGTTCAGTAAACATGTCGAGCTAGACTACATTATTGTACTTATTTTTATTTTGATAGAAACAATCTTGTACTTAACTGCTTCTATTGTAGTTTAAGTTATGTGTATGTTGGAACAAGAATGGACTAATACTGTTATACAATGATGTGTTTTGGTGGTAAAGAAAACCAAGTCTCATCCACAATATACATCTATCTGTAAATCATGTTTGGGAATTTTATAGCAGCAGGGGCTACAATGACTGAAGTTTTGATAGTGTCAAATCTGTTCATAGCTCATTTGCTGGGAAGAGTGAAAGAAAATCGCTGTTGCATTCTTCTGTACTTGCTTCACAATACAAGTTTCTTTCATTCTTAAATTGAAATCATTGAATATAATTCATAATAATCTGTTCTGAGTTCGAAGCTTTGGTATCTTAATATATCTTAGAGCTAGGGTTGGCAGCAGAAGTTTCAGATATAACTTCTCTGCTGTCATATCATCTGCTTTTCATCGGAAATTTACGTCGTCCGGTAATGTGAGTGGGAAAAAAGCTCTTCTATGACATCTATCTTCATTGAGCAATCGGAAACAATCTACCGTCTTCAATCACAGACGAGAAGGAAGAGATAGAGCCGCAGCCACGTGGGATCTCCGATCTCCCTGTGAACATCCACGTAGCAGTCAACGAGTAAAAGATTCAACGATCACTTAACATTTCAGCTGAGCTTAATTATCAATTAGCTACTAATTTCAGAGCTTATGATGTGAGTCTAATCTCCCTGCGTATCAAGTTAATTTTATTTCAAGCCAGTCACCACAACTTAATATGCATTTTTAAGAATTTGGGATACTTCTGATCAGAAACTTTGTAGTTGATTGTGTGTCGTTCTAAAACAAGTGACAGCAGTCGAGAAATAAGGTTAGGCTAGCTAGCACCACCTGAGTTCCCTTCCTTACAAATGTTAAGCATGCAGAGACCATCACAAAGCAAAGATTATCGATTCAAACGCCAACACCTCTTCAAATTTATCCACTCAAACCCTTATTTAAACCAACCTCAGAGGTAGACACCAAAAACCATCCCTAATCGTTTTCTCATCGCTTGTGTTATTTAGTTTGTGAAATATGGATTTGATGATGCCCCTGAAGAATATGGGCGTCGACATCAACCTACTAGACGTCCTCCACGACCTTTTGGACTTCTCCGATGAGCAAAACCAGGCGAGCCATCAGGCACCGTCGCGCCGATACGTCCGGGAAGCCAAGGCCATGTCGGCTACTCCGGCGGACGTGAAGGAGACTCCGAACGCCTTCATCTTTGTGATCGACGTGCCAGGGCTCAACTCGGACCAGATCAAGGTCCAGCTGGAAGACGACAATGTTTTGGTGGTGTGCGGCGAGAGGAAGAGGGAGAAGGAGAGGAACCTGGGAGTGAAGTACCTGAGGATGGAGAGGAGGCTCGGCAAGTATCTCAAGAAGTTTGTGCTGCCGGAGAATGCTGATATAGAGAAGATCAGTGCTGAGTGTCAGGATGGAGTGTTGACTGTGGTGGTGGATAAAAAGCCGCTGCCGGAGCCGAAGAAGCGCAAGGCTGTTGTGGTGAGGGTTATCAGCAGCCAAGGAGGTCAAGGTGGCCAGTTGGGCCAAGAAGGTCAAAGTGGAGGGCAAGGAGTTCAAGGTGGTTTCCTAGGCGGCCATGGCCGCTCACAGGAAGGAGGCCAAGGCGGCCAAGATGGCAATAACCATATGTAGACAAGGTCTGCATGGAAGGAGTTCCCTTGTTGCACCGTTTTGTAGTAACTCGGTTCTTCCCTTGTGTTTGTTCTCGAGTCCTTTCGTACCTTCCTATCGATGTAAGGAATAACATGGGGAAGCTTGTAGATATGTCATGTACTCCTCCAATGTGAAATAATATAGTCGTATTTTGAACTTTCTTTTGATAGTGGCCCGAATATGATCCTAGTGCAAGTTTCTGATGGAGTCTGCTGTTATTGTTTCTTGTTGGAATCTGCTGTTGCTTGCATCCGAAGGAATAGCACAGAGTTCGCAGTTTTTCTTGCGTCCGAAGAATAAGGATCAAAGAGCAAGTCAATTGCTTCAGTTTGTTTCATTTGATTTGTTCAAATTAGTTGCTAAGATTAAGGCTTGAATTGAGCCGTTGTTTTGTATTTTTCAGTTCATCTGTAAGCTTATAAAAGGCTGTGTTCTCATTCAATAAAGTATTCATTCATTCTGCAAATCAATCGTTTCTGGTTTTGTTCTTTACATTTGGTATCAGAGCCCTGACAGGGCCTAAATCAGTGTGTAAGTATAAAACACGAGTGAGGGTTAGATTTCATAAAAGAAGCTGCAGCCTTCGAGTGTTGATAAACACTGTGAGAATGAGTGAAGACAAAACCCTGACAAATATTCCTCGTTTCGATGGTCATTATGACCACTGGAGTGAGATGATGGAGAATTTACTGAGAGCTAAAGGTCTGTGGAGTTGTGTGGAGAACGGTTTAAATGAACCAGTTGATAGAACAAGGCTGACAGATGCACAGCAAGCTCAGCTTGAGGATGCAAGAACCAAGGATCATCAGGTGAAGCACTACCTGTTCCAGGCCATTGATCGATCTGTTTTTCAACAGATTCTGGATCGTCGTACTGCCAAGATTATATGGGATTCCATGAAGCTGAAATTTGGAGGCAATACCAAGGTAAAGAAGTCACTACTTAACTCTTTAAGAAGAGAGTTTGAAATATTGGTTATGAAAAATGATGAGACCATCACAGATTACTTTGCAAGAGTTATGTCTGTTGCCAACCAGATGAGGAGTAATGGAGAAGTCATCACAGATTCCAAGATTGTGGAGAAGATTTTACGGACACTAACTGAGAAATTCACTTATGTGGTTGTGTCCATAGAAGAAGCAAAAGACACTGACACCATGACAATTGATGAACTGCAAAGCACTCTTGTAGTTCATGAGCAGAAATTTCGAAGAATTAGTACTGAAGGTGAAGATCATGTTCTTAAGATAGAAGACAGGAGTGGATCTAGGGGCAGAGGGAGAACATCTTTCTTCAGAGGCAGAGGACGTGGACGAGGGAGGACAAATTTCAATAGATCAACTGTGGAATGCTTTAAGTGTCATAACTTGGGGCATTTTCAGTATGAATGTCCTACATGGCAAAAAGAGGCCAACTATGCAGAGTTAGATGAGGATGATGAACTCTTATTAATGGCGTATGTAGATCTTCATGAAACTACAAGAAGGGATGCCTGGTTTGT
This sequence comes from Comarum palustre, assembly GCA_951800085.1. NCBI lineage: Eukaryota > Viridiplantae > Streptophyta > Magnoliopsida > Rosales > Rosaceae > Comarum > Comarum palustre. Next base: position 15,204,540 of record OX637589.1, read on the forward strand.
TGACTCTGGTTGTTCAAATCATATGTGTGGAAACCCTGGTATGTTCTCAAGCCTGGATGTAAGTTTTTCTCATTCTGTCAAACTTGGTAATAACACCAGAATGAAGGTCATTGGTAAGGGAGTAGTGAAACTATTGCTTGATGGGATTACATATTCCTTTAGTAATGTTTACTGTGTTCCTGAGCTGAAGAACAATCTTCTTAGTGTGGGACAGCTTCAAGAAAAAGGTGTAGATGTTTTATTTCAAGGTGGAGTGTGCAAACTGTTTCATCCACAGAAAGGAAAGATGGCAGAATCAGTTATGAGTGCAAATAGAATGTTTATTTTGTTAGCTGAACCTTCTGTCACTGTTTTAGAAGAGAAGTGTCTACAGACCAGCACCATGGATCAGTCCAAATTGTGGCATCATCGATATGGACATCTCAGCTACAAAGGATTATGCATTATACATTCCAAAAATATGGTGAAAGGTCTGCCACAGATTATGCCAATAGAAAGTCTTTGTGATGCATGCATGAAGGGGAAGCAACACAGGACTGTTATTCCTAAAGTTAGTTCTTGGAGAGCATCAGGAAAGTTACAGCTGATTCATGCAGATCTCTGTGGTCCCATTAATCCTATTTCACAAGGGAAGAAAAGGTATCTATTGTGCTTCATAGATGATTTCTCTAGAAAAACTTGGGTTTATTTTCTTCTAGAAAAATCAGAAGCATTTTATTACTTTAAACGTTTTAAGATACTTGTGGAAAAAGAAACTGGTTTGTTCATCAGATGTTTAAGAACAGATAGAGGAGGAGAATTTAATTCAGCTGAGTTTGATGAGTTTTGCATGCAACATGGAATCAAGAGACAACTGACCACAGCTTACACTCCACAGCAAAATGGAGTGGCTGAACGAAAGAATCGGACTGTGATGAACTTGGTAAGAGCTATGCTTTCAGAAAAAGGTGTTCCTAAGTCTTTTTGGCCAGAAGCTACTCGATGGTGCATTCATGTTTTAAATCGCTCGCCTACACTTGTGGTTAAGAACATGACACCAGAGGAAGCTTGGAGTGGGAAAAAACCATCTGTGGAACATTTCAGAGTTTTTGGATGTGTAGGTTATGTGCACATACCTGATGCTAGAAGAATTAAACTGGATGACAAGAGTTTGAGTTGTGTACTGCTTGGATACAGTGAAAAGTCTAAAGGATATAAAATGTATGATCCAGCTGGAGAAAAAGTCATCATTAGCCGTGATGTAGTATTTGAAGAGGATCGCATGTGTGATTGGAATATTAAGTATGAAAAGGAGTGTTTGATGGAGCTTGAATGGGGAGAAGAAAATGAACAAGAAGCAGTACAAGTAGAAGAAGCAGTACAAGTAGAAGAAGAAGAACCTGCAGAAGAATCAAATTCTCGGGGAGAAGAAGACATGAGAGAAGTATTTGAAGCTGAGATCGATTCACCAGTCAGAGAAGAGAATTTGATAGTAAGGGAGGGAAGAGTTTATCGAGCTCCTATTTGGACTAATAATTATGTCTCAGGAGATGGCTTGTCAGAAGGAGAAGAAGCAAATATGGCACTCATAGTCACAGAAGATCCACTAACCTTTGAAGAGGCAGTTCAAAGTTCAAAATGGAGACAAGCAATGGATGAAGAAATTCAGTCCATAGAGAAAAACCAGACATGGAATTTGGTGGAATTACCTGCTGGAGTTAAGAGGATTGGAGTAAAGTGGGTGTACAAAATGAAACTCAATGAACTAGGAGAGATCAGTAAATGCAAAGCTAGACTTGTGGTGAAAGGGCACTCTCAACAACATGGAATTGACTACACAGAAGTTTATGCACCTGTGGCAAGGATGGACACAGTGAGGATGATCATAGTACTGACTGCTCAAAGGGGTTGGAAACTTCATCAACTTGATGTCAAGTCAGCCTTTTTGTATGGAGAATTAAAGGAAGATGTGTATGTTGAGCAGCCAAAGGGGTATGAGAAGAAAGGAAGTGAACATCTGGTATACAAACTTCAGAAAGCTCTATATGGATTAAAACAAGCACCTAGAGCTTGGTTTAGTCGAATAGAGTCCTATTTTATGAGGGAAGGTTTTAAGAGCAGTCCAAGTGAACAGACACTCTTCATCAAAAGGAAGCAAGGTAAAATTCTTATGGTGAGTGTATATGTTGATGACTTATTGTTTACTAGCAATGATGAAGAAATGCTGATAGAATTTAAAAATTCTATGAAGAGGGAATTTGAGATGTCTGACTTGGGTGAACTAAAGTTCTTTCTGGGATTAGAAGTCTCACAGCGTTCTGATGGTATCTTTATATGCCAAAGGAAGTATGCAGGAGAAGTTTTGAAGAGATTTGGAATGACAGAAAGCAATTCTGTAAGAAATCCAATTGTTCCAGGACAGAAGATCAGTAGGGATGAATTTGGCGCCAAAGTAGATGCAACACTGTTTAAACAAATAGTGGGAAGTCTAATGTATCTTACTGCTACTCGACCAGATCTCATGTTTGTTGTTTGTTTGATTAGTCGATTTATGGCAAGTCCCACACAGCTTCACTTTGCAGTTGCCAAAAGAATTCTAAGATATCTGCAAGGGACAGTGGACTTTGGCATTTTTTACAGAAGACATGGAGCAAGTGAATTAGTTGGTTTCACTGATAGTGATTATGCAGGGGATATTGAAGACAGTAAAAGTACATCAGGCTATGTGTTTATGTTAAGTGGAGGTGCAGTTGCTTGGTCTTCAAGAAAGCAGCCAATTGTTACTTTATCATCTACAGAAGCAGAATTTGTTGCTGCAGTCTCTTGTGCCTGTCAGGTTGTTTGGATGAGGAAAATTCTTGATGAAATTGGACATGATCAGACAGGTGGAACATTGATCATGTGTGACAACTCTTCAGCCATAAAATTGTCTAAAAATGCAGTATTTCATGGTCGAACCAAACACATGAGGGTTCGTTATCATTTCCTTCGTGATCTTACAAGAGAATGTGCTGTGCAAATGATGTTTTGTGGCACACAAAATCAGCTTGCAGATTTAATGACAAAGCCTCTTAAATTTGAGACATTCAAAAGACTCCGAGAAGAATTGGGAGTTTGTACACCTCTTGAAGTGAACTGATTGGTGAGAAAACAGTTCAAGGGAGGGATTGATGGAGTCTGCTGTTATTGTTTCTTGTTGGAATCTGCTGTTGCTTGCATCCGAAGGAATAGCACAGAGTTCGCAGTTTTTCTTGCGTCCGAAGAATAAGGATCAAAGAGCAAGTCAATTGCTTCAGTTTGTTTCATTTGATTTGTTCAAATTAGTTGCTAAGATTAAGGCTTGAATTGAGCCGTTGTTTTGTATTTTTCAGTTCATCTGTAAGCTTATAAAAGGCTGTGTTCTCATTCAATAAAGTATTCATTCATTCTGCAAATCAATCGTTTCTGGTTTTGTTCTTTACAGTTTCAAGCCTAGTCGCCGGAAAATAATATAGCCGAAAATGGCAACATGTCGGCGGTAGCTGCGGCAGAGCTGAAACTTCCACCTAGAGGCAGAGCTTAGGAGTTTCTCATCAGCCCTAAAAAATGTGTTGGGCTGTTTATGTTTAGCCCAATCCAGTTCTGCTCTACCTCTTTCCCGCAGCTTCTCGACCGTTACAGAAGATTGGAAGAAGTAAAGACGAAACTACTAGAACCTCCTTACTTCCTTCGACGTGTCTCCAGAACTTTCTAAAAGCGCCACACACCGCCACTCCTTCCCTCCCTCACCTATATATACCCATAACCGCTGCTCCTAAACATCCACTCAAGAAAATCCCAAAGCACTCAGAAACAAAGTAAGAACTCTCAAAATCAAACATTCTTCAGATCTTCTCTAACCGCGAAGAGATCAATGGATTTCAGAATCATGGGTCTGGATGCTCCAATCTTGACTGCACTGCAGCACCTGGCGGCGGACCTCCCTGAGGAAGCCGAGAAGACATTCAACGCGCCGACCCGTACCTACGTCCGTGATGCTAAGGCCATGGCTTCCACTCCGGCTGACGTGAAGGAGTACCCGAGTTCCTATGTCTTTGTGATCGACATGCCGGGTCTCAAGTCAGGGGACATCAAGGTGCAGGTGGAGGATGACAATGTGCTTCTGATCAGCGGCGAGAGGAAGAGGGAGGACGAGAAAGAGGGCGCTAAGTTTGTGAGGATGGAGAGGAGGGTTGGCAAGTTTATGAGGAAGTTTTCGCTGCCTGAGAATGCTAATGTTGAAGCCATTTCTGCTGTTTGCGAAGATGGGGTTCTGACTGTCACTGTGGAGAAGCTGCCGCCGCCTCAGCCGAAGAAGCCCAAGACCATCGAGGTTAAGATTGCTTAGAACACTGGAATGTGGGTTTTCTGAATAATTAGGGTGATCGGTACGAGTGAAACGTAGGGGGTGTGATTTTATGTCGTGTTTTGAGTTTGTGCTCTCATTTCTACTGTTTTCCAACCGGATGTATTATGTATGGTTTTATCTATGAAGCAATGTACTGGCAGTTACATAATCTTCCTCATCTTTTTCTTTGTTTTCAAAGCAAAATCCTGCAAATCTCTACATGAGCCAATGGGTAACACAAATAATGACAATGCTAGAGAAAAATCAATCTAATGAATCTATGATTTCAAACCCAAAAGCTCTGAAGGAGTATTGGGTATGATTTTTCACTATCAAGAACTTCAAATTTGAAATTTCCTTGTTAATCAAAGTGGATATAACAATGTTTAGACTGACATTTGGATGGAGTTGCAAAAAGGAAGAGTAATAAGATTCTGTTTTCATCAGCAACGACAATTTGGCCTATTCACCATAGCATGCGCCCAGATTTTAAACAAGTTGGTAGTGGGTGGTACAACAATTCTCTTACTTGCATGTTGATGTTTGCGAGTGTTATCTTCAATTGTCAAATCAAGTTCCTCTGATTGATTAGAGCGTTTTCTCAAAAACAAAGCGATGAAGAAGCCTTCTTTGTCCTCAATGGGATGAGTTCGCAGCAGGCGTTCAGCTGCAAGGCAACAAACCAGGAAGATTCAGAATGTAAATATCTGATTGTTTTCATAACATAAATGTCGAGTGTAAGAGCTGTTGCTTACCACCCTTGAAAACTGGAAGACCACGGCGTTGCCATTTGGGAAACAAAGTTTCGAGTTCAAAACCATAAGATTCAGCAAGAGGTAGAACAGAAGTGACAACATCCTCATTTTCAATTTGGTTGACAGAGCATGTGCTGTAAACAATTCTTTCCACTTCTGGAAAAGATAATGCATGAGCCAGAGCCTTTTGCTGAAAAGCCGCAAGCTTATTCAGTCTTTCTGTCTCTGCGAAGTCAGCAGCGTGGCCAGGAGCGGAAGAAGGGAGCAAGTGATCTAATCTTGCAGAAGTTGTCCCGGATCCAGAGCAGGAAGGATCCAAAAGAATGACCTGAATCAGCAACATTGAATATAGATGAGTATCCCAAGATCACAAGTTTTCGGACCAAAAGCCTACAAGTGAACAAGATTCCACAGTAGATGAAACAAGGAATAATATTATCCAACAGGATGGTTAATTCCATATGTACTAAGCCATGCAAATCTCAAATAAATCTCTTGTAAAAACTGACAACATATGTCTCACCTTGGAATATGCAGGATCCTCAGGGTTCAACAGTAAGAAATCTCCATGAACAACCTTAATATCTATAATCCAGGTTAAGTCAAATGTCTTCTCAATTTCTCATATGAAGATGATAATAGAACATTAGATGAAGGACTAAAAACTGGCCATAAGATAAAATTTATCTAAGACTGATCACTGAAGTCACAATAATTTGAAAGCCTACTCCGAAATACTACCATTTCAAAAGCAATAAGAAAACAAGCAGAGAATAAATAAATAAAGGTTTGACAGATACTAGAAGCACCAGAGAGTTTGATCGTCTCTTTTAAACGTTTAACCCTCTCATCATTCAGCTCACATGCTAAGATTTTTCCTTCATCTCCCATAAGAGCTGCCAGGTGGACTGTTTTATTTCCTGGGGCTGAGCATCCACCAAGAACCTACAAGAATACAATATTCAATTTCTGCAACCAATCATTGAACAGAAAGAAACATGCCTAGTAGAAGAGAAGCCACACAACTAGTGAGGTCGATACTCAAGGCTCAACTCACCTCCTACCCTGGTTTTGGAGCAAGGGCTGCTGCAACCATAAAGCTTGCCTTTCTTTCTTTTTTTGAATAGAACTTGCCTTTCCCTATAACAAACTGATCAAAATAAGCTCAAACATGTTAGTAGACCTTTATAACAGCAAGACATAAAAATTCAACATCAGGGAACGACATAGATGAGCAAGAACCTCGATGACATGAATAAAACTACTCAAAATTCTTACTTGCATGAAGACACTTCCGTTGACTATTAGAGGATGGTCATGCAAGTCACTGCCGGGTGGAAGAATCAACAAGTCAGGAAGCAGATCATCCTTTTGAACCTATGTAAGAAACAAAATCAGAAACAACAGGAAAGTAAGCGTCCAAGTAACATGATGAAGAAAATAACAAAAATTTAACACATGAGATTGAATACAAAAATTTCATTTGTCATTAGTTGGCAGGGTACTTCACTGGTTAAGGTTACATGTATTTACTTCAGTTGAATAACATTGAAAAGCTAAACTAAGCAACTTATTAGAATTTGGGAAGTTAGGCTACAGTTGAAAGAGATACAAAGCTACTTGTTTTTAGCCTCTCCACTAATAATATCTTCTTGTACTCTTGAAAATTACAGTCAACCAAAAACTTTGATCGTAAAGTTTATAAAGACCTTATATTGTTTCTGTAATTCAAGCAAGGCCGTATTGACATCGATTTTCAGAGTGTTAACACAAACATAGCGAGGTTTTGAAATCTCTGCAACAGTAATGTAGATTCTTATCAGTTCATATCCCAAAAGTTAAACTTCAAACATGGTAAACCAACAAGTCTTCTCAACTGCCCAATTGCAACATTTAACTAATTGTTCCACTCTAGCAGGTCTCTAAACTGAAAAGCAGGATAAACAAAAAAGTGAACACCAACCAGGAGTCTGACCAAGAGCTATCGAATCTTCAATGCTCTTCACTTTCTTCTTCACTAAAAGCTGATCTAGAGCTGCCTGGCAGAGCCCCTTTCCGAAGCAAGAGAAACCTCTCCGCATCACCAGTTGACGAAGTCACCTATATCTATTTCATTCACCAATAAAAAAACTTGCAGGGGCCAAGCACATATCATAAAAATTAGACATTATGAACTTCTACGAACTCTCAAAAATGCTCATGCTTAGTAGCAATCAAACACAATGGGATTACCTGGCAGAAAAGAATATCATAGGTGACAATGTAAACCAACTCGTCTTGCTTCTGCAAAACCACAAGTAAAATCGTCAGTAAATTCACAACATTAACAAAATTAAACCTGAATTAGATTGTGAATATGAACAACACAGTACCCTCCATTTGCTATTGAGAACGTCTGCAGCATTCAACACCTGTTTGATCTTAAGATCTGAAAATAAAACAAACAACACAATCAAAATCACTTTTCTAGGTAGCAAAAACTGAACCTAAGCAATTCTAAGCACATTTTTGAATAAGCTGTAGGCTCTTCAACTTACGCTTTAGGGTTTCGCAGACCAGAGAGAAGGTCCCCTTCTTGTTTCTCACTGAAGGACTGTAAACCAGCGACTTGATAGAGCCGACGGAGCGGCGCCGGGAGTCGCCTTGGAAAATTTGCTTCAAAACCTTCGCCGCCTCTCTCCTCGCGAACAGCGCCGACCTCTCCATGTTTAACTGGCTCTGTGTTCCTGACTTCTCGCCGGCCTCGACGGCGGCGTCGCTGCGACTCTGGTACGCGCCATCGAAGTCACAGTGAAAGGGCAGTGGAGAGCTCAAACCATGTATTTAAAACAAACAAAAACGACGCCGTTTTAGTTAGTTAAGTGTTAATAAGTAACATGAAACGCTGCGTTCTGGAGCTGCTAAACCCTAACCCCTGAACCTGTTGAGGTCAGCTCAGTCTGAGTTTTCAATAGAGGGAGAGATGAGGCCGGGAAAGAGGTCTGGCGGAGGAGGAGGCAGGTCGTCGTCGTTCTCCGATAGAAGGATGAACGAGTTCCGGAATCGTCTCGAAGCTTCGACCGAGTTAGACCACCGCTCCTCCGTCGACGAAATCGTTGACCATCTCCGCGGCGGTTACCCGGACTACGAGCGGCTCAAGCGTCAGGTCTTCAGAAGATTCGTCATCCAAACCCTAGCCTCTCCCTCGTTCAAGCGCTCCAAGCCGCTTCCGGTGATGGGCGGCTCATCGGAAGAAGAAGAAGAAGAAGAGGAGCTCGCCGGAAGTAAGAGGCGGAAGCGCGCAAGGAATGAGAAGGAAGAGAGGTTGCAGCAGATTGAGGAGGCGCACATCCTGAAAATCCGGCAGAGTAACGGTCACGTGCCGTCGGTGGCGTCTGAGGAGGAAGAAGATGATGCGGAGTCTACATCGGAGGACGCGATATACGGCGAGGAGTTGGAGCCGAAGTTTGATTTGATGAAATTGATGCTGCGGGAGTCATATACGGATCCGAAAAGCGTCGGGAAACGCGCGGCGGCGGAGCAGAAGAAGGAGAAGAATGTGGAAATGGATATTCCGGGGCGGGGGAAGGTTAGATTAGTGGCCGGAAGTAGGGGGGCGAGGCCGGAGACGGTTTCGAATAAGGCCGAGAGTGAGGCCAAGAGCTCTGTTTCCAGAGGTGTGGAGGTGAAGAGGAATGAGGGGCCCAAGTTTAGTGACTTAGGTGGAATGCAGAAGGTGCTGGAGGAGCTGAACAAGGAGGTTATTAGGCCGCTGCGCCGGTCTTGGCTGCCGCAGTGGCTTGGAGTTAGGCCAATGTCTGGGATTTTGTTGTGTGGACCACCGGGGTGTGGGAAGACCACATTGGCTCATGCCATTGCCAATGAGACTGGCATTCCCTTTTATAAGATTTCGGCCACTGAAGTAGTCTCTGGTGTGTCAGGTATGGCTTCCTTGCCTTTCAAATTTGGTGTATCCTTTGATAAGGGATCATGCTTCATGTAGTAGCGAGTGTTATTATCAAGCTTGTTATAATGTCTTACATTTTGCATTAGGATTTATAGTATCAGAAGTTTGTATTTACTCTTTTTACTTGCCATGTCTATGGCGACATCTTTTAGGTGCATCTGAAGAAAATATACGAGATTTGTTTTCAAAAGCATATAGAACTGCCCCTTCAATTGTGTTCATTGATGAGATTGATGCAATTGCTTCGAAAAGAGAAAATATGCAACGGGAAATGGAGAAGCGAATTGTTACACAACTGATGACTTGCATGGATCAATCTCATAGACCAGTACAAGTGGAAGATGCAAATTCTGACTCACAAAGTTCAGATCAGGTGTCTGGCTATGTTCTTGTTATTGGAGCCACGAATAGGCCTGATGCCGTCGACCCTGCTTTAAGGAGGCCTGGGCGATTTGGTCGTGAAATTATTTTGGGTGTTCCAGATGAAAATTCAAGGCTTGAGATTCTTTCTGTGTTTACGCGCAAGCTAAAACTTGAAGGTTCTTTTGATCTTCTAAAGATTGCTAGGTCTACACCAGGGTACGTTGGAGCTGATTTGGCAGAGCTGGCCGACAGGGCTGGTAACATTGCCATGAACAGGATTTTTGATGAAATTGATTCATCCATTGAGGAAGGCAAGGAAGATTTGTGTAGGGAACCTGAAGAAATGGAAAAGTATGCCATCAGTATGGCTGACTTTGAGGTAATCTAAAAGAAATTTGCTTTACTCCTCATATTTGAAGCTTTGCTCACTCCTCCCCTGGTGAACTTTTGTATTTTTAATATTGAAACTAAGTGCCTATAGTCCGCTGGATTTATTGAACTTTTCAAGATGACTGTGTTATTATTATATGACCTTCAGGAAGCAGTTAAAGTGGTTCAACCTTCGTCAAAAAGAGAAGGATTCTCGGCAATTCCTAATGTGAAATGGGAAAATGTTGGTGGGCTAGATCTTTTGAGGAAGGAATTCGACCGTTATATAGTCAGGCGTATCAGACATCCTGAGAACTATGAGGTATTTATCGTTTCTATGTACTTTAGTTTTCTATTGTTTTTATCTTTGTGGTATGTTTGTATATGTGTTTTATAGAAGCTAGATGTGTTCTTTTTTATCATTATAAAGACATTTTGGGCCTTGGAAAATGGCTGACCTGATGCAATAAGTCTATAATCATAGTAGTATACTTGTATCAATGTTTTTTTATTGCTGCCTACCTAATACTGTCTGCTCTCGTTACTTCATTACTTCATGTTGCCACAAGTGCCTATTGTTATGTTTTGGCATGTGTTGTGTTTTCAGAAATTTGGAGTAAATTCAGAAACTGGTTTTTTGCTTTATGGGCCTCCTGGATGTGGAAAAACACTAATTGCAAAGGCTGTTGCTAATGAAGCTGGAGCCAATTTTATTTATATAAAGGTCAGTCCTTGGTGTATCAGATTATTACATTGTTTCATTTAGGTGACAAGAAGTTTGAGCTTCTTTTCATATTTTATGATAATCTAATTTGATTTTGTGGCATTTCCTTGCACATCAGGGCCCTGAACTTCTGAATAAATATGTCGGTGAAAGTGAACTGGCAGTTCGGACATTATTTACTCGTGCAAGGACATGCTCACCATGCATACTTTTCTTTGATGAGGTTTGCATTCCTCTCTTCCTGAGAATTGTGTTGTTCATTATATATGAAATATGCCACATGATTGTATCATGGGGATTACTGTGATAAAGTTGGATTGTTCCTATCTATGGTAGATTGTATATGATGCTGTTTTGATTCTTTCTAAAAAAGGAAACAATTTAAAGAAAAAAGTTTGGTTATGTTGCTGTCCCATATTTATATTCTGATTATCTTAATCTAAACATGAGTTTTCCAATGGACTACTGGAGTGTCTGGCTTTGTAATATGGAACCCTCCATTACTGACAGGTGGATGCTTTGACAACAAGGCGGGGAAAAGAAGGGGGGTGGGTTGTTGAGCGGTTATTGAACCAGGTAAACAATCTGCAAAGACAATCTTGAATCAATTCAATCTCGTCCATATTATCATACATTTTTGGATAATTAACTGACTTCTTACAATTGCAGTTACTTATAGAGTTAGATGGTGCAGACCAGCGGCGGGGTGTATTTGTTGTTGGTGCCACCAATAGGTAAAATTCATTGTTTCTACTTTACGTTTTATGATGTTAATTATTACTACACATTTTCTAAGAGTTGTTTTATGTGGCAGACCTGATGTCATGGACCGTGCCTTTTTAAGGCCGGGTAGGTTTGGTAAACTTATTTATGTAGCCCCACCCAACACAGATGAGCGTGGATTGATCTTGAAAGCCATTGGAAAGAAGTACCCTATTGATGCCAGTGTAGATCTGGGTGAGATTGGAAAATGGAAGGCATGCGAAAATTTTAGCGGAGCTGATCTTGCTGCACTGGTATGTTTTTGCATAAATAAGTTTTATTTGTTTAAGTTTGAACTGATTTCTTCTGTTTTCCGTTTACATCTCTGAATCTGAGTAAGGGGAGGGGTTTGAGACTCTGGTCAGGATTCTATGACATATATTCATTAATCTATTCTTGCAGATGGATGAAGCTGCTATGGCTGCTCTTGAAGAGAAAGAGACATCGGCCGAGAGTTCAGATCCATCATCATGGACAATCAAAGAAACTCACTTTCAGCCTGCACTGGCAAAAATCATACCATCTATAACAGAAAGGGTATAGATAGATTTTGTCTCTTTGTGCTTTACAGTTCTCTCTCTTCTTCTCTGGCCATAAGACTATTCACACTTCCATTTTCCATTGCTTGTTTGCTGCAGCAACTGCTATACTATGAGATATTTGGAGAAAGCCTCAAGGCTCCAAGAAGTGAAACCTGACAGCTGTATCCCGTAGAAGACTGTTGTGAATGTCAATAGAGCATAAACAAAAAGCAGAATCGCTGCCAGAGGAAAGCAAATTTTGATCCGGATCCGTAGTACTCAATTCTTTTACATTCTTAGAGTTATGTTGGTTTAGTCCCTCTGAAAATTTACGTTTAAAGTTTTGGTCTTAGGAATAGTTTCACTGTCATTTGTATACAAACCTTGGTAATTTACTTCATCACCGAAAAGGCCTGGGGTGATAATATAACCATGTACATGAATCATGTTGCCGTCTGCTTCCTGGAAGTAAAAGGGACAGTGATTTTTGACAGATGCCTAATCGTGCTGAAAATGAAAGGTTTTAAACTGTCTTATATTTTGTTTATATAAAGCACAGGCTTACACCTTTATATAAGCTCTAAGATATTGCAAAAGTATTACTTAGCTACCGAACTTTAATATTGACTTGAAGGAGATTCCCAGAACTGAAAACTGATGGTCAGGTGGTAAATTCTGAATCAATTTCCTAGGGGACCCTTTAACAATTGCACGGGAAGTTACTAGAAAATTTCCTTGTTGATTATTTGATTTATTTATTTTATTTTTTGTGGTAGGACGGCTTGTTCTAATCCCAGTTTCGTACACTCAGACGACACTTAGCACAGTGGCTAAAATCTTGGTCGATTCATCAGCTTAATTATTATATGTCCACGAAATTCTCATATATTTTAACGCGTGATCATTAGGGAGGTAAAATGAATTTAATCTTGCAAACATGTAAAATTTCTAGTCCATTGTGCAAGCTAATGGACTTGCTCTACTCTAAATGGACTTGTCCTCATGAACTTTGAGACGATAGGTCCAATTCTTGTTGTAGCATCGAGAAACATGTATGAATGAAAGACGAAGATTTCTGGGGGAGAATAATCAAATCAGATTAACTGGAACCAGATGGACCTCATCCCTCTCTGCAAATATGAGCTTTGGCATTTGGTCGAGTCACCATCACAATTGACTTGTATTTATATTCCAAATGTGGTGTTGGGTCTAAGCACGAGACATGGAGACCTCAATTTAATTTGCAAGTCCTCCTCCAAAGTCCTCCTTTGGCTTTCACTTATTATCTATCAGACTATAGGGCATTGCTACTCAGAACTAGCATTGAAGCTTCCTTTTATTGCCTAGGAAGGTGACGATGAAGCCGCCTGGTTCATCATGGAGATGATAGATTATATATGTGTACCCATCAAAGTTCAGTTTGAGTCACGTACAGTTTTCAGTGCCCAAATGTCGAATAACAACTTCAACAGATCAGTGCAGACACCTGAGGATGAGTTTTCCGATTTCGAGGAGTACTTGATGTTTGGTGACTGGCTTAGTGAAGATCATGACTATGTAGATTCAGGGTCTACCCAGAATTCGGTTAACCAAGTAAATGATGATGACTTTGGTGGAAGGAGCAACCAACTTGGAGGGTCTGCTACACGTAAGTACATGTTTCATTTTTGCTAATTTATCGAGTCTGTATCTCATGCTTAAGAGATTTGGTTGTGTTGAAATAGATGAGAATGGAAGCGTACTGGAGAGGCATGAAGTTAAAGAAAGAGTCGCCTTCAAGATGAAATCAGCGATTGAGATTTTGGATGATGGGTTTAAATGGAGGAAGTATGGGAAAAAAATGGTGAAGAACAACTCTAATCCAAGGTATACATTACATGCAAATATAATAGAGATGCTTTAAACGTATACGTGATCTAACAGTAATATGTCGATTGCAGGAATTACTTCAAGTGTTCAAGTGAAGGCTGCCCGGTGAAAAAAAGAGTCGAGAGAGATAGAGATGATCCAGCGTTTGTAATTACTACTTACGAGGGCACTCATAACCATCGAAGCGTCTGAGTTCACGAACATCTTTCGAGGTTTTGGTAATGGAGGAGGAAGATTGTTGGGTGCTACTGATGTAGCACAGCACGGAAGATAAGTTTTATCTAATATGACCTTGTGAACCTTGTTAGGTGCAATCTATGAGTATGGCAAATAAATAAAAGTTTCTGTCACTAGAAGTTTTTCCAAATTTTCTAGACAAACTAATGTGGCAGATTCCATTAAGGCTCAGACGATTTTTGAGCACTTACATGAATATTGGCAGATTCCATCAACATCATCATCAGTGTCTAAGATCCGACATTTGCAACCCTCCTCCAATTCCCGACCTGAGAGTTTCACCACTATTTGCATATGGGGATGTAACCCTCCCACCAGACCGAGGATATATGCTCGATGGTGCCTCTGAATCTGACATGTGAGACTGCATTCTTAAACCTTCTAGTGAGAGGGCTTCAATCTTATTTATAGCCAAAGGAACAAGACATTCTAGAGATACATAGTCTGATCCCATCTCACCACCTATTAGCTCTGATCCCAGGTCATTACAATTCCAACTAGCTAGATGGTAACCCTTCATCCTTGCTCTCCCCATACAAAGTCTGCTCAAACCTGAAACATATATAAGAAGTTAGCTCAAAAATAGGGTAAATTCTGCTATAGAATGCAGTCCATATGTGCACCAAGGCAAATTTGGTTCTATTACTACAGGAATAGAAACTTGAATGACCAAGGTCCCGCCATTTTTAGAATTTCTGAAAAGTGAAGGATTCATAGACCGCAAAGGGCCACCGAACATAAGGAGGCCAAAGCCAAAGCCTACTTCAAATGCTGGTAAAAGTGGCTCTTCAAGGGGTAGATCAATTGGACTACCAAAACCACCAGAGGAGAATTTTGAAAGTCCTTTTCATTTAAGCCCCATTCTCGCACCCTTCAAGAATCTTGGCCTGCCTTCTCTTAACAAATCACTTTCTCTCTGGTTTTCCACTTCAGCAGCTTCAATAATCATATGCAAATCAGGATTTCCTAGATAATCTTCATAGTAAGAAACCGGTGAAACAGAGGATCCAATTTCTGGCTGCTCTTGACTCCAATCAAAATTTAAAAATAGATCACCAGAAGTCGTAGCCTCATTTTCAAACTCTCTCAAAAGAAGTTCTCTAGGAGACTCTGGGTCACTATCAGAACTCATGTAACCATCCATCCTCAGTATGTTTAAGAACTCATTTGATACAGATTCGGTAACATCATCCAAGCTAAGTGATTTTCTACCGGTTTTACTTGCCATGTAAGTCGACTTAAGCAATGTCACGCAACAATTGACCTGAACTGTTACTGGTTTTAGAATCGCTTTGCTATCAAATTTGTTAATTTACGTTTTCAAAATTAATCAATTAATTCGTACATATTTTAATATCGATAGATTTTAATCTTTAATTTTAGAATTAATTCATATTTAAATAAACAAATTAAAATGACAAAAAGTAATAAATAAATTGACTAATTTTAAATACGTAACAAATTAACAGAAATAATTGTCATGGTAGGTAATTATAAAAATTAGGATAACAAATCGGTTGAAACTGACACTAAAGTAAATATTTTTTTTTTGGCAAAGAAACACGAATATTTTGACACACTGTGCTTAGTTGACTTGCGTGGCATCATTTAGGATCGCAGTTTTCGATCCAATTAAAGTGTTTGGTCAGAGACACGGTCCCACTTCCCGATCGAGCTCTACTTGTTATCCTATCTAGTACACCAGAACAACCACCGTAGCCGTGCAAAAATGGATCGAGTAATGCAGGCACCGTACGATTTTACCGTCCGATTTGCGCTGGCGTCACTAGAAAAGAATATGTTGCCGGACGCCGTTATACGACGGTTCACGCGCTTGCTCTTATCCAGCCGGCTACGCTCCGGTTACCAGCCTTCCTCTGAGCTCCAGCTCTCCCAACTCCTCCAGTTCGTCAAGTGTAAGTGCCTTAAAACCTCTACACCACATTAACCAAAACCTCAAGTACAAGTCTTACTGTTAGTGACTTCATTTTCAGCTCTGAAGGAGATGCCTATAGCTATCAAGACTGATGATGCTAATGCTCAACATTATCAAGTACCGACTTCCTTTTTCAAGATGGTGCTTGGGAAAAATCTCAAATATAGGTATTCCACGCTTTGATAGGAATTTGGGTTTTCGTTTCCATGTTTTTGTGAGCTGATTTGGTTTTGGTGTCAAGTTGTTGTTACTTCACTGATAAGTCAAGCAGCTTGGAGGATGCTGAGAAGGCAATGTTGGAGATGTACTGTGAGAGGTCGCAGATTAAAGATGGCGATAGTGTTCTCGATGTGGGGTGCGGATGGGGATCACTGTCTCTGTACATTGCTGATAAATATAAGAACTGCAAGGTTACTGGGATATGCAATTCAGCAACACAGAAGGCTTTTATAGAAGAGCAGTGTAGGTAACAGTTTTGGCATGTATGTGTGTGAGTTTCATCACTATGTGCTGCTGGATTTAGACGATTGACTGAGCGGGTTCATTTGGTTTACAATGTCTAGGAATCGTAAGATGGAGAATGTGGAGATCATTGTTGCAGATATCAGCACATTTGAGATGGAGGCATCATATGACAGAATATTTTCCATCGAAATGTTCGAGGTAAAATTATCTTCATGGCCTATGATAGAAATCATCTTTATTTACTGATTTGGATGAAGAAATGTTTGTTATTTCTTCTTTGACAGCACATGAAGAACTACAAGGATCTTCTGAAGAAGATATCCGGGTGGATGAAACAGGATGGCCTTCTGTTTGTTCATCATTTCTGTCACAAAGCATTTGCTTACCACTTTGAGGTGAGGCTCATGAACTTATCATTTTGCTCAACACATCCTTCACAAGGATACTTTAACGTGCTGACCTAATCCAGGTGCCTTTCTCAAATGTAGGATAAAAGTGAGGATGACTGGATTACTAGATACTTCTTCAGTGGAGGTACAATGCCTTCAGCAAATCTACTACTATACTTCCAGGTGATTCCTAGTCAACAAAGCTTGATAAGTTTGCAGATATCTTTATAAGGAGATCAGTGATTCATAGTTCATAAAATCGCATGTTCATGGCTTTGTCGGAATGATCATGTATGCAGGATGATGTTTCTGTTGTCGATCATTGGCTTGTCAATGGGAAGCATTATGCACAAACAAGGTAAAATCAAACCCCTTCCTTTGCAAAAATCTGTTTCACAAGGTAATACAAAGGGATGCCGCAAATACTGAACATAGTTGAAAACCCCTTTGTCTCTGCAGTGAAGAATGGCTGAAGAGAATGGACCAGAACTCGGCTGCCATAAAACCAATAATGGAGTCAACTTATGGCAAGGATTCAGCTGTGAAGTGGACTGTGTACTGGAGAACTTTCTTTATTGCGGTTGCTGAACTCTTTAGCTACAACAACGGAGAAGAATGGTTGGTTGCTCTCTTCCTATTCAAAAAGAAATGAAGCAGCCGGAGCTCTATTTCAGTAACATCTCTACAAAGCATTGTCATTCCAGATTCCAAAATAAGTGTATCTTTGTTCTACAATAGTATTACCGCTAAGAGCATAAACACATCCAATTCGGAGAAGAATTCAAATTATCATCGTGTTCATTAACTAGCTCAGTAAACATACAATGTCAGGCAATCTTCTACAGCAAACTCCAATACAAACATCACCAAAATTACAGGCTTTGACTCAGTGGCTATCTATTTTTCTGTTCCTTTAATTCACTCTCTGAGGTAGTACAAACCGAATTCTACTGAGAAAGAGTGAAAAACCATCAGGACTGCCCCCACTCCAATGCTGGTGCTCACAGGTCCATCAGCCTCCAAGAACCGACTCAGTTGTTTATCTTCCAAATGTGCCTGCCAGATATACAAGAACAAAAAACCCAGAAATTAAATCTCTGAACTAATCAACCCATTGTTCTAGTTTCCATTACAAATTCAGAAAGAAAGGAAGGTGTTAAGAAAACGCACAGATACACATGCTTTGTACTTGTCCCACTCCGAAACGCATTCCTCTTTGTCCCAGTTATGTAGGATAGGTTTGGGCATCTTTTTATCAGGGCTCATTTGGGCCCAGCTGCGATGAAAACGTCCATCAGATCTCGTTTGGTTTGAGGAAAAAAATTGAATTATTAACCAGCTACACATGCACTTGTAAATAAGAAATTGAAATTCAGACAAGCGAGTGTTCGTGTTCGCGTTCGCGGTGATAGATGGAGTGAGGTAAGAAATATAAAATCATGTTGGAAGGACAAAAGTTTACCATTAGTATCCCAATTTTTACGGTAAAGTCAAAATGATATATAAACTTTTAAAGTGATCAAAGTGATACCTAAATTATTATTTCCTTATCAAATGCATACCTCCATTAACTTATTCCGTTAAAAGTACGGGTAAAAACGACTTTTAGGATTTTTTTTAAGCGTTGTATTTAGGATATCATTTCAAACTAAAAATCTAGTCATTTATCATTGTAAGAACTAGCCTTCAACATGCCAAGACTTCACCTAACAACTTACTCTAAATGATTACTATACTGGCGGAATCATTGCTGTCTTAAGATGAAAAATTCTTAGATGTTAGTATGTAAAAATATCTTTAAATCAGAATTTAAACTAATAACGGAAAGTAAAGTAATTTTCAAACAATATTATTTTTGTGACGGAATTATGGACACAAGCTAAAATTTATCTACCATAACATAGCTACAAATACATAACTCAGAGCCTCACTCTTGGGTAAACAGCTGTTTAGCTACTCATGATTACAATTACAAGAATACTTACTTGAAATAAAAACATATCACACAGAATGATTGAAATCTTCACACTCACACCCTTATTTCACACTATACTAGAGACACTGTTTACACACATTATTTCTCTGTCTTTCTGACTTCTAGAGGAAGGTTGAGAGTGTGTCCAACTTCTATTCTAAGTTTTCTTTGAGGCCTTCTCTCGGAAGCTTGAAGCTCCTTATATAGCAATCGAACTCCAATTCTGAAATAAACACAGCAAGAGAAAGTGGAGGACTAGAGGAATCAAACTTTACTTTAGCAAAAGTAAAGTTCATTGTCTTCATGTGTCGGCAGCAAAAAGAAAAACGCACTAACTTTAATAAAAGAAATTTTTTTTCCGTGATGCGTCGGCCACCGTTCCATTCTTTATCACGTGAGCCCACTAAATTTAACAAAAGAAAAGTCTTTTGTCTTGATGCGTCGGTCACCGCTCATTTCTCCATCATGTTTATTATATTGTAGTATTCTTCATCAGTACAATCATAATCTGCCAACGAATCTTAGCCCTCTTGTTCTTCTAACGCTTTTTCATCTTTTTCTTCACTGTCTAAGTCTAAATCATACGGAAAAAGATAAGGAATTCTATATCCTTTTTCTTTTTTCACTTTTTTCAGCCATTCTGTAGTAGCTAGGGTGCAGTCTACTTCATTCCTCATAATGGCTGAGAAAAAATCACAATTCATAGGTGGAGGATGATTGTAGTAGGAAACCATTATTTTTTCTCCACTTGCTAG
Source organism: Comarum palustre (assembly GCA_951800085.1). Taxonomy (NCBI): domain Eukaryota; kingdom Viridiplantae; phylum Streptophyta; class Magnoliopsida; order Rosales; family Rosaceae; genus Comarum; species Comarum palustre. The sequence continues at coordinate 15,223,951 of OX637589.1, forward strand.
AAGGTTTGACTCGTAATCTCTTCGCACCATGTTGTTGATTGTCATGACTTTCATCCATGGAATGCTCTCATTAGGACTGTCATTTTCGCTCATCCTGCATGCTTCTTTAATCGGACCTTGAATTATCCTGACATAATGATAAGGAGAGATATAGTTCATTTGTTCTGTCAGCATTATCCATTCTAGTGGAGTTAATATGAACTTTAATCTCAGGATACATCCGTCTGGCCTTATGTTCTTGACAGCTTGAACTATCAATTCAGGGAATCCCTCTAAATCTTCATTAGATTTTGTCCAAAGATTATGCACAAAACTATTCTCCAGTAACCATAGTTTTTGTTTCTAAGGATGTTCAGCTTGGATATTAACCAGATATCTCCCATAATATGGGTCAGAAATAGCAGACAAAGTTGGTGGAAGCATTTTTCCATTTCCCAGATGCTCATGGAATTTGAACCATTCAGACCTCTTCATTGTTGTCATATGGATCTTAGCACTTTCTGGATTTTCTAGGTATACTACTTTAGCTTTTTCCTTCTCTTTTGCATGGATTCCATGCAATTCTTCTGTAAGTGTTTCAAGGGTTCCAAGCATATGATCTTCATGGAACGCATAAAGAATGTTATCTATGATAATCTTTTGCTTGAATGCTAACAACTTTTTTGTCTGGAAAACCGGTTCTTTAAAAATCTTCAAAGACTGACCATGAACGGTTTTCTTTTCAGTAACCACATGCAATCTATTTCCTCTAAAAGGGGTAATTCTGTTTTTTGGCAAAGCAGCAGCCAATAACGGACTTGATATGTTTTTACCGTCTGCCATTTGAGACGGACTAGCCGGTCTTTTACCTTGAGACCGGTCAGTTGAGGTTGTATCTTCTAGATACAACAAATACTCTTGAGTGAGTTTTTCTTCTTCAGCCTCTTTTCTGGATCGACTTTCTTGCAAGGAGAGTTCTGAGCTTTTATAGCAATATGCTGAATTTATTCTGTTATGACCTGTTGCTTAACTTGTTTTAGCTGCTCCATAGGATACAATGAATTGATAACCTGGTCAGTCATGGAGAGGACCTATCATCTTATCACCGCTCTTGTATCTTTCTCAAAGATTTTTCTCTCTTGATTCTAGTTTTTTGTTTCTTGGGTTGCGTTCTTCATCCTTGTCATCTCTCTGGCACATTGTCATTTCTCTTGTAAGGACGTCTGGTAAGAATTACCAATACTCATATTGAATTATCTTGATTTCATTACTAACTTATATGTAGGAATATTTTTGTAATTAATTTTATTACAATCATGATTCCTATATTTAGTAAACACATAAATGAGAATCAACTCAATTAATGTTTCTGACTCCGGATAACAAGCTAACGAATAAATGTGAATGACTCATCTTCTCCTTCATTTATTCTCTCTCATTTTTTCTTTCGTCTGTTCCTCATCAATCTCATTCCCGTTAGTAAACGTGGTCATGATTCAATTGTCAATCGTGTATTAGTTATAAAATCTTTTTTAACCAAAAATAAATAAAAATAAAATCCAAAGTCAACAATTAACATGTTCAGGATACAAATCATTAGACTCACATGCATATCTCACCACAGGCATTCCACTAGCCTGGCATATTTTTCGAATCGAATATAAGATAGAGAGATTGGTGAATAGTCTTTTGTTTAAGGAGGTAAGAGTAGTTCTTATATTTGTTTTCTAAATGGATTAGTGGACTTAGGACTTTCCTTAGCTTTGAGGTTTTTTTGGTAATTCCTTAGCTTTGAGGTTTGAATGTGTAAGCATTTGGTTTGAACTTTGAAGTCAAGTATAAACAATTAGAAGACGTGAAGAAAGAGGCGAAATGGATTTGCAATTTCTTATTAATGTCGTTATTATACGTTCGATTATGTAGTGATATAGGTTTGCATATTTGAGAGTTTGTCTTACTTACTTATAGACTATATTTCGCTTATATAAACGTTCAATTACAAGTCTATTGTAGTCGAAGAAGACTAACTCTTAACAATTAACTGTGTCAAGTGTCAACAAAGTTTGTGATGTTCACTGGCGCCTCAAGTCCTACATACGCGACGTTTCTTCATTATGATAGCTTGCTTAATAATATTTGATTTGGTCACACATTCTAGGAATCATAAGATTTGGTTTGGCGTTATCCTTTACAAGCTTCACGAGTTTTAAAACTAGAATACTTTCAAAAAAAGAAGTTTTAAACTAGAATATTAAGTGCCTTTGAGGCTTATCTTTGTGATTTTTTTGCTTATTATGAAAAAATAATAAATGTCGTTGACCTTCCCAAATGAACCTAATCCCACTTACCATTCATTTCGAGTATTATCATACACTCTCCATATCAATTTAGTGCACGTTTGATACTCCGAATTACATTAGACTTCTTTATTTTGTAAGTCTCATGTGACGCATCTTAAGTTGTACTCTCATGTTTATAGTTACATGAGATTAGATGTTAGTTTGTTTTGTTTATGTTTTAGAAATATGATATTATCTAAGGATGTCATATTTGAATACCTACAATAACACTATCTAAAAAGGAAAAAATGAAAACAAGGTGTTACGTAAGCTCACTCAGTAACACCAAACACAATACTAACTAAACTTGACTCCTTACTTAACACAACCTCATTTAGTTTCAGCAAACAAATATGCACTAAGTATAATAAATATCGATCATTACGAAATATCAATTAACTATGAGAAGTGAAACTCACACCCCTCAAATTGAAATCCACACTCACACTTTCCACTTATAACTATCATTCTCATAAAAATACAAAATTTGAGTCACTAGACAAAATTTAAGTTACCAAAAATGACAAGTGAGAGTGTGGTTTTCTTTAATTTCCTTAACTATTTATATTTATAGTAAACTACAATTTAGTTATCAACCAAATTTAATTTTACAAATACACCAATTAAATAATATCATACACTTTTAATGACACAAATTAATAAATTAGGACAAGTTGATATCCATATATCATGTGTCACTATATATTTTACCAAATTACTCTAAATGACATTCTAGGACAAGTTGATGTCCACATGTCATATGTCACTATATATTTTATCAATTACCCTTCATGACATTTTGACATTTTTACTAATACTGCCAAGTATGAAGGTGTTATTGTCTATTGTCGAGTATGAAGTATGAAAGTGTTATTTTCTACTGTCGAGTATGAAGGTGTTACTGCCGGTATGAATGTGCTACTGCCTATTGCTGAGTATGAATGTGCTACTATCTACTGTCGAGTATGAATGTGCTACTATCTACTGCCGAGTATGAAGGTGTTACTGTCTACTGCCGAGTATGAAGGTGTTATTGTCTACTGCCGAGTATGAAGGTGTTACTGCCAGTATTAAGGTGCTACTGCCTGCTGCTGGTATTAAGGTGCTACTGCCTACTGTCGAATATGAATGTGATACTGCCTACAACCTAGTATAAATATGCTAATATATGTCGACAACAGGTGTGCTACTGCTGAGTGTCGACAATAAGTGTGCTATTGTCCAAATGTCAACTATAAATATGCTAATGTCGTGCTATTGCAATTCTTTTTCTAACAATTCTCTGATGCTAGCGCATTGCCGACTTTAACCATAGCGCCTTGCTACTGCCAACATTAATGACAACATTGCTACTATGAAAGCTGCTAATGTTGTACAAAACAAAACACAAACAATAGTAGCACAACCTTTAAAATAACAAAAATCTATTTTCCCAACACAGTCCTTGTTTATTCTGACCCGTTGCCGACTTGACTCGAACCGGCAACTCGGCCCGAATTTCCAGGCCAACTCCGGTTGATCCAGTCAATTTGATAGCAGAGAGTTGATTCGAAATTGAATCGGAAAAGAAATTTAGTAGCAGCATGAGTGACCCCCTTCTGAAGTGGTACCATCCCTCCCCTCCATCTAAGGCGTTTGCCCCTGCCACCGTGGCCCGGATTTTGCCATCCTTAGATGCGTCGTCGACAGCCTCGGCGTCCACAACTGGAAGAAGCTAGCACAAAAATCCCTTAGAATTTCACCAGGATCGGCGTCATCGAGATCGATCATGAAGACTCGGCGTCTGCAACGTCTGCATCTCCCTCTCTCGAGAAAGGCTTACCTTTTGGTAGCAATCTCAGATCCAGTGTTGATGGCACCATCGTCGAAGAGAGAGAGGCGTATTAGAGCTCTGCCGACTATGAATCAAATCAGATAGAGATAGAGATAGAGAGAGAGAGAGTAAATCAGATTAAGAGGAAAGATGAGAGGCTGAATTCAATAGATGTAGATTAGCTTCATATATTTATGTGGTAATGAGCATAATTTTATTGTGAAATTAGGGTATTTTAGTCATTTTATGTGAAAAATCCGATCAGACTATTAAGGGTATTGGGTATGATGCTTATATCCTAATTTGTCTAAAAATTAGAGAAGGTGAATTTTTGTGTTTTTAAATTTGGTCAGGTGCTACTATGTAATTCCTCCTTATATTTATCTATCTATTTTCATGATTTATATCTTAATAGCAAAAGCAAACACTTTGGAGTTTGGAATACTAAAAGATATGGATAATGACACACCTTTACAACTTCACCAGATATTAAGAAATACCAAAAATAAAATAAGGCCATATTTATTAACATGGAATGAAATTAAGAGTGACGAAATTGATTTCAGAATGAGAGAATTCAGCGTTTACTAGCATATCAAGGTATTGGAATGAGTGTGAGTCCCACATGCTCATCAATGTTCTAAAAGACGTCACCTAGCTCTGCCTAGGCGCCGCCTAGGTTGTAGGCGGAGCTATGCCGCCCGGATTTTCTCCTAGTCGTTTTGGTAAGGCGGCGACCAAGCGAGGTAGGCGCTTCCGAGGCGTAGTCCAACTAGGCGATCAGGCGCGTGAAAAAAAACCAATAAATAGAAATGCAACATAAGCTAATTCCCAAATCGAGTTCTCTACTTCTCCTCGCCGTTTCGCCTCTCCCAAACTCAATAGCATCTTAGCTCTGCCATGTTATATGTTGTTGTTGTTGTAGTGATTAGTGAATAATTTTATATGTTGTTGTTGTAGTGATTAGTGGATAATGAATGTATACATCTGCTTGGCTCAGGGAGCTGCAAATCCTGCAATAAGTTCATGATTTAGGTGCTATGGAAGTAGACAACTCCTTTATGTGGATTAGTTACTTGGTTACGAGTACTTGAGTAAATAACTAGAGAAGTAAGATTGGTGTTGTGAACCTTGTGGGTTGTGATAGAGTTATTGATATAGTGATAATGTGATATTGAGACTTATGTGACATATAACATATTGATATTGTTAATCTGTTATACACTTATACAATATGACGAAACTGAGAAACATGCAAAATATTAGAGTTGGCTTGTCTCTTATTAGGAAATGATGGGTACTACATATTCCGGAGCATCAGATGCAATCTCATAGATTGAGATGTCATTGAAGAGTAAATCCAATGATGTTGGATGGGAATACGGTGCATTGGTGGACTCTTCAAAATTTAGATGTAGACAAGGTTAAGTGCAAGTTGTGTGAGAAAGTATTTAGGGATGAAATATATCGGCTTAAGCATCATATTGCCAACGTGAAGGGAATGTGGCTCTGTGTAGCAAGTCTTCAGATGAGGATAAACAAAAGTGTTAGAAAGCTATTGATGATGCAAAATTTAGGAGGAGAATCTGAGTAAGAACTTGAAGACTATTGCTTATTAAAGACTATTGTTATGCACTTATGAAAGTAGTAAACTTGCTGGCTTGCGGTATAACGTATTTACATTTGAAATATGCTATTGTGAGGTGATTATAATGAGCATTCAAGAGTTAAGATTTAATTACAAATCATATTTGTTTGTAACTTACTAACTTTACACGTTAGGTTGCTCACTTTTGAAGAGAGATGATGCCAATTTTTTTTTATATTTATTCATATTTCAATAATTTCAAATATTATATTTATTAATTAAATATAAAAAAGTAAATCGTCTAATCCCTGTCTAGGATGTTCAGACGCTAAGTTATGAGTCACCGCCTGCCTAGCGCATTTTAGACCATTGATGCTTATCAGGAATCAATTTCTGATAAAACCTCTAATTCAATACCCAAGGGGGGACACATCAAATTAAATCCATGGAATCAACTTTTCTTCTTAAAATACCCTCACATCATTTTACTATTTTTCAATTACTCAACCCTAGAAATACCAATATATAATGTTATCAACATCAGATATATCAACTACGACATCATATGTATATGATCATCATTGTTTGCAGATTGCTAATATTATTGAGAACCTCATCAATAAAAAATAACAATAAAATTGTTAATATTATAGTTTTATTTATTATAAGTGTATTTTAGTAATCAAACTAGTTTTAACATTACCAAAAAAATTAAACTAGTTTTAATATCGATTTATATAGTGATTCATTTTGAAATGTAAACAATTATATAAAAATAAAATATTCTCATTTAACTTGATATTAATTCAAATGATTCATGTAATAATATTCACTTAATTAATGACTGATTAAATTTATAATCAGTCACCGTCGTATTAATAACGGAGAACAAAACACTGGTAGTTCTGTCCACGCTTCAATTTAAATCCAACTGACCATGTAGAACGAGATGCCCAAATTATTTGTCCGTTATAAATAGCATCGACCATATTCTCCGAAGTCTTCTCACACAGTCCAGTCTCATCCTGCCTCTCTCTTTCTTTCTGAACATCGAATCATGGAGCAGTTCAAAGGCCAACCCCGCCTTCCCAAATTCGCCGTCCCCAAACGCTACGACGTTACTCTAAAACCCGACCTCTCCGCCTGCAAGTTCGCCGGCTCCGTCGCCATCGACCTCGACATCGTCTCCGATACCACTTTCATCGTCCTTAATGCCGCCGAGCTCGCCGTCGACGCCGCCTCCGTCTCTTTCGCTCACAAAAACTCTTCCAAGGTCACAACTGGTTCCTTGTGTTTTTGTTAAGACTTTGCTTTCATCGAGTTCAGCTGGTTCTGGATTATTTCATCGATTTGATTCATGATCATTATTTTTCATGGATGTAGTATTAGAAATCGCTAGAGCATAGTCAACTATACAAGAACTTTTGAAATATATGACTGAGACGATGAATGTTTGAGCAGGTTTTCAAGCCTTTGAAAGCCGAGGCATTCGAAGAAGATGGCATTTTGGTTTTGGAGTTTGGAGAGACGCTTCCGGCTGGGCTGGGAGTATTGTCGATTCGGTTTCAAGGAATCTTGAATGACAAGATGAAGGGGTTCTATAGAAGGTATACATTGTCGCTTATCTTGTGAAGCATAGCATACCTTGTGTTGTTCATTTGGTTTAATATGGTTCAAGAAAGCCGACTCTGATTCATTTTGTGCAGTACATACGAGCATAATTGTGAGAAGAAAAATATGGCAGTTACACAGTTTGAACCTGTTGATGCCAGGCGGTGCTTTCCATGCTGGGATGAACCTGCTTGCAAGGTCTGTTTTGGTTAAATCAGGGCATTCTAGAGTTTACGACTACTTTTGTTCTCACGGGCTCTTTCTTTTATTTGCAGGCTACATTCAAGATTACGTTGGAGGGTGTTCCATCTGAATTAGTAGCCCTTTCCAACATGCCGGTTGTTGAAGAAAAAGTCGATGGACATCTGAAGACTGTTTCATATAAGGAGACACCGATTATGTCTACGTATTTAGTGGCTGTTGTTGTCGGATTGTTTGATTATGTTGAAGATCATACATCAGATGGTATGCTATTTAACCATGTTTCTAACGGAGGCTACTATAACCATGTATTGATGGTGTGACTTTTCTCTCTTGACAGGAATCAAAGTGCGAGTGTATTGTCAAGTTGGTAAAGCAAACCAAGGGAAATTTGCTTTGCATGTTGCTGTGAAGACACTTGAATTGTACAAAGAGTATGTTTCTGTCACATTATTACTGATCATTTTCCAAGCTGTTGTTACTCAAGTAAAATGCATGATGTGCAATTTGAGTAGTTATAACTCATGTTTTTATGTATTTTTTGTTCATGCTGTGTTATATGGCATTCAATATGACATTGATGATCACATATTCTACAGATACTTTGCTGTGCCGTACCCTTTACCCAAATTGGATATGGTTGCTATCCCTGATTTTTCTGCTGGGGCCATGGAGAATTATGGTTTAGTTACATACCGTGAAACAGCTTTGCTCTTTGATGAACAGCATTCTGCAGCTGCTAACAAGCAATGGGTAACTTACATCTGAGTGCTGCTCTGGCTCTCAAATTCCAACTTCATTTCTATAATCTCGAGCTAGATTTTTTGCACCCAAGATATGTTATATCATTTCTTTTGATTCTTGTAAAAGGTTGCAACTGTTGTGGCACATGAATTAGCCCACCAGTGGTTTGGAAATCTTGTAACGATGGAATGGTGGACACATTTATGGCTGAATGAGGGATTTGCAACATGGGTATATTATTAAATATGTCATTTGTCGAATCTGATATTCTACCCCCCTGAAAGATTCTTATTGATGTGTTTTTTGTTGTTAGGTGAGCTATTTAGCTGCTGACAGCCTATTTCCCGAATGGAAAATATGGACTCAGTTTCTTGATGAATCTACCGAAGGTCTTAGGCTGGATGGGCTTGAAGAATCTCACCCTATCGAGGTATTTCTACATGAACTAAGTTTTCACAGATTAAATTTATTTCTTATCCAAACTTTGCCATTGCTCGCCATGGAACCATAGATAGTTGTCTTCCTGGCTAAAATCAGCCATGGAGGGTATTTGGTATAACTTTTATCTCTTTTCTGCCAGGTGGAGATAAATCATGCTTGTGAGGTGGATGAAATATTTGATGCTATAAGCTATAGGAAAGGTGCTTCTGTTATTCGGATGCTACAAAGCTATCTTGGCGCTGAACCCTTTCAGGTCAGGCCTTTGATCTTTTTGCAGTTGTCCCTCTTGAAGCATCTATCTTGCTTTTCGAGTCTGTTACATTTATCTCACATAAACTATCCAGATCTGTGCACCTCCTATATTAAGAGATTAGAGATTATTTCTCTAGAAAGCTGAGTGATTTAGACTACGGAGATTGTCGGTAATGATATATAAGGTTGGTTGCATAGGACTTTATGAATTGTTGTATTGGGGAGGTATCGCTGTAGTTAGAGGTCATGGCTATTTGTAGAATCACACACTATTTGTCATATGATTAAGATGTTTGATACAATGTCTCATATTCCTGAATTTGGACTTCCAATGAATTAATTCTCATGAAAGTCGAGGTTTGTTTGTTCTTTCATCCAGAAGTCACTTGCTTCATATATAAAAAAGCATGCCTACTCGAATGCTTATACAGAAGATCTATGGGCTGCCCTGGAGGAGGGATCTGGTGAACCCGTGAACAAGCTAATGAATTCATGGACAAAGCAACAAGGTTACCCAGTTGTCTCTGTTAAGGTCAAAGATCAGAAATTGGAGTTTGAACAGGTTTCCTTCTCTCTCCAGTCCTTTAAATCTTATTTGATTATCAACTAAAGTTCTGAAAGAAGTCAAAAGCTATAAATATTAAGCTTTTAAGCTAATCTTTTTTGTTTTGAAATATAAGTTGTTAAGTTGTTTGTTTACGTTTTATTCCCATGGTATTTGAAGATGAACAAAGATCTAAGAAATTAATAATTGGCAGACACAATTCTTGTCAAGTGGTAATGAAGGCACTGGGCAATGGATCGTGCCAATAACATTATGCTGTGGCTCATATGATGTACGCAAAAGTTTCCTACTACAAACAAAGTCAGAAAGTCTGGACGTAAAGGAATTTCTGGGTTGCTCAGTAGCGGGAAGTGCGTGCAATAAAGACAATGGACAATGTGGCTGGATAAAGCTCAATGTGGATCGAGCAGGTTTCTACAGGGTGAAATATGATGATAACCTTGCTGCTCAACTAAGAAACGCAATAGAGAACAAATATTTGTCTGCAACTGACAGATATGGTAATGCTCTTTTCATACACACATTTGTTCATTTTTTGGCAGTATGCTCTTTTCATACACTTTTCCATGTTCAGGCATCTTGGACGATTCAGCTGCCCTTACTATGGCTTGCCAGCAGTCTTTTGTCTCATTGCTTACCTTGTTGGGTGCTTACAGAGAGGAACTTGACTACACAGTGCTGTCAAATCTGATTACTGTAATGATCTTCTTGGCATTGTTTTTATGCTACTTTTATGGCCTAGTTCTGATTCTGTTCATTTACTTTTCACAGGTAAGCTATAAACTGGCAAGAATTGCTGCTGATGCTGTACCCGAGCTAGTGGGCCTCGTTAATCAGTTCTTTATTGGCCTTCTCCAGTACCCTGCAGAGTGAGTTATTTTCTATACAGCTATAACAAAGAATCTGAAATAGAGATTTGTAGCAATTGAAAGTTGCTTTGTCCACTGCTCTTTTAACCTCACATGATAAAATATAGTAGGAGTTGGCAAATTTGCTAAATTGCATATGCAGAGAAGATCATGGGAGATGTAAATGTTCACAGCTAAATTACAGTGATATTATATTGGAGATCCATGAAAATAAAATCCCATGGGTTATGAATTCCTCAATCCGTATTGCTAAAATATCATAGAATTGGGGTCTAACATGAATGAGTTAATGTTAATAGTTGAACCTGTCGAAATATGATGTATGAAGAAAGTGTAGAAGTGTCACATTGAGGAATTAGAGCACCCTAAAAGGGAAAAATAAAGAAGTATGTTGCATTCAAATCAAATGCTTTCCTTCCTCTAAACAGACATGCTGACCTTTACCATGAGATATGGAATCTTATATATTGGATTTACGGGCAAAGTGTATATGCATTTATGTGCATAGAACTGCTGATTTAGTCATGCATGTGGACATACAATAATTACTGATCTTTAGGTAGGATCTTCTGATGACAGAAGTTGGAAGGATAGTATGTTTGGCGGTCTCAAATTATGTCTTTACTTCTTTTCCCTTAATTGGTTGATTATTTTATTATTTATTCTGGAATACATATACAGGAAGCTTGGTTGGCAACCAAAACCGGGTGAGAGCCATTTAGATGCAATGTTGAGAGGAGAACTTTTGACTGCGCTTGCTTTATTTGGACATGGTCTGACAATTGATGAAGCAATCAGGCGGTTTAATGCCTACTTAGATGACAGAAATACACCACTCCTTCCTCCTGACATAAGAAGGGTTGGTTTTCACACCCAATGAAGAAGTTTTTATGTAATTATTAATTCATCATACAGATTTTGCACTCCAATAATATTTGTTATGTCATATTGTTCCAGGCAGCATACGTGGCCATAATGCAACGAGCAAATGTTTCTAACCGATTGGGATATGAATCTCTTCTTAAAGTTTACAGAGAGACAGATCTAAGCCAGGAGAAGACCCACATTTTAGGTAATAATAATCATTTTTAAAAAAATTATCAACATCAGAGTTTTTTTTCTTGTGAAGTAACATGTCTTTCTCGGCATGTAGGTTCGCTAGCATCATGTCCAGATCTTGACATAATACTGGAAGTTCTCAACTTTTTGTTGACTCCAGAGGTATTTTTTGTCATTTTTTTTAATTGGGGGTTGAAAATATATAAGTAAGAATAAGAGTATCTGAAAGCTTGATGGTTCTGACATTGAATGCACGTTTGTATAGGTGCGTAGTCAGGATGCTGTCTTTGGACTAGCTGTTGGTAGTAAAGGACGAGAAACAGCTTGGACATGGCTGAAGGTAATTTCCAAGGATACTGTACAATCATTTCAGCACAATTTGTGTACATGAAAATGCTTCGACTTCATTGGGAATTAATTGGTTGGGCAGCTGTATTAGTCTGATTTCTAGTGTTCAGCACAGAGTTCGTTACAAACTGCAGAATTGCTTTTCTTCAAATATATTTTCTATTATATTGATTTTCTCTTTGGATGATTGAACTACAGAATAATTGGGAGCACATCTCGAAGACCTGGGGTTCTGGATTTTTGATTACTCGCTTTGTCAGTGCAACTGTCTCACATGTATGTACTGTCTTTCTCTTAAAAAAAATTATGTCTGTCTTTGAGGATTATCTCTAGGAAACTTAGAAGCCAATTTTCTAATGCCATTTCCTTTGCTGGTTACCTTGTGGGTCCTTTTCACAGTTTGCTTCGTTAGACAAGGTAAAGGAAGTAGAGGAGTTCTTCAAAGCGCATCCCAACCCTGCCATAACTAGAACCTTGAAGCAGAGCATCGAGCGGGCACAGATCAACGCCAAGTGGGTTGAGAACATCCAGGGCGAGAAGAACCTCTCTGATGCTGTGACGGAATTGGCATACAGGAAATACTAGTTGCTTGTTGGACTTGAGGACTGAATTTCTCTAATCGTGTAATTCGAATAAGGGACATGAGCAAATTACATTATCTATAGATATTTAATTTAATCTCTGATTCAATATCAGAATGTTCTTATTCTTCTCCATACGATATGAATAAATCAAATCCCCCACTTTTTATTTTATTTTGTTGTTATTCACTGTTCTGTTTCATTCGCCTATAAAATTTACTTTATATTAGTGAACCAGATAATTGATAATTGTGGTTCACTAATACAAAGGAAAAATTCTAACACGTGAACAATTGGCTTAAAAATGGCTGTAATGATCACCGAGGCATTGATAACCCAGAAAAATGAAAAGCCAAAGACCTTTATTCATTTTTGGTATATTTGCACTATGATAGGATGCAAAGTGTACACATTTCTGTATGTCATTTCAACGAGTACTGTTGTGAACAAACATTTATCACAATGAGCAATGACATTGCTGCGTAGTCATGATGTTGAACATTTTAGGCAACAGTGATTGATTTTGTAGAATGATGTTGAACATCTGAGTGTTGGGATGAGAAAGATCTTCCCGAGGTTTTGAAAGAGTTGGCTTCCAGCAAATACTAGCCTCCATACTTGGCTGCTTCAGTTTGATGTGAAAGAAGAATTGGGAAGGGTGTTGCACTTAAAGTCTTAAACTTGATATGCCAATTTAATTTGTTACATGATCGGATAAACAGGAGTGCAGCCTGAGTGCTATTTTGTTTTCCATATACATGGCCTTATCTGTCTTTCATTTTTCCTTGAGAAAATAAACGGAGAGCAGACTAGTGTAAAAATTGTGACACTGGTAGGAGCATGATAGCAAGCATACTTGAAATAATGAAAGTATGTACCTCACTGAGCTACTTCAACTCAGAGGCAATAATGAATACAATTTGTCCAGAATGTTAAAAGCACTGTACTGCCACCATGTCCTATCCCTACTACAAGCAGCTAAGATTTACAAAGACAGAACCGTACACAGTTTATATCAAACAGTTATAAACCAAAATTCTAAAATTGCATATGTTCTATATGTGGTACATACAGACTGCAGTTCTCAATAAGCAATGAAGCCCAGGTGAATAACAAATGGGCAACCATCAGAACGATTCTCAGATATGATACAGCTAACGGTGATTGATCCAGAATGAAGGAATGAAGCAATCATCATGTTTTACTTTTAAACTTCCTCTGAGCCTTCAAATCTATCACAATCACCGTTATGTTGTCCTTACTTCCTTTTTGAAGGGCACGGCTGGAAAGGAACTCTGCTGCTGCTTGAGCAGCAGGATCAATTCCCTCGCCTCTTTCCAATGGAAGTGCAACACAATTCTTCTTGTGCCATAACAGTATTCGTCTCCGAGCCAGGTCACATGCTTCTTCATTCGTCATAACATCCCATAAACCATCACTGGCTAAAATGAGGCATTCGTCATCTTTGGTTCGGGGAATAAACATCACTTCTGGTTCTGGAATGATCCATGGTTTTAAATATCTATCGCCTGCAACCCAAAACAAAGGTTGAAATTTAAGTTTTCTAGCTGCTGAACTACTGAAATGTGATTAGCATGCACTATTTCTATGTACCTAGTAAGGATACATGTTTGTGTTGAGGACAATAGTTTGGACCCAACCACTACAATATGACTTTTGTACAAAGTTCATAACTATTTTACTGGAGATATGATCTTTTGTCAGCAAAGGCACAAATTTCAAACCCTACTATCCACGAAAAGTCTACTCATGATACCAATTACCCTGGACCAACACAGGTTTGAGATTATTGACATATACACTACAGCACCATTAAATGAAGTTGACTCCCACGTGTTCGAAACTCATACAACTAGAATTAAACATCTATGTTTCTTAACCAAGTTTTATGCATATTCTGTACTACATAATTGTAGTGTTTTCCTCTTGCCTAATATTGTAAAACCGAAGTTCATCATGGATCACAATTATGAATTTCACACCAAAACAATAGCAATACCCCTTGTGTGTCTCAAACAGTTTCAAGAACCCACATGGAATTTTACCATTGATGATTAACTCAGAGTAGATACACCAGAAATAAAACTCACTGTGCACTGGGGAACCTTCTCTCAAACTGAATGTGAATTCCTATCTGCTTGCAACTTTAGTAATTACAAACACAATTTTATATCTTCTAGAGAGCATTAATCTAGAGGGGAAAAAATTCAAGTTGAAGCACATACCTATTGACCTCGACATAGCAAGAACACCAAACACACGATGCCCATTCCATTGTATGACCTTGCCTCCAGCTGCCTCAATTCTTGCATATTCATCTTCTCGATTTGGCTAAAATCGGTTGCCATAATCAGTTATTTCCAACAAAAGAAAACAAACATGGATTAGTTTCAATAATCAATGATGAACCATAAGATACAAGACTTAAGTTATAGAATCTCTTACTTTGTGATCCACTGACAATGCCATGGGTTCTTTCCTACGACATAGAACTGCTCTTGAATCGCCAGAGTTTGCCACTATGATATGAGATGAACAAATAAGGGCAACAACAGCAGTGGAACCAACTGTTTCTGGGGCAACAGGATCAAGACTATCCTTCCCTCCAACTTCAGCATCAACCTTACGAAAACAGTTGGTAAATGCCTTATTCCATTGTTCTTGGCAATTATCTTTGATACTAGTGTGATCTAGGCCTTCCTTGACAACTTCTATCTCCTCTGCCAGAGCCAAATGCATACGATCACGACAATAATTTGCCACCTGAACAAAGTGAAAGACAATCTCATGAAACAGGGTTACAGGCAAAAAGAGATCACTCACATGAACTGAAGTAGAAAATATTGCCACAACGAAAAGCATCAGAGCTACATACCTGACAGCCTCCATGACCATCATAGACTCCAAAGAAATGAACAGTCTGATTTATACACTTGCTCATGCCATCCAGTACCCGGTCCCCGATCAGCATTTGAATTGGAATCTTTAAAAACCGGGGTACAGTTGCAAATGCATCTTCCATCTCTGGTCTTCTCCCACACAAGGAGGTAAACCCCCAAAGTGGAACATATTCTACCTCAAAAACACTGCAGCTGACTGTTTCTTTGACTCCTACTTCCACAGGCAATTGAACAACATCGGTTGGCTTTGGGTCAGACCCATGGCCACTTTCTTCCTCACGGCTCACCGACAAAGAAAGTGGATCACTAGTGATCTCTGTCTCCATTTTCGAATTACCTATTTCAGGCACCTTAGCAACATCACCAAAACAACAACTGTTCCTGTGAATGTCTATAGAACTCACTGTTACTCCTTCAGAGGTTGTCTCATACACCAGGAAGTCCTCTAAACATAAGCTACTTGACTCACTTGCCACTGAGAGCGAACATGAGCTATCAAGTTTCTGATCACCTTCCAATGATACGCAATCATCTTCCTCACTTTCTCCAGTTATCACATTACCAGGAGCAACCCGATCGCTCACGTCTTGAGTTATCATATCTAACAACTGATCTCCTCCTCCCTCTTCCTCTTCTGCAACCGATACTGCAACAACACTAGCTTCATTCCCAGAATGACTACAATCACAATCCTCTTGGCCAGCCTCAGTGGAACTCCTGGTGACAGAATCAGATAGCAACCCGGCAGTGTCTGTCATTAGCTTAAGACTGGTAATATTCATGTGGCTAGCTATAGCTGGGTTATCACAGACTGAGTTACCTACTCTAAACGGCACTGCGACCGCCGGTGACATCTCCTCCATCAAAACTCTTACCTGGGAAGCACAACAAGTTACCTGTCAACCCCTTCAACACCAACCGACCTGTCATTACTCAGTCGACTTCTGACCTTCTTTTCTTAGTAAGAATGATTCAGGAATGTGAATGGTGGGTTTTAACAATCCAATTTCCATGCTCAGACACTCAAGTAGAGGCCGAAAGTGGGTGCCAATGCAGGAGATGTGAATGTATGGATGAGCTAAAAGGCGGTGAAAATGAAATGGGTAGTCAGATCTGGTCAACAACAACGGATCCAAACTTCCATTTGTGGAAACTTAACCCCCTAAATTATAACAAAAAAAGAAACATGTTAATTAGAGGCCTTGTCAACTTCTTCTCTGGATCGTCTTCTCTATCTACCGCCATCAACTACAGCAAGAAAGAAGCAAACTTTAAAATGCAAACAAATTGTAAATGGAAATAAAAATAAGGATTGGAAATTAGAAACCAACCCCTTATCTAAACAACACACTAGAAAGAGCAAAAGGAGCGGTCATGAGAAAGAAACCCAGAAAGGCAAAGCCCAGAAATCACAGGAAAACCCATGAAAGGAAGCACCCTTTTATTACACTTGACTTGCCTGGATCTGAGGCAAGCTATCTCAGCCTCTTGTAATTCAAAGCACACTACTCACTCACTCTCTCTCTCTCAAATTATTATGATGACAATAATTAAGCAAAGAGAAGAAACAAGGTAAAAAAAGAAGAATCACTACCTGATTTGTCAACTGTAGAAGTCTACCCTTTCCTTCCCTCCCCCTTTTCCTCTCTCCCTCTCCCTCTCCCTCTCTCTCATTTTTCAAGTCCAAAGACTTTAACTTTAGCAATCCATGGGGAGGATCAATAAACCAAGAAACAAGAAGATGAAAGAGGATGCTTTACTTACCATTCATAAAAAAACATATCAGCTCAAAATGTGATGACTTCCTTTTTTATAAATACACACAGACCTCACCTGTGGTTGAGAGTTGCAAATGCAATAAAGGGGGAGTGGAGAAGAAATATACCAAAAACCAGAGTGGAAAATAAAACACAAAAAAATAAGCGATTTGACTTTTTATTTTATTTAAATTTGTTTGGATAGTTTAAAACCATTAGATTGAGTACAATGTGGTCTCGTGATGTTATCTTTAAGTAAGTCATCTTTATTCAATCTAATGGTTTTAAATTATCCATGCAAATTCAAGTAAAAAAGACTAATTAAAAAATAAGACAAAATGAGAGAGAGAGAGAGCGTGTGTGTGTGAGCGGATGAACTAGAACGCCTATTTTATATCACTGGAAAGCTCTACGAGTTTATTTTTCAGAACAGTTGAACGTTTGTTCATTTATTTTTTAACAAAGAAGTTCTGGTTATTTTACTGTGCAAAGGTCATTCTGCACATAAGTTTTTATGCACTCTCAGGATTGTTGCCTTTTGTAGCACATTTTCAATCCCTCTAAATGATTCAAAATTGAACTATTTACTCATATATCTACCTCTTGTTTGTAGATAAGTCTTATAGAGACATTGTGTGTCTTGCAGATAGTGAAATTATCCACAATAGTCTAAGGAACCGAAACTATCTTTGGATTTTGTGCTATGTAAATCATTTGTGATCATGATACACGTCGCATATGTGCTTTAATTGAGAAGCAACCGAACCATGTTGAGTTTCAAAAACAGTTACGCTACTGGCCAAAATACTGCTAACAACAAAGCTAAAGTTCCTATTCAATGTAAATATGTATAAAAACATAATGGATCCCCATTCTAATAACATAACAAGACAAAAAAGAAAACAGTCGCACGAGTGATCGCGGCCCTTTCACGTATTCCTGTATGATCACTAATAAGAACAAAACAAAAGTTCTTATTCAATGTCAATATGTATAACAACATAGTGGATGCCATTCTAATACCCTAACAATGCAAACAAAAAAGAGAAACAATCACACATGCACGAAGGCTAGTGAATATAATGCAAACTTACCTTTTTTTCAGAGTTGAGTTTGTAATATTCATACATGAAAAATGGTGTGATGAACAAAATAATTTCCCTAGGGTTTCTTATATATAGTAGAAAAGAACATTGAAAAAATTATAAAATTACCCATATGTTAATGAGTTTTATAGTATTACAGGTTTAACCCTAAACAAAATAATTAAAAATCGTGTTACTATCGTGGTGACCCTATATAAAATCAAACTTATAAACCTCAAACCAACCCCTTTATAATTTTGTTCATTTTCGTGTCGTGTGGAATTCTGCCGTTGCTAGTCTGAATCATAATTATTCTTGTTTTTATCTTTTAGCTAATAATATAAATATTTTTTTAGATACAAAATAATATAAAATATTAATAAAATTTGTATTGAGCATTTTTCAATCAACACATGTAGACTAGTTGAAAATATCTTAGGCGTGAAATCCACATACCCATATTCAAACCATATTAATGATGATTGGAGTTAAATTACAATCTATATTGAGACGGGAGAAATGTAGCGTTCTTACATGATTCAAACATTGATAACAAACATGGATTGTAAATCTAAAGTCGCATTTAACATAACATCAAATGTATCAAGGATGCACCGTAAACAAACTCTATTGAGAAGATGAGACTCATAAACGCTAGTTAACAGCGGCTTGGCAAATTTGGTTGGTGGAGGCCACTCTTCTCCTCCATTTAGCTCCGTTGTTATGTGATTTGGCTTCTCTGTTTAGATTTTTATTGGTTTGATTTGTTTAGAGGGTTTAAAACAGTTGGATTGAATACAATATGGTCTCGTGATGTCATCCTCATTTCATCTTTATTCAATCATATGGTTTTAAGCTGTCTAAGCAACAAAAATCTAAACAGAGAAGTCAATTCTTGTGACATCCGACATAGGTCACCTTTGAGAAGGTGGAGGGTGAGTGGTTCTAGTGTGACGGTGGCGATCACGTTGGGCTTTTTGGGACGGGGGTTGCGGCAGGGAGCTTGGGTGTCGCGGCATCTCAGGCTAAAGGTACATTTGTCAATTAAGTCAAGGCCCATATCATTGAGCGGACATTTCTGCACCTAGGCCACTGGGAGCCTAACGAATTCGCGGCCCAGCAGACACCAGTACCACTCAAACTACGTCGTTTCGATGAGGACTGAAAAGTCCAAACCAGTCCGAGTTCCAGTTATACCGAGTTTCAACGGAGCCACTCTAATTCCAACCGGTGCGCAAGCCATGGCGGATCCTTACCATAGATTCGGCGCTCCTCTGGAACGAGGTGTTCACTCTCCCCTATCCCTAATTTAACGCCCACCGATTCTTACTTTCCCGAACAAAATCACGGTCAATTTACTAGTCGCGTTCTCAGATTTACTCGGTGAAATTTCTGGTCTATAATGCATGGGCTTCTACGAAGGTTTTGCATATTCTTGATTATTTTATTGGAATGGGATTTTGATTATCACTGTATATTTTGGTAGGTAGTGTAGCGAAGTCCAATTTTCCTGGTTGCTTATCATCCGAGCCACCATCGCTGCTATCGAATCTCAGTTTTACCCCTACTGATTTGCGAAGCTATTCTTCGGATTTTCTGCACAGAGATGTAAGAAGTTAAGCTGCTATTTATGGATTGATACGACTGTTATGATTATTGATGTCTACAATGCTTGTAGATTTATGTCTGCATGTGTGAAGAAATGTGCTGCTTTACTACTGCAGAAATCGTCGGGGTTGGTGCTGCCGTATGCTGTGGATGATAGTGTGGGTGGTAGAGTTTGTACTGAGTCGGGTGTGGGTGTGACAGCAGGGTCTAGTTTATATGATCCTTTGGAAGATAGTTATCGAAGCCAGAGACAGGGAGTTGCTGTGAGTTACTTTGGAAGATATTTTTTGTATACAATTCTGAGTGTATTGTATGTATGAAAGAATTGTAGTTAATGTCTCTGTTTGTGTAGGTGAGATCAATGGCGCCGGGGGTTTATGGTGTAGATGCTGTGAGCGTCAGCGTTCGTGCTGAACCTGGTCTTGCTGTGACAGCAGGGGCTGGTTATCCATCCCCTTTAGGTGCTCAAAGTTTATTAAGCCAACGACGCGAGGTTGGATTGGGCATTGGTACAAGTGTTTCGACTGACATTAGTAGAGAAAGGTCTGTGCCTTCAAGGAGTGGGGATGGTCTCCTCGTACTAAAAGGGGAATCAAACATTTTGTTTGTGGATGGACTTCCCACTGACTGTACCCGAAGAGAAGTAGGCCGTATCCTTTTTTTTCGTCTGTCTATTTTTGCATGCCTGTGATTGTTTTAGGTGTGCAACATGTCCAGGATTATTATTTTTAGTGAAAATGACTGCCCCAAATCTGCTGTTTTATTTCTTTGTTCCTGTCATTTCAAACCTTAACTTATTGAAGATCTATTTCGTCCGTTCATTGGCTTCCGAGAAATCAAAGTAGTTCACAAGGAGCCTAGACGTGTAAGTGCACTCATCTGCCTAGTTTTATCAATTAATCTTTATAGAAAAGCTTTAAATTTAACAGTGAGAGTCCAGTTATCAGTGATAGAGGGAAGCAACTGCACCTGTCATTTACCTTATAGTGATGCAGAGTTGAGATAAGGCTATGGTTTTGTTTGTCTCATCTAACAACAACATTTTGCTTGGGGCAATTTCCATTTATGTCTGGCTCCTGAATTGCTTCTGATCATATTCCTGTGCGTTGGTTGCAGAGTGGAGATAAGACAATGGTTTTATGCTTCGTGGAGTTCGTGGATCCAAAGTGTGCTTTGACTGCTATGGAAACTCTACAAGGTATTATATTTGCAATATCCACGATCTCTCTGCTTAGACTATAAAATTTGCATTTAATTACCTTACGTAGCACAAGTATGCTGTTAAGTAGTTATTTTACTTTCTGGTCTGTAGTATGTCCGGAGAAATATATATTGCTTAAATCAGTTGAATGTTGACTGTATATGGTAATTTTTCATATCCTGTTTGGAAAAAGGAGTTGATAATGCTTTCGTTAATTTCTACCAATTTGAGGAAAAAAATTATCACTTCAACCTCTCAAATGTGGGATGTATGGCTGTACACAGGTTACAAGTTTGATGACAAAAAACCCGATTCCCTTCCATTGAGGATGCAGTTTGCACATTTTCCTTTCCGTCTACCATCTGATTCTGATAAGAAACGAAGTGGAAGCCGGCACTGATGAAAAAATGACTGGTATGAAATCCCCTGTCTTTGTCCAGAGATGAGCAATTTATTATTATTTTTTGTTTCAAAAAAAAAGAGTCAGTGAATTGTGTAAATCGACAATTAGAAGTTTAGAATGATATGGCATGATAGATGAGCAGTTCAATACAAAGGAGGGTCTTGAATTTAGACTTGCCCACTGACTTAGAACCACTTCATGGTTGTGATTAGGACAGGAATCTGAAAGAGGCTGGCTGGAGCCTGTCTCATGATGCCTTTGTTTGACCTACCTTTTGTATATCAGCCATTGACATCTAAATCTTAGTTGTATATGGATGGAAATGAAAAAGAGCTCATTTCGGTTTCCATTATAAGATTGCAAGGTTCTTGATGATAGAATCAAAGAGGCAATAATAGTTTTTTTTAGCATGAACATGAAGCTTGCAAGCTTTATATCAAGATGCAAGATTTCAGGGTGGAAAATCCAATTTTGAAGATGCTTAGGTGTTTTGCAGATTGTTGAAAGGGGGAAACCAAGCAGTTTTCTTAACTGAGACAGGAAAAACACTTTTTTTCTTTTTCCGATTTAAGAGGGGAAAAACACTTATGCAGATTGGCAGAGTGAAAATAAAAAAGAAACAGAATGTTATGAAATAAAGTAACGTAAAAATAAAAACGACACGCAGTTGCTAATAGTTTGAGCTGGACATCAGTTGCTATTCATTCACTTACAGTACGAAACTTGTTAAAGTTTTGGGCATGGAGAATGCCTCTGACTTCAGGGAACAGATGGAATTGATATAGTATGTGAATGAATTGGATGATGAAGGTTCGTGGTCTTAAATTATTGCCCTCATTCAACTACTGCGAATCTTAAACTAATTAGACTTTGACATATTGCATAGGGGAGTCGAAACTTGAGAAAGAGTTTCACATCAATTAGGCAATTTTTTAAAACCTGTTCAAAAGAATGTCAATTTCATTCATCTCATATCTGGTAAATTGAGTATGGATCTTGATCATGTATAACTTACCCTATAAAGATTACAATCATCCAATTGTGGAAGGGAGAAGTATCTATGGTTTACAGAGCCTCTTTACATAAATCACAAATAAGGAGAGGATTGACTTCTACAACAATACAACTAATTAGTAAGTAAAAAAGAATAGAAATGGAATTCTTAGAGCCCTAGAGAAAAGAAGTGCCCGCAAGGCCATGATGCAAGAGATTATGAGCAATGTCATCCCTGGCCTTCATTGAGCTTTGTGATCTCAAAGCAACCTCCGGAACCATCTCATCATCCACAAGCTCAAACCTCAGCTCGGGATCAATTTCCTCATTCCGCAGCTCACATATGTTGTGCAGCACACAGCAAGCTCCTAGAACCACAGGCAAGTCCTGGAGCTTCACCTCGGTCCTCTTCTGCAAGCACAACCACCTCCCTTTCAACCTCGCAAACGCATCTTTTGACACATTCTGAATCTCCCCAATCTTCTCATTGAAGGCATGCTGCGTCCAAGTGAGATGCTGCTGCGTATACGGCACCAGAACCCAATCCAGCAAAGGATACCCCGAACCCCCCACAATCCACACTCCTTTCAGCAAGCCATTCCCCGCCCTCTGATGCAAAGCCGACTTCTCCAGAACCTGATCATCCGGCATTGACCCAGGCCAGCCTATACACACATCAGTAAACACCCCTTTGGGATTCACCACACCCTGCACTGTAATAGAGTAGCTCGTCTTCTGATTCCTCTCTGTATGCCTCTGGTTTAAATACGCCGCCAGGCTGATCTTCGGCGCTATGATCGGAATATGAGTAGTATACATAGACCCTACCACATTGGGTATCCCTGAAATGGACTCGAACTCATCCTTGACCTTCCTCAAAACCCCAACCTCCGGCCAGCTCAAGTACTTAGGCATCAACACAGTCCTAATAGCCGAACAAACTTCAAGTACTAGTTTATGACAAGTCGATATCCCCAACCCAAATCGCTTTGAAACGAGACGGAGCGGGTCACCGGTAGCCAACCTCCATAAACAAACAGCAACTCTCTGCCGGACCGGAATGGCATTCCGGAGAATAGTGTCCTCTTTGGCTATAGCGGAATTGAGCTGGTCGCAGAGCAAATCAAACGTCCCCTTCCCCATCCGGAAGGCTTTCTTGAACTCCTCATCCGGGAAATCCGGCTGGTTACACTCGTCCCACCAGGCCTTGGACCGGTCCTTGACCCAAAGCCGCCTGTGCTGACCCGACCCGCTCACGCCTCCGCCTTTGTTTTCGCTCCCCTCACCTGCCGCCGCGTTTCGCGACCTCTTCCGCTTGACGGACTCGGACTCCTCGACTTCGGAATAGTAGCCCTGCAAATCGGAGTAGTAGTCGAGCATGGCCTTGGGCTCGGTCGTTGTCTGGTTCTTCTTCTCTTCAGCAAACCAAGTGTCGTCTCGCTCCTGAGTAGTGATTATCCCCTTCATGTCCTTCATCTTGCCTCGCTTTCCCGGCGGGCCTCCATCGCCGGCGTCGGTCTTACCGCGGCGTTTCCGGGCGGGATCATTATTCATTTGAGAGTTGTGGAGGAAGGAGTGGATGGAGAGGTCGGGTTGTTCTGGGTCCGGTTTTGGAGGGGGTTTGAGTTTCATATAGAAGAAGAAACAAGAAATTAAGCAAAAGGGGAAAGAGAACACTGTAAGATTGACGTTTAGGGAAAAAGGGATTTTAGAAATTGTATTTATCATTAAAATAAGCGCGTAAATACAACATTCTTATGTTAAGCTAATAACCATCTAATCAGGATTAGCTAATTTCTAAATATGTATGAAATAAACAAGGAATCTCTCTGCCATTTTTTGTTGGCGAGGGGTTCTTGTCATCTATTAATTTTTGAGACCGGAACTCAACCTGTTTTAAGTCGAATGATTGATAAAATTTTCTTAGCTTCGTGTATAATTTATTTATTTTTAATTTAGATCCGACACGATCGGATGATTAGTTAAATGTAGAAGAAATTTTTAGATGTTACAGTAGAATCACGTGACATTGTCGTGATGCTACACTCCACTTAAAATTAAATATGTGATTTTTTACAACTAAAATACAAGCTAATATTTTTAATGTTCATGATTATTTAATGAATTTAAACTAGAGTATAGTTTAGGGTTTAGAGGTTAGGGTATAGGGTTTAGAATTTAGGGTTTAAGGTCTAGGATTTTAAAAAACATAAAAACCAAAATAATTTTAACAAAATAGATAAAATGTATTTTTATGTTAAAAATTTATATATCTAAATTTAAATAAATTGTAACACCACTCAACTTTTACGGTAACACTAAAATTTTTTTTATAACGTGCCACACAAGGGTTGACTTAGTCACAGGTGTGAACGGATGAAATAAACAAGACGAGGCTAAAGATGTGTGAACGCGTTTTATTAAAGGTGGTGGTGGTACGTATGTAGGTGTAAGACGGTGACTCTTCCATTATTATTATTATTATTATTATTATTATTATTATTATTCTAATCTCTCTTTCTCATCAATTTATTATCAGCAGAGATCAAAGGGATTTGGATTGCTGGCAGGTTTGGAGGAAACGGATTCCATCCACCTGGGTTAAAAATCACTGACACAAAAATAATATTATTTTAATACTATCATTCATTCTCAGCCACTCATTTTTCCAGCCCTGATTTTCATGTTAACGGTTCATTAACGTTGCTGTAATCAGTTTCAGAAACTCAAGTTTTTCAGATTTTTATTTCGCCGCTAACCAACCAACCAACCTCCAATTTCTTCCGACCATAATTTGATCATTCGGCGACGGATTTATACATAATTTGATCTTACTGGGCTTTGCAGCTGTCCTCATCCTCTTTCTATCCGTCGCAGCCTTGAAGGACAATTTAAAGTGTTTTGAGAAAATTTATATCGGTAAATTTTCCTCTTGACCGTTGTGCTTCTATTCTGCAGTTCAGTTTAAACTGATCGGAGTCTACTGTCATTTGATCTTTCTTCGACCTGAATAGGACATACCTTTTATGAAGATCGGATTCTGTGAGCCACCATCGAGTCGATGCAGGAGATCGGACTTGAGGACAGCCAGGTTCTTTAGATGTTCTTTGTGCTTTCTCGTCTTGCTTGTATGGAACAAGCTTGTGGCTTCATGGTTTCTTTATTCATGGATTTTAAGTTTCTGGAAATCTTCAATTTTGGGGCCCCCTCCTTCGTGGAGAATCGGATTTTCAAGTTACTCGAAACATGATATTGTGGGCCCCCTCCTTTCTGGAGAATCGGATTTTAATTTTAATTTTTTTTTAATTTCTAGATGTCGACATTGGTTAATATTAAGCAGGAGAGACTAGTCACATAAGGGTTGAAAGAGCACAATTCATCAATACACCCGGAGGAATGAGTCTATGGCAAAGATTTCATGAGCCAGTAATACGAGATTGATGAAATTGTTGTCGAATCATGTGCCTCAATATCCACTAGTGTCATGGAACAGGAAGAGTGGCTAATAGGGCGCGCACAGTTTCAGCAGGCATTTGACATACAAAGGCTGACATGCCACTCATGATTCCATTCAGTCACAAATATTCACAAACCGGTGAAGTATGGTGGACAGAGGTCAAGTAAGAGACCTTGCCAGCCCATTCTCGGTCTCTTCGTTTTTGCTTTGCTTGCATCCGGTTGAACTTCTCTTTTCCCTTCTCCAAAAGAGGGTCATGCACAACATAATCATTTACGTCCTCAGTGCGAGTCATCTGCAAAATGATTTACAGGAAAATGTAAGCCACAAAATAATAGAATTCTAATGCAATGGCAGAAAATCAACTATGATCTGGAGAAGCTTACCTTTCCAGTCTCAGGAGCAAATTTTAACCGAGATGTTTGCCAATCAGATAAATCTTCACCATCGTCCCCTCCAGATTCATTATCTGGGTCTGTGGGCTTCACATACAGGATCTTCTTAAACTTTTCGAGCCTTGTAATTGTCTACAGGTCCAGAAAAAAAAAACAAAAAATCATCATCTATTACATAAACACTGATAGTGATATAGACAATGAGAAATAAACGATGTCCAAGCATACAAAGAATAGATTTCCAAATTTCATACAAGGATTTTTAATCACATCCTGTCCCGGCTCTTTCCACTTGGCATTTTTTCTTTTCTAAATCATCTACAGATGCAAGGGTTTCAATGAACAGCAGAAACATTATAGTTCATATGCTCTTCAAGCAAATGGAAGAAATACGATAATAAGCTACAATCTTCGCATTTAGTAACCTCTTGATTTTTTCCCTGGAAATCCCAGACTCATCTTGTCAAAAATTTCTTGCATACATTATTCCAATTTAATAAACTCTCTAATGAACAGTTCATACGTATATTCTCATTATATCATATTTAAAATACTAAAGAGATGGATTCCAGCAGAGGACAAGAAAGTAAATACGTAAAATCACAGAAACATTATAAGATCCAAAAAGACATAAACATACTTCTTCTTCTCGTCCTTGGTTTCTACGCTTCTTCTGTTTCTGCAACTGTCTCCCTCTTTCAGCTTCACTCAACAGCTGTAAGTCTGCATCAGCATTGGCCATGCGCTCAGCATTGACCTCAGATCCTATCCCTTTTTTCTTCAATGACAGCTTCTCTACCTTTGGTTGGTCATCATCAATGTTTTCAGCCTTCGACCTGACAAGAAGAAAATGAACATTATTTTGAAAATTTTCCAAGATGTTTCAGTCTTTGTGATATTATCTAAAATCAGAGACATGCCCTTGACCCGGTAAACTTTTTCTTTTCAATTATAACACTGTGGAAACTAATTAAGCCATGAATTCTTAGAAGATGAACACGTTCAAGAAACAAATAGTCAAGTGTCAAGAAAATTCTTTACCTTATAGTAGCTACTTCATGATGCTTTGGGCTAGAGCTCACTGCATATGCACACAACAGATTAGGAAAATGGACAATTATAGAGGCAATGCAATACAGGCATCACTTATAAGAAAGGCAGCTAATGCAAGACAAATTCTATGTAGGGATGAGATGGACAAACTTTAAAGACTGAAATACAGTGGGTGAGGACAAATAGGTACTGTTTGGCAACTTTGGCTTTGGTGGGTGATCTCCCAACTCCTTCCGTTTCCTGAGTATTTGATTACGCATTCGTACATCAAAGTTGGACTCATTATCATCTTCATCATCATTATCGC
The DNA here is from genome assembly GCA_951800085.1 of Comarum palustre. NCBI lineage: Eukaryota > Viridiplantae > Streptophyta > Magnoliopsida > Rosales > Rosaceae > Comarum > Comarum palustre. The sequence continues at coordinate 15,251,521 of OX637589.1, forward strand.
TGTAATTAAGAGAATTATAAAACTTTGATTCAGAGTTTTTTGAGGGGTCTTCTTTCTTCGATTGTAGGGCTTCTCTGACGGATAACTGAACCTGCCTTGTCTTGGGATCCTACATCAGAAAAAGGTAAATCCCACTGATGATCAATTGCTTATTCTGCGATGTTATAAAACCGGATATTATAACGATGAGAATGTTTACACTAATAGCTTTCATGAAATATTTAAAAAGATTGATGAGCATGAAACAGAGAGTAGAAAAGATACTTCAAATACAAACCGCACTTCAAACATTTTTAAAAGGATTTTTAAAGAAAATAAATGCACAAAAAATTCACAATGGACTGTTACATCATAATTTTAGACATTATCCCTGGACCTACAAACCAGCAAACGCTCAACAGTTCAATGTCAACAGCATCATAATTCATAAGAGATTCAATGTACTTACCACTTCGGTTAGTGGAACTTCTTCCTTCAGAAGACGAGATCATCCAATACATCATGACTGCTCTTTATTTTTGTCTTTACAGCTGCCAATTCTCTCTCCTCCTCTTCGGCTTCTTCTCCAAAGGACAGCAAGTTCAGCTTTCTGTATTGTGAACAAATCCACACATGACATAAGCTACAATAATAGACACAGATATGCATGAGTTACAATGTGCATCCAAAGAAGCTTACTTTACAGCTTTCTTCTTTGGCTCCTTGATGTCAGTATCCTCTGCTGCTTGGACCGAAGAACGTGAAGTCACTCTAGGGACAATATCATCAAACGGATTCCACAGTACCTAAAACAAGGATCATGAGAACAAAAACTCCTGAAATCTCCGTATGATACAGAAAGAGGCAAACAAAAGACTTACTTAAGAAACATGCTTATCTACCTCTACTGATAATATCCTGGGTGGCGGGTCCAAAGGCCGGTCGTCTTTGTTGGTTTCAATCTCGCCCAACCTCACCAGATTGTATATCGAATCCCCAGTCACCTGAAACACATTAACAAATCCATCAGTAACTACTCCACTTCTCTAGATCTACATTGCTGATAGTAAAATTAACAAAGTCATCATCTTTACCTTTCCGAAAATCGTATGCTTTTTATCAAGCCAATCACATCGGTCCAAATTCATGAAGAACTGGCTCCCATTCGTGTTGGGCTTATTCGCATTTGCGCAAGCAATTAGACCTCTATGCTTGAATCTCAGCCGGGAATGAAACTCGTCGGAGAAAGGCGCGCCGTAAATACTCTGGCCGCCTATCACACAGCTCAGCAAAATTCAAAACCCTAAAAGTTAAGTAAAATCGGAATTACTGCGAAAAGGAAGCTAATATTTACCTTCGCCGGTGCCGGTGGGGTCGCCGCCCTGGAAGAGGAAGCCTTTAATGATGCGGTGGAAGATGGTGTTGTCGTAGTAGCCTTCGAGGCAGAGCTGGACGAAGTTCCGAGCGGCCTTGGGTGCCTCTTTGGGCCAGAGCTCGATGTCGAGTGGCCCGTGGGTCGTTTGCAGTACCACCTTGCCTCTCGTCGGTGGTTCTAGTACGTATATCGACGACATCGCGACGGCGCGTTTGCCGGAGATTTAAGTCCGGTAAGAATTGGGATGCGATTAGTTGGGGAAGAAGGGGTTTGGGAATTAGATTGGACAGTGAGGACGACGTCGTTCTGGGTCTTTTAGAATTTAGGCCTTCGCGCGGGTAGCCGTTTATAGTTACTGTGGTTATTTCTGTAATGTTTTGATTATTACTGGGTGATGGTCCCGGTTGGGTCGGGCTAGGACCAGTCTCATCTTACATTTTAGAATTTAGGATAAGATAGGGTATGACTCGATCAAAATTAATAAAATTTAGGATCGGGTAAGGTAGATCTGAGACTTCAATATAGAAGCTCTAGCTCATTTAAGCTGTTCATTTCGTTAGGGTTAATAGGGTCGAGTAGAGCTGACCCTTTAAATAAGGCTAAATAAGACCGAGATTGGCTAGTTATTTTTTCTCACAAATTAGCTTTAGAATTATATGTAATAAGCCTCATTTTTTTTTATCATATTTAACATATATGCATATACATTATACTTAACTCAAGACATCTCCATATATTAAACAAAGAGGTGTGGATTACTGTTCACGTGAACAGTATCCTACCCCTTTTATCCCTCATGTTTTAAATTTTTTACAGGTCAGTCATTCTAGAATAAATTTCTTGTTATACCCTTCAATTTAAATTTATTTCAGTTTTACCATTAAATTTGTTTTTTAATGAGAGAATTTAAATATATATATATATATATATATTTAAAAAATTGAATTGCATGAGAGGAGAGGATTACATTTTCAATAAAAATAATCATAATAATTATAATGAAAATAAAATTGAATCGTTTTAAACCTAAATAATTATATTCATTAATATCGATTGTTCAATGTTTATATTCATTTCTATTACTTTTTGTTCAAAAATAGTAATTTTGGTCGTTCATATGAATGTTATGTTGATAGGTTAGGTTTCGAATATAAGTTGGGTTTGATTTGAGTGTATGATTTAGGGGTTAGGGTTTACGTGTTGTGTTAATTTTTTATAGGTCAGCCCGTCTAGAATAAATTTTCCGTTATACCCTTCAATTTAAATTTATTTCAGTTTTGTCATTAATTTTTTTTAATGAAAGAAATTTTTATATTTTTTTAAATTGAATTGCATGAGAGGAAATTACATTTCAATAATAATAATATTCATAATAATTATAATCAAAAAAATTGAATTGTTCTAAACCTATATAATTATATTCATCAATATCGATTGTCCAGTGTTTATATTCATTTCTATCATTTTTTTTCAAATAATAATTTTAGCGGTGCATATGAATGTTATGTGGATAGGTTTGGTTTCGAATGTAAGTTGGGTTTGATTCGGGTTTATGATTTAGAAGTTAGGGTTTATGTGTTGTGTTATTTTACTTGTTGTCCAATTTTGATCGAACTAGCAAAAATTTCATATTAATTAATTCATCAGATCGAAAAAAACGCAATCACTTCCACACGCGCGAAGCGCGTGGTGAAAGGCTAGTATATCTATAAACTAAGTGGTTATACTCATATATGTCATGCTCCAGTCCAAGTTTACCTTTCTAAACCCGGGTTAGGACGTGCGAGACCCATCCTAAGAGAGATTTACTTGTAACCCCCTTTGAGAAGAGATAACCCTTATTCCCAACCATTTTCAAACAATCCAAACGATACAAGAATAGACCTCACAACCGAAGGTTATCCCGATTCCCACATTTGGATTTCATACTAATTACTTTAGAGGACCTAGGGTTCTAATATTATTTATGACTGCACCCGAATCCCGGTCAGGCTACCTACGTACCCTGTCATCAGGGATCAAGCCACACGTAGCTCTTATTTTAATTAACGCCCTAACCGGACGAATCCCATTTTTCTATTTATCGATAGATAACCTATTATGGATAGCAAATGTCTATTGCATATCCGGAGTTTAACCTCTTCGCTGAGGTATTCATCGACCAATTATCTATAGGGATTAACTCTAACATTCAACCAAACTTATATACCACATTCACACATATAAATACAATAAGATGACATCCACGTAAAAATAAATCCCTCTCCAAGGGCATAAAAGTAAAATCATCCAATGGACACCCTTGTAGTTAACTTGAACTGTCAGGGGCATTTAAGGAATTTTACCATTAGCGGCAGCCTTGTAAATAGACAAAGCCGCCTAGGGTATTTATAAGATTGTACCCTCAAAGGAAAATTACTCATCTCGAAATCCCGCTGCGTCAACTATCGCCCCAGGGTAAATCCTCAACGCTTGGTCGATCAATCGACCTTAGTTACCACACGAAGGTAATAATGACTTGATTCGACTGAACGTCACACTAAACGATAACCGAAACCGACAAATTATATATCCACCTGCTCGTATCGACGAGTACATGAACCGGGAAAAACTCACTGCCCCTGAGGATATCAGACGTGCCGCCACAGGCGGCTGCGCGTGGGCCCCACGCGCCACCACCCTCAAACCCGTCAACTCCACCAAAAAACCACCTACATGCAACCACAACAATCCTAAGAAACCTATAGGAGCAACCAGAACTCCCAAAACTGCCGGACGCGCCTACACGTGTGGGTGTCACGCGCCATAGCAGCAGTGCTCATAGTGATCTTGCTTCCAATTCAATGCCATACATTACGAGTAGTGAGGTTAGTAACTAAATCATGTTTGAATTACCATTTTAATTTGCCTCCACTTGTGTACAAAAGGTGTTTATTACCTTGAGAAATAGTTGCTATCTTCTGAACTTCAATCTTTAATAAGCAGGAACCAGTGAATTCGAGAACTGGCGAGGATGGAATTAAGATATAGTCGTGACCACAATTAAGAGCAGTGAAGTGCAGATTCACACGATGGCACACAGAAAAAAGGCCACAAAGGTGCTTACAGTTAAAGAAAATGAAAACTATTTGTAGTCGGAACAAGGAAAAAAAGAGATAGTGCTAGTAGGAAAGTGGTATCACAGAGAAACTCTAACCTCCCACACAGAACATGTAAATCTCAGGCTTATTTCACTAATTGATTTACACTGCTCCTTAGGGGTTGAAAGATTTTTTGTTAGTGTTTTGTTCATGGTGTGCATAAACTGCCATTTTTTCACTCTGCAGTTGAAGCTCAAGGAGATTGCTTGACACAAAAAGAAAGTTGTGACACTAATTAAACTCTTGCATTTTGTGTTGAACAATATTCCAATATTGTGTTCAGATTGTTCAACACAAAATGCAGAGTTTAAGTAAGAGTTTTGGAATATTGTTCAACACAAAATGCAGTTTAAGTAAGAGTTGTTCTTATTCCAATATTCCAACTCTTATTTAGTTGAAGCTCAAGGAGATTACTAATGTGTAAGAACACCAATCTGGTGCTGTTTCTTATTTTCTTATTTCATTCCAATATTTGAGTATTAAACCAAAATTATGTTAAGAATAAATTAGAATTTCATTTAGTCTTTTGGAATCTAGGATTTTATGTTGCTACCCAGTCTTTTAGTTATGATTTGGGGATTAAAAGGTTATGTGTTTATGAGTTCCACTCCTAGTGTCAGGTATCAAGTAGCATCAAGTTGTTTAATCCAATCTTCTTTATTTCTTATCTAAAGCCTATTCTAAGCTAGCCACCTTGATAGCCTAGAAGGGTTATGTTCTTGATTTCGGGAAAGATATGTGGGGGTAAAAAAGGAAAAGACAATGAATAATAATTTCTGTGGGCTAGCGGACCCATGCCGTGTCTTGACGGGCCTAGCGGGCTGGGGTCCACTATTTAAAATCACATATTCGGCCCAATAAAAGCGAAATCTAATTTTTAGTTGATCAGAGCACCACCGTTCAGCTGAAACCAAAAGAAAGAAGAGCTCTATTTAGATCTGCACTCTGCATTTTCCTTCCGATTTCATCACCACCGCAAGCCGGAGGGGTCCGATCCGAATTCGGAGCTCCGGATGATGGAGTCCGAAAATTCCTCGGCCGTCGCTAGCCTCCTCCCTCTCGCCTCGGACGCACAGCAGCCTTACGTCTCCGAGCTCCTCTCCTTCACTCTCGATCGCCTCCACAAGGTTCTCTTCTCTCTCTTCGCTCTCTCATTGCTTGATTGGACTTGGAGTGATCTTTGGTCTCGGGTCGGGTTTTGCAGGAACCGGAGCTTCTTCGGGTCGATGCGGAGCGGATACAGAGGCAAATGCAAGAGGTGGCGGTGGGGAACTACCGAGCCTTCATCGCCGCTTCGGACGCGTTGCTGGTGATTCGAGACGAAGTGTCCTCCATTGACAAGCATCTTGAGTCTCTGGTGATGATTCTAACTAGCTCTCTGTGTTGTGTAGGTTTTCGATTGAGTTTTGTAATGGATTTTGGTGTCAATTTTGGATTGGTAGATAGGGGAGATCCCGAAGCTGACGAGTGGATGCACTGAGTTTGTTGAATCGGCGGAAGAGATTTTGGAAAAGAGGAAGATGAACCAGACATTGTTAGCCAATCACAGTACATTGCTTGACTTACTTGAAATTCCCCAGCTTATGGATACGTATGTGCTCCAATTGATCTTTAGAAATTTGTTTTTCGCAACTAAATATTGTAGAAATCCTTGCTGGGCATTATCAATGGGCATGATTTGGATTTACATAGCTCAGTTAGTGAACTTGGATCAAGTTCTTGTTATGTCTTAGAATTTCTTTTGCTCATTATAGTGAGTTGGCTTTTTTGTTTCCTTGACTTCGAAATTCATAATCATTAGTAATGAATTGATTAGAGCTGAACCGAATTGTCTCATTTCTGATAGTAGTAGGGTTATTAACTTCAAATGTTGTGTTTTAAATGTAACGTATTGCATTGGACCATGTCTTTTTTGCCTCATCCAATCCCTTATCCATGCAGATGTGTGAGGAATGGAAATTATGATGAAGCTCTGGACTTGGAAACGTTTGTTTGCAAGCTATCAACCATGCACCCTAAGTGAGTCTTGTCCCCTTAATTTTCTTGTATCAACTTACAGTAATTTATACCGTCAACTATTTGAAGGGCCATGTATTGAGCTTTCTCTGATCTTTTGGCCTTTTGTTTTCCCCCCCTCTTTCTTGAAGGTTGCCGGTTATACAAGCTCTGGCTGCAGAGGTCAGGCAGACCACTCAGTCTCTTCTTTCTCAGCTTCTCCAAAAACTGCGCTCAAATATTCAGGTATTGTGTAATTATAATGCATTACCGACTTTCTAATGTGGTTTGCCTATTACATGGATTGGAGAATTTACTGATAATGTTTGTGTATTGCAGTTACCCGAGTGTCTCCGAATTATTGGATATCTACGGAGAATAGGGGTATTTAGTGAGTATGAAATGCGTTTGCAGGTAAGTCATCAGAATTTTGTGTATTGTCTACATTGTTGTTACATGTTACACAGAACGCTTGAAATGAGCATATGGGTTCTTGTATATAACCTAACTTTTCTTTGTTTTAGTTCTTGAGATGTCGACAGGCATGGCTTACTGGACTTCTTGAGGATTTGGAACAGAGGAACGCATATGACTACCTGAAGGAGATGATTGTCTACCAGAGACAGCATCTATTTGATGTTGTCAATCAATACAGAGCAATATTTTCTGATGATACATCAGGCAATGAAGAAAATCATGATGGTGGTCTTCTGTTCAGTTGGTCTATGCATCAAATTACCTCACTCCTTAAGACTCTGAAAATTATGCTTCCAAAAATAACTGAAGGTGGATCACTATCGAATATTTTGGATCAATCCATGGTGAGTGTCTTCTGTTATATATTTGCATTTGGGAACATAAAGCAATTTAAGGAAATACATACTAGGATACAATTGTTTTTTTAATGGTCCAGGATTTGCAAACGTATTATCACCCGGTCAACTTCTTTAAATTATGGATATATTGAACCAAAGCTTGCAATTCAGATTTTTTCCTGCTTTGAGGTGTCTAGCATGAAGACTATACGATGCATTGGAAATGCATGAAAAACTTATTTTTATGCTGCAAAAGATATCCCTTTTTTCACCCAGGAATATAAAATGCTTAAAATTAGATTATGTTACTTTTGCTTGCATCATTCAAATTAAGAGGAATACTAGAATCTCTGCTGGTTTTATTCTTACCTTTTCACTTTTTTTGTGCAACAGTATTGTGCTATGGGGCTTGGTTGGGTTGGGCTAGATTTCCGAGGGCTGCTACCATCACTTTTTGAAGAGTAATGATCTTCTACCCCTTTTTCTTGATGACTATTCATCTTAAATGAGTAATATACATATTCTGAATATTGAAATTGGTGGCTTTTCAGGGCAGTTCTCAACTTGTTCGCAAAAAATATGGGCAGAGCAGTTGAAAATTTTCAGGTGATTGTTGATGAATTTGATATTTCATTACTTTGAGTTTGCATCAAGCAACATGTTGCCTTTTTAAATTTTCCAAGTTTTTGGTAATGAGTTTTGACTTGCCTTTTGCTTTCAACTAGTTGGTCTTGGATTCACATCGTTGGGTCCCACAACCAGCAGTTGGTTTTCCAGCAAACAGTGTTAATGATGAAAGCCTAGATGATGTAACTCCGCCATCTTCTCTTATGGAGCATCCACCTCTTGCTGTTTTTGTTAATGGTAAGTGTAATATAAGTTTTTCTTAAGCTAGATGATTTGCGAAACCAAGGAATTGCCTTTTCTGCACTGGAATTTTCATCTCGTATCCAGTGTTGGTTATGGTTTGCCTATATCAACTATATTCAACAACAAATTAACAAATCCGTTATTGCTTGTGTAAATAACTAGGGAAGTAAAAGCAAGGCAAACCTTCTTCTTTCGGGCATTTATGTACATATCTTCTCTTGTGGTTTTAGGTGTCTCTGCAGCGATGAATGACCTCCGCCCCTGTGCCCCAATAAGTTTGAAGCACGTGCTTGCTCAAGAGTTAATCAAAGGATTACAGACTGTTGCTGACTCTTTACTGAGGTACAATACAACTAGAATACTGAGAGACAACGAGTCTGGACTTTTCCTCTCTCTTTGCCGGGCATTCATTGAGGTAGGATACTTGCTAACTTGAGTACTTGACTGCATGTAAATTGGCATGTGTAAAATTAACTGTATTTGTATTCTCTGGACCCTTTTGTAGATTACTTATCCTCATTGTGCAAATTGCTTTGGGCGCTGCTACCCCGGCGGAACTGCTTTAGTAATGGATGCAAAAAGTTTATATGATGGGATTGGTCGCCTTTTGACAAACTCTACATCCAGAGGGCTTCCTAAACCTGTTGGTGAAAACAAAGATAAAAGTGAAAAGAGCTTAACTGAGAACGGTGACATGCCCGTGGTTGAAAATGGTGTCGCACCAGTTGTTGAACCCACCAATGCAGACGAAAGGGAACAGAAGGTCAAGAAAATAGAGGAAAGGGAACAGAATGTTGATAAAATAGATGAAAGCAAATCGAAAAACCCAACTTTACACACACGGGAAAGAGGAAGCGATGTGTGAAGCATCTTTTTATGCAATAGAACACTTTGTAGCAGCATCCCTGTTTAATTTTGTAGGTGAGAGCATTTTGCTTTTCCTTGTCAAGAGTCATCCGGATCTGATTTTTTTTCGCTTTGTAATTATTTGTTCGAAAGGATCGTATCCAAATTTGAGCTACAGAATAGAGAACATGATTGATTGTAGAAACACCAGCAGTCATTAATACTTATATACTGATTCTGTGTAACGTCCTCAGTAACGTGAAGTTTGCACTGGTTTACATGGTGATTCTGGCCTGTGTTGCCTGCAGAGAAAGAAACACGAATAAGGAAACCGAGGGTTGGAAAAAACTGAAACTTACCTAAAAGGGAAGAATGTACGGAACGGTGCTTATTAAGATAGTGATTAGCGGGTTAAGTAAAACCCCAAATCTCAAGATATAGAACTAAAACCCTAAAGCTCTCTCTCAGAAGTCAGATCTCTGCTACACCTTCAATTTCAAGAGGTTAGAAATTAAATCTGAAATTTGGGGATTTGAGTGGTTATGGTTTTAGAGATGAACCTAAAGTGATGGTTTGTTCTTAGCTCAACAAATCGTAGTTATCGTAATTTTTTTGGCTGATGAACCTGTGGCATTTGAAGTCTGTCTTTGTAATGTCATAGGTACTTGACTGTGTGTGTGGAGAAGCATGAGTTCTGTTTTGATGCGATTCTAGATAAGCATGTTCACAATTCCTTGTTCATTCTTAACTCATTGCTTTAAATAGTTGATGGTGTCTGTTTCTGTTTTGATTTTTCCGTATTTTTAGGAACATTGAGTCATCGACTGATGTATACAGAGGGAGATGCAAAGTGCTGCACAATTGATATCATACTTATTTCAGTATGTGAATTTTTATGATTTTGTAAAGCAATAAACATTAAATGTGAGACAATTGGATTGGAAGCTGAAACTTTTGTTAATTAAGCTTTAGGAATTTCCCTTACGATAAAGGTGTTTCTTGCTTGTACTGACTGTTTGTTTTTCGAGAAAAATAACCAAACAGTGTCCCACCTTTTTTTGAAGCAAAGCTTTGGTATCTCACGTTTTAAAAACTTCAAAACGGTATCTCACCTTTTGAACCCGACC